>CM077243.1:5004078-5604078 GCA_039654775.1 Spinibarbus caldwelli
TCAGTATGCTTTTTTTGCTGCTGGAACACGCAGTTTTAATTTCACATTTAAAGTATCCTTTTTTTTTTTTTTTTTTTTTTTTTTTAAATAATTTCAAATATCAGTATTCAACGTTTTATGTTTAAAATATCAAAACACAATTAATGCATTTGTAACTGCAGGTTAAATACATTCATGTCCTGCATTAAACAGTGTTTAAATGCATCTAAATGACCCTTCTAATGCAGCTTCTGTGTTTTCTCTGCATTGCAAAGATTCATTTTGTCAGTACTGATTACATTTGCTTGGTAACAGCCCAAATGACTTTTTATTCTAATTGACAGAATCAATTTAATAATTTGACTGAAAAGATGATGCACACTTTTAGAAAAAATGGCTTTATAAAGGTAAAAATGCCCATAAAATGTAAAAAATCAATTTAAACTTATTGGAAAAGATTAATTTCTATCACTGCTGTGAACTGATCACCACACAGAATATGAAGAATATCATAAACTTTAGGAGTCAGCTGTCCATGGTAGTCTTTAAGATATCAGCACAATAACACACTCAGCAAAATATCATCAATTATCATTATCGATAAAATCCCAGAAAATATAGGATATTATTTTTTTTGTCAGTATCGCACAACACTAATATATTTAACGTTTTATTTAGAAAAAAATAAATAAATAAATATGAGAAGTGCCCTTTTTTCCATTTGAGCCCCTACCCCTCAAAATGTCTGTGCACGTCCTTGTCTGTGTGTGTCTCTGCTGCAGAACTCTGGACTGCAGCTCATTAAAAATAGACAGAGCATTTAGAGAGAGTTAAAGTCCTAATGTAAAATCTTTACCAGTGACTTAAGTACAGCGCTGAGATCTGTTTCTGCTGAGCGTGGTGAATAATAAACTCAACATCTACTGCGCGCTGAGTTACAGCAGCCATGCCTGCGTGGGGCTTTTATTTGATTGCTTTGTTTTTGTCTCATTAACAGTCCATCAGTGTAAAGAAGAAAACAATAATTATGCTGTCTTGACAAAGATACTGTTAAAACTCGTTTTCCATTAGTATGCTTTATTTTTTCCAACTTGTTAGAATTGCAGTTTTTGCACTAAGTGATCCGTAACTAGCTGCTAATGAAAGGATTAGGGTTAGGGTTATTATAAATTATTATTATTTCAAATAAATGCTGTTCTTTTGAACTTTCTATTACAATTTTTCTTGATTATTAAACACTATAACCTATTCATTTGGCCCAATTTTCCAAACCATTCATACAGTTCTCAAAACAAAGACACGTTTCTCAAAACTTTTAACACATTTCACCTGTTTGCACACACGTTCCAATTTGCTCAGTGTTTTCTGCAAAACTGTAAACAAAAACGCCATCATTTTGCACAGGTTTAACCATGTTCTCATTCAGAAAACACAAACACACAATATAATTAACTCAAGCATCAAAAAATGAACTCAAACAGCACACATTTATCCATGTGTGAACATTCAGTAGCAAAACTGATGACACACAGGTCAGAATCTCAGGATGATATGAACAAGAGCACAAGTGATCATGTGTTTTAGGAAATGAATCCTGGTAGTGGGAGACAAAGAGGAATAGCAGGGGGACATAAACATGAAGGGGATGAGGTCAAAGGTCATTTGTTCCTGATGAAATATAAAGCACAGTAGTTGACCATGTTCTTCTGCATGGACTGACCATGAGGGAAGTTGGCCTACAGGCTCATCTACAAGGTTTACTGACACATTCAATATAATTACAGTAAATAGCAGCAGTACTTCAGATAAGAGAACTTTCATTATTCGTTGTACAGTAAATACTGTAGTACATGTTGTACACCCTCAAACTCATTACTGTTGAATTGATTTGAAGCCAAGTAGTCCTTACATGTACTGTATTTGTGCAGAACTGAGAGACGACTGTCTAGGCGAGGCAGAAAAGTCTTTTTTCAGAAGACAAAGAAACTGCTATAACAAATAAGGATACTACCAATACTGTAATGCAATTTGGCAGAGGATGCTGAATGAATGAATTTATTTATTTCTTCTTTTATTCATTATTTATTTATTTCTGTAAAGTAACTGACAGTATATTCCAGTGTGTGTTTACTGTATATTCAGTTGTTTGGTCTTTGAACTTTTCTCTACTGCTTTTCATCTACTGTAAGCTCTCTTTACAGTAGTGTTATGAAAGTAAACTTTTCTTAAAGTTTATTGCTGAATTTTACTGTATCTGCACCCCTCCATTTATGTTGTATACTGTAACAGACATTGACTAGCAAAAGGATTCCTGTTTCCCAAAAGGAGGTTTTAGTAACAGTGTTTTGAATTGATCTCACTGGTGTTTTCTAGGCTGTGGAGTAGTCTGTGTATTTGGCAGGTTTGTGCATCATCTGAGGCCAAAGTTTGATTTTGACTGAAGATAATATGTTTTTGACTAGAATATTTGGTTTTGACCTGGAAGTTTGAGGATTGTGCAAGTTGGTGTATAGTTTTGAGATTGTGTTTATAGTTGTGAGAAAATGGTGAATTGTTTCATGAACTGTGTGTTAGCAATTGAGAAAAACTGTAAGCAGCACAACTGTTTTCAACATTGATAATAATACAAAATGCTTCTTGAGCAGCAAATCAGGATAGAATGATTACTGAAGGATCATGTGATGTTGAAGACTGGAGTAATGATGCTAAAAATTCAGCTTTGGATCACAGGAATAAATTACATTTTAAAATATATTGAAACAGAAAATGGTTATTTTAAATTGTAATAATTTTTGCAATATTGTTTTTTTTTTTTTTTTACTGTATTTTTGATCAAATAAATGCAGGCTTGGTGAGCATAAGAAACTTCTTTAAAAAATATTTTAAAATGTTATCAAACCAAGACCGTTTTGTCTCAAGAAATCTAGTACCGATCTATTTCTAGGTCTACTTAGTGTTTGGTTGCATACAGTTTAAAGGCCATAATTTTTGCAGGCTTTGACTGAATAACCCATTCCCTCCCTCCCTCTCTATGCCTCTGTCTCCAGCAACTTTTCAGTAATACAGAGCGTGAATGTGAAAAGCGTCGCCGATAGGCAGCCGCACAATACCACTAACGCGTTAAAATGACTTCCAGATGTCTCCGACTCCTGATCAAGAGGAGGAAGAGTAGGGGGGAAACCAGAAGAGTACAGGAAACCAAAGCAAAATAAATGATTTGCAAATGTAGCGTGGGGTGGGGGAGACTGACGAACGGCTAGAGCCGGCGGTCTGGTGCTGGTTAGATGTGGTGCTGGCTCCGGGTGGGCTGGTGTGGGTGACAGTGATGGAGGAGGTGAGAGAGAACGCCCGGTGCGATCGGTCAGACACCTGTGCCAGTGCTCGTATCGACTCTCAGAACCCACTCACAGATCGGCCGTCCCACGAGGGCCACAAACTACAAGAATAGACTGAGGTACACATGAATAACCTTTGTTTCAGCTCACACTCTTAAAAATACAGGTTCTAAAACAGGGTTTTCATGGCAGTGACAGAAGAACCATTTGAGTTTCCCAAAAAATCTTTTAAAGAATGTTGTTTTTTTTCTTGCACTTCTTAAAGGTTCCAAAAAGGGGGGTTTCACAGTGATACCAAAGAAGAACCATTCTTGGTTTCCAAAAGAACCTTTCAGTGAACAGTTCTTAAAATAACATTTTTTTTTTCTTAAAGTGAAGAACATTTTAAAAACCTAAAGAACCTTTTTTGCATTATAAAGAACCTTTTGTGCTATCGAAAGATTCAAATTTAAGGTTTTTCATGGAACCATCAATGTCCCAAATGGGGGTTTTTGCGGCGATTCTCCAAAGAATCTTTCAAACAAAGGATCCAACATAGGATTTTCACAGTGATGCCTTAGAAGAACCATTTTGGTTCCTCAAATAACCTTTCAGTGAACAGTTCTTAAAAGAACCATTTAGAAGAACATTTTAGTAATCTGAAGAACCTTTTTCCACTAAAATCCTTTTGTGGAATGGAAAGGTTCCATGGATGTTAAAGGTTCTTCATGGAACAATCAATGCCAATAAAAAGTATAATTTTTAAGAGTGTACAATTGATCATTAGTGCATTAATAGTGCAACCTAAAAGTGTTAAAGCACTGTACATTTAGGAATGGCCACTAAAATCAGATGGAATTATAAAGCAGAGGTATCCTCTTTTCCTTTTTACAGCTTTTGGCTGTGACTGTCTAATACTTCCAAATCATTCAGTTTGTCCTACATGAGTTCATATTTTGGTTCTGGGAAAAAAACAAAAACAAAAAGGTTGACTGTGTAAATAAGCCGGTCACACTCTAGGAAGCTCTGACCAAGTGTTAAACAGATAAGAATGCGTAATTTGCGTTTTGAGGGACAATTTTGAGCATAACTAGTCTTATAGTCTACTTAATATTTTATTACTATTTCTTGCAGTTGCGTCTGAATATATTATAAATATATTACATTAAGTGGCCTTAATTTGGTGTTTAGATTTGGAGATCTTTGTATACAGAATCTAAGCTGTAATCAAATCTGAAATCTGCTACACTGGAAGTGTAGCAGAGAGTGGTTTTTATGTAATTTTGCATGGAGAATATTCCTCTGCAGATCTTCTCAGTACAGTACCGTATACTGTAGTCTCCGTTCAGTAAACAACACAAGCATCATATGATAGATGTTGACAGCAAATATTTTTCAGTGTTAGTGAGCTTTTTATAGGTGTGGAATCTAATCAAGTGTTAACCTTCAGCTCAATGACCTCTCGAGGGAAAGACAGAGAGCGAGAGAAGATGAGGGGAGGGCAGCATGAAAAATGTGTGCAGAGTAAAATAAAGGAGGAAAAGAGGAGACTAAACATCACACCACAAAGCTTTTTGTTTAATGTAAATGTAAGAAAACATTACATTTATAACAGTAATGTGTCTTATCTTGTTAGTCTTTAGGATTTTTTGAATTTTGCAGTGTATTAATTGGTTTGTTTCGATAATAAACATATAATGACATTTATAATACTACAAAATATTTCTATTTTTCAGATAAACACTGTTCTCCTGAACCTTCTATTCATTAAAGAATGCTGGGAAAATGTATCATTGTTTTCATAAAAATAATAATCAGCACAGCTGTTTTCAACATTGATGATAAAAAAAAATGTGAGCAGTAAATCAGCATATTAGAATGATTTCTGGAGGATCATGTGACACTGAAGACTGGAGTAATGATGCTGAAAATTCAGCTTTGCATCACAGGAATAAATTGCATTTTAATTACATCAGAAAACTATTTTAATTTTTTTTCATTGTAATAATGTTTCACAATATTACCGATTTTACTATATTTTTGATCAAATAATGCAGCTTTGGTGAGCATAAGAGACTTTTTTTTGTTTTTTTTTTCAAAAACAGTAAAAATCTTACCACCCCCAAACTTTTGAACAGTAATTAATCTCGAAATTAATAAAAATGTTGACGTCCTCATGTGAGCTAACTGTCAATCCCTTATTGAGCAATAACTAACTTATTTACTATACATCTTAATTTAATTTTCTTGCCATTTGTGTAAATAGTGAAAGCGAATCAAGTGCCTGAGCTTGACCAGAGCAGATTTCCACTTCATTTCATTAAATTACAACACAAGTGTTTTCATTACTGCGTTACTAATGTGCCTTTCAGCATTTGTTCTTTAAGTTTTGTTTCTGTCCATTTAAGTATCTATGTCTTTTTCTGTCTTCTAGCTTCACCGTTTTCTCTTTTTGTCTCTCTCTTCGGGCTCAGAAAGAGAGTCAATTATAGGGCTATAAAGGTCTCTTTAGCCCAGAGACGGGCCGCCCGTGTCGGGGGAAGCTGAAAGCTAACGTGATTACCGGGTAAGTTTATAAGCTGTAAGTGCTGAGATGAAGTGAATGCTCTCTCAGAGGAGACAAACAGAAAGATAAACTCTCTTATTCTCTTTCAGAGTGGAAGAACTAGCAGCACACAGGAGACACACAGGAAAACTGTAGACGTGCCTCTGGAGGCTTGCATTGACGGATCTGTGTCCTGACTACATCCTTTTTTGGGTAATATAAAGCCTGGAGAGATCCCGAAGTTTATTCAAAATCCTTTGAAAAAGTAATTAGCTAGGCTATCCATACCAAACTTCACAAAAAAATGTAACTAAATAAGCTATACTATAGAAAATGGTATTCATATTGACCAGGGGCTCCAAAAAAGCACCATAGAAGTAGTCCAGACAGCACGCTATATTTTATGATTTCTGAAGCAATTTGTGTGAAAAACAGGACTAAATTCAAGGCTGTCATTCATATTCATTATTCTGATGCTTGTATCAGCTTGTAAGCTTGTAAGTTTGGTATTAAAACGATTTTATTTAAACTGCTAATTGATATTTCCTTTAAGATATGCTTCAGTAGCCTATGTAATGTGGTAAAGCAAGTATATATAAGCAGCGCTTTCCTTCAATGACCCCTTCAGATTTTACACTAAATGCGTTTTATTTCACCCAGTGGTGAAATCACACATATCTGAGGAGAGCCACTGACTAAAAATATCTCCTCATTCACACACACTTCTAAGCAGCCCATACTGTACACGTGTGAGTGAACACATACTCACACAGCTCCGCCCCGGGTGCAGTTTGCCCTCAGTTCTCCTGATCTCCGGCCAATGTCCTGCCAGCGTTCTGGGTGGTCCCATTCCTGTGGTTCTGGCAACCCATCCGTCCACCGAGCCAAAATATTACAAGCACACCCATTTACTTGTCTATATGACAGAGTGAGGTTAAATGACTAGATCATGAATGCTAGTGACCCTCCTATCCAGTGGTCCCATGTGCAGTACACTTACACATTTAGAACGGCTATTGTACAGCTTGAGAAGACTTCAAATATAGCTCCCTAGTAGAACCGGTGACATTTATGGTGCTGTTGTCATTTTTGGAGCCTAACAGTGAAAAGCATTGTCCACTTGCATTGTCAAAGTTGAGCTTCAGGTAGAGTTTGGGTAAAATCATCTGAAACAAACCAAATAAATGGTTGCACTGAATCTGCAATCATCACAGTTCATTCAGTGGGCAACATTTGACACATTTTTGCCCAAGGTTATTTATCCTTTGTCCAGAATACTCTTCATGCATTTTGCATGAGTTTTCATTTTTATATATTATACTGTATTACAGTAAAAATGGGAAATACAGTAAATTATTATAATGCATATTTATATAAAGCATTTATATATTTTTATGTAATTCAGTACACAATTACAAAAAAAAAACAGATTTTAAAAAAGGTTTATGAATACAGTATAATACAGTATTTTTCTTCTTAAACTACTTATTAGTATTTTTACTATTATATAATTATATAGTATTACAGTAATCAAAATCACCATTGAGAAAAATGGGAATTACAAAATACTATAATGCAGTAGTTTAGAATTAGATCTTTTTTAATGTAATTCAGTAAAATTACAAAAAATGGGAAGTACAATAAAAATAAAACGTTTTAAGTATTTAAAAAATATTTATATGATACAGTACTTTCATTTTTTTCTATGTAATTTAATGTAATAAAAATTACAGTCATCAGAATCACCTGAGAATTCCCAAAAAACTCCATTATAATAGTGTTTATAAAATAATATTTTAAAGTAATCCAGTTTTTTTAATTTAATTTCATTTAATTTAATTACAGTAATATGAATTACCATTGAGAAATGAAAAATGGAGAAAAAAGAAAATGTTTTATAAAAAAATATATGTAAAACATTTTTGAAAAAAATATGTAATTAAATAGAATACTGTATTACAGTAATCAGAATCACCATTGGAGTTACAAAAAAAATTGTTTTAATAATTAAGTATAATTGCGTTTAGTCTGTTAGTCTCAGTCACAAATCAGCCTCAGACCACCCACAGCCCATTCACTGATTGATGCACACAAAATTGGCAAGCACTGACTGAAATTCATCAGATATGATCATCGGCTGGATGTGCATCAGTCTGCCTGGAAACAAAGTCATGTTTACGAGCTACCAGGTTGATACAGTGAGCACTTCTGAGGAAGAGCTAGACTGGAATTTGCAAAAGTTCTCCAGGTGAGTGGCATCAGATCTTTGAATGACATTCAGAGGTTTGTTTCAACCATTAAAAAAATAGATTAATTAATTAATTACAAAGTCTCTGCTTTGCTTTCTTGGTAATACAGATGATCACAGATTGACATTGCAATTATTTGAATGAGTGTCTCCATGCTAGTCTATTAATGTTATATCAAGTACAAATAAATCTGCCTCTTGTTAAAAACAAATTGGTTTTCATGTTAGTCAGGGGGACTTTTCCTGAGTGGGTGGATCTTGGTTAGAATAAGCTGCAAACTGGACTAGAATTTTTGCTGATAGCCAAACATCTGACTATGTGAGACTAGGGCTCTGCTGGCCATGTTTTGGTTTATACGAGGACTCTACTTTAGTGATTTGCAGCCGACAACCAACAGACAACCAACAATATAGCCAGTCTGCGACCTCCAGAAGAAATTCACAGCATGTGTTGATGCATTCAAGTCCTTCTGAGAAGCTCTTATTTATGAGGGAAGTTGTAAATAAGTTAAAAAGAATAACAGTTCATTAATTTCATTAAATTACAAATGCTGCATCTATTGCGTCTGCCATATTTTCTCACTGATGCACCTCAAACTTGGAAACTAAGGCTTTAACAAAGTTCTGAGTTTCCCACTTGTAATTATGAATTTATACTCACAAAATATGATTTTTTTCAACATGACTCAGTTGGGTCCTGTGGCTTCATCTTCCATAAGGGCATGATATCAGTACTGAGGCCTGATATCACTCTATTGCCATCTCATTCTCTTTCTGTCTCTCTATTTTATGAGAACAAATCCAGAATAGCGCTTCGGATTAACAAAGCTGCAAAAGACCAGCCAAGCAAGTTAATATATCAGATGGAAACAGCAACTGTCTCACCATTGCACACATTTATCAGCTGATTTTCATAACTTTATAACAGCGTGATTTATATTTCTTTAACACCATCCATGCTGTACCCATTATTCCTCTCTTAGGATGTGTTTCATGCAGGGGAATTGATTTATGAGTCGGCTACTCTGTTCTGGACTGAGTTACGCGCAGCAGTTCACCCCGCGAACCACAAAATGCTGTTGCTTTATATCAACAGGTGGTGATGGATCACATAAAAGAGAGATAGAAACAGACTGAAAGGTGTGTGTGAGCGCGAGAGAGAGAGAGAATGAGAAAGACAAGCCGAGAGAGAGAGAGAGAGAGAGAGAGAGAGAGAGAGAGAGGAGAGAGAGAGAGAGAGAGAGTTCACATCTGCTCTGCATTAGCCACCGTTCTTCGCGGGTCAAGGTTTTGCTCTTTGTAAATGTATGTTTGTACAGGTTCGTGTCACAATAACTTGCAGAGTAGAAACAGCAGTTTCTCAAACGTGTGCAATTGCTCTCCACCCTGTAACCTAAGAGTGATGTTCGCTCCGTCCTCCAGGTCTCTCTTATGTAAGGCTCGTACCCCCACGCCAGCTTCGGCTTCCGCTCTTAATGAGATCCAATTGGAGAAGGGCTGCTCTCGTGGCTTTTGATGGCTGTCACATGTGGAAGTGATTGCAGAATCTCGTGCTGCCGACAGTAAGCGTGAGGACCAGAAAGCCCCGGGTGTGTCTCAGCAGCTCCAGTGTAAGCCGTCCAAGAGAGAGCAGTTTGTAACAGAGGCCTCACAGGGGCAGATTCACTGAAGTACAAGGTATTTCAATGAAAAAAAAAAACAGCGTTGTATATTCAGTAAATACCCACAATGCAGTTTGTCCTAGTACTATATGCACTGGCATTTTAAAGGGTAGGTTCAAGTGCTGCGATCATGTTTCATGAAAATTGCATTCAGCACAGATTGTCAGCACAGAGAAGATAAAGATAAATTATTTAAATAGTATTTTAAATATTTGTTGTATAAAAGTATAAAAGTATTTTAAATATTTGTTGTACTGCTTTAAAAGTATGCTGATTTAAATAAAAAACAAAATCATTATAATGCAGCATTTAAATTTTTTTTTTAATGTAATTTATGGTAATGGAGTGAATGGGGGTTACAGTTATTTATTTATTTATTTAATTAATTAAAAATCCATGCACACTACTGCAGTGATTTGAGAATTGGGGGGGGGGGTAAATGGAGGCTTAATTTATATTGCAATTATTTAATTAAATAAATAAATTATATATATATGTTGCTTTTTGAAATATGTCTCATGTTCGTCAAGTCTGGATAGTCAAATTGTGAAATATTATTGCAATTTAAAATAACTGTTTTCGTTTTTAATACATTTTGAAATGTAATTTATTCCTGTGATGCAAAGCTAAATTTTCAGCATCATTACTATAGTCTTCAGTGTCACATGATCCTTCAGAAATCATTCTAAAATGCTGATTTGCTGCTTAAGAAACAGTTGTTATTATCAGCATTGAAAACACTTGTGCTGTTTCATATTTTTGTGGAATTTTTCAAGGTTTATTGAGTAGAAAGTTATTAGAAATATACATCTCTTATAACATTACAAATGTCTTTACTATCACTTTTGATCAATTTAATGAGCCCTTGCTGAATCCAAGTATTAATTTATTTCCAAAAACCCAAAACATATTGTGTATATCTATTATCTGTAAGCTTTATTTTTTCTTATCTTGATTCAGACCTGTGCTTTATAGTGGTGTGTTTTTCTCACACATACTCTTTCTTTTCTCATTTCATCTTTTTTCCCAAAGAAAATGACGGGAAAGCCCATGAGAAGCAGGGACAGGCCCTCCTCATCATCTGTAAGCCATGTGCATGTGCATTAGAGTTGTGCATAATAAGCCCTCAGAGGGATCTAATGGATTATGGGCCAAACACATGAAGACCTATACAAAGAGCAGGGCCAGAAAGACCAGCATTGTGTAGTGTCATTAGCCTTGTCTAATGAGGGTTCTGGTGAATAAAGGAGAGTTGGGTAAGTAAATAATGTATTGGTGTTGTTTACGGGGGATTTCTCTCAGTATATGAAAACTCGTACAGGAGCCGTAGAGAATGTATTCAATGAGGACACATGACATCATTTCCCCTGAGGAAGGAGAAAGGGCATCATAAACTCATGTGACTAGTTCAAAAGATACAAAACACACCAAATGTGAGACAGGTTGAAAATGAATCTAAAAGATTTGCTGATTTCTTTCCAGGTTCCTGTATACATACTGTATGAAAGTCTGTTCCTGCCACAGAACAAATTTAAAAAAGAAATTGCGGCAATTTATCTAACAATTCTGACTTTTTTCTTGTAATTCTGAGTTTATATCTCACAATTCTGACTTTTTTCTCAGAATTGCGAGATATAAACTCCAAATTGCGAGATATAAACTCAGAATTCTGATAGTTTTGCAATTAAAATGTTTATAGCTTGCAGACTTGCAGTTTAAATCTCAAAATTCTTTTCTTTTTTTTCTGAATTCTGAGTTTACATCTTACAAGTCTTTTTTTTCCCGTAATAATAAAAAAGTAATTTCAACTTTTTATTTTACAATTCTGATTTTTTCTCACAATTGCAAGTTTATACTTCACATTTCAGACCTTTCTTCTCAGAATTGAATTAACATCTTGCAAATCTTGTAATTTTTTTTACTCAAAATTGTGAGATTTTAACTTGCAATTGTGCAATTATAACTCACAATTCTAAGTTTGTATCTTACAATTCTGAGTTTATATCTTGCAATTGAATTTTTTCTTAGACTCCTGAGAAAAAAAGTCAGAATTGTAAGATATAAACTCAGAATTATGAGAAAAAAGTCTAAATTGTGAGAGAAATAATCACAATTAACTTTCAGATTTTTTTCCATATTGCCACCGTTTCCATAATTCCATCCATGCACTGTAAAAAAATAAAAAAAATAAAAAAAAAATACAAAAACAAACAAAAAAAAGATTTTAAATAAATAAAAAAAAGGTTTACAAGAAAATGCTATTTCAGTCTTTCAACTTCAAATTTCATGTTTAATTCAATATATAACTTGCACTTTCTTTGTAATTACTTATATTAACTGGCATTTTTGAGTGAAAATAGCTTCAAAGTAAACAAACGGCAAGCCTTTACATTAGATACTTATATCTTGCTCGTTATTTATTAAAAATCTATGAATATATATTTAAAGAATGACATAAATGACTTCGGACAGTCATATGGAGGACGAGTTGCATCATTTCCATATCATTGAGGCGGGATGTGTCCGCTGGGTTAAATAGAACAGAGGCAGATATTTATTGATATGCCTAATGAAAGAGTGCGGACGGATGGATGGATATATTTCATGCTTTGACGGACTGCCATTCCCGGAGACGAGGCTGAGGATCAGTGTCAGCTGGTGAATAATAGATGTTGTTTATGAGAGTATATATTCAATCTGACCCCAGAGGTTACCGACAGAACAGCAACACAACTCCCGTAGGAGGAGAGAGAGAGAAAGGGAGAGTTAGAGAGGGAAAAGTGACAGATGATGTTCGTTCAGGGACGCGATGGGTCATTGAGTGAGGAGGGACTCTATGATGAGCCATTAGTGACACATCTCAAATCATCTAATACACACATGCACAGCTATTAGTGATGTCAAATGTCTCTGTAAACATGCACAAACAGAAAGCACTCAGTCATACAGTGCAACAACATCACATGTGGTGGTATGACCTGTAAGTGTGTCAATGACAAGGATGTTCGAGATAATGAGAAGAAAAATCTATTTTAAAATGCATGTGGCAAAAACAACAAAACAAAGTTGTTATATTCATGTTTCATACATTTTTGAAAAACTTTAATGATTTAATAACTCAGTAATGTAAAGTATTGTAACAATCAAGTAAAAAGAAAAAAATCCTTAATATTATATTAATATTATTTAATATTTCTTTGAATGCATTTGTTCACATCTTAATCTTGATCTTAAAAAATATTAACATTTGTTTTACTATTATTGAATATGAATATTGAATATGATTTTTTTAAATTAAAATGTCAAATTTTTTTAAAAGGATCATAAAATGTATGTTCGACTACCTGAACCTAACCTCTACCTCACTTTGCCTTAAAAATAAAAAACTCCTATTGACCTTAACACACAGTGATGAGGATGTATGAGGGTCCTCTGTGTGTTGTCATTTCCTGTTGGTTTTCTTGTGAAATGACAAGCAGCATAGTTACATCACACTTACTTTGATTTGGCGTACAAAGGTTGTTCAAATATTAATTGACACAATCTATATTGTAAAAAATGTTATATAAATGATTGTGATTTGGCTTGATTAATAATATTTTGGTAGCACTTTAGTATATGTTTATTAGTGCTTATAAAGCACATATTCTGCATGACCATATTCTACATCTCTAATCCTACCCAATACCCAAACTTAACTACCTTACTAACTATTAATAAGCAGCAAATTAGGAGTTTATCGAGGCAAAAGTAATAATTAATGGTTTGTTAATGGCGAGAATTGGACCTTAAAATAAAGTGTGACCAATATTTTAAAACTTCTTCTCCCTATTTATTTTTAGATATTTTTTCTTCATTATCTATCTATCACTTCATAGCAGAGACATATTCCAGTCACATTCAAGTCATTAGATGCATAACTGACTATACATGCACCACACAAGATACAGTATGTCAGTAAACTCAGATGAATGGAGTCAGTTACTCCTGACGGTTCTCATGCTGTCAGATCTGAAGCATCAGTTTGATTGGTGTCTGCCAGCAGGTGGAACCCCGTGTCCCTGTATCACCCTCCTCTGTCTCGATGCTTTGTCCTATTTAAGCTACATCGAGCTTTAGGTCTACACCACACCATCTACTAGCAGTTATGTAACTGTGTCTAAGTATTTGCACATTGCAAATTGTGATGCACAGAAATTTGTGCAAGCACAAGATGTGCAAACTAAAGCTTGCACTGATGCAAAGATCTGAAAGTTGATGTATCTGTTAGCGTGTGGGCCTTCTTGACTATTTTTCCTGCCAAAATCATCCCAGGTGTTTGCAAATCTGACAAAACCCCCCTTCACAAGTGCATATGATGTATCTAAAAGAAGACAGCCTTTATATATTCCAAAAAGACTGTTTTCCTGTAGAAATAGGGTTATTCCGCGTAGAGGTCTAAGATCTGTTCTCATTTAAAAACACTGGTGTAGGATTTATTTTGAACTTTGTTTTACTCAGAAAGTTAAAAAAGTCTTTTCATATTTTATCATTATTTTCATTTTCATTTTCATGCATTTAGCAGACGCTTTTATCCAAAGCGACTAACATAGCATTCAAGTTACAGTTTTTACATTTGATCAGCTCTTGCTTTCCCTGGGAATCGAACCCATGATCTTGGTGTTGCTAGCACCATGCTCTACTATTTGAGCTACAGGAAAGCATTATAATATTAAGCATTATAATATTAACTTTCAAAAAATGTTTTTATGGTGTAGAGTTCTGTTTTTAATGTCAATTGTTTCTCCTAGACATTAGATGAAAATGGAGCCTTCTCAGATTTTCTCTTGAGAAAAGGCTCCAGGAATCTCACATGCATATCTCAAAAATCTCTCAAAATGACAAGTGACAGTAGTTTAATTTTCCAGTTTTTATCATCTGTGCTATACTATCCACATTAATGTTCAGTATCTTTCTCCATTTGTGTCTGTTTTTATCAGGAACACGTTTAGGAAAAAACATCTAAGACAAAGTTGATGCTTCGCTGAATCATAACTGAGCGCTCCATTAATAAGTCTCTTGAGCTCTGGAAGAGCGATCTCTTTTTGTGAGATAAAGTAACATGACCCAGGATTGATAGAGGATTTGTGAGGGTAAGCAAAATCATAATACTCTCAGTCATTTCCCTGCCTTCGGCCTTCTAGAGTCCCGCTATCAACTATAAACATACACACACACTCATCATCATCTTCATCATACAAACAAGCTCTGGGGCTTACAGCGGGCCACTCTAGACAATATGGGCTGTCTGTCTGTTTTGCAGCTTACGTCCAGGAAGCAGAAGTGTGAGAAATTAACGAATCGTTGCTAAATGTTGCCTGTGGTTTCAGACTTTCAAATATGTCTGATAAAAGTGTGTGACTGATAATATTAACATGTTTAAAAATGACTCAGAATAAGGAACTGTCTGGCTTCTTAGGGGAAAACTTACAGAATAAATAGAGATAGAATCAAGAGTGAAAGAGAAAATAAGAGAAGCCGTGAGAAACAATGTCTTGAGGAAAGAATGCAGATGTAGGGGACAGAAAATAAATATGTGTGTGTGTGTGTGTGTGTGTGTGTGTGTGCGCGCGCGCGCGCACGCACATTAATGAGGGGTATGTGATCACAGTTTTGCCTTGTTTAATAATTCACTTGTCTTGGGACGGTCCCGTTCTGAGCACATGTCCATTAGAGATGTCACACACCTTGTGTGCGTCTCTGTCTCTCTGAGCACTGCTGTAATAGACCAGAGGTCACAGGTTAGCATAGCAAACACATGACCTTTAACACTAATGTGCTCACACACTCTTGAAGCCATTTAGCACCGGTTAGAAATGGGCCTCATCAGGCGCTCGCTCTCTCAGATACACACATATAGGCCTACATTTGTCTGCGAACAGAAATGTATTTCTTATATTGTGTTTAAAGGCTTTTGTCTAACAGGACAGTGGTGGGATAGAGAGAGAGAGAGCGATGGGATTTGAACCTGCATGTTGTGAGAGCTTCCTACTGGGCCACAACATTTTATGGTCATTCTCAGCAGTTTACACTCTTTGATTGTTTAGTCCAAGATTGCAGCTTTGAGGTAAAATTGAAATTTGTTTTGATGGTTCAGTTAATTGTTTTGAATTTAACTTTGATTTATATTCTGCATATCAGGAAACGGGCATAATTAGTCCAAAGAAATACAGATTTATTTATTTTATTTAATTGTAGTAATATTTTGTGATAATTGAGTCATTCATTACATATATTTATTTATTTGCATTTCAGCCGTGATTTGCCGATATTGATAATTATTTATTTAATCAATTACATTTTTTCTTCATTTATTTAGAAATATAGATTTATCTGTTTTTTATTCTTTTTATTTTTGCGGTAATGTTTTGTGATATTTAATTAATTAAAAAATAATTTATTTATTTAGAAATATTAATTTTTTTATTTTATTCGCAATGTTTTGTAATTATTGATATTTATTTATTTATTTGCAATAATGTTTTGTGATTATTAGTAATTATTTATTTAATTATATTTATTTATTTATTTATTGCACTAATTAAATTATTTTGTACAACTGTTACATTTTTCTGATATGCAATTCAGTAGTTTTTTGTGATTATTAATAAATGTTTGTTAAAAATACTTTTATATATTTAATGATTAATTCAATGATTTTTTTGCATTAAATTGCAGTAATGAAATTCCTCTGTTGTGTAACTACATTTTTAAGTTGCAATTGAGTCATTTTGTGATTATTGATGTTTAATTAATTAATTAGCAGTATTTATTTATTTGTTTGTTTGCCGTAATTAAGTTTGTATATTATGAAGTCATGTTTTGTCAACAAAATGTACTTTGAATCGTTTCAATTTGTTGTTTGAACAAGTTCACAAAACCATTCTGAATGATTCAGGAAAGTTTAATAGCGAGAATTAATAGCGACAAACTAAATGTCCTGGGAACACTTGATTGCATGACAATTTATCAAATCACATACAAAGCAGTTGATTTTAATAAACAGCATTCATTAATTCATGCAAAAACATTTCAGTTGAGAAATGTAAATTAATTTTAGTATTGCTATTTGGAAATGCAAATTGTTTTTTTAGTTGTGAACTCACTTTATAGTTTTATGAGCCAAATCGTAGCTGCAGTAAACCAAACTGGGACACGATTTTACAATGAAGATGCTTATTAATAAAATCTAATTGAAAAACAGCAACTGAATTGGCAAACCTAACCAGCCAATCTTTGACCCCCTGTTTGCTGTGGTTGAGTTGTTGGTGACATCTGACTCTAAGAGTTGAAGAATTTAAATGCAAAGCACAGATGATATATTATGTGAGAGTGTATGTGTGAGCGAGCGTTAGATAAGGCAGTTATGTATAACTCTCACTCTCGCTCTCTTTTCCTCTCCAGGGCCATGAAATGTTACTGTGACATCTGATACCACTTGATTGGGCCGAGGGCTGTCTGACCCACTGCCTGTCAGCAATTACCTCACGTTAAAAAATCCCCCTCGAGTTGCAAATTCAATCAGGCAGGGCTATCATTGCCAGCCCTGTCTCCAAACTACAGAGCTGTAAACCAGATTACAGCGCCGACCTCTCTAAGAATCAGATCTCTTACCCGGTTGATCAATATCTGAATATGTCTACAGGCGGCCCTGGAACTCCAAAATGTCTTCTGGGTTCCTCAGACAGGACAATGAAGTCTTTAGATCAGTACGGGAGAGAAAAAAGGCAGCAAAGTGATCTAGAGCTCATGATGAACTGCACAAGACAGGAGAACGAGTTCAGTTGATGGTTCAGAACATCTAAAGCTAGCAAATTATGGGGAAATTGTTCAATGGCTTCTAATGTTTCTTGTGCTGCTTTTACAGATTTAATTGAGTACATGCACAGCGTTCATGTAAAATGAATGATGTGTAAATGTGCGTGCTTTTTATCTCAGGATTTCCTTGGTGCAGTGCATTTGTGGGCAGTGAACGGTCATTTTCGGCATGATGATGGAGGAAGTGGTCATAATGGTGGTCGTAAGACTCTGTGCTAAGTCACAAATGGGACTGGCAGGTATTTTTATGTGTGACTGATGCTTACCCTGTGTTTCTTGGAAAGAGGGCGATCGGAAATGTTAATAATGTGGTAACATTTGTATGTGATAAATGGATACATACAAGATGAATGATATTTTAACTATTAATGAACACTTTTAACATCTCGTGAAAACTTGACATTAAACATGGAACACACAACACTATTATAAATTATAAATTATTTATTCACCACACATACTTATTTTTTCATTTCAAATTTACACATATCAGACCTGTACACTATACTATATATTGTGTTTTTGCTATTTGTACATTGCCTATTTGTATATTTGTATATTATTCTTTTATTATCTGTGTCCTGTCCTGTTGCTGTCTTTCTGTTGCACTGTAGAGCTCCTGTCACTAAAACAAATTCCTCGTATGTGTAAACATAACTGGCCAATCAAGCTCATTCTGATTCTGATTCTGATTAATGTGAGTGCATCTGCACAAGCACACACACCCCTGTCTATATACACCATGCTTAAAAATGCTTTTTTATGGTGTGTGTGTGTGTGTGTGTGTGTGTGTGTGTGTGTGTGTGTGTGTGTGTGTGTGTGTGTTCTTGATGAGTCTATGGAGTGTGTGGTCAGCGCTGGACTCAGTGGTTTGGGTTTGACCACGGTGCCTCTCAGCTGTTGGCCGTGACTCTTCTACCTGATAGAAATGGGCATTATCATTTGTTAAGTGCCCTCTTTGCCTCTGGCCAATAACTCTTAACGCAGCCTGTGGTCACTCTGAGCAGTCGGGAGGGTAAAATATTCATCGCTCAGAAGTGGTGGTTTTCCTTTGGCCAGGTCTAAAAGCTTGGACTGGTTTTGTGTCTTTTAACCAGGCCTCTAAAACTCGGTCGCTGAGGGATTGATGCAGTCAGGAGTAATGATCACTGCAGTCAGTAGTAATGATCACTGCAGTCAGCGGTAATAATCACTGCAATTAAGAATAATGATCACTGAAAACAATCAATGCAGTCAGAAGTGACTGCCATTGCAGTCAGGTGCGGTAATCACTGAATCAAAAGTAACAGTCACTGCAGTCAGAAGCTACTGTCAGTGCAGCCAGATGTAATAATCACCACAGTCAAAAGTAACGGTATATCCAATGTTTCTTCTCAAGATTTTTTTTTTATCTTGTTTTAAAGATGTTTAGATAGTTTGACTGTATAACAAGGGAAAATACTGAGTTTACAAAAAAGTTGTGTCTGCTACTCCTAGTGTCTGTATGGTGTGTGTCTGTAGTGTCTGTAGATGTTATAATCCCTGCAGTCAGAAGTAACGGTCACTGTTGACAGATGTTATAATCCCTGCAGTCAGAAGTAACGGTCACTGTTGACAGATGTTATAATCCCTGAAGTCAGAAATAATGGTCACTGTTGTCAGATGTTATCATCACTGCAGTAAGATGTTATAACCCTGCAGTCAGAAGTAACAGTCACTGCAGTCAGATTTTATAATCACTGCGGTCAGATGTTATCATCACTTGCAGTCAGATGTTATAATCACTGCAGTCAGAAGTAATGTCACTGCAGTCAGACATAATAATCACTGCAGTCAGAAGTGATGGTCACTGCAGTCAGAAGTAACAGTCACTGCAGTCAGATGTTATAATCACTGCAGTCAGACATAATAATCACTGCAGTCAGAAGTAATAATCACTGCAGTCAGAAGTAATGTCACTACAGTCAGATGTAATAATCACTGGAGTCAGACATAATAATCACTGCAGTCAGAAGTGACGTCACTGCAGTCAGAAGTGTGGTCGTTTCTGCCGCTTCTCAAAAGAATCACTCTTGCAGTCTTGGGGTTTTTATGCCAGAATTTAGATTTTATTATCAGAGACAATAAAACTGAGAAAACTCTGCAGAGCAATCTCCCAAATCTGGGTTTGCACCCTCTTATATAAAGTTTTTTCTCCTAAGGCGTGTTCAATACATTTCCTATACAGTTATTGTTTACCTTTTTTGGATGTGCCTCTAGTCTGCTTTCAGGAAGCGGACAGGAGGCCTCCATTTATGTTAAAGAAGAGGCAC
This sequence comes from Spinibarbus caldwelli, assembly GCA_039654775.1. Classification (NCBI taxonomy): domain Eukaryota; kingdom Metazoa; phylum Chordata; class Actinopteri; order Cypriniformes; family Cyprinidae; genus Spinibarbus; species Spinibarbus caldwelli. The sequence continues at coordinate 5,023,974 of CM077243.1, forward strand.
CATCGTATAGTTTTTGACTAATGTCACAACAGGATGTGCAGTTTCAGCACAGAATGTATGTCTGCACATCCGCTTCTCATGCTGGCCTCTACACACAGGCTGACATATGTTTATAATAGTAGAATAACTTGATACATAAATGGCTATATTCACATTGATTATACTTGATTACTTTATATTTTGATTAATAAAACTCTTCTACAGAAGTAACAGTCACTGTAGTCAGATGTTATTATCACTGCAGTAAGATGTTATAACCCTGCAGTCAGAAGTAATGTCACTGCAGTCACATGTAATAATGACTGCAGTCAGAAGTAATAATCACTGCAGTCAGAAGTAATGTTACTGGAGTCACATGTAATAATCACTGCAGTCAGAAGTAATAATCACTGCAGTCAGAAGTAATAATCACTGCAGTGAGGCGTAATAATCACTGCAGTCAGAAGTAATAATCACTGCAATCAGAAGTAATAATCACTGCAGTCAGAAGTAATGTCACTGCAGTCAGAAGTAATATCACTGCAGTCAGAAGTAATAATCACTGCAGTCAGAAGTAATAATCACTGCAGTCAGAAGTAATAATCACTGCAGTCAGAAGTAATAATCACTGCAGTCAGAAGTAATGTCATTACAGTCAGATATTATAATCACTGCAGTCAGATGTAATAATCCCTGCAGTCAGAAGTAACGGTCACTGCAGTCAGATATTATAAACACTGCAGTCAGATGTAATAATCCCTGCAGTCAGAAATAACGGTCACTGCAGTCAGATATTATAATCACTGCAGTCAGATGTAATAATCACTGCAGTCAGATGTAATGTCACTGCAGTGATGTAATAATCACTGCAGTCAGAAGTAATGTCACTGCAGTCATGTAATAATCACTGCAGTCAGAAGTAATGTCACTGCAGTCAGATGTAATGTCACTGCAGTGATGTAATAATCACTGCAGTCAGAAGTAATGTCACTGCAGTCATGTAATAATCACTGCAGTCAGATGTAATGTCACTGCAGTGATGTAATAATCACTGCAGTCAGATGTAATGTCACTGCAGTCATGTAATAATCACTGCAGTCAGAAGTAATGTCACTGCAGTCAGATGTAATAATCACTGCAGTCAGTCGTGATGTTTCTTGATTTGACTTATGCAAATGCTTGTTCTGATTATTCCCTGGTCTGTTTCTGTATAGTCAAATTGAGTCAGTGTAATACATTGCCAAGTTCCCTGGTGTTTATTAATAATCAGAGAGCTTGTGGTTTTTGCAGACGTCTGAGTATTTTATTTATTTCATGTGTCCAAAGATATACACCAGTCAAATGTCTGGATGCACTTTTACTGATTATGTGTGTCTTTTGTTTTTAAAACATTTTGATTTAAAGGGGTAGTTGATTGTGACTTCACTTTTTTAACGTTAGTTAGTGTGTAATGTTGCTGTTTGAGCATAAACAATATCTGCAAAGTTATGAAGCTGAAAGTTCAATGCAAATGGAGATATCGTCTTTTAAAATTCTGGTAGTTTAATGCCGACAAAAACGGCTTGTAGGGACTACAACAATATCCTCTGCGTCTCAATCGGGCTCAAACTGATAAGCAATATAGATGACGCAATTGTTTACAATACATTACAATACAATACTGAGGTGAGGGGCGGAACGTTCAGACACGCACTAGAGGCGGTTTAGCCAATCACAACACACTGGGCCAGCTGACCAATCTCACCCCATCGCTTATTTCTGAGGGAGAGGCTTCATAAAACCAGGAAATGATCAGCGCGTTTATCAGAGAAGAGACAGAGTGGTGTGGAATAAAGGTAAATTATGTGAAAAATAATGCATTTTTTTTTTAAAACGAAGCCTTAACACATGTTAGACTGCACCCCATAAACACAATCAAGCCTAGAAAATAAACAGTCAACCACCCCTTTAAAAGCTTATCCTTAAATGCTTGAAATCAGGTTTGAAGACAAATATACATTTTGCTTGCATAGAAATTTCTAAGATTAAAAAGGTAATGAATGTAGTTTGCTATTATTCTAAAATGTGGGGAATGATAATCAGTGTTTAGGTGTGTCAGCATTTTGTGTAAATCTGCATCGTTCAGACTACAAATGAGCTACTACGTGCTTAAATGACAAGCAAGTCAGGAGCAAGTACAGAATCCTGCTGATGTGAGACATTCCTGCAAGGCACGTACCACAGATGAGTTTCTTTTACCTGTCATTCTTTTTATATGTCATGCTGCTACACTCTGATTCATATCTAGATCTGCTTGCAGAGTGCAGCAGGCTTCAGAAGGTCCCCCGACCCCTTTGCGAGCACGCTGCTCTCTCTGGGTTTTTCCAGCATATAGTGCAGCTAAATCAAAGGTCACATGAGAGCAGGCTGACCTTTAGAGAGGCCCGCTCAGTGTGTCACTTGACTTGCTGCTGATGGGAACACAGTGATGAGTGAAAATGGAAATCAATCTGTGTGGTTTGTATAACGTCAGAAGAATTGGGGCCGTTACTGATAAGTGCAGGTTGGAGTTTGACGTAATAATTATGTGCATTTTGAAAAGGAATGCATATATGTTTGTTTGTACCTAAAGTGCCTCATCTCAAAGTTGATAAGCTGATAAAAAGCATTTTGAATAAATAAATGCATGTCTAGTGCTCATATTTTGTTCTTTTTAAAGCAATGGTGCACCCAGAAATGGAAATTCATTATGCATCATCATGTTTCAAACTTGTATGCTACTTTCCTCTGTAGAACACAAAAATGGGAGATATTAAAAAAAAAATTGTCATGCTGCTTCATGCAGCTCTCAAATTTACACTTAAAAGAATTGTTAGATTTCTCTGAAAGAAAAATCTAATTGTTTAATGTCTTTGAAGAAGTCTCTTATGCTTACCAAGGCTGCATTTATTTGATTAATAATGCAGTAAAAACATCAATAGTGTGAAATATTAATCTAATTTAAAAGAACAGTTTTCTATTTGAATATATTTTTAAAATGTAATTTATTCCTGTGATCCAAAGCTGAATTTTAAGCATCATTACTCCAGTCTTCAGTGTCACATGATACTTCAGAAATCATTCTAATATGCTGATCTGGTTCTCATGAAACATTTATTGTAATTATCAGTGTTGACAACAGTCGTACAGCTTTGCAATCACGGGAATAAATTACATTTTAAAATATATTAAATACTGTAAAATTTCACAATATTACTGTTTTATCATATTTTTGATACAAAAAAAAAATGCAGCCTTCGTGAGACTTTCAAAAACATTATAAAATATTTCTGACCCCAAACTTTTAACTTGTATAATTTTATCTTGTTTTAAAGATGTTTAGGTATTTTTACTGAATAACTAGACAAAATACTGATTAAAAAAATAATTGTGTGTGCAGCTGTCTTCCACTGTATGCACGGTGCATCCCTGCCTTGCCAGAATTATCATTCGAATCCCATCTGTTCTTTCTCTTGTTTATTCATTCTGTTTTTCTCTGGCCCACCCATTGTATCTCTCTCCTTCTCTTCCTCTCATCTGTCTGTTTGCCATGGCTCTCAACGGGATGTAGGCAGTGGTTTCTTTCCTTTCACTTAAGGCCTCAAATCATATCTGTAGGGCTTGCAGGCGTCACACCGCCGGATCCGCCCGTGCGCAGCCAGACCCTGATGGCATATTCGGTCAGCCATGCTGGCTCAGCCTGCGCCAGTTGTGGCCTCAGCAACGTGGTGGAGAGGGAAACTGCAGGCTGCACACCACACTGCCATTATCACATACTGCACCTCGCCACATGCAGCACGCCAGACAGAGATCTATAGAAAATGCTGTTTAAACATCTCAGGGTGATATTTTTCACTCTAAAGCCACCACGGTTCTCTATAGTGCAGGCGTAACACAGATGTGTTAACTGAGTAATGTCTGTCATTGTGGTTTTTATAGTTAAACGAGAGTTTAAAACATCCATGCTGAAAAAAAAAAACAGTTTAAACCAGCCTAAAGTGGTTTGCTGGTCTAAGCTAGTTTAGCTGGTCTCCTGCTGCCCTTTGAAACCAGCAAAACAGACCAGTCTGGCCAAGCTGGGTGACCATTGAACCACCTTCTGTGGGCATATACGGTCTTAAATCTTTAAGGATTTTTAAGTCACCATGAAATAAAAATGGACAGTTCTTAATACTGCAGTGTTTAATTTTAAATTATTTTTCCATGCATAGCATTATTATTTTAAATCAATTACCACCCTACAATTTTCCTTGTTCAAGAAGCTGTTTAACTTTGACAAATATAACAGTCAGGAAGAAAATAAGCTAAAAATGTGAAACACTAAGTAAAAAAAAAAATAAAAAAAAATAAAAAAAAAAAGTTAAATAAAAATAAGTTAAATAACACGTTATTAAATGGTTTTTTTTTAAAGCTGCTTAATAAAATGCTGAATAAATATGTAAATAATACAAAATATATATTATATGTTTACATTCTTAATATATATATAACACATACAGTGGGTATGGAAAGTATTCAGACACCCTTAAATTTTTCACTCCATTATATTGCAGCCATTTGCTAAAATCATATTCAAGTTCATATTTTTTTTCCTCATTAATGTACACACAGCACCCCATATTGACAGAAAAACACAGAATTGTTGACATTTTTACAGATTTATTAAAAAAGAAAAACTGAAATATCACATGGTCCTAAGTATTCAGACCCTTTGCTCAGTATTTAGTAGAAGCACCCTTTTGATCTAATACAGCCATGAGTCTTTTTGGGAAAGATGCAACAAGTTTTTCACACCTGGATTTGGGGATCCTCTCCAGTTCTGTCAGGTTGGATGGTAAACGTTGGTGGACAGCCATTTTTAGGTCTCTCCAGAGATGCTCAACTGGGTTTAAGTCAGGGCTCTGGCTGGGCCATTCAAGAACGGAGTTGTTGTGAAGCCACTCCTTCGTTATTTTAGCTGTGTGCTTAGGGTCATTGTCTTGTTGGAAGGTAAACCTTCGGCCCAGTCTGAGGTCCTGAGCACTCTGGAGAAGGTTTTCGTCCAGGATATCCCTGTACTTGGCCGCATTCATCTTTCCCTCGATTGCAACCAGTCATCTTGTCCCTGCAGCTGAAAAACACCCCCACAGCATGATGCTGCCACCACCATGCTTCACTGTTGGGACTGTATTGGACAGGTGATGAGCGGTGCCTAGTTTTCTCCACACATACCACTTAGAATTAAGGCCAAAAAGTTCCATCTTGGTCTCATCAGACCAGAGAATCTTATTTCTCACCATCTTGGAGTCCTTCAGGTGTTTTTTAGCAAACTCCATGCAGGCTTTCATGTGTCTTGCACTGAGGAGAGGCTTCTGTCGGGCCACTTTGCCATAAAGCCCCGACTGGTGGAGGGCTGCAGTGATGGTTGACTTTATACAACTTTCTCCCATCTCCCGACTGCATCTCTGGAGCTCAGCCACAGTGATGTTTGGGTTCCTCTTTACCTCTCTCACCAAGGCTCTTCTCCCCCGATAGCTCAGTTTGGCCGGACGGCCAGCTCTAGGAAGGGTTCTGGTCGTCCCAAACGTCTTCCATTTAAGGATTATGGAGGCCACTGTGCTCTTAGGAACCTTAAGTGCAGCAGAATTTTTTTGTAACCTTGGCCAGATCTGTGCCTTGCCACAATTCTGTCTCTGAGCTCTTCAGGCAGTTCCTTTGACCTCATGATTCTCATTTGCTCTGACATGCACTGTGAGCTGTAAGGTCTTATATAGACAGGTGTGTGGCTTTCCTAATCAAGTCCAATCAGTATAATCAAACACAGCTGGACTCAAATGAAGGTGTAGAACCATCTCAAGGATGATCAGAAGAAATGGACAGCACCTGAGTTAAATATATGAGTGTCACAGCAAAGGGTCTGAATACTTAGGACCATGTGATATTTCAGTTTTTCTTTTTTAATAAATCTGCAAAAATGTCAACAATTCTGTGTTTTTCTGTCAATATGGGGTGCTATGTGTACATTAATGAGGAAAAAAAATGAACTTAAATGATTTTAGCAAATGGCTGCAATATAACAAAGAGTGAAAAATTTAAGGGGGTCTGAATACTTTCCGTACCCACTGTGTATATATATATATATATATATATATATATATATATATATATATATATATATATATATACACAAATATTGAAATGCATAGTTGTATATATAGCAGTTTTATTTAACAAACAGGTCACAGCTTCAAGTACAGATAATGTACTATACAGCCATATATAATGCATATAATGTATGTCTTGAAACATAAACCATACAGTGATCGCTTGCTGATTTCAGAGCAGGATATTTTTACTACCAAACCGGAGACATGACAGAAGACGTGAGATGGATGAAAAAGGACAGACGGATGGTGTGAGAGAGAGAGAGAGAGAGAGAGAGAGAGAGAGAGAGAGAGAGAGAGAGAGAGAGCGAGAGAGAGAGAGAGAGAGAGAGAGAGAGAGAGAGTGAGCGAGATATCAAAAGGGAAAGAGACATAACGTGAAAGTAGAGACACTTCATTCGGCTTTGCTGGAAGGACAGAAGACAGGCATCATCCGTGTATGAAATTCCATCTCAGGTTTAATATACATTGAGTCTATGAAACTCTGTCCGAGGCAGACTACCTCCAGCCAGGCCGCAGTGGTCAGGCCGTGGGCAGGATAACCCTCTCTCTCCCTCTGTTTTAAAATTTGATAAAGATCAATTGTCATTAGTTTCTCATAACTCGGGAAACTGAGCCCAGACTCTGGAAACCTCAGCTTAAGCTCACTATCAGCAGGTCAAAGCCATTAAAACCTCCATGGTGGTTCATATTTATATACCCAAACCTCTGTGTTAGCGTGACGTTAATTCTGATGTTAGTTATTTGATATAATATATTTCCATGCAGTTGGAATATCAATTCAGTAGACCATCTTTTAGTGGCTTTTGTGGCTTTTAGTTCAGGTTTGTTATTTTTTATTTTTATTCATGTATTAATATTTTAATTTAGCATTTATTTTTTATTTTCAGTTTTCATTTTAATTCTAGTTTACATTTCAGCTATGTGCATTCACTTAATTATCAGTTTTAGTAGTTTTATTTATTTCAGTTTTTAAAGTTTCTGGTTAAGTTCTATCTAATATTTATATTTTATAATATTAATATTTTAATATTAAATATTGGTAAACATTGGTCTGTTAGCTTTGAGGTCATTTGTTTGCTAGCTTATGTCTAAAAAAAAAAAAAAGTTTTAGCTAAATTTTAAAATCCCAGAAAACCAGACCAAAAATATTGATGACTCATCTTATTCTTGTTATTTCCCTCCATAAAATGCCAAAAAATGTACATTTTATGAATGAATTACTTTACTCATATGCCTTTTTCTTCCTTTAACAGGAATTTTGCAGACACAGAATTGTGGGATATCAAAGGCTTGAAGGAAGCATCTGTGCTGTCTTAAAAAAAACAACCAGATGACAACATCTTCACAGACGGGATGTTACACAAACACTGAATTCGGACGTGTCTTAATGCCTACTGTAGGTTTGGACAAACACACTCTCATAACAACAACATAGTTTGTACAAGAGCGAAAAATCATACAACTTACTCATTTATTTTCCTATTACAGCAGTGGTTTGTCCTCAACAATATTCAAAGGCCCCATTACTTCTCTAGTTGTTCATGATTTACTGGATTTTCAAAATATTTTTTACTTACAATTTCAACCCGATAAAATATTTTAGAATTTGGCATTAAAAAAATGCCCATGAAGTTTGCAGGTCTAGAAATCACACTTTCAAAATTCTTCTTTCTACACAGTGAACCCTGGTTCTTTAAAGAAAAATAAAACAGTTGTTGATGATGTGAAATGAAATCAGAAATATCTGGATTTAATGTTGTTTATCCTTATTTTAAATTATTTAAAGCAGAGGTGTCTAGAATGTCAAAAATCAAAAAGGGCCAAAAATCCCCTTATTGAGGGCTGTGGGCTATGTGTTGAATTATATCCAAATATTACATTAAAATGAATTACATTATTTTTTTTTAAATAATTAAACATGCTATTTACATTTTAATGTTTTTTTTATTTTATTTTTTTTTACATTTTACATTTAATTTTTCAGTGCAAATATTAAACAAGAAATGCTGAATAAAATATGAAAAATATAAAAATATATATTAGAAATGAAGGCATGCTTCACTGGCATGTTTTTCCCTCCTGTGTTTTTCCTTCCTCTTGTGATATGGCATGGTGGGCAAAATCAAAGGTCAGCAAAGGCCAAATTTAGTTGAGTTTAGCTGAGGGGTTGGAATTTATGATTAGGTCTATGTTTAAATTGTTGATTTGTGTTCATTTTGTATGAGTTATTGCAACTTTTCAAGGTTGGGTTGGTTTGGGCGCAGCCTTTGTTTCCCAACGGGACGATTAAAATCCTGAGGATCTCATCAGATCAGGCTTTACCATGTTAGTGTGTGACTGGCATCAGTCCGTGAAGCAGTCGTGGGATGATCTGTGGCTGAATCTAATGTCCACCACTGTGGTGAGGAGAGGTGCTCTTGCTGTGTCTCTTGTTGGTTAACGGATGAAGGGTGAGGCCCAAACCACCTCTACACTTACTTCTCATCGTGTTCAGTGGTTGTTTTTATGTCGTATCGTAAGTCTTTTATGGTTAGCAAATGCAATCCCTGTTACTCTTATCTCTGAGTGTTCGAAAACCTGCCTCACCTTGGTTTGTGGCACTTACCCTCAGTAACAGCAGGCTTTCCACATCTCTGTAAACACACCGAAACCTCATCACAAAGATGAACTAAAGGGCCTCTCTTTCTTCCTCATATGGCGAACGAAATCGCAGAGAGGAGAGTGGCTTTTGACAACCCGAGTGCAGCCACTGTACGGTCTTGAATCTGTCGAAGGGTCACCACAGGCCTCATCTGCTGGAGTGTGTGGCAAGCAGCTGTAGATTCATAAAGCTGGGATCGGGTTATTGTGGGTGATATCACTGATACCATCTTGCCACTTGTGAAATTACAGTACCTATTTCTCAATACTGTCTGTCTGAAAGCAGCACACCTAGACATGACCTCAGCTCTGGTGTTAAAACTCTTCTGTTTCTTCACCTAGGATGTAGCGCTCGAATGTCATTCAGTTCAAGCTGCATCAAAAACCGTTGAGCTACGTTTGACATCGATGACTTTGAACTGGGTGCAAAACGTCTTGATGCGGTATGCTGTGACAGAGAGCAAGATTTGTAGCACATATTGACTTGTTTTCTTTTTTTATTGAGCAAGGATGCAGGAAACTGATAAAGTGACAGTAAAAACAATTATAATGTTACAAGAGATTTCTGCTTCAAATAAATGCTATTCTTTACAACATTCTATTCATCAAAGAATTCTGAAAAAAGTGTCAGTTTCCACATACATACATACATACATACATAAATAAAACATTAGGCACTGTTTTCGACATTGATAATAATCAAAAATGTTTTTTGATCAGCAAATCAGCATATTAGAATGATTTCTGAAGGATCATGTGACACTGAAGACTGGAGTAATGATGCTGAAAATTCAGCTTTGCATCACAAGAATAAATTACATTTTAAAATATATTCAGTTATTTTAAATTGTAATAATATTTAACAATATTACTGTTTTTATTGTATAATTGTATACTGTTTTTATTTTGTTTAATAAAATAAATGCAGCCTTGGTGAATATAATGGACTTTTTTTGAAAAATATTTTAAACAGTCTTGCCAGCACCAAATTTACGAACGATAGTGTAAGTATTAATTTATTTTTTTATTATTAAAAAGTGAATGTATATATGTATCCTAAAAAATAATTTCAAATAGATCTGTAAAGGTGCTCTAAAATCACCTGAAAAAGAAAATATTTTGAACACTAATCTCAGCATTATCAGTTCCTTGAGAATGGTACAAGGAAGTGGATATGGAAATTCTCAGGATTTTCCAGCACAAGTCAGCAGATCAGTGTTTGGCCACAACAGAAACTCATAGTCATAGTGGCCTTCCATGTCACAAAACTATACTGTAAGAAACTGATTTGCTTTAAATTCGTTTTGCAATTATGATTAGTCCTGTCTTAGTTTCATATAGATTTAAAGTCATAACCAGTGTTGGGTAAGTTACAAAAAAAAAAAAAAGTAATCCATTACAAATTACTAATTTATTATAAGATAAGCTATATCATCCACGAGAAACCACATTTGAGATGCACAAACATGTAAATGCTCACGTCACCTCTGTAGAAAGATTCAAGTTCATCTCGGCTACTTTTCGTTTTTGGAATAGGACGTGCTGTGAGGAATAAACCTTGAATTGTGATGCCAACGCAGTTTAATCCAGTGGTTGATCTCATTCTGATGAGTCATTTATTTTTTACTTTATTAATGTTACTGTGACATAAACTTGTACACATTCACTTGTTGAACTTTTCCCAAACTATAATACCAGACTAAAATATGTCGAGTGCAACATTTTGAAATATGATAGGCAACCTTTCTTTGCATCTAAATGTTGTAGGACTCTCATTTTAGCTCGCATTCTCCTGTGATTTATTAACGGGCATACTGACACGCAAAACATGATTTTTACTTCATATTTTTTTTAACACTGCATTTGTAACTTAAGTAACGTAATTTTATTGACATAAGTAACTGTAATCAAATTACATAAATTTAAAATGTAACTCATTACTTTACTGTGTTACCAGGAAAAGTAATTAGATTACAGTAACGCATTACTGAGTAACACGTTATACCCAACTCTGGTCATAACTAATACCCCATATTTAGTCCTGTCATGACCTGTCCTGTCAATGGTGAGGTGTGGTATGACAGGGCATGAAGGTGACTGGTCTGTGGTGGGAGATCTGGTTTCTTCAGATGACATTCATCTAGTACTAGAGCAATAATAATAGTATCATGAGGCATGATTCTGATTCGCTGTTGGCATGATCCTGCAAAATTATGTTTTAAGTTTTAGTCTTTTAATTTTAATTTTAACTTTTTTGTTTGTTTGTTTATGTTCTGATTTATGATATGTTTTGACTGATTTAGAAGAGAAAATCTCTTGATATTTAAAATTCTGTTAAATTCCACACATTTTGGCCTCTATGACCTTTCTAGTTGTGTGTGTTCAACAGACCATAATCAGTTTAGATGCCATATTGAATTTAATGCGCAAGGATAGACTTACAATCTTTATAATGGCACACACTGGTCCTAGATCATGTAATTTTCACAAGTCACAACTTTCAAAACTGTTTTATGGATATTTTGTCTACTGTAAAAAAAAATTTTTAGAAAGACATTTTATCAGCTGAACAATGTCTATGTTGTAAACAACTGTACAAACTATTAAACACATTGCACATGCTACCCTGACAAAGATCTATGGATAAGGATTTAGTTTACATTTATGCATTTAGCAGACGCTTTTATGCAAAGTGACTTACATTGCATTCAAAATATACATGTGATCAGTTCATGTATTCCCTGGGATTCGAACCTTGCCATTGTTGGTGCCACATTTCACTTCTTGAGCAACAGGAATTTCAAATCTTTTGATGCAAAGTGATTCGCTAATGAATCATTCAGAACAGTTTAGAAACTTCAACCAATGGCTAGCAAATCTATGCACAAGAGCAATATCTAGGCGATTAACTATGTTACAGCAGAGTATAACTAGAAAAATGTATTCACTTTAGAATTTCCATGACTTTTCAGTCAGTATTAATTTACATAACTTATTTTATAATTAATTTCTGTAGTGACGTCCACAACTTCCAGGCCTTAAAAACACTATTTCTGTAATATTTCTAGGTCAGCAATTATGAGAAACCTGTTATTCACAATCATTGTGGCTTCAAATCCAACTGTTTTCCAAAAGAAAAAGCATGGAATAACACGAGGGTGAGTAAATAATTTAATTTCGGTTTCATTTGGATGAGCCATTTCTAGCCTTTCTGGACTATTCCTCTAATTTCGATGTTAGATGTTACTTTTTTGACCATATCAACATGCAAAACATCATATATAGGCTTTCAGTTTAAAAAAATTATACGAGGGTCTGACGAGCCAATTAAGTCTATGCTTTGTTAATATAAATTTTCATTCCAGAATGCAGTGTCAGAATAAGCCAGACATTTAAATGATCCTGTTCCTGTTCAATGAACCATAATTTTTGCTGGAGAGGGCAGTAAATGACAGAATGAAATGACAGAAGGATGAACAGGACCGTTTCGTCCTTTCCCACGCCGAACATCTGACTGTCACCCCCTTCTGTGAGAGAAGTCTGAAAACCACGGCAATGGCCATCAAAAAACCAACAACTTCCTCTGTCGCTTGCTCACTTCCTGTTTCTACGTCTGGGGGCCCAACGGTGCAGTGATGATTAGCTGTGCCTTTGCGTGACAATCAAGCAGCCAGACGCTCTTAGTTTCCCCCATTCAGACCGGAAGCAGCACTATTGCAACGGTAAACTGTTTCTCACTTCTGCTGCGGCAGTCACACAGGCTGTTTGAGCGTCTTATAAAATGTGTATTGTTTTGCTTCTTATTTTTGCAGAATCATCTGTGAAATCTGTCTGCACCATTTCAAAAACAGGAAGTGTGACTGAGATCTGATAAAGACCCTCTCGATTTCATCCAGATCACATGGGCATCAGTCATCAGGTGTCTCACTGGGTATTTACTGCCCTCTGATTTCTCATCGCTCCATTATTCACTCACAGCAAAGATAAACATGGTTTGTGTCAATTGCAATTTGTTGTGCCTAGCAAAGTATTGGCTACTGAGAGCACAAAACCATCAAATTAGCATAAAATAAAATTGTAAAACATTTTTTTAAAAACTATATAAATAGCTTAGATTTGCATGTGCATGGATACATTTGAACATGCATGTACATTTGCAGACTACATGACAATGACAATGGGCTGGATGGGGTTTATGGTAATACTGTAGTTTACATTTAAATGTTTGGTACACAATGTTGATTTGTGTTGGGGTGCCGTTTATTAAGGTCTGCTGTAGAATCTAGATCTTGAAGTGAAAGTAGTTAAATCATTGCACTGAAAAAATAATTGGTGAAACAATTTACACTCAGATATTGCTAGTAAATTTCACAGATGGCAAGTAACTAAGGAAGACCGTTTCTGCAAATTGCTGCTTTTTATCCCACAATTCTGACTTTTTCTCACAATTCTAGGATTATATTTCACAATTTAGATTTTTTTCTTGCATTTCTGAAAAAAAAGATGTAAACACAGAATTGTATGATGTAAACTTCCAATTTGTGAAATATAAACTCCCAAGTGTGAGAAGAAATCAGAATTGCGAGATAAAAAGTCATAATTACCATTTTTATTATTTTATTGCGTGATGAAAAAAACTGGATAATGGGATGTAAATTCAGAATTCTGAGAAAAAAGTATGAATTCTGAGTTCTGTATCTCAGTTTTTCCACTGAATTGGTCTACATTTACGCTGCTGCCATGGGCTGTTTTTTTAGTCCGCGGGTTGAAGCAAAACACCCCAGCCTCCGGAGCATAATTTCAACCAAGGTGGGATCCCCTGGAAGGAGGTTTTGACCCCCTGATTTTGATTTTGGAGAATTTTTTATTTTTTTGAACCATTTCCCCCCAGAATGTGATGGGGATAGTTTTGAGTACCAGTTGCGCTGGCTCTGTTACGCAGACCTGACAGCCCTGTATATCTCATAATTCAGTCTTTTTTTCTTCTCGGAAATACAAGTTTATGCCTCAATTGACCTTTTGCAAAGACCCACCCCCCTAGTTACTGTTGCTATGTCCGACAAGCCATGCCACTCTCACGCCACACATCATGTTCTCACACAGTGAAAAATACATCGTTAAGCAAAGAGGAAACTGACAATGTGCCGACAGACAAGACAGAGCAGGGTACTTTAGGTACTGTCTCAGCTTTAAAATTTTGTTTTGAGAAATTCAAACAATAAATACAGTTTTGTGGATCTTTAATGTGGCGTGACAGATCACTGTCAAGCGGCACATGAACTGATCATCTTTTCATATTTACTTAAAGCACGAAATAAACATGAATAAACATGAATGAACAACAGAAGGTATTTTATTTCAACTGCGGAAAGACGTAAGTACACACCATTTTTCAAGTTTAAGTTGACAGTTAATCGCAGTGTAGCTGTATTTGACGTACCGTAAACTCTACTGTGAAGGCGCACAGCTCACCGTCGCTTTGTCTCACACACCCTCAAACAAAGATACAGAGCAAGAGAGTCTTTCATAACATGCAGAATTGACGCGCTACATATAAATGATATTCTTTGTTGTATTTTCCTGTCAAAATAACGGAGATCCTTTGGAATTCTTCAGCTTTTAAGAACTACCGGGTTCTCTGGTAGTGGGCGGAGCTAATGCACAAACGACAATCTCATTGGCTGGCGCTCACCTATTATCATCCCTGTCTTGATTTCAGCAAATCAGTTCGAGCGAACGCAGACTACGTGATTAATATTCATGAAACCAGCAGTTTATTAATCCCTAGCACTAACAATAGAACTATAAAAACACCAAAACCGCAACATAATTACGAAATGAAACAATTGTATTCGTGCGCTGTAATCCAGATCTTCAGAATCCATACGACTGCGAGGAACAGACCCAAATCCAAGCCTTTATTATGCGATCTTCATCTCCGTCCCGAGCAGCTCCAGCGACCGTAAACAGCGAAGCCCGCGCGGACTGACTGACGCGCTCCGCTCGTTACGAATTCAAATGTTGCCGCTTCAAACAACAGGTTTTACGGCAAGATGATCGAACGCTCATTGGCTCTCGCCTGCATTCGTCACAGATTGCGACATGCCGTGTTTCTGGTGAGGTGTGTGTTTGAATGATGCGAGCACGCGCGCGCCTTCACGAGTTCACTGAGAGCGAGAGGATCAGGAAAATAATCTGGATAATATTTTCAGCTATTAACAACATAAATTCTGCTCTGCACCTCACACAAACCTACTGTATTCCGCCGGCTGCAACGCATCGTCATTTGGATTACTTTTGGTAGTGCTTTTGAAATTTTTGCAATAAATAAATGATTGTAATTGTATTTATCTGTCTGTCATGTTTTCATATACTGTACAGAAATAGCTATGTTTAGGTTTAGATGTAGTAGTGAGATTAGCGACTATAATTTTTTTTTAATGCTATATTGTTACTAAAATTGTTATTTTCCTGCATGTTTCGGTCAATTGCGTTTTATATCCTTTTATATTCGCTGTAAAATGGGTAACGTTAGGTTTAAGTTTGGGGGTAACGTTAGGTTAAGGCGTCTAAAAGTGTAAATCGCTTATTAATAAAATGATAAAAATGCATATTCGCTGTAAAATGGGTAGGTTTAGGGCTAGGTTAAGGGGTCTAAAAGTCTAAATCGCTTATTGATAAAATGATAATGCATTGATATGAATATCTTAATGATATAAAAGATACGTAAATATTTTTACGTTTTTTAGCTAAAAATACGTATCGATTTGTACGTTTTAAACGTTGAAATACGTCTAAATTGTACTTTTTAGCATCAATAAAAACGTACAAAAATGTACGCTTTGTGCTTGTAAAATGTTACGTATTAATATCTACGTATGAACATATTGCGTTGGTTGATATGTAAATGAGATGTTGCGTCTATGTTCTTTAATTTGTGCGTTGTTAGTAAATCACCCACAGAAATTTCCACGCCCATCAGCGCTGTTTTGGAATTGCTCTCTCGCGCTAATTTGCCCTGTTTAGTAAAACTGGCCCAAAATGTCACAAATCACCCTCTTTTATTTCTTTATTCTGTGGTAGAAATAGGCTTCCATGAGTAACAGATTGAATAAAAATTAAAAGAAAAATAAATAAATATTGAAGTAGAAAAACAAATAAATATTGTAATGGGGTGTAAACATATACATATTCTGGTTTTTGACAGCACTTGTATTGACTTGGTACAGAGGTACAGATACTTTTGACATCTCTAGTGTTATGTGTGTGGGTTTTTCTCTTTTTTTTCTTTTTTAAATAATATTTTTTTGAATATTGGAAAGCCATACTCATAGAGATTAAAGTCATGACTCACTGCCTCTTTTGAGTGATTCTAAAGAACAAATGTGAGTGAATTGGTTTGAGCACTACTGAATTTAGGTCTGAAGTTTCCATGAGTCACTGGACTTGTCATAAAGTCAGTCCACTGAACTTAAAAATCCATTTATCACATTAGCATCAGATAGTGCTGAGATCATTTTCCATGATCAGTAGACTCCAGTTAGTTGATGGAAGTTTTGACTGTGCAAAGAAAAACAAACAGGAATAGAGAAAACTGGTTAGGGATGATTTAGCCCAAATACCTGGTGAAACCGGTTGACCATCGTGATATTTCTGGTGACATTGGTCAGTCAAGAAAGTCTTAATAGTTAAAGGAATATTTCGCCTAAAAATTAAAATTTGCTGAAAATTTACTTACCCTCAGGCCATCCAAGATGTAGATGAGTTTGTTTCTTCATGGGAACAGATTTGGAGAAATTTAGTATTACATCACTTGCTCACCAACGGATCCTCTATGATAAAAACAAAACAATAATCCACAAATTATCAGCTGTTTGGACTCTCATTCTGATGGTACCCATTTACTGCAGAGGATCCGTTGGTGAGCAAGTAATGCAATAACCTATAATTTGTAATGTACCGTGTCTCGGTTAGTTGGCTCTCATACTGTGGTAAAGTAAGGTAGCAGCGAACATCACCTCTCAAATGCATAATCACCTGGCATATGTGGGATAGTAAACAAAAAGTTAACCTGAAGAGTTTAACAGGAAAAAGGAGTAGAGAAGATCTTATGTGAGTCAGAGTGGTACCAGTGGTTTGTTTGTCATCATGGCCTTTATATTCTCTTGACGCCCACGTTTCACTGAAATACAGGTGAATGTTTTTTTGGGGTTGTACTGTGTGTGTGTGTGTGTAATATCCATGCATGTATGCAAGGATGGAAGCTCTGAGAGGCCATGCATTATTTTTTCCTGTCATCTTTTCGTGTGATCATGCCTAAAATTGTCAAATTTACACTTACGCACTTGTCAGACGCTTTTATCAAATGCGACCTACAGTACATTGCATTGAAGGTATACGTTTGATCAGTTCATGCATTCTCTGAAAATTGAAACCATGAGATTGCTGTTCGTTGCTTGCTTCATGCTCTACTGTTTGCCCTAAAGGAATATTCTTGTGATCTCATCATAACTAAAGTTGTTTTCTCCACTTAATTTTCTCATGAGAAGAAAAAAAAAGAGATGCTACTCGCCATTTTTCTCGTCAACCACAAACTATTTAATCGCCATCTGTCACACATCATGCAGACATCCTTCGAGTGAGCTGCCAATGAAACTGACCACATGTTCAGAGTCTCTATAGTGACCGAGATGATGAAGTTGTAATCTACAACAATAAAGTTCTCAAGTGTCAGACACTGTTTTGGAAGTTGATTTGGCCACTGTCATAAAGATATTTCAGCTTGAGTGAGTCTCTGAACAAAGTAAAAATCAATTTGCTTATGTATGTTGCACCAGTACATATATATTGAAATGTCTTTTGTTACAGGACTACAGCATTACAGCAACTTTTGAGTCAAAATCACATTTAAAAAATTAAGCTGTTTGCTAGTTGTACTTTATTTTGATTATCCACTTTTAGACATTCTACTATACGTCAAGTAGCTCTCACTATAGTGTTAGGGTTAGTAGAATAAGCTGACATGTACTTGCAAAGTTTCTTGTAGTTAGTAGAATATCTAAAGTGGACTATCAAAATAAAGTGTTACCGAGAAATTTACTAGCAATTTCTGAGTGAAAATTGTTTCTACACCATTTTTTTCCAGTGTTTTCGTGCATCTTGAGAATTACATGATTTGTATGAAAATTTTACTAATAATTTGGATGTATTTAATTTAGTTTTACAGCAGACTGTAGATTTAATACATAATAAAATGTTAGGATGAGAAAATATTTAGAACTGAGAGAAATATCAAGTTTTGTGACCCCTGACAGAAGTTGATGTCTGAGTCTTAGAAATCAGTGTTTATTAAAAGTTTATGCATTCAGTTTTGTTATATTCTGTAATTTTCTTTTCATTTGTATCATTTCTCTCCTGCCTGTTTCCAAAGGCCGTGTGGCTTCCAGTGTCCCATGAAGGCAAACATTGCTCGTCTGCAAAAAAAGGACCAGGATATTTCACAAAATGATGCCTTTGCAGTCAAGGATATCATGCACCTCAGATCCAGATGTCTCAGGTAACATCTGGATCTGATAAACAGTCACAATATAGTTGTTGTGCAGTTTTCAGAATCAGAATCAGAATCAGTTTTATTGTGGATAACACATGCAGAAGGACATCTTTGGATTTTGCACTGCACATTGTATATTTTCAGCATCTTTAAGTGTTTTTGAATGCAAAAATCATTACTTACAATCTATAAAGAAGTACAGTCATCGCATACAAACTGCTATGTCAAGGTACGAACAGGTACAAACAAAAAAATATACTGACAAAAAAAGTGTCAGTCTGCTAGTGGACAGAAAAAGTAGTGCAAACTTGCACATCAGTTTATGTTAATGAACTATGTAACATAATTCGTTAATTTATACGTTAAAATAGGTATTGATGGCAAATTATTGCATTTTGAAACCATTGCATTTTTCATGCATTTAAAGATACTTTCTATCTCTCACTTTAGTGTCGCCAAGTGTTGCATTTAGCAAAAGCGTCTGCTAAATGAATGAATGTCGCAGGCAACACGCTTGAGCGACGAACCATGAATCCGCGTAAAAACCAGTCAGCTGTGTCGTTCTCTTTTGGCAGAGTGTGTGTTCATGCACTAGATTTGGTCTGATTTCCTGAGCTTTATAATGCAGAGTCTTTGCCCACAAACCTCTGCTTTGGCCCCAATCACAGAGCCCACAGGAGCATTTGGCCCTTTTAACCTCCTACAGCAAACCTCTCATACTGATAAACAAACCTCTCTATTCTGCTACCCCATAAACACACATCTCTCTACTACTACACTATAAAGACGACACGACGCACCATGATCAAACAAAATGACGCTTCCCTATAAACCCCCACATACCAAGTGAGAAAATTTAAGTGTGCCAAGTAACGTTTTTCTCACCCAGTAAGTCGATTTTTTTTTTTTTTTTTTTTTTGCACTGACTAATAAAGAAATGTTCACAAGGACCGAGATTTTCCACAACATTTGTTTTACAAGAGTAGATTAATTTCTGTATGTTTTTTGTCAACAACATGGAAAATTGCTAATGTTAAGCCAACAAAATGATGCTGCAAAAAAACATATATGCATTTTACATTCAATAATAAATATTTATGGCTAGTGAATTTTTTTCAGTTGGTGAAAAGTGTGATAAATATGGTGAAAAGTTATGTTTGCATCCTAGTTACACATCACTAAATGTATACTAAAGTATCTCCTGATTAGTATAGAATAATAAACATTATTGTAACGTAAACAAGAAATGAGAAGATAACACAAACAACCTGACTTCAAATCTTATACATGGAAAGTTGAATTAGTGTGCAAGGACAGATACAGAGAGAGAGAGAGATGTTTCCACACACCCACGCTCAGGCGCATATCGCAGTGGCGGAAACCAGACCTGAGACTATTGTCACGAAAGCTTCGTGTGTGACACAAATGATGCAGAATTCAGTATGGTGCGTTCTGCATGTGTCCTCACAGTCAATTCCTTCGTTTGTGCACAGTAGAGCTTTGACTTACAACCACAAACCCTGCAAATACCTGCCACCGTGAGACACAAAGAGAATAATGACTATCTGCTCTTTGGACTGAACATTTGTTTGAGATGGTTCTGTGTGATTATTTCACTCATGTTTTAAACAAAACAAAAGAGAACGGCAGCAGCAATTATGACATTAACTGTTGAACAATAAAATGTGATCAATGATTTTGTCTAATATTCACTACAATATTATTTAAGAGGAGAAGTAAAATGTCTATCAAAGTACATAGAAGTAAAATGAACAACAACAACAAAAATAATAATAGTAATAATAATAACTAATGTATATGTGTATATCTCTCTCTATAAATTTATATAAATATTTATTTACATTTTATATAATTTATATAAATGTAATTTCATATTTAAGTAGTAATTTCATATTAATAAATTTATACATATATATATATATATAAAATTTTATTTATATACTACAATTTTGCACTAAAATTTTATGTCTTTACATTATAAATTCGTCTAGTACTTTTTCTGTCTCTCCAAATAATGTATTATATATTAATGTATTATATATTAAAATAAATATCATACAAGCCCAATAACAATTCAATAACAATAATAATAATAATAATAATAATAATTATTATTATTATTATTATTATTATTATTATTATTATTATTATTACATTTTGCATTACATTTATTATTATTATTATTATTAATAATATTGTCATTTATTATTATATTTAAATAATTGTTTAGTATATTAATTTTATTTATGCTTCATTCAGATATGTTTGGAGAGAATTTCCAAAATTATGTTTGGAAAAACAGAATACTCACAAGAATACTCACAGAAGCTCACAATTTTGCAAAAAATAAATAAATAAATTAGCAAGCTGTGCA
Source organism: Spinibarbus caldwelli (assembly GCA_039654775.1). Classification (NCBI taxonomy): domain Eukaryota; kingdom Metazoa; phylum Chordata; class Actinopteri; order Cypriniformes; family Cyprinidae; genus Spinibarbus; species Spinibarbus caldwelli. The sequence continues at coordinate 5,044,702 of CM077243.1, forward strand.
TTAAATGTTTGTAATGCACGATGTGGATTCGGGTCGGGTGGTGTATTATCCCACTTATACCATGGTCATCTGCCAGCACTGACAAATTAAAGCTGTTAATGATGTTTGCAGTGCAATATTTGACCGGACTGGTAAAAATGATGGTTATTTTAGTCAGTTACGGCTCATTAGCGCTAGCGTTCTGCCCGCTTCAAATCAGACACAGAGATGAAATAGTGTGATAAGATCACATTTATTGAATGAATTATAGCATTTATTTGAATTAGGCTAATTATCGTATGTGTGTTAATTATTATGTGTGTGTGAATTACCTGTGTCTGTGCGTCTCTCTACAGACAATGAAGCTGTGTATAGTTACTTCAAAAACAGCGATTTTACCACCTCGTTGCTGAGAAATATAATGTAGCGATCTAGTATCTAGGCTATTTAATTAATAAAAGTTGTGGGCAGCGCCGACAACAAGTTTCTGTGTGTGCACAGCACAATCTGCGATCTCCAACCTCTGTGTGTGTGTGTGTGTGTGTGTGTGTGTGTGCGTGTGCGTGTGCGAGTGATGTGTGTGGGTTTGTGTGCATGAATTAAAGCAGCGCATTAATATAGAACAGGATCAGAATTGAGCATTCAGACAGACCATGGTATAAATATATAAATATATATATATATATAAATATATATATAATATAATATATATATATATATATATATATATATATATATATATATAATAAAAATGTGTATTTCTGTATTTCTTCACAATTCTTCTATTTTGACAGAAGTACTTGATAGTCAAGGTTCTCTTACATGATCCCTCACACTAGACCAAACCATCATTATCAGGTGATTTTGCAATAATGCATTATTTTTTGTAAAAATAAATAGGCCCACAACAGACGATATTTAATTTATGGTGTTCCCATTTATTTTTAGTACCATGTGTTGTTTGTGCTCTGTGACAATATGCAGTTGTGTGTGTGAATATTTTTTTTTACTGCATGCTCACATCTATTTGCAGAGTAACAAAAGAAAGCGTGGGAAACTGCTGTGTGGTCTCGAGAAGACCAACAGACAGAAAAATTAGAGAAACAGAAAACATTTATCAATAGTGCAGCATAATGATAATATCTCTAGAATAGAATGTTTGCAGCCAGCACACTGACACATAAAGAAACACATCAGATGATTATCACAAAAAATATTTTCACAGACACATGATAAGATATACATATATGCACAATGTAATCATATGAACAGACATGTTTAGGAACAAGCATACACACACATGCTCATATAATGGTAAGTTTTGGATGTCAAGCGAGGACAAACTGGCAACAAATTGAAATAAATCTCTTTTTGTCTCACATGAAACGCACTCTCTGATTCACAGGATTTCTCTGAACCAAATGAGTGATGGGTCCAACTGAAAGCAGGTCATACCAACCGCACAACTAACCATGGAACGAACACACACACACACACACACAAACATTCTAACATGGAACACAAACACTCACATTTTACACACACAGCCACTTTACCGTGGAACACTCATTTCTCAACCTGTGGTCACATCCCTACCCAGAATGCACTCTGACTGCGGTGACTCATGGCATTCTGCTAATCACCCAAAACTGAAGTTCCACAGAACTCAAATGTGTGTTTGTGGGGGTGTAAGGAAAGAGATGCCTGGACTTACAAATGAACAGATGTGCAGATAGATAGATGTATGGATGTACGGATGGATGATGAACAGATTTATATTAAATAGAAACTTTTGTTTTGTTTTTAAAATTCACATTTGTATTTATTTATTTAAATTTTATAATTTTTATATGTTATTGGATTTAAATTATGAACGTTCTTCCAGTAGCGTTAATGGAATGTTCGTTCAGCGTTATCTGGTATTTAATAATGTTCTCAAAACATGACCACAATAACATTATTTATAACGTTATTAAAAGGTTTTAGTTAGATGTTCGTCTGGCATTTTTACATTTTTATTTCTTGTTTCAGAACATTCAGAGAACATTCAAAAGTAACATTCCCATAATGTTTGCCAAGTTACAAAATGGAATGTTCTTTTAACATTTGTATAACCCCAAAAAAAAGCATTGATTAAAAAAACAGATTTTTTTGAATGTTCAGAAAACATTCATAAATAACATTTTCAAAAAATAATGGAAACATTAGCATATTTTTGAGCCATATAGAATTTTGTTGTCATTTTGTTACATTTCTGTGACACTAAGAAATCTATGATAGACTTATTTTTTTATGGTCATTTTAATCATGATTGTAATCATCAGACTGCTTTTATATCACATGTGTACATCTAAACACTGCAGAACTGTTATCTGTTGGATACAATTTATCATCTCATTTCTCTATGTGAAGGTATGATTTTATCAAGACTGCAGACAACATCAGATTCCATCCACCTGACTGAGAAAAAACGCATGCATGCAATGTTAACTCTTAAAGGTAACGATTCGTTCATTGCATAACTTAAAATGTCTGCACAGCGACTCTTTGCACAATGATTTGTGACACTGTTGCTTAAAAAGCATATTATCTTTCTTTACAATACTTGCTAACCTGTTGCATATTTAATGCATTGACATTCAAACATTTAAACATGCTAATATACTGCCATTGTATATTTGCTGTATTATATGCACGCACACACAGTGTACTGTACGTATCTGTCTGCATTCAGTGTGAACAACATCTCTACATCCTGTCCCAAGCTCTGAGCTCTCCTTTTTGTCTGGCACATACAAACCTCTGTCTGCACCACAGGAAATCAACAGGTCTAATATACACACACATACAGACACAAACACTAACCCGTACATAGACACACGCGACCATGCATAAACACGAACATGCATTTAGATCTGCGCATCTCTGACAGTGTAGCACGCAACATGCACAAAACACACAAACAAAACTGTGCATAGACATGAGCAGAAATACAAATGCACGGTCAACCGTACACACCGACGCAAGATGCAATAGATGCAATGCAAAATTAAAAAGTTCGATTATCTGCACAGTTACTTTAGAAACCCCATGCAGGTCTGGCATGAGAAGTGATGTGTTTATGTCATCAAAGCCAAATGTAACCGAAACTGAGAAAGTGTCATGCTGTAGGAGAGTGGGAGAGAGAAAATGAGAAATGCGAATGCGGGATAGACTGGCACAGCTTGATGTGACACACATCTGCATGTTTGAAGTGCTCTGAATGGTAAGGAGCCGAGGTTGGTGGTTGGGTTTTGGTCGACCATGCTCTGGCCCAGATCTGGTGTGATCTGGTCTGGTCTGGTTTGAGGAATGTGAGATGGTGAATCTTGAGGTGGAGACCGTGGCTTTCAGGGCTCCCACGCAGTGGAGTCTGCCAGTGGAACTCTGTAACCCTACATTAATGTAGTTTTACCCCGTCAGCAGCAGTGATGGGTCACAGAGCATCCCTAATCTGGAGGAGGTCATTTTTTTTGAAGATGACTAAGGCAAAGAAGTATTATTAGCTTAGGAAGCTTATTATTAACCCATTTATACTGATTAAACTTGAAAAATCATATTTTTAGTAAGTCTGTTTGTTTTGTTTTCCAGTAAAAATATCTAAACCCTATCAAATTTAATTGAAAAGCACAGTTTTCTTTCATGTGATGTATTTCCTATCTAAACAGGAAGTTTGGGGCGGGACATAGAAGGGTTTGTCCTTTACTTTAAATAGCCAATAGATAGATAGGTTTACATTGTAAACCTTGAACCAGAAGTAGGTGATTTTCATTCTAGAGTGCATTTGATTGGACAAATTATGTTTGTAAATTCCCCTGAGAGCAAGATGAGTCATCATTTTAGAATATTTTTTGGTCTGTTTTCCATATAAGAAAGGCTTTATGCTTTATATGTGTGTATCCGTATAATTTTTTGGAGTACACTAGCATGTAGATGACCTCAAAGATAACAAACATGGACACAACTCCAAATATGTGACCTAGTAGCGCATTTTAGACATGACTAGCAAAGTCTTTATGAGTGTATGGCTGTATATAGTTGTATATTGTATGTATATATTATGAAGTTGTGAAGATGATTATTGGGATGGTCCATTGCAATTAAGACATTTTTAATTACATCATTGAGATTATCGTTGTGTTTTAGATATTTATCTTAGCTTAAAGGGATAATTCAATCATCGATACTGATTTAATTATCTTCTACATACTGTTCTGCATATTAGAGAAAGTCATAAAGGTTTGGGACGACATAATGGTGAGCAAATGATGACAGAGTTTTACTTTTTGAGTGAGCTAAGTATGTTTAAGTATGCATAGACTCATTGACATAATTATACTGCCTTCCATGATACTTTCTTTGGGCAGCATTGCATATATTGTTTCACAACACAGAATGCAATCATTTTATTTTAAGGTGAACTATCCCTTTAAAGAAACGATTTAAATAATTGCACTCATGTTTCAAGCGTTGTAATATTGAAGTTCTGAACATAGTGGCATGATTCGATCAAGTTCATAGGTTTGTAAAAGCCATCTCTGAGTATTTGCGCTTACACCATAAGTGTAGTGAGTACTGACGACAACGCTTTCTCATGAGAAAAATAATTTTGTAAAAGCCACGTAAACCTGACAGACATGATCTTTAAGGAACTTAACGAAAGGGTAGTGGGTGTTAGGAGACTGTGTGAAATATTGGAGTGAGGATGCAGATTGTGCATTTCAGTTACTGAGAAGTTCTATGCAGATAATGTGTCTGTACTTGTGTGTGAAGGAGATTGGACAGAAACACAGTATCAGATTTGAAGGTATCATTGACGCAAGAAGGTGGGCCATCATAGATGACATTCGGCATTACTTAAAGCTCATTAATATGCATAGATGGAATAACATTTAGCCAGTGCTTTTTTTCTTTAATATTTAGCTTCAGAAGAAAATGCATTCGGCTAGTGTGTTTTTCTGCTGGTAAATGCTCTGTGGTTGAGAGAGAGTGTGAGAAAGCGGAAGGCGGGAGGTGTGGGTACAGCTCTGTGGAAAGGGGCGGAGCTTAACAGGCTGGCAAGGCGATAAACAGGCCGAAGTTATTTTTTTTAATCTCTCACTTTCTCTCTTTTAAGATTGAAACTTGATAATTGCTTTCATTGTACAATGGAAAGATGTTCTGACTTAATATACTATGTCTTTCTAACTAACTGGATGGTTTTTATGTATCAGACAAAAAAAAAAGGATGTTGAGAGTGAATGTTTTGAGATTCCCATTATTTTCAAAAAACCTGACCTATTCAATTGGTATCAACAGTGGCAAGAAAAAAAACAAGAACGATGAATCGAAACTCTACCATCAGCAACGGTACCTGTGGGAAAAAACGGATCCAACACTTTTTTTTTTTGCTCTTTGTTATTTTAGACGTGAGAAGCCAGGGATTGATACAAATGTTATCATTATGTATGTGTTAATGTATTCATTAACACATACAAGCAGCCACTTCCCCTTGGAGAGGATCTCATACAGGATTAGACAAAAACAAGACAAATTAATTTAGAAAGAATGCTATAGCATTATATAATGATATATTATTATAGCAAAAAGATTCCAGTATGCATTGATTATAAATAAAAATTCTGTTTATATTCATAGAGAAACTGATTTTAAGCGATGTCATATACTGATGATATGAATAAGGCAATATTTGTTTTGTATCACCATAGCAGATACCGTTATATCATTTGCAGTGCTGGTAAAAGACAAAGTACACAGTCTTACGTTTTTTCATATACTTAATTTTTCATATACTTTTATGCTATAAATTAAAGTTAAATGAGTTTGTGTTTCATCTGGTTTGGTGGAATGGTTCATGACTTGAAATCCATATGGAAATAAAAATGGGGGAAAAAACCTTCAGAACCAAGGTTGTTGAAAAGGTAGGAGGTCACTTTGTGCTCTCTATATACTGTATAATTTTAATATAAGAATAATTCACTGAGTATGAACATTTCAGTTTCCACGCAGAGAGAAGAGGTGACAGAAAGAGAGAAAGTGATCAAATGTGGGGCAGGCTGAGTGTGTGTGCGGGAACACGTTGAACGTTGCTGTGAAAAGTTGTTTTTTTGTGGTGCATTTTCTGCTGAAGTGGCTTGACGAATATCTTTTTTCCCTGCTGATGAATTAACTACATATTCACAACTTTTTTTATAGATGTCAACACATCTTAACAAAGTCATCATGTCAGCAGACAACTAATTGTTGATCTTGCATTTCCTGTCAGTTAATATCATGCACATGTGCTAGTACTACAGCATAGAGGAATCAAGCATGTTATAAATCTTTATATATATAGTGCTGCTTGAAAGTTTGTGAACCCTTTAGAATTGTCTATATTTCTGCATAAATATGACCCAAAACATCATCAGATTTTCATATAAGTCCTGAAAGTAGACAAAGAGAACCGAATCAAACAAGTGAGAGAAAAATATTTTCTTTGTCATTTATTTATTGAGAAAAATTATCCAGTGTTACATATCTGTGCGTTGCAAAAGTATGTGAATCTTTGCTTTCAGTATCTGGTGTGACCCCCTTTTGCTGCAGTAACTGAAGGTAAAGTTTCTTGTAAATGCTGATCAGTCCTGCACAATAGCATGAAGGAGTTTTAGCCCATTCCTTAGTGCAGAACCACTTAAACTCTGTGATGTTGGTGGGTTTCCTCCTATGAACTGCTTGCTTAGGTCCTTCCACATTTTAATTGGATTAAGGTCTGGCCATTCCAAAACATTAACTTTGTTCTTCTTTAACCATTCTTTGGTAGAATGACTTGTGTGCTTGGGGTTGTTGTCTTGCTGCATGACCCACGTTCTCTTGAGAATGTTCTTAAACAGATGTCCTGAAGTTTTCCTTTAGATTTTGCTGGTGTAATTCAGAATTCATTGTTCCATCAATGATGGCAGGCTGTCCTGGCCAAGATGCAGCAAAACAGGCCCAAGCCATGATACAACCACCACCATGTTTCACAGATGGGATAAGATTCTTAAACTGGAATGCAGTGTGTTCTTTTCTCCGAACATAATAGCTTCTCATTTAAACCAAGTTCTATTTTGGTTTCATACATCCATTAAATTTTTCTCCAATAGTCCTCTGGCTTGTCCACATGATCTTTAGCAAGCAATTTACTTTTTGGAGAACAGTGGCTTTCTTCTTGCAACTCTGCCACATGGATGCTTAGTGTTCTCCTGATGGTGGGCTCATGAACATTAACATTAGCCAATGTGAGAAAGGCCTTTAGTTGCTTAGAAGTTACAGTGGGAACTTTTGCAACCTCACAGGCTATTACACGTTCTGCTTTGGAGTGATCTTTGTTGGTCGACCACTTCTCGGGAGGGCAACAGTGGTCTTGAATTTCCTCCATTTGTACACAATCTGTCTGACTGTGGATTTGTGGAGTCCAAACTCTTTAGAGATGGTTTTGTAAACATTTCTTGCCTGATAAGCAACATCAACTCTTTTTCCGAGGTCCTCAGTAATCTCCTTTGTTCGTGACATGATTCACTTCCACAAACATGATCAGATTTTGATAGATCCCTGTTCTTTGAATAAAACAGGTTACGTACTGACATTTGATCATTGCACTGACTGAAAACACCTCTGCACAGATGGACTCTAATTTCACCTTTAAATTAACTGCTAATCCAAGAGATTCACATACTTTTGCCACTCACAGATATGCAATATTGGATCATTTTCCTGAATAAATAAATGATAAAGAAAATATTTTTGTCTCATTTGTTTGATTGGGTTCTCTCTGTCTACTTTCAGGACTTGTGCAAAAATCTGATTATGTTTTGGATCATATTTATGCAGAAATATAGAAAATTCTAAAGAATTCACAATGTATTAAATAATATATGGATTTTTTCCAGCAATTTTTCCAGTTTTAGCACCACAGGTGTCGCCAATAATTAATTGCTCAAATAATTATTGTTTCCAAGTTTCAGGTTTCCATTGGTTGGATGAACAGACAATCCTGTCCCAATGTTACACGATTGATTAAAGGAATAGTTCACCTAAAAATGAACAATTGCTGAAGATTTACACACCCTCGAGCCGCCCAAGATGTAGATGAGTTTGGTTCTTCATCGTAACAGATTTGGAGAAATGTAGCATTACATCACTTGCTCACCAGTGGATCCTCTGCATTGAATGGATGCAGTCAGAATGAGAGTCCAAACAGCTGATAAAAACATCACAATAATCCACAAGTAATCCACACCACTCCAGCCCATCAATTAACAGCTTGTGAAGTGAACAACTGCATGTTTGTGAGAAACAAATTCATCATTAAGGCGTTAAAGCTTAAACTGTTTCCTCTGGTCAAAATAGTCCATAATCCAAAATAACGCTTGCTCCAGTGAAAACAGTTCATTGCCTGTTGTGCTCTCACATCAAAATCTACCAACATTTTGGTTTAGAACTGTTTTGGACTGTTTACACTTGTAACCAGTGATTGATCAGTGCAAATTTCTCTCCTGATTCAGACGAGACTACTTTTTCTCGGGAGAAACCAATATTATGGATAGAAGACTCATTTTATCAAAGGTTTGAAGGTTTGAAGGATTGAAGGGGGGGGGGGCATTCGAGGGCCGTGCCCCCCCAAACAAGTTACTGTGTCCCCCTTTCCATCCTCTCCCCTCCTTGCTGAATGTGATCAATAGCAAGCGTCAGATCACAGACTGCACGCTTCCCACCCGAACCCCCCCCCCCCACCCCACACACACACACGAAATGTGATTTGTGCCCCCCCTAGAAATTCAAATGCCCCCCCGATGGAGGTGCCCTGGTGCTGGCACTGAGTTAAAAACATCTTGATGAATTTATCACAAGCAGCTTTTTGCTTCACAAGACATTATCTATGATTATTGTGATGTTTTTATCAGCTGTTTGGACTCTCATTCTGACGGCACCCATTCACAGCAGAGGATCCATTGGTGAGCAAGTGATGTAATGCTGGATTTCTCCAAATCTGATCTGATGAAGAAACAAACTCATGTACATCTTGGATCACCTGAGGGTGACTATATTTCAGGAAATTTTCATTTTTGGTTTAACTATTCCGTTAAGTCCATGTTGTTTTAATAGTGTCAGATTTGGTATAAGCAGTATAATTCTGGGATAAATGAAATTGAAATGGCTGACTGCAGTTAATTCTCATATTCTTTTCTCATCGTTCCATCCAAAAGCCTCGATCCCCCTTAAGCGGCATAGCCAGATTTAGACTCTGGGCGTTCGCTTTTGGTCCGAAAATGCGTTTGAAGTGAAGATGGCCACCTCATCACTGTATTTTTCCTTCTGTCCTTTGCTGTGTTCCCCCTTTATGAGTTGCACATGGGGCAGCCTGCAATTTATACACCACAAAATAAGCCCCTGCACATCTGCGCTCGCGACCGCATGCTCAAGCCACCACCCCGCTCTGCCCCACCCGTTGGGGTGGAGGGACATTGGCAGCGTTCGGCCCACCGCAGGTCTCTCAGCAAAACACTGCAGTTATATTAAACTTAAATACAGGGGCTTGATAAACAAGAGAGAGAGGAAGAAAAAAATCTGTCCGATCGCTGCAGTGCTGCTTCCACCATTTTTGCTTGTGGTTAGAACGACGCTGCTAAGAAACCCTTCCCAAAACACAGAGCAGATGGTGTTTGTGTCTGTGGAAAGGAGCTGGACGGCCCCATCCTCAATGTTCAATACACTCTTCGGGAATACACGCACTTGTGGCGTACTTGCTAAATTTATACATGTGCATAAAAATCAGAATATGACTGTCACACTTGACATCAAAACAATTTATTGACTTATACTACGTTTCATCTATGCACACAATTCCAAATTTTAAAAAAATGTTGCAAAGGCTACTGTTGAAGGTAATGCAGTCTTTATATAATTTTGTCAATAGTCAGTGACTTAATGTGTAACAATAGATTGAATGGATCAAGATGCTCTCTAGGGTGAATTTGACCTGCATCTTGCACTTCCTCAAACAAAAGAAAACCTTCCATACTGTTCTGGTATTGAATGTCCACATGGATCCAATCAATTCTCAATGAATAAAATTCAAGTTCCTCTCTACGGTGTTTTCTCTTTATCCTGTTTCACTCATGTGACAATGACGTCGAAGCAGTAGATCCCACACAGGTGCACACACAAACACACACTGACCGAGCTGGGTGATTCTCTCAGGGGAAACTTTGTGAGGTTGGAATAAGGTTGATAAAAGCCCTGAAGTCATTCTGTGGCCTCACCATAGGCCACACTCCCTGGAAGTGTGTTATTTGCCTCAGGCACACACACATACACTGTATCATTTTCCCAGTGCTGCCGGCTGACCAGCACACAAGTGCTCGTTTTCATGGCACTGTGGCTGCAAAGTGGCATGTTACAACATAAACTCAATCACACACTCTCACATCTATCTATCTGTCTATCTATCTATCTATCTATCTATCTATCTATCTATCTATCTATCTATCTATCTATCTATCTATCTATCTATCTATCGTTCTATCTATCTATCGTTCCATCATTCTATCAATCTATTTATCGTTCTATCGTTCTATCTATCGTTCTGTTGTTCTATCATTCTGTATCATCAATTGTTGTATCTATCATCAATCGTTGTATCTATCATCAGTCGTTCTATCTATCTATCTATCTATCTATCTATCTATCTATCTATCTATCTATCTATCTATCTATCTATCTATCTATCTATCTATCTATCATCTGTCTGTCTATCTATCTAGCGTTCTATCTATCTATCTATCTATCTATCTATCTATCTATCTATCTATCTATCTATCTATCTGTTTAGCAATGTCCAGCAAGCACATATTAAAGCCATAGCAACCAGCCAAACCAGCCCAGCAGCCACTTAACAATGCCCTAGCAACCAGCTAGCAAGGCCAAAGCAACAACCCAGAACACCTTAGTCTTTCTTAGCTGTCTTATATATTAGTTAGAATAGTGAATCAAAACTGCATCCAAACGTGAGGTTTATTCTGAGGACAAATTTCACATGCACACATATGCATACCGACATGCACAGTTGATGGTGTAGATAAAAAGATACACATACTTGCTTTTAACAAGGCCACTGAAATAAAGCCATATATGAACGATATGTCAAATACCGCAAATATTTCGGAAATAAAAAGTAGGCTGCCCACAGCCATGTCAACTTCATAAAACACAGAGTATTGGGTACAAATGAAGGTAAAAAGCGAGCGGGAGGCCTAATGAAATGACTGGCATGGCTGTTTTTAATGAGGCTAAGATTGAGATACTATCAAGTGGTGAGTGAGGGTGGAAGGGTGGTTTAACAGGCTCAAAGCCACCAAAACACACTCGCACACACTCTCTTTTCCCCAATAATCCTCTTACGTCCCGTATTTTCTACAGTTTCTTTCACTTGGGAGTTTGCGTCACATCTAAGCTTCGTGGCCCCTCTTCTCGAAGGTCCCATCGTCCTCCGAGAAACCATTCAAAAAACACCCATCAGCCAATCAGATGGGTGTGAAACACACTGGGAAAGAAAAGAGAACTTGACTGCCTGCAAGTGAGAGAGAGAGTCATGTGACTTGAGGTCCACCAATCAGATCATGGGATTGCTGTGCAGCAGTCTTACCGCGGGAGCTGTGACCTCGGATACCTCAGACATGCAACTGACAGGCCGTTACCACGGAGATCACCATTGCGAGAGCGTCAGACACCTGAACTTTCAACTACCTGACTAAAACCACGTTGAGACTCCAACCACTACTACTAGAGAGACAGACAGACAGACAGACAAAAGTGTCCATCGTTAAAGGTGAGTCCATCGCTCAGAGTGGCTTGGTCTTTCTCTCTCTCTCTCTCTCTTTCTCTCTCACTCTTGCTCGCTTTCACCACACGGCACATATGCTGTTCTGTTAGTCGGCTTGTGGCGAAAGATTCCTGTGGCACTCTCAAACCCCAAATTCTTGGTTGCAGGCAGTCTATGTAGTTTTTCTATTTCTCTTTCTCCGACTGTCATTCTCTCAGGCTGAAGTCGGTGAGGCGGCGGAGAGGCCAGTTCTTTTCCCTCCCGAGCGGGACACATGGCTTCAAACAGCATCTTCGACACATTCTCCAGCTACTCGCCCAGTTTACTGCGAGGTAAGTCACCCGTCGTGGCGTTCCCTTCCCTCCTCCTCCGTCGTTGTGGTGACCAGAAAGCTGTCAGGCGTAGTCGTAACGTTCATAAGAGTGTATCTGCTGTGAGCCTGTGGCAGTTTAGCAGTTCTGAACGTGTGACTGTGCATGCTTGGGTTTGACGTGTTGCATATGGACTACATCTCCCTTGAGAACTATTATCTAACACTTTTTAAAATGAAACCTGTCCATTTAAAGCATAGACCAGTTTATGCTTGTTTTGTTTTAAATGTCTGTTGATGTAAAAGAGCATCATGCAATTCTATGTACAGATGTTTGAGCCTTTATGGCTTTCCATAGATGCTGTGAAACCTAGATCAGGGTATTCAATGCACAAATCTGTGCATATGAGTTACCTGCGCATTTGTCTCCCGTAAGATGTTTGTTTTATAATGCCGCAGTCTGTTTGGAGCAGTTCTGATGGGTTTGGATCATAATGGCCTGCTCACCACAAGCATTAGCACCATAAACGCTCTCTCAGCGCAGGGCGCAAGGGAGGAACCAGCTAGACCAACCTTTACTGGAACTCGCAAACCAGTCAACTTCTGGAGCCAGGGCACTCTCGGCCTTTCTGTGGTCGCTGTGTATATGTGTGGGTACGAGCCCAAGTCAACATTAGTGATTTACTGGCATCTGCATCTCCTGAGCTCCTCCGAAGAAGCCATTTGTCACTATGGTAACGTCAACATGTGATGAGGTGCTTCCTGCCCTTGGATCGAGTCTGGTTTTGTTTCAAAAACAATGTAGGATCATTCTCCTCATGCAATGCGCATTTAGGGACGAGATGAAGATTTAAGTCTGCGTGAGGTCAAAACTGATATTTACTCTTTAATGCATGTATCTGGTCTAATTGTACGTGAGGCATCACTGCAATTACTAGAAATTAAAAAATGTTTGACTTCATAACAACTTTCCTAATTAACTGACGTCACAAATTCATCCAATTACCTGTCATTCTCATATGCATTTCTCAGTTTTCACAATCAAATCAATTTCTATATATAAACTGAAGACCTGTCCTATATTTTTCAACATTTTTCTTAGGAACATGTAATATTGAGGAAGAAAAATTTGCACTGTATGTATATATATATATATATATATATATATATATATATATATATATATATATATATATGTGTGTTTGTGTGTGTGTGTGTGTGTGTGTGTGTACAGAACATATGAATACACACACACACACACACACACACACACACACACACACATATATATATATATATGTGTGTGTGTGTGTGTGTGTGTGTGTGTGTGTTTGAGTGGCTTATTGCTTTTATGAAATGGCTGCAATTGCAATATAGTGTAAGATGCCAATGTGCAATAAAAGGTACAGTTTATTAATATTTATGTTTATGCATTTGGCAGGTGCTTTTATCCAAAGCAAGTTACACTGCATTCAAGATGCATTTCATCAGTTAATGCATTACCTGAGAATGCTGTATATTAATCTTAATTATTCTTCTAGCAAGTAATATTCATTTTTGTAGGCTGTTTACAACATAGGAACTTGGCGCATTAATGCAACTGCTTTCAAAAGCAGCTCATCCAATTCAAAATATCTGTTTCAGAAAACAATTTGTGTAAGATCAAAGTAAAGAAGTGCAAATCACCCCTCGCCAAGATTACAAGTGATGCTTTCGGTCTTGTTAAGTGACGCCACCCTGCCCAGCAGAGACAAAATATATACAGCCTGCCTGTGTTGTTTTTCTACTTCTTTGCAGTCCATTTCACATAGATGACTTCAGATCCATTCATATCCCACTCATCTGCTCACATGAAAGTCTAGAAGTTTGAGTAATTGCTGCTGAATTGATCCTCACATGGTACAGTTGAGTCTGTGTTTACGTGCATCAGCAGAACTCTGAGCTGGTTAACATTACCGTAGAGTCTGGGATGGATCTGTGGGAGTTAAATAAAGCAGCTCAGAATTGGACAGAGTGAGCGCTGATGTCATCCGCTTTATGTAGTAAGCAGTAGCTAAATGCTAGCGGGGGTTAATGTTTGCTATGTTGCTGTAAACTCCCAGCATGCTGTTCCACTCTCATTCCACATGTTCAGTATTGGAGGGACCATCAGTCAGCAAAATATTTTGATTGATTACTAATCAGAATAATTCGGGAAAAATGTATCCCAATGTCTGGTGTGGTTATGTTCCCTGTGGGATGAGCTGAGGGTTTTATTTTGTCTTAACAAAGTACTCACATCCAAAAATAAGGAAGAAAAAGAAACACAGGGACAGAAAACAGAAGTGTCAAAAAGTGTGTTTGCTTTAGTAACTGTGTTGCCAAAATAAGTGTCTGGGGCAAGAGAGGTACTGTTTGCAGGATATTTTTAATCAGTTGGTTTCTGTTTAAAGTCAACATGAAATACCTTTTGCAACTCGTTTTGCATTTGTAATTTAATTTATTTCCAAATAAAACAGATGAAAATATGTAGGGTGGCACTGGAGTGTATTTAACCAGAGCTAATTCATAAAAGCCAGTGCTAAATATCAGAATAGAGTCAGGTGATTGGCGGGAAGAGGTTGAGAAGTAATAGAAATTTTTGATAATAGATGGAAAATAATGTTGTTTCAGAACTGAGTTGCATTTTGAGGACGGAATGTGATTTTTTTTTTTTTTTTTTCAAAATTTTTTAATTGGCAACTATGTGCACTGATGAATCAGTCACAATTATAATAATGTGTATTAAGAAAGTAAATAGGCTCAGTCAGTTTGTCAGTTCTTTGTTTGTTCCTTTCTTTCTTTCTTTCTTGATCAACGAACTATGAATTTCGTTTCTACTGTTTTTTGTTGTTGTTGTTGTTGTTGTTGTTGTTGTTTTGAGTCAGAATTTCTCAGATACCAAAATGCGGCTCTAATTACCATTGGAAATCATTTGTGAATATGCAATATCCTTTTTCAATTTGTTTGGCCATGAAACCAAAAGTGAATCATTTAAAAGCAGAAAGCCATTAAGTTCTCCAGTCTGAGTTTTTCAGATATCCTTTATGTTGTATACAGAAAAAGTATTTGCTCCATATGTTTTCATAAGGATCAACAGCATATCTAAATATCATGATAATGTCTAATAATGTGTAATAAATATAGCGAACTATGTGTGCTATATATGTATATTTATACGGTATATTTACTCTATTATACTAGATATTATAATAGATATATTCTAAGGCCTAAATAAAGATATTTATTCTCAAATACATTAAATTCAGAAAAGTTCTTCTAAATTCCAAATTCAAATTTAAAGTCAACTTAACTGGATGAAGACAGTCAGACACATATCCAGCACAAAACTAAAATAAATAAATAATTACATAAATAAAATTACAATTTTAATAATCAGTATTTTTGTTTTGTCTTGTTATCCAGTAATAATATTTAACCATCCTTAAAACGGATATATTTACTTGAGAAGCAAAATTGCATAAAATATTTAGACAAGTATCCAGATAATTAACCTTATTTTTCTTACTACATTGGAGAGTTTCTTCTTGATTTAAGCATAAATCTAATACAATTTACTGAGGATTATGAATAAAACAAGAACATTTACCTGTGGGAAAAGAATAAACTTAATTCAGCTTCATTCATTAAGCACATTAAGTACATGTTATTAAATAAAATTATTCATTTTTAAGTATATTTAGATATTCACTGGAAAACACAAGAAAATCCAGTGCATATGATGTACGATACAGAAAGAGTCTCGTAAAATGGTTCACATACAAGAGAAAGAGTGAGTGTGAGAAAAAAAATTGAAGGAACAAGGCGAGAGGGTGGGTGTGTGCATGTGTATGTGTGTGTGTGTGTGTGTGTGTTGCGTGTTAATCTGATGCAGACTCTGTTTGCTTCTGCTGCTCACCAGTAACCACAATGAGGTCACACCTGTTGCACTGAAACAGCAGTCTAAAACACATACACACACACTCTCAATATATAAATATATATAAACGTATCTATACAAGCCATATACTTGTATAAATGGAAACATACACGAACATGCAACCACATTCACACACATGAGTATGGGTCTACTCACATTAAATTGGCCTAAATCTTAAACATGCAATGTAAAAATTATTCATAGATCAAATGACTAATGTTCTTTTACTTGATTATTTCCATTTGCATACTTGGTCTAGCAACTTGTCATTTTCAGGAACAAAAGTAATGCATCTCAATGCAGTTTATTTCTATATACTCTGGGGATTTTTTTTTGTTTTGATTTTTGTTTCTATTGTTCAAATCAACAAGCACAACTGGATTCATGTAGTATTTGAATTCAAATGGCCTGACAAATGAAAAATCTTTGGTTTAGTCAATAGGGTCTGGCTGCAAACTTGCACTTGCACTATTAGTACTTGCACTCTCAGCACCTGCGCTTCCACTAGTGACATCACTTGCAGTCTTTTTTTATTTTATTTTATTTATTTATTATTTTTTAATTGAATCGCTCAACATTTTACAACAGTAGCCAGGTGGTGAGGACAAGAAAAAAGAAACTAAATTACAATGTCACTTGCAATCGCCACTTGCACTTTCCGCTACCCGCGACTATAGAAAATATAAAAAGATTGCAAGTGATGTCACTAGTGGAAGCGCAGGTGTCTGAGAGTGCAAGTCTGAGAGTGCAAGTAAGCAGCCAGACCCTTCTCGGTTCAGTCCTATTCACTCTCTTAACAGCATGCACTGGGGCATCAATAATTAATATGGTTGCATATGTTTGACTGTTTGCCAGTTGTTTACACTGTTGTTGTTGATTTTGTTGTCACATTTAGCAACTTGTCTTGTGCTTGGCTTGTTCCTCTCAGTTAAGAAAAAAAAAAAATTGATCAACTGATTTTAACCTTGTTGTATTTCATGTATTGTGTTGTGGTCTGTGTGGTGTCTAAAGGGACTTCATGACTGATTTTTTTTTTTTCTCATGGGTGTTCATATGATGAGTGTTCATATGATTTTGTCAGTAGTTAACTCTACACAACATGCTTAAGTTCTCTTAGGAAAAGGTATTTCTCCACAAACATTCTTGAAGAATTTTTAACAAAGACAATCCTGAATCCTTTTTAGAATTGTAATCTAAAGCAATTTAAAGTTTTTTTTTTTTTTTAATTTACACTATTTTATTCAGTTTGAACTTTACTCATCTTGAAAACAGCCAAAGACGCCTGTTGTGGCATTAAAACATCAACCAATGTCTACAAAACATGCATATTTCTCACACTCATACACACACACACACACACACACATAGTTGAACCACTGTGGAATCCTGCCTGAGTCTTCCAGTTGATTTCTACCAACGTGACCTCACATAACGCCAAGTGCAAAGCTAAACTCCATCAGTTTGAGCTACAGAAAACATCTATCATATTCTGCTCTGAAGCATTCGTGGCAGAACTTAAGGACACTGAGTGCTTATCCCGCAGATTTACCAGTGCAGCATGCAGGTCGTGCAAAACTTCAGATGACTGCACAGAGTTTATTAATTTCATAAACACATGGTTTGTGCTCCTATAAATTGATACTTCACTGCGCTGGAGTGCATTCAAAGGCTTTTGGCTCCTGCCCATTACCCTCGGCCCCCGAAAATATCAGCATCCAAGGCAAGAACTGAAATCTGTAACCAAATATTGAGGGTCTGGATATTGGACAGGGAAGAGCGTAATGAAAACTGCATGAGGGTCTCAGCGGAGGGTCTGGCTTCTGTGTCTAATTTAACTCAGAACAATTCCTATTTATAAAGCGCAGGCTCTGTTGTGGGACTGGAGTTGATTAGGGAAATGTCCTGAGTATAAGGGGAGTGTTTTGCAGGGATTTCTTGTCACTGGTCCTGAAGCTAGTGATCAGAGCTTGTGTTAAGACGTCTAATGGCTGTGATGAATGAGAGGTTTTCTTGTGCAGTTGCTCTATCATTCTTGAGGGATCGTTATTTAGGTTGCAAACAGAGTTTTAACCCTTTAAAGCCTGACATTTCATATGTCCAAAAAATCTATTTGTTTTTGTTTATTGGATTATTATATATTGTATTATTATAATCATAACAATATAAAATGTATTTTTGTTTACTTAATAAAAATCAGTAAAGATTTCAGAGCAAAAAGAACCAATACCTGAAGGTGGACATTTTTAGAATTATACTAAATGGCAAGGTTTGGATCATGTGGATAACAGAGGCTTTAGAAATTTGTGCCTCAAATATGATATAGTAGGCTTTATAGGCTTTAAATGTGGGAAAGTTTTTGAGTTGCTCGTTTCTATACAAAATCTATTTAAACCTCAAATTGGTTCTTTGCAGAACCTTCTTTTAATAATAAAACATTGTTCACTGTATATGGTTATGTTGGTTCAGTAAAATTTAATGAGCAGTTTTGCTTGGTGGAAGATTTTAAATTTAAAGTTAGAAATAAAATAAAGTTTCTCTTCTAATGTCTACATACACAACTAACTAACTAAATTGGAACCTCATAACTGACTGATTTGGTCATATAAATGGTGCAGCTCAGGCAAAGTAAAGTGTAGATTTGTGTAGTGTAGTGTACACTTGACTCTCTCAGTTGAGCTTGGTGTGAACAAATAGAAGTCCAATAATTTTTAAAATACACAATGTCAGTAATATAGGTGGAAATATTTTATAAAATTGAACAGTTTTAAATGAATGATTGAAGTGTGTTTATAATAATCTCACACTTGGTTGGGATATTTTTCACTGAGCATGTAGCAATGCATTATTGGATTGTCTTCTCCACTAAGTACTGCAATGCAGTACAAAAAAATCTTACAAAGCAGCATAATTATCTTTTGAAACCCTTCGACTTTGTAGTGGGTCTATGCATATTTGAACATGCTTAAAGGGATAGTTCACCCAAAAATTTTAATTGCCATCATTTACTCATCCTCATGTCATTCCAAACTTGTATGAATTTATTTCTTCTGTGGAACACACTAGGAGATATTTTGAAATATATATACATAAATTTTTTGTCCATAAAAAAGAAGTGAAAAGACATGCATAACGCAGAATAAATTATGACAGAATTTTCAGTTTTGGGTGAACTATCCTTTAACGTGTGCTTTTCCATTACTGTTGTGGTAAATGCCATTAAACCTGATGTGTTGATATTCAGGTACCAAGCTAGTCCTGTGTCAATATCCTTTGTAGCTTTTATAATATTTAGTCAACCTATCCTGTTATTTGTTTAGTCAAGTTTTAGTTGACTAAAAGTCTGGGAAATTTAGTCTAGTTTTAGTCAATGAAAACTGAAACGTAAACTGCTAATCCCAATTATTTTGCTCAAAATTATAAACAAGATTACTCATCATGATTGTTGTCATTTGAGAAATTTCATCGGAATTATTGCACTTTCACCTATAAGCACAAATAAGAAGAATATTAACTGATACACATGGATTATTTTACCTCATCTGGTTTCCTGTTTATTAAATTATGATATTAATGTAAATTAACATGTTAACTTTATGAAAGCTGGTAGAACTCAGGAGTTTTTCTCAAAAGCTGAAACAGTGAAATTCTTTGTATTAATTTTTACTAATTCCAATTTCTATTCATGTTTTTCTATTAAAACAACAACAGAACAGACTTGTGGCACAAAGGTTGCATAAGTGCACTTATTCAGCAACCACATCCATGTTTGGATTTATTGCAGTTCCTCACTGAGAAGGTCTGGCAGATTTAGTTGCAGCAAACGGCCGTCTGAAGGAACACAGACTGAGTGTATTACACATTAATTTGAGCAGAATATCTCAGTGGAGATTGCTTAACTCCAACTTTAATGTTTGTCATTGTTTTCAGCTCATCAGCGCTTTTTCCACAATGTAGAGAGAATGTGTGCGAATGGTTGCCAGGTTGTGAACATACAGTAAAACACTGGGCAGAAAGTGTATCCTTTTAAGAGTAAATCTCTGATAGAGGGATTTGAACTCTTGACATCTGGCAACCCAAAGCATGAAAATTCGTGGAGTTCTATATTTTCTCCTGTTTTTTTTTTTTTTTTTTTTTTTTGTTAAAGAAAATATATAGAGATTTTAGATATAGGGAGTTGTTGGAGTTTTAGGCTCGCCAGTGATACTGCTTGTTGATATAGTCATAATTATAATGTTTAATGAAGTCGGTGCTGTCTCGTCTTTGCCTCGCCTTAACAAAATTAACACTGATTGGATACTAAAGTTGATTTATAAATTATACTCTGACATATTTCAAAATGTAAAATACAAAATTAGGTATGTGTAGTTAGATTTTCCATTCAAAATACTAGTATGTTTCGAGCCTTAAAATACTGCCTACACTAGGTTTTGGAACAGAGCCAGTGTGCTTCTTTTGTAAACCAGAGAACTAGGCCTTGAAAAGGTCAATGCGTGTGCATCAAAAGTGTTTTTCATGTACGTGTGCTCTATTCAGCGGCAGCAGTGTACTGGGTTCACCCAGAGTTAGTGTGTGTTTTCAGCGCATGGGCGTGTGATTGTGTGTGACAGCAGCGAGTGAAGCCGAGTCCTGGGTGTATGTAAAACACATTACCACAACACACAGTGAGTCTGAGGAACAAGAGGTGTTCGGTGGTCCTTCCATAATGATCTGTCATGATATGAGGAGGTAGAGGGATGTCAATGTCATTTACAATGTCTAGACGAGCTATTTTTGAGAGATCCTCGCTGCAGTGGAACAGACGTCATGAAGGCAGGATGAACACTTCCAGAATATCCACAGCACTGGAAAGCTCAGTGGAAATGCTCATAAAATAGTTTCTGTTTGATTCTCTGAGCATGTTAAAATAAATGCATCTAACATCTCTATAGCTCACATGTTCCAGTGAGTAATGGACCATTAGGAGAGATTGCAGTCCCACAGTACAGTTCGTTTCATGCTTATGAAACTTTTCTCTCCACCACTGGTGACCTTTTTTATTTCAGTACTGCTCATTGTCTCTTCTTATGATTAATTGCATATGTTTGTGATTTTCATTCATATGTAAGTTTCAGGCAGAAAAGTGTATGAAAACTAAATAAATGTAAATGTAACATATATAATTCAGAATTTTACTTGAGGAAACACATACACTATCATTCAAAAGTTTGGTTTCAGTAAGATTTAAGAAAAAACTATTATACTCACCAAAGCAGCATTTATTTGATCAAACAGTAAAAACAGTAATTTTGTGAAATAGTATTATAATTTAAAATATCTATTTAAATATATTTTCTCAATTAATTTATTCTGGTGATTCAAAGCTGAATTTTCGGCATCATTACTCCAGTCTTCAGTGTTACATGATTCTTCCAAAATCATTCTAATATGCGGATTTGCTGCTTAAGAAACATTTCTACTAAGTTTTAAAACAGTAATATATGACATGCACTTGTGCTGAATTATAAGTGTTCCATCCCAGAATAGCATATGACCATTGGCCTGTATCAGATCTACATGTAAAAATACACAGTGATAAGAACTGTGTGGCGAGTGAACTTGTTTAGGAGTGGTGTGACATACTGTACTGTTATTTATGTTAAGTTTTAAAGTCAAAATATTGTCGAGTGAGAGGAACTGAAAGGTTAACACCCTACTTTCAGTGAGGCCATTAACAATTGACAACCATTATGACAACTGTAATGGAGCATCTGCACATTCATTCCAAAGTCTGGACACATCTACTCATTCTGTATTGTTTTCCACGTCTGAGAATAATAGTAGTTATCAGCACTATGAAATACTGAAACTGGAAGTATGGGAATAATGCAGTGATCAAAAAATGACATTAATAAAAACTCTTCTTTGTCTCTAGATTCCAGCTGTGCTTTCTCTAGATGTTCTCCCAAACAACTTCAAAAGATGTATACTGGGATTATTTTAAAATGGTATTGAAGGAGTAGAAGTAGAAATATTTTTTTCTATAAATCAGATTTCATGCATTTAATCAGAATTGGTAACCAGTGGTGTGTTTTTGTGCAAGACTGTTTAATAGAAGATGGGATGAGTGTTTGGGAAAGTTTTTAAAATTATTTTTGGAAATTAAATGTTATTTATTATTATTATTTTTTTTCAATTCCATTTGGTGCCACTAGTGGTGCAAACCACATTTTAGCTTTAAATATATGCAAGAAAGATGAGACAATATCATAATTCAAGATATAAGACCAACTGGAAGATTCAAAACTTTCAAAATAGATTCAGCTTGTAAGAAGGAAGACCAACTGGGAGGCTGAGAGATTTAAACGAATAAGACTGCAAAATCAGAGTCCGAATGGAGCCTAAATTAATTG
The DNA here is from genome assembly GCA_039654775.1 of Spinibarbus caldwelli. NCBI lineage: Eukaryota > Metazoa > Chordata > Actinopteri > Cypriniformes > Cyprinidae > Spinibarbus > Spinibarbus caldwelli. Next base: position 5,067,219 of record CM077243.1, read on the forward strand.
AAAAGGATTACTATACAGAGTTAGAGGTTTAGAGCAAACCTTAACCAGAATATTCAAGGAATATTAATACAATCCTGCTTTAATGTGTTTACAGATTGGACAATTATAATAATTTTGACTGTAATAAGAACATGCAATATAAAATTTGAAGCAGATAGAGTCGTTCAGAGCCACAGACCACTGGTATTTTATCAGACGGACAGAGGAGGACCTAGTCAATTTGATTTTATATGTTCTACTACTTTTTCGATGCCATTAAAATGTCATTCTGAACTTATGTCGTTTAATTTGTGTCTCACTGTAGTGTTTAGTCATCCCTAGCTCTTGCTGTTGTTACTTTGAAAACTAAGAGAAGTAATCATATATTTTCACCACACAGCTCGACACCTGCTCTTAAGCACAGATAAGCTTGTTTTCCATTTGTATCACTTTCAGACCTCACCCAACACCTGAATGAAAGCGCAGAGAAGCTAACAAACATTCGACTTTTCAAGCAAACACACACACAGATCCTCCCAAACACACCCAATAACTGTTATTGCTATGGCCCCACCAAGATGCAAAACCACTAAGAACATTAGTGCTGCATTTTTAGCTCCAGTTCACACTGAGTTTTCACAGACTAACTTGAACATTTCCACATTAGGACTTTAACCCTCAGAGACCCCGTCGCAAAACTGCAAAGCATCTTAAGAGCAATTCAGCACTAATTATGGGTTAAAATATATAACAGTTTGTCATTTTATGAAATATAGTATTTCTATGAGAAATATTTGCAGTTTAAATCTCCGGGTTTAAGAGTCTGAGGGTTTAAGCAACTTATTTCTAAGTTTGGTCAAGAATAAATGGAATACATGGAAATTAGAATTCACAATGATTGCTTTGCCTCTTTAAAACTGTGCCCTGAAGCGTCTGCACACAATCGTTTTATTTGTCGTTCAAACCTCAGACCGATGCGTCATCAGTGCCTTAATTATCCGTCTGAAAGCGTGCGAGACTGATACGCGACGGAGACTCTTCTACCATGAGAACTCTCACACACACAGACAAAAATCCTTAATCGTCTTCAAAACCTCTCCCTTCCTCTCTCCCTTATTTGCCAGAGTGCAATAAAACAAGTTAATTATGGTGTTGAAAATATGAGGATAATGATAGGATATAAGATGATGGTCGCCCTGAGGTTATGAGTTTTTGATTCTCTCTGTTGCCTTTTTGTTTTTTTCGCTCGGTAAATCCAAGGCGCCCTTCCCAGAAAAAGCTGAAGTTGTTTACAAGCGGTTTATTGACTTGCATTGGGTGATGGGAGATTTTTCAGGCTGGTCTTTGTGAAAGGAAACAACTCTTTAAGTTGTTCTTTAAGTGAATAACTATTTCAGATGCTTATTTCAATGCATTTGTGGTTCACTCCAGTTAAAATCAATGCCATATAGAAGATTAGGTTCTAAAAAAGGAATAGTCATATCTGAATAGCCAAATCTGTTATTTTCTTTCTCCATAAATCACAAAAGGAGATGTTAGGCAGAATGTCCAAGCTGCTCTTTTTCTTACAATGAAAGTGGATATTAAACAAGAGAATGTAGGACTTTATTTAAAAGGTGTTGACTGGATTGTAAAAAAGTGTCTATACACTAAAAAACTGGTGCAGAAGCAGTTTTCAATCAGAAATCGCTAGTAATCAATTACAAAAAAATTGCAAGTAACACACTGAATTAAACAAGAAATTTTTAAATAGAAAAACTGAAATAGTATTTTCATGTAAAATGTACACCAGTAATGTTTTTTTTTTATTTCAAAATTATTACATGTATAAAAAGATAAACAACTTTTTTTTTACATGCATGGATGAACAATCCACAATAAAACCAGAAATATATTATTGACATAAAAAAAAAAATTGTTTTAAAAAAAGATCATTTGAGTACATTTTATAAGAAAATGGTGTTTTTTTTTCTACTTCAAAATTTGTTTCTTTGTAATTGTTTCTGAAATTTACTAGCAGTTTCTGAGTGAAAATTGTTTTTTGCTTTTTTTCACCCTAGACTCGTTTTGATTTCATGTTGACTGTGAAGTTATAATCTACATAGACACAAGCACAAACATCTAATTTTATGAAGCTACTGTGCACAAAGTGTGTATTTTAGATGGGCAGCCTTTAAACTACAGTAATCTAGTATTTTTGAACAGTTCATAAACTATAGGGAACTCGAGAAGGTGGCCTTTTCATTCATCTGATGAGGTAGTAATTTTAGTTTCACTAGTGAACTAGTTTTAATTTGGGAATACCTGGCATAATTTAATCTTCAACTGCTCACGTGTGCTTGAACAAAGGTAAAACGACAAACGTGTTTGTGTGTTTATGGAGTTGCAGCAGTTCCTATTTCTGAGGAAAAGCCCAGACGAACAGACAGGGATTCCCCCTTTCACAGACACACACACACACACACACACACTCAGGCTTTCTCTCTGCCCTTCTGTGTCTGGACTCTGGTCAGGCTGTCTGTATAACTCTCACGACATTCCCATGCAGACACACATACATACTGAACAAGTTGCAAAATATCTCACACTTTCTTTCATTTTTGCAGACAGATGACAGACATCATGCTGCTGACTCGTTATGTCACAGTGATGACTTGGCAATTTCCCTCCATCTAGAAAGCTTCATGACAAATATTCATACTGTCGCTTCCTGTTGGACATTCCATGCTTAATTTAACTGTTGTCTCTCTGAAAGTGTGAAAACCAAATTTAGGAAGTGACTTTAAAGTCAAAATTTTACAGGAACAATCCGCCTTATGCAGGGTTTAACTGCTTTATTCCACTTGAACTGAGAAAAAACTGATCTGAAATAAATATTTATTGGCTGTAAAATGGCTATTAAAATGTATTATAATATATGATATTTATTATAATATATGATTTTTAATACATTTTATATTATTATAAATACAATATTATATTTATTTTATAAATATAATTTAAGAAATTGAATTATTTCCTTATTATTATTTTACTAGCTGTTTTTCATTTGGTGGCTTAATGCAAGGAATATTTATTCACAACAGATGTTTTCATTTGTACACATTTAGTATGTGTCTTTAATTTGAATGATTCTTTATCTTTACATTATTTATTATGTTGCATTTCCTGATAAGGTCACAGACCAGCTCGCAAGTAATTTTTAATTCAGTATATGATTTATGAGTTGGTACTTTAATTGATTAGTTATGTTATGTTTTAAAGATTCATTATTTTTACATTTATTTCTTAAGAAAAACATGTTTGCCAGCAAAAATGAGCTCAGCGGTGTGAAAACACTCTTATCGCTCATTTACGGGCCACAGATAGGAAATCAAACTTGGCGAGCCCATTATGAGTGATTAAACATGCAGCGAATCTGTTAACGAGCTCATTTTAGAGCTTTGTCTTTAATCAATGCAATGGCAGAGACTTTACATGCTCTTGGATTGATTAGCTCAAATAAAAGCACAGAACGACACCTTCCAGCACTGTGACTGACTTTACAAACAGAAGAGAGCTTTAGTCAAAAGCTATACAGCAGGGGTGTCAAACTCAGTTCCTGGAGGGCCAGAGCCCAGCAGAGTTTAGATGCAACCTTAATTAAACACACCTGATCCAACCAATCAAGTCCTTCAGGCTTATTTGAAAACTACATGCTCTGTGTGTTGGAGCAGGGTTGGAACAAAACTCTGCAGGGCTGCGGCCCTCCAGGAACTGAGTATGACACCCCTGCTATACAGGCAGAAATTTAGTTCAAGGACTGATTAGCAATTCAGAGATTTTCAAAGTTTGCAGCATATTACATGTTATGTAATCATACACATTTTTACGTTCTTTTTATTGCACTTAGTAGACACTTGTATCCAAAGTGACTTACATTGCTTTTAAAGGAATGCATTTCATCAGTTCATGCATTCCCAGGGAATCGAATCCATGACCTTGGTGTATTATGCACCATATTATGCACCACAGTGTTGTGCATCTGCGCTTAGTGTGTTGCATTCAGAAAATCTGCATCAACATAATCATGCGTGTTGACCGCGTACACTCATGTGCACATGCTCTGACAAGCGTGCTGTTTTGATAAATTCCTCTGTTTTATGTCGACCTACTTTTTAAATTCTCTCATTCCTTTCATATACTGCATATCTCCTCCTTCACAGACATTCGCGAGATGGAGCGCTTCGTCTGAACAAAAAAAAGATAAACATGTGGCTTTTGTTGTAGGCGGGAATGAATGACAGCATTCCGCATGAGACCACATGAAAAGCCCCCTATATCTCACATCATTTTTCCTCTTTCTCTTCTACCACTTTATCATGTTTTCATTTTTCTTTTGTGCACAGCTTTTGTTTTTCTCTTGGTTTTAAATGCCCTTTTCGAATATAACAACATCTATCTGCTGTTTGTTCTATCATTCATTCTATCATACTTTAGTCTATCATTCAAGCGTTCTATCTATCATTCTCATGTTCTGTCTTTTACTCTATTTATCGTTCTTTCTGTCTTTCCATTGTTCTGTCATTGTTCTATCTATCTATCTATCTATCTATCTATCTATCTATCTATCTATCTATCTATCTATCCATGTCTGTCTGTCTGTTGTTGTATCGTTCTGTCGTTCTATTGTTCTATCATCAGTCATTCTATCTATCTATCTATCTATCTATCTATCTATCTATCTATCTATCTATCTATCTATCTATCTATCTATCTATCTATCGCTCCATCTGTCTATCTATCTATCTATCTATCTATCTATCTATCTATCTATCTATCTATCTATCTATGTCTGTCTGTCTGTTGTATCGTTCTGTCGTTCTATTGTTCTATCATCAGTCATTCTATCTATCTATCTATCTATCTATCTATCTATCTATCTATCTATCTATCTATCTATCTATCTATCGCTCCATCTATCGCTCCATCTATCGCTCCATCTATCTATCTATCTATCTATCTATCTATCTATCTATCTATCTATCTATCTATCTATGTCTGTCTGTTGTTGTATCGTTCTGTCGTTCTATTGTTCTATCATCAGTCATTCTATCTATCTATCTATCTATCTATCTATCTATCTATCTATCTATCTATGTCTGTCTGTCTGTCTGTTGTTGTATCATTCTGTTGTTCTATCATTCTATCTCTCGTTCTATCATCAGTTGTTCTATCTATCTATCTATCTATCTATCTATCTATCTATCTATCTATCTATCTATCTATCTATCTATCGTTCATTCATTCTATCTTTCGCTCCATCTGTCTGTCTGTCTGTCTGTCTGTCTACCTATCTATCTATCTATCTATCTATCTATCTATCTATGTCTGTCTGTCTGTCTGTTGTTGTATCATTCTGTTGTTCTATCGTTCTATCTATCGTTCTATCATCAGTCATTCTATCTATCTATCTATCTATCTATCTATCTATCTATCTATCTATCTATCTATCTATCTATGTCTGTCTGTCTGTCTGTTGTTGTATCATTCTGTTGTTCTATCGTTCTATCTATCGTTCTATCATCAGTTGTTCTATCTATCTATCTATCTATCTATCTATCTATCTATCTATCTATCTATCTATCTATCTATCTATCTATCTATCTATCGTTCATTCATTCTATCTTTCGCTCCATCTGCCTGTCTGTCTGTCTGTCTGTCTGTCTGTCTATCTGTATGTCTATCTATCTATCTATCTATCTATCTATCTATCTATCTATCTATCTATCTATCTATCTATCTATCTATCTATCTATCTATCTATCCATGTCTGTCTGTCTGTTGTTGTATCGTTCTGTCGTTCTATTGTTCTATCATCAGTCATTCTATCTATCTATCTATCTATCTATCTATCTATCTATCTATCTATCTATCTATCTATCTATCTATCTATCTATCTATCTATCTACTATCTATCTATCTATCTATCTATCTATGTCTGTCTGTCTGTCTGTTGTTGTATCGTTCTGTCGTTCTATTGTTCTATCATCAGTCATTCTGTTTATCTATCTATCTATCTATCTATCTATCTATCTATCTATCTATCTATCTATCTATCTATCTATCTATCTATCTATCTATCTATCTATCTATCTGCCTGTCTGTCTATCTGTCTGTCATTCGTTCTATCGCTCTGTCTACCATTCTATTGTTCTATCTATTCTATCTATCATTCTGTCTTTCTAGCTATCTATCGATCATCTATCTACATATCTATCGTTGTAATGTTTTATCTATCTTTCATTCGATCTAATCATCTATCTATCTAGTCTTTCTTTCTTCCTTTCCCCCTCTTTTTCTCTGTCTCTCTCTCTGTCTGTGTGTTCCGGCTGAGAAAGGGCCCACCGCACGCAAACACAAAGGGGCATTGTATTCCGGGTAAAATGTGGTAAGCAGACGCTGGTGGACGGCCCTAGCGGTTGCTGGCAGGCAGACACACACTTCCTAACGCTGCCGGCACATGAGCTCTTGTTTTGGGAAAGCCCTGAGTTATGGCAGCTGTGGCGAGGGGCATTTATGAAAGCGGGACGTGGCTTATTTTGGGAGCCAGTGGGGTGGAGTGTAAATTTAGCCCCAACCACAAGGTCACCCCTGGATCGCTTTCTCTCTGTCTCCCTCATTAAGACATCCCTACATCCATCTATTGTCAGGGCGGGACCACCGTGTGCCCACTGAAACTCATCTCTCACTTACTCCATCAAATTGGTTCCAACAAGTCTGAAAATACATCTCTGTGCTGTGCTCGGGGGTCTTTTCCAGGGGCTTTGAAGTTTTCCTAGAGGGTCAGACTTCCCAGCGGTGGTGGTGGATTACTGTGGTTCGGCTGTAAAAACAGAGCCGCATAATAGAACTGTGCGCCAGCAGAATTATCTCCACCAGAGTCTATTATTTAGAAATATTGGAGTTTTTTTTTTTCCGCTAAATTTCTTTCTGTCCCATAAGATGACTTTAAAGATTTTTTTAGTTTTAAAGGTGGTGTGTGTAATATCTTAAATATTCTATTCTTTATCCAAGCTTAATGTGGAGAGACCATGGCCATGTACACATGCAACTAAATTCGATTGTCAGTTCACCTTTTACTCCTTAATCGCATTCTGTACACACATAATTCACTAAAATATGGGATTGACAACCACATTCGACAACCGCATTAACTCCTGAAAAATACAGGAGTGGCAACCGCACTGTCTGGAAAGAGTGGACACACAAATGTCTTAATATTAGCATTTTGACATGAGGCTAGTTGTGCTCACGAGTCCTGTGGTAAAGTGTCAGTGTTGCCAGATCTTCATAGGAAAACAAAAACAACAAACAAGGACAAGCACAGAAAACGCTAAAACACCCAAATGCTTTGTTTTATAACACCAAAAAAAAAGAATACATCTCATATCCGCAACAGACCACTTTGTTAACTCCATAAAGTGCCTAGTTTTATGAGCTAAGGCCAAACAACATGCCTAAAAGCACTTGTAAACATGAGGACATGGCACAGTGCAAGACAGCGCTCTCTAAAACAGCCTCCAGAGCATAAACAAAACACAGCACGTCTATCAGCTGTAATTTAGTTAAAATCGACGGACAAAAAGAGTCTTTAGGGAAAAAATGGCACATAACAAACAGCTACATTTTTATTCACTCCCGCAAGATGCCAAAATGTTGCTATGGTTACAAATGCGGGAGTGACTGCTATTCGTACACACATCGAACTATATATAATTTTAGGGGATTCACTCCCGCATTTAAATGCGGTTGTCACTCCTGAAACTTGCAGTGTGTACGTGGCCTATAAATACTATATAAGCCATTCTTAAACACTGTGACACTATGTTCAAAATAATGACGTTTGATTGGTGGCTGAAGTACCTATTTATTAAGAAACCTGTTTGAAAACAATTATTATTTTGCATTTCCATTTGGTGGCCATAGGTGGAAATTACACACTTCACCTTTAAAGGATAGATGATAATGTCTAAATATGTTATATCTCATAATATCTTGTAATATCTACATTTTATAAAAGTGCCTAATTATCTGATTAGTTAAGTCTTTGTTATAGTTCAAGTCCAAGGCATAATGCATTTGTCTTATAAAAAAAAAAAAGTTTAAAGTTATGATCAAGTTATCATTGATTCCAGGATATGTTGTAAATGTTTTATCATAAAGCTAAATTTGAAAAAGTTAGATTTTTAAGTATTGCAAATGCTTCTATTTGAAGAATCACCCATTAATAACAGGCTTTTAAAGAAACCCTCAAAACACACACAAATTCCTCTTCAGATAATGGCGATGACTCTGTGTGAATGAAATCACAAACGTACGACAGTCATGGTGATTCTCATGTGTTGTGAACTCATAAATGAATGCTGCTGGTCAACCACAGTCAGAGGCAAAAAGTGCTTGGTCAACAGCATGATTTTAATGAAATGCTGTACATTGTCTGACCACATATGAAAGAACTTTTTGAAAGAGCAGACTGGAAGAGTCTGAGAAAGCAACTTCTTGGCTTGGGAATGGCAAATGTTTTAAATATGAGTTAAAAGAGGCACATTTTGATGGGAAAAATCAGCTTGCTGTGTTGTAGTTGTTTTTTTGCAGTATAAAAAGACTGTTTAGAAACTTAGACTGGTGTGGCGCATTCTTAAGGGAATATTTTCATCTTCTTTTTTCATTCATTTTATTTTTACCCCTAACATTTGATATTGTTAGTAAATGTACACATTTTCCGCCCTCTCTTTTGCACTTGTAATTAAAAGGGTTGTTTTGCAGCTGTGTGTAATCTATATAAACTTCCGCTGCACATCTAAAGTGTGATAAAGCACTCTGCTGCACTTCTTTGTGGATTTGCTGGGGTTTTCTTTTTATTTTTCTGTCTTTTCATAGAGTTTAACTGCTAAAACATGCAATTACTGTAGATTAGAGATGCAATATCACAGCATCGGACACGCAGTGAGAGTGACACAGTGAGAGTGATGCAGTCACTCTGTGTGAATGTGGGTACGAGTGTTGTTGCAGGTGTTTGTGTATTTATAGATCATGTGCAAACATAAGAGATTCAACTTGATTAATCAAGATGCTAACTCAAAACCGAATTGATGTTTATGAGGACTTAGATGTGTAATGCACATTTAAACAAGTAAAAAGAGCCAGGGAGACCATGTAGTATATGTGACGTGTGCAAATCAGACCTTACTTTGTACTGATGTTTCCTGTGTCTCCCACCAGTGATGTTTCAGAAGCTTCAGCTGATGCACATGCCTCCTCTAGGGGCCAGGAGGACAACCATACCACCATGAAGTTAGTCCAAATCTGACTGAAAGAGGAAATGACATTGAAATTGCACATATCTTCATAAAACAGCATTTGATTTATTTCTCAAGGGAGGCATTTTACTCAGACAGTTCTTGCTGCGGAGTCTCAATACTCCTAACAGCATAATAAATCTTTGTACTTTTCTACCGCAAACATTAATTCAGATCTCTCTCTCTGTAAAACACTTCCTGCATGCTCCATGAAAAACAGACTGTTTTGATGACACGATTCATCATGCGTTTTCAGTGTTATGTCACATAAAACTTCTCCACAGCATCTGAGCATTTTTAGTTCATAAACACTTATTGTAAAACAGATACACTGAAATAATTTGTGCACAATTTTCATTCATTTTCACTCAGATGTTTATAGTAAATTTCACAATTAATTACAAAGAAACAGCAAGCATCACAATTAACCGTAAAATTTTAAAGTATAAAAGCCTGAAATTGTATTTTCTTGTAAAACGTTCCCCAATAATATTTTATTTAAAAAAATATCTTCAAAAAAAAATTACATTTTTTACAGTGAGGTTCTGGTTTTTATTGCTGCTGAAGGTATCGAGCCATGCAAAAATGCACAAAATTGTATTTGTACCTTCACTTAAATAATGCATTAGAAATTGAGAAGACTGGTGTCATAGACAGACATTGTCATCTGAACCCATCAGATATTTCACTGAGTAAAGTGTTTTTTGGAGACTTCTAAAGCTTATTCATCCTAGACAGTTCTTGTGAGCAAATATGGCTTTAATTTTGTGCTCTGTGAGAGAGGGAGCACTTCTGGACAGAAATACAAAATAATTGTTTGTTTTACATTCTCTGAAAAGATCCATATACGTTGCGAATGGCGTCATCTGTAATATTTCAGTACAATAACAATTCAGATTCATCCATCAGCAAAATATGCTTTGATCTGACACGCTTTACTTAAAATATAAAACAAATTACAGCTTAGAGTGAATCATTCACCACAAGCTTCACTGTATTTGACAAAAGGCGGTAAACTGAGCGTCATTACAGTCAACAGTGCCGAGAGCGTGTTTATATATTCTATTAATATTGTGCATTGTGCACTGATGTTATTTTTCCTCACATGAATTGGAGTATTAGCTGCATGCGATGAAAACGAAAGATGACATCACAAAGACTTCAGAGAGATACATAGCGTTTTAGATAGGACACTGTGATGATGTCATTTGGGACACCTGATATGAGGTGGGGCTGAAATTCAAGCATGTAAATGGGAGATTTAGAGTTGACTGCAGGTCATCCGTGCTGCTTTCTCAGGCAGACAAACCCGCAGCTGAAACACAAGGAGACACTGTACGGAAGGAATGCTCTCTGCGGCTTCCAGACTTGCTCCCTCTGTAATTTGTAAACGTAAAGAAATGTGCTGCCGCCCACAGAGGGGGGAAGATAGCAAATCCACAGACTTATGTCAGCATTTTATGCCCCGATTTGATTTTTATCTGCGGGTATGGAGGCCTGTGTGTGTGTTTGGGGGGTGATGACTAATGAAGTAATGTTTTACCAGTTCAGAGCGTTTGGGCACATATCTGTGGTTTCTTCAGATTCAGTGATCTTCAGATTGTTGTGTTGCTTTTGCATGAAATCTAAGTGAATTCGTTCGTGTGTGTGTGTGTGTGTGTGTGTGTGTGTGTGTGTGTGTGTGTGTGTGTGTGTGTGTGTGTGTGTGCATGCTTTCAACTTTAACCTTAGAGACGTATGAAGTTGCTTTTGACATGCTACTGGATAAAGAGTGAATTTAGTTTGGCATGTGGACTGTTTAACATCTTTGTCACTACTTAGAGGATGAAATGGAGTGAAAAGCCTACATTTAAGAAAAATGTGGAGTTTTTTTTTTCTTTTTGTCCCATTGATATTTTTTGATTGAACAACATATTTTGAACCAAAATAATTTATAAAATGTTGTCATTTTGAGTAGATATGAGTCAAAAGTCATTTGCAACAAATGCATGATATTTTTGGAATAACTTTTAAATAACCACTTCAGCAAATGGTTAACCAGTTTTGTCTGTTTATTTAACCACTTTTGGCATTTCATAACTTCTCAAGTTTTTCATGTCGAATAGTGTTTTTCTTTTAGTACAGTAGGTGCAGTGTTAGTATACGCGTATTTTACAAATTAATCTCCATTGTGATTGGAGCAGTCATGTGAGCCCACTTTGTACATCCTTTGCAATAAATCTTTTCCCTCCCAATTATGGAAAACAATTTGTTGCTGTTCAGGTGTACTGTCTCGATCCTGTGCCAATCAAAGACTTTTTAGTGATGCTTTTGGCCAGTGTTTTTTTTTTTTTTTTTTTTTTGTCCTCCCTCCCAAGTGGAGCTTTCAGATTCTGCAAAGATAATTAATTTAATATGTGTTAAAAATTTACTATTTAGAAGAATTTAATTGCTAATTACATCCATACTTATCTAAAATAAAGTATATGGGGTTTTACTTGAATCATAAGATTTAATCTTCCATACTATTTCATTTTTAATAGTTTTTAATAGTTTTTTGCAATACACGGCATTTTTTGCAATTTCATAATTAAGAGAGAACATTCACAACTGAACAACTTACGGTAGGCTATATTAGGCAAGGTTTTTTTCTTTCTGTAAATGCATAAGGGGATTCCCTTTTGTTGCAGTGTTCAGATAAAATATTTCCTTTTTGTCTCAAAATGCATGATATTTTAGCTACATGAATCTGCCACGTTTTAGTACTAGACAGATCAAGTTACCTCAAAATCAACATTTAGACGTTGCATGCATGACTTCACGATGCTTGCGCAATGCACAGTGACAAACAGGTTTAGGGAAGAGTTGTTGTGGTTTTTGATGCTACTTAGTGTTTTGGGAGAAAATAAAATCGAATCAAAAGAGTCTTTTACTCCTGGAGCCATTTGACCCCATTGTACCCTTAAAGAATGCTACTGTCTCTGGAATATTTTTTCATTGTTTGAACTTCAGGCTGTTTTGGAGGGCTCGTGCCTCTTTGTGTCCGCTCACATCATCTCTCATCGCTTGATTAGTGGATGTGTATTTGACGCGAGCTGTAAGCTGCGCCTCTCTCAGATCACATATCAGAGGGACGCGCGTCATTAATGAGTGCACGTTGCCGCTCGACTGTAACCGTAGAAACTGCGCGCGGAGTCTGAATATGACAGGCGCGCGGAGTCAGTATGAGCGCGTGCGGTCGCGTATATTAATAATGAACAGATGCTGAAATATCACCGATATATGCATGTACAACGACCCCTGACCAGCTTGTGTTTGGGGAGGTTTCTTGGCGCGTTCGTGTTCAGGATAACAATTTATGTTACAGTGTTTATTCTTTCTTCTTCTTCTTCTTCTTCTTTTTTCATATAAGTATTTAGGTTTTTTTTTAGATGACTGACGTTTAAAAAGCTGTTCTAGTGGCGCCAAAGGATAATTTGCGCTGGGCGAGACGAACTTTGACAGATTGCGCCCCAAAAATACCTTTATATTTATGTTTAGACATTTAGCAGACAGTTAAAATTTGTCTACACATATCAGGCCTATACATATCTACATAGCACACATGCAACATATATGTTACACATATTATATGTTGCTATAATATTGCTATATCAATAAGAACAAGCGCTCCACAAAATGATACAGCAATGCACTTCTTTTAAATGCATTCTTAGTGTTTATTAGAAATTATTAGCATTTGCTAGTAGTATAACAGGTACAGTGTACAGTGCGACTCAGTTATTGCATATGAGTGAATAATCAAAAATATCCCGCTTTATTTAAAGGGTTTAGGCTGTGTGCAACACATGTCAAAATGTGAGTATATTTCGACAACAGTTACTGCAATGCAACGGGCGGATGGAAGGCGTGAAAAGAGGAAGACACATTCGCAATAGGTCTTTCGAGCAGATGTTGATGAAACATGCTAATGATCTTGAGATGCAGGATAATGTGCATATTTTTGCTCTCTTAGACCATTGGTGCGGGTGAGACTTTGACTTCCCTTCTAGGCAATGTTCACAATATTTCCTCACTCGGAGATGATAAATAAATAACAGCCGGATTCTTGGCGTTTTGAGGTTTTCGTGGAATAATAATAAATAAAAAATTAAATTATTTAATAATTTAAATTATTATTATTATTATCATGTTTACATGCTCTTTTATTGTATATTAATTCTAATTATTAAACACAAGTGTGTTTGTTTTGTTTTTGTTTGTTTTAATGTGATGTTCTCTTCATGTAACCAAACGCTGGTTTCAAACTGAGCTCATCTTTAGCATGTGAGCCCGCAGAATTCTGGCACGAATCCTGCCAACACGAGTTAAACCTCAAGCCCAGTGCACATATATAACACTGAAACACACGCTCCCTCTTTCCGTCATAGAACTAGCCAATAAAAGAACGAATACAAGCAGAATAAAATGTATTTAATGACTATAATAAGACGAATTAATCGACTGTTAAAATGTAAATTACTATTGTAAAGGCATTTCTGTTGGCTTTAAAAGAAATGTGAAACATGTTAAATTGTAATAAATTATTTTATAAAGAAAACATTTAATATAATAATAATAATAATAATAATAATAATAATAATAATTAGGCTACTCGATTTATGTTGCGAATTGAAGAAAAAAAAGTTTTCTTTCTGACTGCATTTAGACTAAATGCTTTAGTCGTGCAGAGTGAAACTATAAATGTAAGTCAGTATTTAAAAATGCACATTTTATATAGTGTATAAATGTATGTAGGCCTAAATATTGTAAATAAATAATTATTTTAGCAGTTGGGGCATTTGAGGCTTTTCTTCGTTCACTCACCGTAAACAATGCGTTTAGGGTTTGTTAATCAGTCAGTTAATTAATTTGTTTCTTTGTCGTGTTCTTAACGTCAGTTTTAGTGCGCGTAAGAACATTTTATTTATCATCAATAGCCATCAAAAGAAAGAGACAAATGATGAAATCCACAGAAAAATCCACAGAAAAAGATGAATTCATTCAGATGACCAGCTGTAACTGCGAGAATCGCTTTATTTCTGCCTCTCTGTTTTTTCTTTTCTTTCAGTCTGTCTCCCTCTCTCTGTCTTTTTCCTTCCCATTCAGAGTTAGCTTTATACGCTTTAATTCACTTTCCGAGGCGCCACTGAAGATTTTTAAACGACATATGCGCCTACTAGTGGTGATGGTGTGAGCCAGCTCAGGGCGTGTCAACCACACAAGAACTCATTAGATTCTAATTAAATACCATGTATGAGACTTATAAAATCCATTATCATAATTATTGTTGTTCTGTTATGATGGAGAAAAACCATTAGTTATAAGAAAATTAATTTAGCACAAAATATGCATGAGAGATAGACTTTAATTTACCACTTTAATTTTTTCCTGTGCAAAAATATTTGTTTAAATGTTATTACGTTGCTTAATTATTGTTATGTCTACTGTTTTTAACCTAATTTGTTTTTGAGGGGTAATTGTTGCTTTAACAATTAATGTTAATTAACTGTTTCTGGATTTCTTAATACATTATTCATTTTTTATAAAAACAATATAAAGCTAAACTGGTACACAGACATGAATAACTTCAGCAAAAGATATTTTAATTTTTGTCTGTGGTTTTTAAAGGTTACACCTGGCAGACTCTAAACCTTAATCCATTATGTGCCATAACATGTGAAGAGAGGATTGAAATATTTATTGATTGTTCATTAAGTATATGGCTGATAATAGAGGAGCTCTCAGTTTTGCTTCGGCGCGTTTGATGGGCGCATCAAACCCAGCCCTGTTCGCGGATTGGTCGATTAAACCCGGCCCTGATCGCTGATTGGCGGAGCGCTCGGCGCACTCCAGGCTATAATGAGATGAGTAAATAACGCTTGTCTGCAGAGCGCAGAGCGCAGCTTTTGCAGGCACTTACGTCTGACTACCACAAACTTTTTTTCTAGTTTAAACTCACTTTTACGCTTAAAACTGGAAGCAGAACATTTAACAACTAAACCGGACTTGACAGTTCTTCTGAAACTGTGGGATTAATTTGTGTGGACTTTATTTTCAGAGACTCTGGACTGGAAAGTGTCGCTCTGACTGAAAGTAAAACTGCCATCCAGGAGCAGCAACACACCTGCTGGAATAAATACGGTTTAATAAGTAACTTTAGAATAGTAGTTTCATATGCTTTGAGAAGCATATTGTAGGCTATCAGTTTTGTGTTTTGACTCCAAATTGCTTTCATCTTGCAGCACGAGATCGTGCGTACGCGTACGGGTGTGCTTGCGGTTTCTTGGTTTTAGCTGAAGTCAGTGGGAAACTCAAGCGCAGTTTAACGCTTCTGCGTCCTGCACTGAAACACAGAGTAAACGGTCACGGAGGAGTTTTCCGGGTCCACTCTCACGGACTTTCTGTACTTACCCCATTTGGGTGCCTGAGCTCTTCACGGGGTCTCATTTGTAATCTGTTGTGATGCATATTCCCGTAGACCCGAGCACGAGCAGACGGTTCACACCGCCCTCCGCCTCGTTCCCGTGCGCTAAAGTGACCGAGAGCCCGAATATGAGCGCACCGGGGCCGCTGCGGGTCGGCCGGCCGGTGGAGGGCCGCTCCGTGGTGGACGTTCTGGCGGATCACGCCGGGGAGCTGGTGCGCACCGACAGCCCCAACTTTCTCTGCTCGGTGCTGCCGTCACACTGGAGGTGCAACAAAACTCTGCCCGTGGCTTTTAAGGTAAATAAAACATTCATTTCTGTAATAAAACTCATTTCGTTGCGTTGTCCGTAAAATCACAAGTCAGTCAGAACCCGCTTAATAACGGCTAGTGAACAGAAATCGCGCTCTTCTGAAGAGATAACCATAGCAACGGTAGACTGCGCCAGGCTTTTCCGTTAGAATCCAAAACAAATGGTACAAACAAACTGTAAGTGCTATCATTATTTAGGCCTATCACTTCTCGCATATTTATATATCGTAAGTTCATAACAAAATGTGTTTTTACAGATAGAGTAAAATAGTTGGCGTTTGGTTAACTATAGGGTCGTTAAAAGTCAAAACGGTGGCGCAAACCAAGCTCAACAGATCGTGTTTTGGAAATTATTGACAAAAATTCCTTTAAAAAAGTCAACTCCCCTGAAAGTCACTGAATAATTCAAACACTTGCATATTTTTTTTCTGATATCATAGCCTACTTCTGATTGACTGATAATGAAGAATATAATGTAGAAGATAAAAAAAAAAAGATCACGTCAGTGACAATTCGACAAGACATTGTACGCTCCTTAATTTCTTTTATTATTATTATATAGTAATATTATTATATTATATTATATTATATTATATTATTATTTAATTGGAAAAGAGCAGTTAGCCTATATAGCCTAATGATCACCGCGACAACGACATTCCGGTTAAAATGTTTTATTTGCGAAAAATTACTGTTAGGCTATATGCAATTATTATTCATATCTAAATTGTGTTTATTTTTATATTTAGCATATATACGTTACAAATCACACGCGTGCACTTGCAGCAAACTTTATTTAAATAAAATTGCTAAAATTGAAGAAAACAGCTAAAATTGGTTATATTTAAGGAAATTGTGTACTCGCGGAGCTAAACATAAATATTGTATGTGCATATAGCCTAACAGAATAATATTAACAGTAATCGTCAATATATTATAATTATGTAAGAGCAAGCTTATATTGTAGCCTAATAATTATTGCGGGGGTTGCACCCCGGGTTTGTTTGGTTTGGGGTTTGTTGGGTTTGTGTGTGTTGTTGATTGGGTTTGTTGGGTTGATCTGTGTGTTTATCAGGTGGTGGCTCTGGGTGATGTTCCTGACGGGACTCTGGTCACGGTGATGGCGGGAAATGATGAGAATTATTCCGCGGAGCTGAGAAACGCGTCTGCAGTCATGAAGAACCAAGTGGCGCGATTCAACGACCTGCGCTTTGTGGGCAGGAGCGGCAGAGGTACCACATCTTTCAATCTGTTTTTCTGTCTGTCTGTCGGTCTGTCTGTCTGTGGTCAGATCAGATGCATGCATGTGGTGGAAATCCAACAACATATTTACACATTATGATAAAAAAAAAAAATAATAATATATATATATATATATATATATATATATATATATATATATATATATATATTTCTTCATGCAAGCACATTTCATATTTAAATTTAAATTTCTAAATGGTCATGCATTTAAACCTAAGCAAATAATGTATTGCACAGTGTAGACTGGAAAAAATGGGCAAAAATAACAGCATGCTCCAATTACTTGTCCCAGAGAAATAATTTCCCCACAGCAGATTTTTTTCTTAAAAGATTTGAGGTTTTAAAAAACCATCTTGTTTACACACCTAAAAACACCCTACCTCTTACATAGCTCACATTCTTTCACAAGCTTTTCCTTCTCGTCTTTTTCCTTTTGCCCTCGCTCCTCACACTCACATTTTTCCTGTAAATGTTACACTTTAAATAGTAGCAGACGGATAAGTGGAAAGCGCTGCAGTGTGCGAATTAAAAGTACCTTTCATTTCTGTAGTCAATTACCCCACCCTCACAGCCCTCATACAAGCCACGGCTTTCTCCCCCTCAAAGCGCAGCTTCATTGCATTTAGAGATCACACACACGCACGCACGCACACACATGCACACAGACACAGCGGAGTCCCGGGAACAATCTGGAACACATTGTCTGACTAATCCACATCATAAACGCATTTGAAAGCGCATCAAAGCAGTAGTGCTGTCTCTTTTCAGAGGAAACTCATTCATTTCTCCCAGCTGTATGTGACCCACCTCACTGGGATTGTGCATTGAATCTACTTCATGCAGCCTGAGGGAGTTTCTGTTTTACCTGAGGGCTTTTCTGGTATATAATCAACTTTATGTAATGTAGTAATTTTTCACAACTGAAAAGAAAAAAAGGTACAAAGCTGTCAGTTGAACTGTGGCCTAAGGTACAAAAGCTAAAAGGTATATATTTGCACCTTATTTACCCATAAATGGTATATATTATTACATTAAATGTACATATTGGTGCTTTAAAAGTTCATATTAGTATTTCCAAAGTACATTCATTTTAATGTCCATATTAGTACCTTTCAAACTGGGTACCATCACAGTATTGTAGTTTTTTCGTAGAGTTTACATGATAGTCCCGTGCACCACTTTCCAGACTGAATTTAGAAAATATCAAGCATGCAAATATTATGTGAAGATTATTTTGTCATTTTAGCATGTTGGTAAAATATTGGCTGCACAATATTTGTTATTGTTTCAAACCACAAATACTTTCCATTTTTGACTCAACATGTTGACAGTGGGGTACGAAAATCTGAAACAGCTTGAGAAAATGCTTCTGTTTTGCAAAGTTTTCCAATACAAATGTTATTATCAGCATAATATTTTCAGATAAAAGTTGAATTGCAAAAATGTATGTGAATTTTAAAACGCCCTAATTTTGTTTTAGTGACAACAGCACTTAAGCTACATGAACGAAACTTGATGATCATGTTATCCAGCATGATTTGAGAATGCTTATGTTTATTTCTAGGATTAAATGATTTCAAATCAGCAAGTGACATTTTATCCCATGTCTTTTTGTCATCCTCAGGAAAGAGCTTCACTTTGACCATCACTGTGTTCACTGGACCACCTCAGGTCGCCACATACCACCGCGCTATTAAAGTCACCGTGGACGGACCTCGAGAACCAAGACGTGAGTACCCAGAATTCCCCTGAATCGCTATCAAAAAGACGGTTTCCAAAAGCACCAACAATGATAACATTATCTTGCACTGGTAACCACCTCTTTGCATGAGAATTTTCTGCATGAACTCAAATGGTTTGTTTTATATAAAGTACTTTATCGGGAGCTGCATGTTTCTTTGTGCATGAAACCAGGGCAGAATGCAAAAGAAAGAGGCGCTGTCTGTTTTATTGATTTATCGCCTGTGTATAATTTCATGCTAGCTTGCAAATCACAACTCTGGTAGAAAAGCATTTCTTTTGCGGTGTTTGATAGCGAGGGAAAGTATTTGAGGAGGTGATACGAGATGAGATAGTCTCTCCTTTGTGTCTGCTTTATACCGTGTTATTTACTGCAGTAAAAACCAGGCTGAGCAGTCTTTAGAACGTGTGCCAAGTAAAACAGATTAGTTAATCTGTTGGTTCCTGGAGTTTTTCTTACTGTATTAGAGCTGGGAGGTTGATTATTGCACACTGCTGTTGCTAAATCTGTGAATGTGCATAATGGTTTTGATATTATACTATTTTGGGTTGGAGTATTCGGACGGTGCGACCATTATTTGAACTATTTTCGAAGCACCGACGGCTTTAAAAGTCCTATGAGTCATTCACAGATGATACCGGGGAGTAGAGCCACTGTGTATGTGTGTGTGTGTTCCCAAAAAGTACAGAGTATTTTTGTGAGTAAGTGTTGGTTTCGATGTCTTCTTGTATTCTCGTGTTTGGGTGTATACATACCTGCACAGCAGTGTGTGTTAATATTAAACAGCGAACAGTCCTTCGTGGTCTAGATGGTTGCCAACCTCAGATGTCAGTTGTGGTGTGTTATTAAGCTGTTTCGGGCGCAGAGAGCGAAGGTGCGTCTCTGAGCCGCAAACACAGAGGGCTCAATAAAAGTGGCCACTCTTTCTGACCAGCAGGGTCAGCAGTGCCTGACCGCATTAGAGCCACTGAATTAACACAGCACTGAACGCCTGCTAGGGGTGCAGATCCATAACACTAATGCAGCCCATGACCACAACAAGAAGAGACCAGAGAGAGAGAGAGGGAGAGATAAGAGTAAGTCAGTGCCGCTGTTTACAGAGCTGTTGTTGTATTTGTTCGTACGCTAGCCCCTAAAAATACTTTGGACACTGTAATGAATTTATGGATATCAAACCAAGTGCATTTAACGAAAGATAGCACAGGTACGCTTTTCAAGCGAAACGGCAGATTTGTTTGGTTTGAAATGATAAGTAAATACATCTAGCATACCTGAAAAGACAGTTTAGGAAGGTGATGTTGAGTGAACCTCATGAAGTCTGTCAAGAATATGCCCTGCTCATATTTCCAATTCAAAAAACGTAATAAGAAATTATATTTTGCTTAAAGAAAAAGCCTAGTTTTTGGAACAATATTTCATTTTGTAGTTATTTATTTATTTATTTATTTATTATTTTTTGACAGTTTAGCACACCCCACTGCCAGATCTCATGATTTAATGCAATATATATTGGTTTTATTATATATAAATTAAGTTATAATTAATATGTTAATTATATATGTATATTAAAATATTACATATTTAAATTGTAAATTTATATTTATGAATATATCATATTTTTGTTACTGTATTACAGGAATAAGAACTTATTTTGAGAGAACATGTGTTTGCATTAAATAATGCAAATAATGCAAAAAATCCTAATGACCCTAAAAATAGGCTTTATTTTCTTTCTTTTGAAGGTTTGAAATGTGACCTGGCTACCCGATCTCATGAATGTGCGTATAAATAGTACGCCAAATAAAAATGAAAACTCGTGGTATAGATACGCAAAAATGGACTTTGCCGTGTATATGCTATGTGATGGGAAGGATTAGGGTTGTGGGGTAGATGCGTATCATATGTACGCGAAAACTGCATATCATATGCACGCCAACAAATTTCGTATCATATGCACGCCAAACACGTGCGTGTCGTATATACGCCAAAGTCCATTTTTGGCGTATCAATACCACGAGTTTTCATTTTTATTTTGGTATACTATTTATACGCATTTTCATGAGACCGGGCTCTTTTATAAAATGCGATGACGTGTAGTAATGCTAAGTGTATGCAAAAATCCCTTTTGGTTCAATCCGGCACTATGTTTACCTTTTGGTTACGTCTGTAATTCTAGATTTCCTCATGCATGTCATATTTATCATATTGGCTGACTGACGCTTGGCCTGTAATGACTCTTTAGAGCTGTTTCCTGTAGAGCGGGTCACACTGCCGTACCTGTAGCCTACGCTCACTCAACTAGCACTAATGAACAGGTGCTTCAGACACGATGCAGTTTGAAATGATGTGTGAGGGAGCGTGGTTTCACATGGTTATGGTGGTGCGGTTGCATTAGACTTTGAGTATGTGAAATTACTTCAGACCCGCAACAAATATGAGATACAGGATATGAGATTCTGTTTTTAATAAACAATATTTTATAAATATTAAATGATGATAATGTCATGTGTAGATCCTCTATCAAATTTATTTTTTGCTATAAAATATGAAAACTAGTATAGCAAAAATTGTACACTGATCGTTCCATCATGCTGAATGTGTGTTAGATTGAAGTCTTTGAATTCACTGCGTTGTTCATTTGCAGTTTGTGTGTGAATATGCGCTGATGTGTTTGTGTGTGTGTATTCTGCTTTTGTCAGATATGTTGTGTTGATGCATCTTTCATAAGAAAAACCACACCCTCTTCTCCCCCAGGCACAGGCTGACTGAGGCAGTATGTGTACTTTGATAGTGCTGCCAATAGAATAATATACTCATTAATGTTTACCTGCGAAGTTGATAAACCTGATGGACGGGACCCCACGCACACTCACATGTTGGGTTTTTATGTTTTATGGGGATTTTACATAGACATAATAATTTTTTATTCTGTACAAACTGTATATTACCTCCCCTAACCCTCACAGGAATCTTGCTGCATTTCTACCAAAATTGTCCTCAACATTTGGTCCTCACAACACAGGGTTTACTTGGACCATATATATGTAAAAATACAGTGGACCTAGAAAGGTTTCAGATACTATAGTCAAGATTATTGTAGTATGTTTTACAAGAAAATACAATTTCGATCTCTCTACTTCACAATTTCATGTGTAATTCAACATGTTAGTAATTATTTGTGAAATTTACTAGGAATTTCTAAGTGAACATTGTTTCAGAGTAAATCCAACACCAATTTTTTTTTTCAGTGTATATAAATGTGATTATCTAACAACCTGTCAAACCAAGCGGCATTCATTTTAAAGATCAAGCAAAACATCACCAGCTGGTTAGAAGTCAGAAAAGTGAAGATAGTTCTGAGAGAAGCTTATGCGGCAATTGAGCGCAGATGCCAGTTGAATTGAAATTTCATTGAGAAGAGAAGAGTCGAGATTATAGGCAGGGGTTTTGGGTTCGACTGTATTTGCATTTTGGCACACAGCTCATAGAGGGCATGTAAATCTGTTAACAATATCATTTGCTGTGTTATTTTTCCACAGATATCACTCTGTGTTTCTGTAAATAAAGGAGTGTACATGCATACATTAGTATGTGTGTGTGCATGTAAAACACCTGCCAGGTGTGTCATCCATTAAATAATGCATGCCGCACCCAAAGATATGAATACATAGTTCTGCATATTGCAGATGATAACAAAAAGACTCATTTGAGATTTTGCTTTCCTTTGGGAGGATAAAAATCTTGCATGTGTGTGTGTGTTCTGCACATTTTTAATGGTGGAATCATCACACTAATGCTATTAACAGTCATTCTGCTATCTGTGCATCATAAGAACGTTTCTTCAAAGCAGCGCTAACGGCAAGTGGCAGCTTTCGTCACCGCTGACGCTAAATATGAATGGAGCCAATATCGGACGGCAAATGAATGGAATGCTTTTGAAAAATGAACAGACGATTCATTACGGTGGAAGCGCATGCAGTGCAGATTTAACACTGGATTTGCGCATTGCTGCTTTAGCATGCATGCAATGAATTCTTGCTGATACTAGAGCCCAAGCTACAAAAAGCATCTTTGAGGATGTAACGGATGATTCTGTCCTTTCATTATCTTCACCTCCCAGTCATATTTTCTTTTCTTTGAGGGATAATCTCAACAAAGGCTTACTAGAGAGGCATGGAGTATCTACACCCCTGCACAAGTCACACACATCTTACAGGCTCAACTTATGTTTGTGAACTTCCTTGTTTATTCTTTCACCCAAGCAGACACCATTAGCAGCTTTAAAGAGTAATTTAATAAAGTAGCATAATAAAGCACCTCACAGTCCATGATAAACGTCTGAGAGGCATTGAGTAGGTGAGGGAGACAGAAAGGGGAGGGAGGAGTGTTACGGGAATATTATAGTGAATCATCTGTTTATTTTTCTGCCATTTTTAACAGTGAGGAAAATTCTGCAAATAGCCTAATTGAAGAAGCGAGATGTGTCCAGACTTCCAGTAACACATACACGCCGAGCTTTGTTGGGAAAAGGAGATTTTCTCTTTGTCAGAGCGAAATGCTTCAGCATTTTAAATGGGTCATATCATGAGGAATCAATTTATCCTTGATCTTTTGAGATGAAAGACTTCATTGTGTCATGAAAAATGTAACTTTTCAAGCTCAAAATTTTCTGCTAACATGTCTTGCTTCCGTACTACCACAGCTTTCTGACGTCAGACACGTTTGACCATGACTGCCGTATGTTAATGATGTCTGTTTGATTTTCAGAAACTTGACACATCCAATGATGGCAAGATAATAAAGAGGAAGTAGAATAGATACTATTATTTTTAAATATGGGAAGATCTAAAGATAAGATTAAATGTAGGAAAGTCTGTAAAATTCTGCAGATCATTCTGAAAAACCCCAATATTAGAAATGAATGTCAGAATTTATTTTTAATGAAATCACTGATCTGAACAGTTTAAGCAACACATTTCAGTGCAGATTGTCTTGCAAGCAGTGAAATGTTTCTTATTTCACATGTGCAGAGGGCATTTACATAGACGTTTTAAAGACACAAAGACACACAGCAGGTGCATAATGGTCAAGACTAAACTAAATTTTATATATATGTAAAATTATAATATTATATATTAAATTATATAAATAAAAGTAATTTAAAAAATAAAATGTATTTTATGTATGTAATTTAATATATTTTAATGTATTTATATATATATATATATATATATATATATATATATATATATAATATTTAAATTAGATAAAAATAAATAATATTTATATAATGTATTTTAAAATTTCTATTAGAGTATTATAAAATTTTATACAAAACACACACACACACACACACATATATTAGAAATTAGAAATTTAAAATAAAAATAAATTATATATTAGAAATTATATATATATATATATGTATACTGAGATATATCTGTCATGTAGAATAGGTTTCAGTTTTATAGTTCACACATGCAAATGTTTACTTATGAGGACATAGATTACATAGCCATCTAAATGAGCCATCTAAATGAGGACATAGATTACATAAAGTTTGTATGTATAGTCTAATTATAGTTTCTTATTCTAATTCTTTTTCTGTAATTATCTAACCCTAAAACCATAACCTTAAAAGAAGCACCATTTTAGAATAAAATTATATATATATAAAATTATATATATATATAATTTTGAATAAGTAAACATTTTCATGTGTGAACTATAAGACTGAAACCTATTCTACATGACAGATATATCTCAGTTCTCACACTCCTGCAAGCTGCAGTTGCGTCAAATCCTGTCACACACACACATACGCGTAGGCGCTTGCGTTTTGAAGTCAAGGGTCTCTTCCTGCCCTCTAACACCTCTAGCAGTTCTCATCAGAACACCTCTGCCCTTTTCTCTGTCATCTCCTCCCTAATTTCCACTCCATCTTCCAAAATAATCTCAAATAAAGCCTTCAGACAGTCAGTCTCCGCTGAGAGCTGCACGTTTAAAGAGCCGGGTGAAATTCCTCACGCTGAAGCTCAGTTGCGTTTGAATTTCATTAGTTTGGCACGGGAATGCGCTCCTAAATCACGCTCTTTACACAAAGTGTGCTCTTTCTTTTGTCCTATAAACTCCAGGCATTCGATTTCAGCACATTCCGGCTGTTTACAGCCAGAAGACAATAGGACACCTCTGTCTGATGCATGCTTGTCCGAAGACACAATGTGCCTACAAGTCGAGCACACGTCGCATCATCTGGGTCAGAAGGGTTTCTTGGTTTGAGTTACAACTAGGTCAGCCAAAACCAACACCAAACCACACATATGCAGGTGCATGCACATATGCATACAATAGCACTGCCACTCAAAGGTTTGGATGCACCTACTCATTTTACACTTAGAAAAAGAGTAAAGTCATAAAAATGAGGAAATAACACTGTGTGAGAATTATGTAGTGAATTATATGTGATTAAATGTGAAACAAATGAAAACAATTTTTGAGCTGCTTCTTCTATATCTAGATCTGAAATAGACAAAGAAGCTCAGAAATAAGTCACATTCATCAAACATCACACACACACACATATATATATGAAGATAAACGCCACTTTGAAAAAAAAAAAAAAAAAGCTGATTGCCGTGCATTATTCTCCACATATAGCGCGATCTGAACCCTAAACACGTTTTGTCAAAAAAGCCGGTATTGTCCACTTTCAAGGCATCGCAAATTCACGTTTTACTGCAGAAACCAACAAGCGCCCTTGTTGTTTTTGAACAGAAGCCGATAAGTCTGTTTGAGTGAATCAGCGCGCTGTATTCAGGTCAGGTGACAAGGCTACTTTCACTTTGAAAAGACGCGCTAGCTGAGAGGGGTTTCGTCAAACCTAACTAAAATGATCGAGGATGGATAATGGATAACTTGATGAACCTGTGATATCTTCTTCAGGGCGTAAAAGGAAAATAAAAGCTGAAACATTTTCACGGAACCTTGCAAAAGCAGCGCATTACAATGGTGAGGGAAAAGCTCCGTGTATTGCGTGTAATCACATCCACACAGTCTATGATCACAACAACAACCTTTGTCAGGTATCTACATTGTCATCTGAGGGGATTACAAAGATTAAACGAGTGTTTTTTTTTAAACTCTAAAACATGAAATGTGGAGTTATCTGCTTTTTCCAAAAAACAACTGTTGGAGTTATCTGCTTTTGCTACAAAACAAACTTTTAATATGTTAAAAAAAACATACTTTCAATGAACTTTAATTTTGTAAATTACCTGTATTTGTTTAAGTTATTATTACTTAATCAAAGCAACCCAACTTCAGTTTGATTGATATTACTTGGAATGTGCAATAAAAAAACGTGATTTCTGAAAAAAAAAAAAAAAAAAATGTTATTGGTTTTAGCAAGTGAACTCTTCATATATAGATAGATAGATAGATAGATAGATAGATAGATAGATAGATAGATAGATATAGATATAGTTATATAGATATAAATATATATTTTACACATATATAAACACGTATGTAATTTCTCACTGAAGTCAAAAAAAGCCACAAACACACATGTGTGCTGTTACGCCCTTTTTTTTTTCAAGCTCTTTTTTGCATTAGACATGAACAGGAAAAGCAAAGAGGGCGTAACAACACAGACATAGAAAACACAAAGCGGTGGGTGACTGCCTCTGGCTGGTGTTTTGTCTGATGGATGTGGGCACTATTGAAGGGTCTTTCTTTATCTCACCTGCTCCAACTTGCCCTGGAGAATGAATCAAGGATTAGAGATAATAATAAAAGAGACTCTTTATTCCCTTGCGCCTGGGACCATTGGAATCGTTTATATGGTTTTCACATGGCTCAACCACTACATATGGTTGAATGTTTTAATTTAAAATATTTTTATTAGTGCGGTTTAGTATGAATATTAGCAAATTTAATTAAAACTACTGAATGTAGTTTTCACAATTAGGTGAACACAGCTTCAGTTACACAAGAATATATTTTTTTTTCTTTTTTCTATTTTTCGACTTATCTTTATGTTCATGTTCAATTGAGGGGGGTTGGGGGGTATTAAAGTTACTAAAGATAACCAACCAAAACCACATAGTGGTTTTCTTATGGTTTATTGTTTTTTATTAATATCAACAACATAATATAATATGCACTTACACTCCAAGATCTAATGCACAGATCAGATATTTTGACACATATCCAGATTTTCTGTCCCGTCTGTTTACATTCTCTTAAGACATAACCGACTGTGTTTGCATTACTGCCTTGCCAAGACATTTTGACCACATTTCCACACATACACGTATCCGAAAGCAGCCTATCAGTATGACAGGCACCTACCAAATTCTGTATTCTGAATTACTAGTACTGTAGAAATACTTGTCTTGAGATATTGGTCTGCTACCAGAGTACTTTTGATATCCTTAATATTTGATGTGCAAAACAGAAAATCTCAGAAACAGTGTGCAGTTTGAGGTTGAATAGAGGCTCTGTTCAGGATTTCAGTTTACCGCCCAACAAACTTCACTGGAAAAAACCCACTTCCTGTCATGGGCTGATGGGATTGGTCACGCACTGGCCTGACATCACGACAATTTTCTGATGGAGAGAGACCGAGTTTAGGATGTTTTGAAAAGGAAGACAGGTGCAGCGTTCTTAGCAGATGTAGAAACGTCTTCGGCGTTCGTTACTACGGAAGCACACTTTCATCTGAGGCCTCGGTTTCCACACCTGACGTACGCAAAAACTCACTCTCATCAACTGTCAGCTACAACGGTAGAGAAAAAGACAGGTGGAGCTCTGCATTATTTAACACACTGAGACGTTTCAAGTCATATAGCTTTACAATGCATGTTCAGAGCCGGTAAACCTAATGAACAAATTCAGACTGCTATCATCCTCAGACAGGCTGCCCAAAGTCTGTATGTTTACAAGATTTGATATACACCAAATGAGTGTTTAAAAAAAAATTAGTCACTGGATTACCTAAATTTATTTGAATTTTTTCATCGTTTTGTATTGTGGTGTCTGTAAATGGCACGTAAAAAACAAAACATGCTCTGGCTGAGAATTGCATGCCAAAAGTCGAAAGTATGCCTGCGATTTCTTCAGAATTGAGTTTAAAACATGAGCTAAAGCATTAAAAATTGTTAATTCTAAAACGTGTAAACATACCTCATTTTTTGCTTCTTGCATGTTTATTCAATATTTTTGTGTAGAATTACTGCTGGGTCAAAACAACCTAATCACTGGTTTTGTTCATATTTCACAGCCCAGCATTTCTAGAGTGTATTTTTTTTCCAAAATACTTGTTTGATAAATATAAATATATATATATATATATATATATATATATATATATATATATATATATATATATATATATAATTTGATTTTCCTTCAAAATGAGCACAAAAATGTTAGACAACCCAGTAAAATCCATCTGAGCCTGCTTATTTTTCACATCTCTAAACATTCTTTAGTCGGTCGAGCTAAAGCACACTTTACCCTCAGTCTGTGCAGATCAATTTCACAATGTTATCAAGTGCCTATCAGCCCCATTTATAGACACCCGTACAAATATTTACAGTGCGCCCGCCGTGACAGGTCTGGCCCTCCACAGCGAATGTCGAGTTTCAGCCCTGCCCAAATGCACACACACTCCGACAGCGCAAAAAGAGCCTGTGTTCTGTGAATGTTTCTTTCTTTTCATCGTTAGAGAGAGAGAATGAAGAGAGGGAGGAAAGGAAGGAAGCTGGGCGTATCAGTTGATCAGTGTGAGTATGAGAGCTGAAAGTGCGCTGAGAGGGCCTCTGTGTACACACTCCACTCGCAGAAAGTACGGACTCGAATGAACGATGACGATAGCTGTACTGTTTATATCACAGTATTTATTGGGCAAGATAGTTTTACACTATGTAAGAATGAAATTGTAAGTAAAGCTAAAACAGAGCATGTGTCGAAAATAGGTCAAAATGAGGAAGATGTTAACATTAAAAGGATCACAATGAGTTTCGTCGTTTGTAGTTGTAATTTTTACACTGAATTTCTGGCAAAAAAGTGTTATTATCTGCAGAGGTGGGTAGTAACGAGTTACATTTACTTCGTTACATTTACTTGAGTAAATTTTTTGGGTAACTAATACTTTTAGAGTATATTTAAAAATGGGTACTTTTACTCTTACTCAAGTACATTTTTAGTGAAAAAACGGTACTTTTACTTCGTTACTGTGGGCGACGCTCCTCTCGTTACCTTAATGTAATACAAGTTAAAAATCCTTAAATTTATTCCATACGCGCCGTCTACTTTTTTTTCTGGGCAATGAGCGATGCCCGTTCGCAAATGATTCATTCTTTTGAGTCAATTCTGTTCGAAGGCTTGATCAAACCAGTTGGCAGACCAGTGAATCGGTTCGCGAATCAGTTTGAATGATTCGTTCAGTTCTGCCGCACGCGCTGATCGTCTGAAGCGGTTCTCACTGAAGAGTTGTAACAGAAACTTTAAGAACATCAAGAGCGTTGAAGACGTGGCTTTGGATCTACAGTCAATTGAAAGCAAATCTGCAAAGGCTATGGTTTGCTAGCTATGAAGATCTTTATTAGATGAACACCGCGTGTGCTGTCGGTTCCACAGGTATATACACAACACACGATACTGTTATGACATTACCAGTTTGTTGTACGTGTATCTTACACATTAAATACAATGTACAATTTATTCATTAAATAAGCTGTTACAGAGTATGAAATGAACACCCGCCAAACCCGCGTTAGTTCCAGGAGGAATGCCTTTGCCTAGACACAATTAATATTGATATTTTCACAATATTTACGCTTGCAGAAATAAAGGCTACATTTGTTTACATTTTGCAGAACAGATGGAAGAAGATCCGTCAATGTGCTTTTGTTTCGTTATGTTCAGATGTTCTGTAGCGGTCATGTGAGGAGTTTTCACTCTTCTCCGTGTCAGAGGTTATAAACATATACATTTATAATACATAATTAATATACTTTAAAATATAATTTAATTCAATTCAGTGATGCAAATCAGAATTTTTAACAGCTGTTACTCCAGTTTTCAGAGTCATATGATCCCTCAGAAATCATTCAGATATATTGATTTATTATCAGTGTTGTTGAAAAAAAACAGCATCTGCTGGTTAGGTATGTTTTGAAGCTGGGATGATGGTTTATGCTGGTCATGTGCTGGTTTAAGCTGGTCATGTGCTGGTCATGCACATGTCCAGCTTAAACCAGCTAAGGATCAGCATAAACCAGCAAAGGACCAGCTTAAATCAGCTCAAACCAGCATCCCATGCTTCAAAACATACCTTACCAGCAAAAGCTGTTTTTTTCAACAGGGAACAGTTTTGCTGCTTAATATTTTTTGGAACCTGTGACATTTTGTTCAGGATTCTTTTATGAATAGAAAGCTATAAAAGAACAGCATTGATAATAAATCAGGCTGATAAAAATTCTGATTTGCATCACTGAAATAAATTACATAAAAAAAAAAAAAAAAACATTAAAAGTATTTTGAATGGCAGTGTGTGTGTGTGTGTGTGTGTGTGTGTATATATATAGAGAGAGAGAGAGAGAGAGAGAGAGAGAGAGAGAGAGAGATATTTAGATAAAATTTATGTATCTAAATAAAAATAGACTATTTTCAGTATATGATCCAAAGTAACTAGTAACTAACTACTTGAGTAGTTTTTTTATCCGATACTTTTTTACTCTTACTCAAGTAATTATTCAGACTATTACTTTTACTTTTACTTGAGTAAATATTTCTTCAAGTACTTTTACTTTTACTTGAGTACAGTTTTTGGGTACTCTACCCACCTCTGATTATCTGTTTGCATGTCAGTCTGCCCATTTGTGGTGTAGATTACTGATGGGTTGTAAAAAAATTTAAAAATTAAAAGTTTAGTTCATTGCATTTGTCACATGATGAAAGAAAGAATTGAGAGGTGAACTAATCATTTATGTTTCTTAGAATTTATCATTAACTGCATTTTTATGATTTCCTAATTTGCATTATGAGGAAAGATTGTTTTTGAACATATATAGGGAATTTGGCTACTGAAAATGTAACTTTCAACTCTGTTCAAATCAACTAAATGACTTGAATTAAGATTTGTTCCTTTTGCTGTACAAGGTTGAACGAGAGTTGTTAAAATGATCTTGAATTAATCTGAAAATCTAAACTTAGTCTGATCTTTGCAGCATTCATTTAGATTCTATGACTTTTTCTACAAGTTTCATTGTTACGACAGTTGGTGGTGACAAGTTACTGTTCATTCCAATTCATGAGTGAGTCATTGAATCATTCATTCAGATGATTCATTCAGAAACTGATCTAGTAACTTTCTTTATGAGTTTTCATTGAATAAGTTTCTTAACCAATTCATTCCAAAACATTGATTAAATCAGGCAGCAATTCCGTTCAATTCCTTATGAATCATTAACTTTGACAGATAAATGATCTGTTTTCATGATATGAATGATCTAATTACACACACACACACACACACGCACACACACACACACACACACACACACACTACTTTTGCCAAATTACCATTTCAGTACTAATTATTAATCTAATTTAACCTATCACATGAAAAATAATTATAAGAGATTATAAGAGTGGTATACATGCATATTGTGTATATCATAATGTATCTGTTGCAGTTCATCCCAGACCATTTCCCCATGACGTGTGTATGTGTGTGTATGAGAGGGATCCACTTATTATTAATTAGTGTGTCTGTGTGTGTTCTGTGGTTATGATATCATTCTCACAAAAAGTCAACATTCCTGTCTAAGTGCCCCTTACCTATGAAATATTCATTCATCCATAATAATTCAGACAGGGTGAATGTAGGCAGGGCAGATGTAGGGTTTGACCCCACAGCCATCTAGGAGAAAAACTGTCCATGCCAGTGCCTGAACAGAAAGGGTTTAACTGCGTAACTTTTCAAACTACATTAAGAAAACATACAGTATTTCACACTATAATGACTTACAGTAAGACTACAGCTTTAACATGAAACACTTAGTAAAAGTTACTGCCTGAGGCTGAAAATGTAATATTTATGACTACGCATTACATTTGACTTGGTTGCTCTTTCATGCCTCACAAGCTGCAATGGAGAGATCTCAGTTGTGTATTGAGAGTATTGAGAGAAATAAAAATAGACAGAAATGAGAAAGAGAAGAGCTAGAAAATGAATGTGGATAGAAGCTCAGATCATTTAATGAGAAATTTAATTGACATTTGATTGCAGTTATGAGATTTCTGCAGTCCTTTTCACGAGAAACGTCTAAAAAGTTGGAGAATAAAAGTCTCTATTTGCTTTCCACACCGAAAAAGCTATAAAGGATTTAGTTTTCACTCAGAAATTGATAGTAAATTTCACAGCAATTACAAAGAAATGGCCTATATAATTATATGTTATGTTATTTTGAAATAGAAAAAGAATTTTTACAGTTCATTTAATCTAATTGCAGTCTAGGAGAAACAACTAAGAAGTTATTTATTCCTTTCCTCTGGGATTTTTGTTTTGTGTATCCCACACTTCATAAACAAACCAAAAAGTACAAAAAATGGACTATTTACCATTTAAATCAAATCAGAGAGGGAGACAGCGGCAACAAATGAAGGGAGCGATAAACTGACAGAAATATTACCCAGGGGTACAAAAAACATAGAGTGATGTATTGCCCTTGGGTGAAAGAGAGGGCAAGAACACACAAAATCCATATCACAGCGTCTGTTATTCCTCTATATCTGAATAAAATATTCAAATACAGCCATTACTCCACATTAAAAACCACAAAATGTTCACATGTTCCTCACACACGTCACTGATAGTCACATTAAACTCATCCATTAGAGCTGGCCAGACTACATACACGTATGATGATGATGTTGATGATGGGGTGTGTGTGTGTGTGTGTGTGTGTGTGTGTATGTGTGTGTGTGTGTGTGTGTGTGTGTGTGTGTGTGTAATGGCTATAGCAACTCACTGTCTGTTATAAACCCACACACAAACACTCACAGCAAGGTTTTTCTTGGTGATTTCCTCTGTGGATGAGTCACGACTGAGTACACAGCTCTGTCTGAAAGCCATAAGCTCTTTTCCAGACCCTTTTTACCCAATATTTGTGTATTTTTATGCTTATTAGAGCAGGATGTTGTTAGTTTTGTGAAACACTGATGTCAAACTTTATTAGGATCATGAGTGCATTTGCTCCTGTATGAGTTGTTGTCTATGCGAAGTGTTCTAAAACAGGTTATGATGCTATCTTAGAAAACTGCTGCCTTTGTATTTTAGTGTGTTTATTTTTAATTGTTATATGAAAATTGATATTTTTATTATTATTTATTTATTTTATTTATTTTATTTTGTTTTACAAAGAGAAGGGGTGTGTTCTTTAAAATGAATATTATGGAAATTAAGCTTCCATAATAAGCTTAATTTGTAACATAATGTATGTTGCTACAGAAAATAATTTCAATTTATCCTAGTGTTTTACTGTTTCATTTTTTATTTGAAAAAAATAATAATAAATACATTTTAAAAAAGACAAAAAAAAAACTTTTTTATTATACTCTACCGTTCAAAAGTTTGAGGTCTGTAAAAAATAATGGCTGTATTTTTTTTTTTTTGTGTGTGTGTGTGTGTGTGTGTGTGTGTGTGTGTGTGGAAACTGTGGTACTTTTTTCAGGATACTTTGATGAATAGAAAGTTCAAAAGAGTTCAAAAGAACTTTCTATTCATCAAAGTATCCTGAAAAAAAGTATCACAGTTAAAAATATGAAGCAGCACAACTGTTTTTGACCTTGATAATAATAAGACATCTTGAGCAGCAAATCAGCATATTAGAATGATTTCTGAAGGATCTTGTGACACTGAAGACTGGAGTAATGATGCTGAAAATTCAGCTGTGCATCACAGGAATAAATTACATTTTAAAACATATTCAAATAAAAACAGTTCTTTGAAATTCTAATAATATTTCACAATTTCGCAGTTTTTACTGTATTTTTAATCAAATAAAAATCTTACCAAACCCAATCTTTTGAATGGTAGTGTATGCGTTGTTATGAATTTCTTACAGCCTTTGTCTGATATGCAATCTTTCAACTTCAGTAATGCTTGTAAAGCCAGTAAACCCTCTAACTTCCACACAATATGTGTATGATAACAGAAAGGGGATGTTTACATGGAGAAACTCCACTCACAGGAATCACCTCAGTAATAAATAACCAGAAGGTTCATGTGCATAAACAAAACGGCCGGACAATGTTACGTTACATGTTTTTATCCTGAATTTGTCATTAAAGTTTCACATTTCAGCATTCAACTGACACAGGCTTGATTTACTCCAAAATTAAATATGTTTTCATTAAACGTTCATGACAGGACGAGCCAAAATGAAATGTTCTGGTTCATTGTGCCACCATGATTCTGATTTATTATGCTTAACTTTTATTGGGATATTGCTATCCTAATAACCCACTGCATTTCTCTCCATCTCTCTGCAGGTCACCGTGTGAAGCCGGACGACCCTCATAAGCAGTTTTCTGATCGCCTGAGTGACATTGAGCGTTTCCAAAGGGCCGGTCTGAGGATGAACCCTGGCAACGGGACCACCCGCTCTCACCAGACCCATTACAGCCCCTCCAGCACCACACCGATACCAGGTGCGTGTTTTGTCCCTGAATGCCCTATGGATCCAGTGTATGTGTTTGCTTGAGTCAGAAATTCAGACTCGTCACAACAACTCGCACCTCGACGTCTGGAATCTAGCAACCCCTCTCGATCTCGGCTCCCACGTCATTTTGTGTGATAGTGGGTGAGGATACGTTTTCAGGTGCATGTAAAGACCTTTGAGCATGATGTCTGCTAGCAAACCAGCAAAACTCTCACACTCTCAAAGGCACGTATGCACCTCGCTCGCAGTCTATCTTTCTATTTTCAAATAGACATACACACCCAGGCAGATTTCACACCCCACCCATTCTCATACATGGTAATGTGTGTGCGTGTGTGCTGGTGAAATGTACTTCTTTTATTCATTTCTGTTTGCTCACTGTTTCTGCAGCGTAGACTGAATCACTCACATTTCAAAAGAACTCAGACTGGTGTGTGTTTACAGTCATCTGACTCACATTTCAGTAAAATGCTCATCTGAGATCAAGGGCCTCAAATGAGTTTTATTTAGTTCCTTCGATCATTCGGGTCATAAACCTACGAATTTATTCCGGATTTCTCCCAGTTTCTAAGTTGGATGCTGTTTGTGAGCTGGATACACAGTGAAATCTTGTATATCAAATGTATGATATGTTTTCATTGGCTTTGATTTTGTCATTTCGTTAAACAATTTCGCCGTTTTTATTTGTTCTTGTTTGCTCACTGCATCTGTAGTGTAGGCAGAATCGCTCATATTTCGTAAAAACTCAAACAGAGTTGGCGTGTGTTTACGATTATCTAAGCAGTCGTGACTCACACCTCTCTGCGATCGATCAAAAAGCGAGAAAGACCAAATGCTCCCGAGGGTCAAATCACGTCCCGCTGCAGTTCTTTAATCTTTTTTTCATTTTTTTGTCCATTTGCAAATCCATAGTCGAACCTAAATCTGTGAATTTATTCCTGAAGTTCATAAGTTCTGATAGATAAAACCAGATGCTGTGTACAACATTCATTTTGTCAGTCACAGTTTCTATTTCTGTCAGATC
This sequence comes from Spinibarbus caldwelli, assembly GCA_039654775.1. NCBI lineage: Eukaryota > Metazoa > Chordata > Actinopteri > Cypriniformes > Cyprinidae > Spinibarbus > Spinibarbus caldwelli. The sequence goes on from CM077243.1 coordinate 5,103,055, forward strand.
ATGTTAAGTAGCTCCGCCCACAAATCTCATTGGTTCTATTCTTATTATTGGTTTAAAATAACACATTCATCAAACAACTTCATGAGGTGCCTTTCCATCAATATCAAGCCCATCTTATGTTTAAAAAATATTTAAATATTAAGAATATAAAAATATAAAAAAGAATATAAAAATATTTAGTGCTCAATAATATGACGATTTAAAACGTGATTTTTTTTTTCAATATTTTCTGATGAGGAGATAAAGTTCAAAAGGACACCATTTATTTAATAAAAACTTTTAAAAAATTAACATGCCTTTACTTTTAATCAATTTAATGCACCCTTGCTGAATAAAAGTTAACATTTTTATACATATAAAACAGATAAATAATTTTGTTGTTTTGCAAGGCCTTAAAAATAACTTGTGTCTGGTTAGGACATGATGTAATGGTCAACCGGAACCCATAAAAGTGTGGTTACTTTTGTAACCTTCATTATTGATGAGCAGTTTATCCACAGTGAGCCAGTGAATTAGAGGCGCTGAATGTTTCGCTAGTGTTTTTGTTTGGGGTTTTTGGTAAATTCCTCCATCAGATTGACCTGATTTCTGAAGGGTGGACGCTTACACAAGCATTCCTGCAAAACCAAAGCTATGACTCATGCAGAGCTCAGCGCGAGAAGAATGGGAGATTTACGCTTATCGCATCAGGAGTGCGCTTGAGCTGGTAAAGCACATCTAGTATCTGTATCTGCAGGTGGATTAGGAGAGGAATTATGCCTTCATAGTGCTGTCAGAGACCAAGACTGCCGACACACACACATCTGAAGCAGACATAACACATTAACAGAGCTTTAGCTGTCGGGAGACTGCGTGTCTGTCACTGCTGTAGGCCTGTGTGAGTGTGTGATACATCAAAACCTCACTGTTATGTCTGATATTAGCATAGTTATCTCTCACCTCAGGGCACTGTCTCTCTGGCTGTCTGTCTCTTGCATCGACCCAACTTCAACTTTATGCCGAAATCTTAACACACGCCACACATTCAGTCAGACAGCTCTGTGTGGTATGAGGTTTGCAGACAGACATGTGTAAGATAGACATGTTTAATCAGATTTATCACGTTCATCACAGGGTAATTAGATGGTCTCTCATTCCACCTGAATGATGCAAACTCTGTGTGTGTGTGTGTGTGTGTGTGTGTGTGTGTGTGTGTGGTGTTGATTGCATCATCCTGGAGTCTTGAGGTTTGCAGATTGTTGATGACTGTAAACAGATATTAAGTTACAAAATTCACAGCACAAACACAGACGTGGTTCATACTTAAACAGATTTGTCAAAGCACACAGCACCGTCCCACAAACACACACGTACACACACCTATTGTCATGCCGGTGGAGCAGGGAGGCAAATTAAAGTTGGTTTTAGTTGACTTGCAGCGACACGTTTCAGACAGGAATACAACGAACGAGGAATAAACGAATGAAAACGCAGAGGGAGTTTAATGAAGAAAATAAAAGCACAAGTGCACAGAGATACGAGCAGAGCTGTTTGGTGTTTATTCGTGTGTTCATGCATATCCCACATACTGTGGAACAGACACGCATGTCAAATATGTCTGTGCAAAAGATTAATTATTTTGCATAAAGACAAGGAAGTCTACTTTATGGACCATTACATTTTTTTCTTTGCATTGTTACAGTTTTTATGATATTCTCTGCCTAAAACTGCATGTAGGCATTGAGTTTAAAAATATATATATTTTTGTTTTATGTATAATTATTTAAATGTGTTTAAGTAATAATGTTATTATATTAATATAAAAAAATATTATGTTTATATTGTATTAATTAATCATTTTTTATATTTTTAAAATGCTTCTTATTATAAAATATGTAAATTATATTAATTATATTAATTTCCAGATTAATTTATATTAATTAATTAATATAAAAATATTTCAAAGTTTAATTTTTAGAATTAGACTTTTTACTTTTTTATATTATTTATATTTTTATGTATAAATATAACACATTTGTGAATTGTAAAATATACATATAACAATACAGTAATGAGGTAAATGTGCTTTGCTGTCATGAAAATAGTGTCACAAAAATGGTCTTAATGACATTTTCCCCATTTGTGTGCAGTATCAGACAGTCAGTGAACAGACGGTTGGTTTGAGTCTGAGACTACACATGTGTGTACACTTCAGAGAGTGTTTGAGTGTTTTAAGGAGGTGTGGCGAAAGATCTGACAGGAAAACCAGACTTCTTGGTGGCGATGTTTGTTTTTGCTGGTTCTGAGGAAAGCCTCCATTTCCACTCAGCGTTACACAGCTTCTCGCTCTTACTCTCTATTCTCTTCTGTCCACAGTCATACTATTTAAATGGACAGTATCTTTTTAATAATATTTTTTTATTTTTTTGTTTTTATTTTTTAATGCTATATATTTATATTTCATTATATATACTTAAAATTATATATACATATATATGGAGAGAGAGAGAGAGAGAGAGAGAGATAAATATTTTAGAGCAGATTTTATCTGAACAATTGAATGAAGTCAATTAGGATGACATAATTAACTAATAACATAAGAAAGAACCATAATTTATGTAACTGAGTGCTAAACATCATAATGAACAACACCATCTGTGTAAATACTACACAACAGGATATTTGATTCAGTTTATTTGATCAGTGAATCAATCATTTGACAGAAATGAACTAATTCACTAGAACAAACTGATTTAATAGTTAATAGGAAACATATAGCCAAAAACAGATGAGTTATTGTCATAATACAAATATATGTATTTAAGTTAGTCACATTGTGTACTTTTAGTTAGCTTCTCCCCAACATTAGTCCACTCACATATTGTACTGCTCACAGACTGTTTCTGTGACATGCTGCTTTAATAGTGGTAGAAATCTGTCTGTTATTGACGTTGTGTATCAGCCAATCAAAATATTTGAGTGAGATGTTTATTTTCAGCAGAAGCACCAGCTGTGGCCTGAATAAGAGCATTTATACTGAAGAATTTATCATTGTGCGGCGAAAACCGGAGAGAGAGAGACTGAGAACAGCGTGTTATTAGTGGTGTTTGCTAAGACAAGCATCACTATTACTACTGCTTATGCTTACGGTTAGGGATTTATTCAAACTCCTTACCTCAAGTATTAAACTTTGGCATTGCAGACATGAATGATACTTCAAATAAAATAAATAAATAAATAAAAATCCCATAGACTTGCATTGAAGGGACCCAAGCTTTTGTCTTGGACTAGTAATCAACCACCCTAGAAAACACACACTACGTTTTGCATGGACAAGCACTGCTCACATTTTTCTCAGAAAATGTAAAAATCTACTTGCATACATCTCATATCTCATACTAGTATGTGTTTGTCGCAACGATTAGCTTGTAACAACTATCTCATCTCGGTCTGAGAGCAAACAGGATTTATTTACATGTCAAATTGGCAGTTCAGTGCACTGACACACACACACACACACACACACACACAAACATACTCTATAATTCCCAAAGTATCTTATTTTAGACTTGTGCAGTGACTGTTGTGTGTGTGTGTGAGAGAGACAGCTGCATTTTAATGCTGACAGAGTGTTTTAAAGCGTTCGGATCATACACACATACAGGCGTCACACGCTCGAGTTAAGATATGTGATAATCACACACACCTTTAACAGATACCCAAAATATCATTCCTCGTGAAACACTGATACTTTTCTTGGCTCATCAGCAAAACAGATTTCAGAGTTATCTACTCATACACACACTTTTTGTCAGATGGAGTTCTAACGTGTGTGTGTGTGTGTGTGTGTGTGTAATGTGACACCAGCATAAGATTTCATGTTTGTTTTTCTCGGCACCTTTGATGAAAACACTAGCAGCTCTCTCACATTGAACGTGTGTGGACAAATTTATTGTGTCGCAATCCTACAAACACACACACACACACACACACACACACACACAGGGCTGGGTGTCATATCTAATAATCACTGCATATTAGTGATGATTTCGCTGCCAAAATAAAATTAAAATTAAGCAACAGGATCACAGGTTTACAGTTCATTAACAAAAATGGTGTTGGTAAGTTCAGACTACTTCTGCTGATATTTGTGTTCATTTACAGCAACTTTAAAGAGCAAACACATAAATATCAATATATAAATATCTTAAGTATTATCAAAAGGATATAAAATATGAAGTTTTCTTTTAACTATATCACACATCACTTTATAATTTATTGCATTAATTTATATTTTGGTTTGATAAATTTCTGTTTATTATTATGTGTTATTATATTGCTGTATATAATTGAAAAAGATTTTTATTATGTTTATATTATTATTATTTTATTAATTTACAGCAACTTTTAAGGGTAAATACATACAGGTGCATCTCAATAAATTAGAATGTCATGGAAAAGTTCATTTATTTCAGTAATTCAACTCAAATTGTGAAACTCGTGTATTAAATAAATTCAATGCACACAGACTGAAGTAGTTTAAGCCTTTGGTTCTTTTAATTGTGATGATTTTGGCTCACATTTAACAAAAACCCACCAATTCACTATCTCAACAAATTAGAATATGGTGACATGCCAATCAGCTAATCAACTCAAAACACCTGCAAAGGTTTCCTGAGCCTTCAAAATGGTCTCTCAGTTTGGTTCACTAGGCTACACAATCATGGGGAAGACTGCTGATCTGACAGTTGTCCAGAAGACAATCATTGACACCCTTCACAAGGAGGGTAAGCCACAAACATTCATTGCCAAAGAAGCTGGCTGTTCACAGAGTGCTGTATCCAAGCATGTTAACAGAACGTTGAGTGGAAGGAAAAAGTTTGGAAGAAAAAGATGCACAACCAACCGAGAGAACTGCAGCCTTATAAAGATTGTCAAGCAAAATCGATTCAAGAATTTGGGTGAACTTCACAAAGAACGGACTGAGGCTGGGGTCAAGGCATCAAGAGCCAACACACACAGACGTGTCAAGGAATTTGGCTACAGTTGTCGTATTCCTCTTGTTAAGCCACTCCTGAACCACAGACAACATCAGAGGCGTCTTACCTGGGTTAAGGAGAAGAAGAACTGGACTGTTGCCCAGTGGTCCAAAGTCCTCTTTTCAGATGAGAGCAAGTTTTGTATTTCATTTGGAAACCAAGGTCCTAGAGTCTGGAGGAAGGGTGGAGAAGCTCATAGCCCAAGTTGCTTGAAGTCCACTGTTAAGTTGATTTGGGGTGCAATGTCATCTGCTGGTGTTGGTCCATTGTGTTTTTTGAAAACCAAAGTCACTGCACCCGTTTACCAAGAAATTTTGGAGCACTTCATGCTTCCTTCTGCTGACCAGCTTTTTAAAGATGCTGATTTCATTTTCCAGCAGGATTTGGCACATGCCCACACTGCCAAAAGCACCAAAAGTTGGTTAAATGACCATGGTGTTGGTGTGCTTGAATGGCCAGCAAACTCACCGGACCTGAACCCCATAGAGAATCTATGGAGTATTGTCAAGAGGAAAATGAGAAACAAGAGACCAAAAAAATGCAGATGAGCTGAAGGCCACTGTCAAAGAAACCTGGGCTTCCATACCACCTCAGCAGTGCCACAAACTGATCACCTCCATGCCACGCCAAATTGAGGCAGTAATTAAAGCAAAAGGAGCCCCTACCAAGTATTGAGTACATATACAGTAAATGAAAATACTTTCCAGAAGGCCAACAATTCACTAAAAATATGAAGTAAAAATATGAAGTATTCTAATTTGTTGAGATAGTGAATTGGTGGGTTTTTGTTAAATGTGAGCCAAAATCATCACAATTAAAAGAACCAAAGGCTTAAACTACTTCAGTCTGTGTGCATTGAATTTATTTAATACACGAGTTTCACAATTTGAGTTGAATTACTGAAATAAATGAACTTTTCCACGGCATTCTAATTTATTGAGATACACCTGTATATATCAATATAGATATACTGAATAATATCTGAACAATTTTTTGAGAATTTCTTTTTTTTATATATACATCACACAGTGATATACATGAATAAATTAAATTAATTAAATATGTCTATACTTTTTTGTTGTTGTTGTAGCATTATGGCCAGATCAGATTGACCCTCCTGCACTGAAGACTTGCAAAGTGGAAGACGACTTGCGCTGGTCAGGTAAGAGACCTTACAAACACACATAGTTCCCCGTTGGCTTTCTTTACTTCCCTTTTTTTTTTTTTTTTTTTTGATCTATTCCTTAGCCATACAATCTGTTTCAGGAATATGCTTATATATTTGTCATAATTGTTTAGTGGTGCTCTTTTATGTTATTGGTAGTTGAATGAGAGAATGAATCACTGTGACATCTAAATCATCAAAAACCACACGCACACACACCATTGTCCTCAAATGACTTCTTTAATATGCAGATGTGTGTGTGGGTGTGTTGCCGTCATAATGGGTGAATCATAAAATTAATGATCCAATCAGAATGCAGCGTTTTTGTGGAGGGGCTGAAACAAACAGAATATAAAAAATTATCTGCTTTCGCTTATACACGCACACACATGCATGGACCCAGAAACATCAATAAACATTCTCAGTGTGTGAAATACACACACACACACACACCCACCCATTTGCTTTGGCACACACACACATATAAACACTCTCACTCGAAAAACATTCACACAAACTCTGGCTGCCATGGACACACAGCCACATACCTGGTTCTGGCACGGTTTTCGTTCCCCACGGCGACGCAGAATTCCTGCCCTTCCTGTTCCCGCAAACCCCAAACATCCAAACCAGCTGAGTCATTTTTACCTCCAACACACACAAACACACACAAGATTCCCTTTGTCACACCAGCCCCTGTGACATTTAAGTTATAGCTTTCTTTAATTGCACTTTGATTGATTTATTATTTATAATAGACTCACTGCGTGTCAGGTGACATGTTTCAAAACACCAGATGGCAGTTTCAATATAATTGATACTCTGTGATGTGAGGAAATATTTGACGTTTATTAAAAGCCACACTGCAGCTAAAAATATTGTCACTCCTCTACTGGGTGTTTAATTTCGTTCGGTACACTCTGTAGTTATTTATGAGAGTGACAACCATATATATATATTTAAGTCTGCATATTTTTCCATCAAAAATAGCAGTATAAAATGGGTTGATCTGGCATGCATGTTTCTTCTTCACAGCTGTATCACTGTCAACCGTCACATGGTAATTAAGGGTATTCACTCCCACATTTAACTGAGGTTGTTGTTCCCGAAACTTTGCAGAGTTTAAAACTCACACGGAAAGACAAAGTTCATTTCTAGATCACCAATTTGTTCTAGTGCTTCCAAATATGGACTCAAACTTCTAAATTAATTTCAAGCGTACTTCAGGTCAGTCAGTATCAGATTAAATTAATTTATTGTAAAAGAAATCATTTTAGAATCAGAGGTTTTCAAATATGTTTCATTTAAAGGCATAGTGCACCCAAAAATTAAAATTCTGTCATCACTTACTCGCTCTCATGCCATTCCAAACCTGTATGACTTCTGTGGAACACAAAATAAGATACAAAAATACAATGGAAGTCTATGGGACCAAAACTGTTTGGTTACCAACATTCTTCAAAATGCATGTCTCTTTTTCCATATCACTGTCAACCGTCACAAGGTAATTAAGGATATTCACTCCAACATTTAAGTGTGGTTGTCACTTTTGAAATGCTGCAGTGTGTACGTGGCCAAAGAGAGTCTGAAACGCACACAGAAACATGTTTCGAAGGCAAAATTCAGTTCTAGAATTCACAGATTTGTTCTAGAACAAATATGGAATTTAACATTTTGGAGCGTATTTCAGGTCAGTCAATATTAAATTAGATTAGTTTACGCTATTGTAGTTTCCAAAAAAAAATCTTTTCAGAATCATAAGATTTAATGGAAATTTTTTATAAAGAGATAATCCACCCAAAAATGTAAATTCTGTCATCATTCACTCACCCTCATGTCTTTCCTCTGTGGAACACAAAAGATGATTTCTTAAATAACCCAAACCCTTTCAGGTCCCATTGACTTCCACAGTATGGACAAAAATTACTATGGGAGTCAATGGGACCCAAAACTGTTTGGTTACCTTTTCTTTTGTGTTCCACATAAGAAAGAAATGCATACTGGTTTGGAATAGCATGAGGGTGAGTAAATGATGACAGGATTTTGATTTTTGGGTCAACTATCCCTTTAAGTATCAGTTTTGTCTCAAATGTTTCTCTTAAAAATAAGTTTGTGTAACACAGTGAATGTGAATAGTTCAGATCATTTGGACTTAGAAGAACTTGATTATAAATGTTTGCATTTATCTGGAGAACTCATCAGAAACTGAGGAAATTACTGACTTGTTTTTCTCAGGAGAAACATCTGAGGAGTTTCATTTAGCTCTCCACTGCTGTCCATAAGAAACAATTGAGATATTAAATAGATCTCATTTGTGCTGTGAGTTCAGATAGCATGTGTTCTGTGCTGCAGACTTGCGTGAGTTTAATGTTGACTCACCGCTCTGAACTGCAATGATCAGAAACGCCCACAGGAATAATGAGATCCAACAGTTCTTCTATTTCATAATAATTGCTTCCGAAAGAGCTGAATATTGATTCCTTTCAACATCCTAGAACAGCAAAAGCAGCTTAATAATTGTGATTTTTGGATCAATAATAATGCAATCATTTCAACAAATGGATTTTAGAGTCAATAAGGTCAAAATTCCTCAGTGGAGAAAAAAAGGCATTCCTGATTTATTCACAAATGTGTCTCATTGTGATCCAGGTCCTGAATCAACGACCTGATTTGTAAATCTCCAGTACAGTATCAGATGTTTGTGAATGGTAACCTGAGCCGTCCTGATGTATGAGATGGCGGCGCGGCACATGTCGGAGATGAGCTAGTTTGCATGCGACGTGCCGTGTTGTCTTATGGACTACAGCTCTAACATAAACACACAAGATCTACATGTTTGCCTGCGTCTCAGGTTCTCTGCCTGTTGGAGTGATATGCCATTACCTTCAGTTATCATTCATCAACATCCAGTGCAAACATTTAGCCATTTCAGCCTTGCTCCAGTTTTCTGCCTGCTTGTGAAACCATCGGTTTGTCATTTGGAAAAATAGCCTATAAATATATGAGATTGCAACCATAACTTGTCCGAATAACTACATTTGGAATAGTCTATTGTTTTTTTTAACCCAATAGCATTCTTTTTTGTGAAATATCTTGCTTGCAAAGTGTGTTTGTGCTATCATTCTTTATAGTAATGTGTATATATATATATATATATATATATATATATATATATATATAAGTCAAATAAGTACAGCTCAAATTGCTTTAAAGCAGTTTTATAAAGTAAGCATAAAGCATAAGCATAAACACAGATATTTCCCAAAAAGAATGCTGCTGGGTTAAAAAACAATAGATATACTATTTAAACTGTAGATGTTCGGACAAATTATGGTTGTCAAACGTTAGTGGAAAATATTCATACTTCTTGTGCAACACCAGTTGGTTAAAAATAATAATTTGAGGCCTCTGTGTATGGCATAGTTGAGTTACATACAGTGATTGTTTGGTTGGTTCCTGTGGGTTTGTGTCACCAGTTGAGCATAAAACCACAAAGTAGAAACTCAAACCATGAACTAGTAAGCAAGTCTGGGATCCCCGTCATTGTATGATTGTTGGATATGTGGTATTTTTTGATATCCTGCATTCTAAAGCAAATATACATAATTTGATTAGATTATATAGAGTATCAAGTATATATTTCAGTCTTTATGTCTCCATGTCTTTCTTTCTCTTGGCCACATGATTTGCCTGGTCCAGGTGTAATCCATCTGTTTTTGCATTGCCATTTTACAGGTGAGGGCCGAGATTTGCATCCTTACCAGAACCCTGATCCCACACACAAACATGCACAATTCCTGCTGACTAGCTACTGCTTGCTCTTCTGTTAACAAACAAAATCAGTTTCTACAGCAGTCAAATGAGGCAAACCTCTGTAGTGAGCCGGGTTACACGCTTGACTGTGGGCTAGTGGAACACGGCGAACTGAACTGATCGCTGTGCTGGGCGAAAACACAATGGGGGAAGGATAACAGCGTTCGATAGGGGACGTTCGCAGGATATTATTAATTTTTTCCATTTATTTTCATTTGGAAAAATTACTGCTGAACTTTAAAGTAGAGCTTTTTCCCACCTCAGGGCCATAACTGCCATAGACAGAGAAGGACATTTTTCCTCTCAGTAGTCATCATGGCTTTGTTGTGCCAAGACCAAATGTCCTTTAAAAGTTATATATAGTTATAGTTATATATATATTTGCATTAAAATTAATAATATTGATTCTGCAGAACTTGTCCCATTAACCATTTTATATTAATTAATTAATTTTATTTATTAATTTATTTATTCATAATATTTATTCATATTTAATATTTTCTTTAAAAATGTCTGTTATTTTCCTTAGACCAATTTTTATTAATATTAATAATAGCATTAAAATATTAGCAATACAATTCATATAAAGATTGTTTCTGCAGAACTTTTTCCAATTAAGCATTTTTTAAAATTAATAATAATTTATTTGTAATATGTATTCATATTTAATATTTTTATTTAGAAATGCCTCTTATTTTCACCATAACAATTTTTATTAATATTCATATTTATATTTAGCATGAGACTGCAAATGTGAGACATACTAAAAATACTGGGTGTAAGAGAAACCCCAAAATTTTGTGTGGATAAAAATATGTTTTCAAGAAACATTAAACCATTGCTTTTATATTATGTTAATATTAAATATTAATATTGATTCTGCAGAATGTTTTATTTTTTATGAATATTTCTTTATTAATAATGTTACTTAATGTTACTGTTTTTCTGTAGAAATGTGGTTAATAACATTAGCAAGTTTAATAATATTAACATTGTTATTAATGGTAATATTGATGTTAATATAAAACATAAGAATTCCAGTGTCAGTGTAAAAATAATGAACAAAATACTGAGTGTAAGAAAAAAAATCTACCTCTATTTAAACCCTTTGATTAAAAAAAAAAAAAAAAAAAAGGGGGAATTCACTCCCTTAAATATGTTGTCAGAAACATCAAACCGTTATTTTTAAAAGGGGAAAATGTCACACAATTATGGGTTATACCATATGGTTTCCTGCTCTTTTTTTGTCAGTTTTTAAAGAGCTTTATTTCCCCACTGAGACTAATGTAGATCATGTGTGAGAAACACAGAAAACTAGTAACTCTCTAGAGCACTGGTCTTCGAAAAAGTCTCAATAATGTGTTTTTTTTTTATGGTTTTTATGATAAACAACATAAGGTTATCATCAGCCAGGCTTAAAATTAACCTCTCTTTTTTTAATAATAACAATAACAATATGTTTCTATCCACCAAGTGATCTGAAAAGGTTGAAGACCCCTGTTCTTGAAACTTTCATGTTGTTAATATCCTGTCAGGCACTAGAGGGAGACTCTGACTCTGAGTGAATGCGTGTCTGTGAGGGTAATGAGGGTAAACTACATCTACAGTTTGGGTGTTAAATTTGGTTTGCAGCGGTTTCTCCACTCAGTCGTCAGATTGCCGCTTTTAGTAATTAATCTCGTATGGTGTGTGTGTATCTGTGTGTGTGTCCATGAGTAAAACTGTACAGACTGGCAGGAATTTGTGGCCATTTCGGTAAAATCAGTGGCAGCTGAAATCTTGAATTCTCCTTAGTACAAATCAGATTCTGGCCCCCCAAACGGGAGAAAGAGAGAGCCAACACCCCTCTGAGAGAAAGAGAGAGAGGAAATTGAAATGGAACTGTATGTTTTTTCTCTCTTTCTCTGTTTCTGTTTGCAAATGGACCCAGTGCCCCAGACAAAAGCGGGGAGAGCGTTTTAAACAAGTCAGTGGCACGCACACACGGCATTCTCCTCCCTCAGGCGCTGGCATGCCAAAGCCTGCTCCAGTATCCCAGCAGCCCCTGCTTGTATGTGGGCAATAAGCAGAAAAATCAAGCCAAAAAACAGCACTAAAAAAGCACCAAAAAAGCAGTTTGTGCTTGAGTGCAGGTGCACAGACGTTTCTCTTACACCTGTTCGTACAGTCGTGACACACAGGACTTGAACGCTAAATGAAACTCCAGACGTCAAAGCATACCAGTCTTCATCATCTTATAACATTATACTTGCACTAACTGTTTTTACTTTTACAGTTTATCAGGCGATCATGTGGAGTTCACAAATGACACTAGGTGGCGCAAGATCAGTGTGTCAATAGGGTTCTGATGCATTTGATTTTAATGAATATTAATAATATATATTATGTATTATATTAATATAATATTAATGTAATGTTAGCACAAATAGTAGTGAGTAGTGTCATATATATATATATATATATATATATATATATATATTTAATTTAAACATTATTTACATTAAATAAAAAATTTAAACACTATTTATTAATCATGGGAAAAGCATGACAATTCTTTGGCCAAAATATGTGGAATTTTGTTTACATATCATTACTCTTTTTGTTGTATATTTATTGTCTTGTTCTCATTATTGTGAAAAAAATAATATATTATTTGCAAATCATTTAAATTTACAAAATCATAGGCATAATTTTTTATGCCAAAAAATATTTTATGTTTGGATTTTTGAGTGAATTGTGATTTGTAAAAATGACAAAAAGGGGATCACAAACGTTTAGAATTGTTTATTTATTTTAATTAACAATTTATTAAATGTATTACTTTTTATGCAAAAAAAAAGTTTTGTTTTTTGTTTTTTTTTTTTATTTTGGACTGAAATGTGACTTGTAAAAACAGACAGGTTAATAGTCTATACTTTATTTCTAAGCTTTAATTCAGCCTTGGTCTGAATTTTTAAAAATTATTAAGACGTCAACATTTAGGAATCATGAAAACAAGCATGAAATCTTGCATTCTGTAATCTTTTTATTGTTTAAATGTTAAAGTGACACTTTCTTTATCTTTGTCATTCAGGTACAGATCTGTTCCAACAGAGGACATCCTTCCCGTCTCTGTCTCCATTAACGGCCCCTCGTTTCTCTGATTCACACATGCATTATCCGGGTCCCTTCACCTACTCTGCTAACCCGTCCAGCACTGGAATCGGCGGTCTCAGCGTGGCCGGGATGCCCACCTCCAGCCGCTACCACACCTACCTGCCGCCTCCCTATCCTGGCAACCAGAACCAGAACTCCCACTTCCAGACCAACTCCTCGCCGTATCACCTGTACTATGGCACCGGATCCGGCTCCTACCAGTTCTCCATGGTTCCGACCGGCAGCACCGGATCGGGAGGCGACAGGTCACCCACCCGCATGCTGACGTCCTGTACCGCAGCGGGCGGAGCCGGAGGCACAGCGGGCGGAAACAACAGCCTGCTCAACGCCAGCCTCGGCAATCAGAGCGACGGAGTGGATGCCGACGGCAGCCACAGCAACTCGCCCACAGCCATGAGTGCATCGACACGCATAGACGAGTCCGTCTGGAGGCCTTACTGAGAAAAAGTGTGCGGAAAGACTGAGAGAAGAGGTCAAAATTTAGAGGAGAGGTGAAAAGTCTTGCATGTTTGATCGTTTTGTTTCTTCTATGACATGTCAGTTGCTTCTAAGACCACCAGAAATTAGTCGCTCCATACGGAACAAAAATGGACCTCCGCTGATCAAAACTAGAGGACACAAGTCTCAGAGGAAAATGAGGTGTATATAGAAAGATTATAATTAAGAAAAGGCATCCAATAGTAATATATCAGCAACTTTTCTTACAAAAAAAAAGCTGAAAAACCAAAGAAAAGACATGAGTCTGTATGTGAAAAAAGCCAGTTCATCCAGCCTTACAAACCAATCTGCCTGAAAGCTGTAATTTCCAGAGTGCTTTGCAACCACGAAAACGCATCGTGCAGACAGTATGAAAGAGCTTCACAGAGCTCCAGGACTGTGGGACTTTCAGTGTGTAAATATGATGATAAAAAAAAGCTACCCATGAGTTTCAGGTACTTTCCTAACTTGCTGAAATGGTCTTGAAATGGTGAGATGTGATCATATAAGACAAGTGTGGAGCTTTGTGAGATGTTATGCCAATGGGTTTTTCATTAAAACGGATTTTGGGGTGAATATTGCAAAACCTCCCAGGAGCATATTCAGGTCATATTTAATAAGAAATGAGAAATTATATTTTGCATGAAGAAAATTATGCTTATTTTTAGAGACATTCAAAATTTGACCTTTACATTCTTATTATTGTAATGCAAAAAATTGTTCTCATTACTGTAATGTAAAAAATAATGATACATTATTTCATTTGCAAATCGCTTAAATTTACATAAACATAGGCATCATTTTCATTATGCAAAATTATTTTTTGCTTTGATTTTAGGGTGAAATGTGATCTGGATGTGCTTTCGTGAGATTCACCCTTTAGCTGTGGGTTCTTGATTTGTAGAAACGTAAAACAGTGTCTATAATCCAAAGACAGACAGGCGTTTGATTTTATAATTTTTTTTATTTTTATTTCTTGCTTCATGCCAAAATCACGAACAATTTATTCGTCTTTGAACTTGTGGAGACTTGCCTTTTTTGGAATAGTTTTTAGAGTAATTATTTTTTTCTGTGTTGAAAACTTTTTATGACTTTCTTCAGACTATTGATTTGAGCTCAGTTTTATGGTTTGTGTATTTAAAAAAAAAAAAAAAAAAAAAAAATTATTTATTTGAGCCAAAGAGGATGTGTTCCTATTTTGGATCGTTTCCGGGTCACAAACATTTCATTTTCTTTTTTTTTTTCTTTTTTTTTTTTTTTTTGGTACTATTCTTTTTCGATTTCTTTGTTTTAATATAAAATTGGAAGTTGTGCTACTGTAATATATTCTTTCTAAATTATACAAAAAATCTAATGTAATGTCTATGTTTTTCCAATGCAGCTTTAATGCACTAAAACATTTATTTAAGAGGTTATATGTCCTTGTTAAACCACATAATGGAGACATTCTTACCAGATTGAGTTCCACATGATATTTAGTCATGTGCCTGAAAGGCCTCAACCATCACAAGCCAAAGAGCCCAACAATCACCTGTTGTCATTCCACATCTCTAAAGTGTGAAAAATATGTTGCTCTAAGCGCCTACATTATGTGTCTATTTTTCCTACCTTGTTCTTGGAAAGACTGAAATCGGAGACAATAATTGGGCACGTTTGAAAGGAGATCGCCCTTGATTATTTGAATAACAAAACCATGCACAAGCTTATACAAGGAGGGTAAAGTGGCCATGACACACACACATACATCCACGTAACAGGTGTAAGTGAATATTTCAACCCATAACCCAAAGGTTTTTCCCATGCTCACACCTGCTGCCATCACCTGAGGGCCGAGAGCCCCAAAAGAGCAAAGGAAACAGGTAGAAAGATGGATGAAGAGAGACGTATCTCCTTTCGCAATCATTGGTCATCCTTCAGGCCTTGTTATCCAAGCAGAAGTGCCCGTGTTCAGCTTGATTCACGGCCGCTTTGATGCCTTTATGTGGGCGGTTATTTTCCTTCCCATTGTGCCTCTGCTTGATTATCGCCTGAAGCTGCAGGCTACAGGAAAGATGGATTCAAAATGTGAGCTGGTCTAGTTACAAGCGGGAGTCGATTCTCTCCTGCAAGGACTTCTGGGTAATAGAAACCCTGGGTAAACTATTTGCTTCTGCAGTTCTGACGTGTCGTATGATGATTCTCTCTCAGTGCCTCGGTCTGGATCTATTAATGTCTGTGGATATCAAATCCTGTCAGTGTAACAGCTGTATTTTCACCAAAGAGTTTGTTGTGATTGTTTATCATGATTGAGGTGGATCAAGAATCCAAATCAAGCTAAATTAAGATTTGCTAACCCAAAATAAGACCAAAAACATATCTATTTATTTCCACTGTATCAATACTGATTGTGTGTTGCGTTGAACATTTTATTGACATCAAGGTTCTGTTCCAAAACCTAACTTTATTGGCACTGACGGTTTCATGAAGAATCTTTAACATCCACAGAAACATTCCAAAGTGGCGTAAATATGCCTGTGGGTTTCTCCCTATGTGAAATGTTCCAAATCAATCACTTATTTGAAGGCTGAAGCCTAGGCAGCAATAGGTTTTGGAACACAACCCAAATGTTGGCAGTGAAGTGAATATCACTGAAGGCCACAAGTCAGTGGTGTTTGTAAAGTGCACAGATTCTAATCATGCTGAAAGAGCTAAAAAGCACAGCACACTCCTGTTGAACAAATTGTCTTTTTCATTTATTGTACGTTTGTAATTTTGGTTCCGAAATATGCTGTTTTGTTCCTTCATTGTGTGCTAATGATGTAGTTTTTTATGCATTTTAATTAAAAAAAGATCGGGATTTGCTTGTGATTTTGAATTTCATTTACTTAATGTTAATGTTTTTGTAATTCAGCCATTGATTTTACAATGCCGTAAAAAAAAAAAAATTATATAAATTAAATTTCCTCAATATTTCCACATTTCTGTGGTGTCATTTGTTTGAGATCGTAAGTTTAAAGGTTTAACGTATTTTTCTCACTTAAATAGTTTTACAGACAGAAATGAAACTACTTTTAACTTTTAAAATGATGTACCTTACAGTCTAGCAACTTGTCTACACAAATTATTTGCAATACTAAATAAAAAATAACAAATAAATGAAAAAAATGTTTTTAAAATGTTTTTAATGTTTTTGAAATAAGTCTTTTCTGCTCACCAAGGCTGCATTTATTTAAGCAAAAATATAGTAAAAATAGTAATACTGTGAAATATTACTATTTTAATATTATTATTGCTATATTTTCTGTTTTTATAAATTATAAAATGTAATTTATTCCTGTGATGCAAAGCTGAATTTTCAGCATCATTACTCCAGTCTTCAGTGTCACATGATCCTTCAAAAATCATTCTAATATGCTGATTTTTTTTCTTATTGTTATCATTGCTGAAAACAGTTGAAAACAGTTGGATTATTTGATGAACAGAAATCTTTTGTAACATTTTAAATGTCTTTACTGTCACTTTTGATCAGTTTAATTCATCCTTCTTGGTTAAAATACAAATTTCTTAAAATAAATAAATAAATAAAACATAAAAAATCTTACAGTCCCCAAACATTTGAACAGTCATGTAAGTGACCTAGAAAAAGCTTTTACTGTATACAAATCATAGCAATTTTACTCTGCTCAATCTGCTACATGACTAAATGTAATGTAAATGTAGTAGTAGAAGAAATAAATAAAATTGTCTCAAATTAAACTGTCAAACTCCACATCTCTTGCTTATAACCCTCAAATGTGAAGGTTTGTTTTTTCAAACGGTCAAGCCAACATTCAAAGTTTGTCTTGACAACCTTCCTATTCTAAGTGTCTAAATGTCAGTATGTTTATGTGTGGACGTGCTTTCTGTCACTTCAGAGAAGGTTCGCACTAACAAGTTCTCACTTCACACAGTCATAGCTGAGCTCAGTTTTCACGCCTTCCACCGGACAAACAGCAACTGCTCAATAGCTTCACATAACAACAAGATGTGTGAAGATTCACATGGTTTATCAGATTTAACTGTAACGTCTGAAACCCAGAGTTCTGCTGCTCAGACCATGTTCAAATGTAATGCAAATGTAAACATGGCCGCTCTTCCAAACCTGTCATGCAGTCAGCAGGCATTACTGTCAGAATAGGTAATTATTGGAAAATACTTAATTGGATGTGGTCACTTGCATCACCCTCAGCGGGATGTAAATATAGACAGTGAATTCACCTAATGAGTCGTGTTAAGAGAATATGACGGGGTTGATGGGCGTGTGCTGCATTTCAGCATAATACAAGGATGCTACTGTCATGTATTTGGCATTGTAGGGGACCATGCTATTGCACAAACTTTACTTGTTTTTTTTGTTTGTTTTTTTTTTGGGGGGGGGGGGGGGGGGTAGTCTATCTATCTATTAGGGGTGTGCAATATTGAAAAAAAAAATATCTCAATATTTTAGGGGAAATTTTTTTTTTAATTGATTTATTTATGTATTTTTTGGATAATGATAATTAATACTTTGCTGAATGTGTTTTTGTACTGGTACCTTGGCTGGATTAGGACTGTCATAGATAAATATATGACACTAAAATCACCAGTAGGTGGCAGCAAGTCCCTTAATCAGTGATTAATGAGTGATTCATTGAATCATTCATTCAAACGATTCGTTCAAAACGGCTGATTCATTTAGAAGCGAAGCAGGCGGCTGTCTTTATGAATGGATCATTGAATCATTGACTCAAATGATTTGTTCAAAAACAGATTCATTCAGGAACAAAACACCACAGTGTTGCTCTGGGACAGACATATAAATTTAAATTATTTAAATTTAACTTAAATTATAGGGGCATTCTAACTATTTTCTAATAGGTTTCTAATAGGTTACTTATAAAGTAACTGTAGCCTAATACTCACACATCGTTAACACAACAATTACGATATTATTGTAGATGATAAATCTATCTATCTATCTATCTATAGATAGATGATAAATCTATCTATCTATCTATCTATCTATCTATCTATCTAAATCAATCAATCAATCAATCAATCAATCAATCTATCTATCTATCTATCTATCTATCTATCTATCTATCTATCGGGGGAAGTCGTGGCCTAATGGTTAGGGAGTTGGGCTTGTAACCTGAAGGTTGCCGGTTCGTTTCTCGCACCGGCAGGAACTGAAGGTGGGGATTGTGAATGAACAGCACTCTCTCTGCCTTCGGTACCATGACTGAGGTGCCCTTGAGCAAGGCATCGAACCTCTAATTGCTCCCCGGGCGCTGGAGCAATGGCTGCCCACTGCTCCGTGTGTGTGTGTGTGTGTGTGTGTGTGTGTGTGCGCGCGCGTGCGTTTGTTCACTATTCACTGCTGTGTGTGTGCACTTGGATGGGTTAAATGCAGAGCACCAATTTCGAGTATGGGTCACCATACTTGACAATACGTCACGACTTTCACTTTCCTGCAGGTGTTTCTTGTTTGTCAATCACTCTTTGTGTGTATAAAGCCCCCACGTTTGTCATTGTCTTTTGTCAGGTCTTGTCCATAATGAATGCAGCATCAGTAAGTTGTTGGTGTTTCCAGTTGTTCATGTTTTTGGAATCTTATATTTTGGTTTTAAATAAACACTACAATTATAATCACAACAGATAAACGTCAAGCTTTTAATTAACTAAAGCTCAAGGGAAATGCTAATACACAGGCCGTGATGCGGGAAAGTTTTACTCTTTCTTACACAAACTTTATAAACACGTGCGGTTATCGGAAAATCTCCCATCTTTTGCAAGTCTTTTATCTCAGAGTATCTTTTCCTTATTTTTCCTATGTAATCTCCCAAAGGAGTTTTTAAGAAGTGAAATGAGGCCTGGTCAGAGGTCAGAGCTACACACCAGAGAAAGTCACAAGATTTCTCTGAGAAACATCTGAAGTATAAGTAAATTTAACATGATTATGAAATTTTAATTAAATATTAAGAAGTTATTACAGTACAGACATAAAAAAAATGATTCAAATAAATGCTGTTCTTCTGATCTTTCTATTCATCAAAGAATCCTTTAAAAAAATCTATGACCATTTCCACAAGGATATGAACTGTTTTCAACACTGATCGTAACAAGAAATGTTTCAAATCAGCATATTAGAATGATTTCTGAAGGATCATGTCACACTGAAAACTGGAGTAATGAAGCTGAAAATTCAGCTTTGCATCACAGGAATAAATTACATATTAAAACATATTCAATTACTGTTTCTACTGTATTTTTGATCAAATAAGTGCAGCTTAACAATAAAAACAATAAAAGATCCTACCAACCGCAACAGGTTTGAATTTATGTATTCTGAAAAACAACTTCATCTTTATTAATTGTGGCTGTGGGAAGTCATCTTCACTTGGTTTAAAACACATAAAAGAAAAAGTCGTACAAAGGCAAACAAGAGCTGATATATTTTGGAAAAAATAAGGGACTGTCAAAAGCGGCTTTGGTTTCTCATGGAAACCACTTCCTGTGTCATGGGGGAGCCCTCTGGTACCTGCATCCATACGAAACCCATTACAGCTGTTCTGACCTCTCTCTTCCCAGCCTCCGTGAGAAGAGGGAACAAGCGGGCTGGAACCGGTTTGCTTCGGGAGCCCGTGAGCACGGGACTATTTTTTAACTGGACCGGAGAAAAACAGACTGGGATGGGAAAGAGAAACTGTGTCCAAAATCATGATTCCCACACAGAGACCGTGAAACAGAGAACACAGGGACCAAAAACTGATGATTATTCTCACATTCCCACTCAAGAGTGGACAGAAACTAAAGATGACTTCTTCTGAATTCAAGTAAAGGGGAAAAGACAGAAGAGAATGAGTAGTAACAATAATCTAATTAACATCTCATTAAAACTAAACAACACAGACACCAACCAAATAGAGACTTTGCTTTAGTCTCCTGCTTGTCAGATGTTTCTGCTGGTAATCATATATATCTTATATACTATTACATAATGTCTATACTGTGCTCAGATTTAGCCAGATATCAGATAAGTCTTTGATCAAAAGTCACAAGAATTCAATCAATCAATCATTCAGACATCAATTCTTCCAAAACTAAACTATCTGAGCTGCTATCCACATTAATTGTGTAGTTCTAAATGAATACTGTTTGTCAACTATTGACATATTTGTGTTTTTTTTTTTATAAAGAATGCTTTATTTTTCATATTATTTATTATTTATTTTGTTTTACATTAATAATAGAAAGATAAAGCAATATACCTCACAATATACCTTTATATACCTATATACCTAACAATATACCTTTTTTTTTTCAAAAAAAAAAAAAAATCATGGTGTAAAAAAACAAGATGAATTCAGTTAGTATGCTCCATAATTATGTATATATTATAATTTCTATGTAAACATTATATGTAGATAGATAGATAGATAGATATTCCCATAATGCATCATGAGAACTGATGCAGCAGGCTTGTTTTCTCTCATAGAAATGACATGCGATCAAACTCCAACAAGAATAGATATTGTTTCCTGCAGAACCCGGGAAATCAGGAGGAGGTGCATGCAGGGCTTGAGATCGTATCTTATAAGGGATCTTGGCTCATTAGCTGATTTTGAGAGAAACAGAGATGGGGGGTTAAAGCCTCTCAGACCCCCTCATTCCCCTATCAGCCCATCTCCCTGTAGACACAGTCCACGGGAACAGCCCTCCTCATGAAGATCTGGGAAATGGCCTCCACTTGTTATGACATTTCATTTGTTTCCTTCGAAAAGCAAGTTTAGACACATAGATCTCATGATAAAACTATAGATAGAAAGATACCTAAAATTATGAATTAAAAAATTAAAGAATAATAACTAGAACAATAGTATGCTAGCATAATAAAATGAACAAAAGTACATGATAGATAGATAGATAGATAGATAGATAGATAGATAGATAGATAGATAGATAGATAGATAGATAGATAGATAGATGAAAAGTTCTTTCATCTATTTTTGACTTGATGTACATTAAGTGAATGTGTATTTAGAAAGTAAACAGGGTTCATTGCGATTTCACTTTAATCTGTGTCCAATAAAGCAGCATCTTTAATCATGTTCCTCAGGCTGTCTTTGAAATGGTGTAGAGTTACAGTGAACACAGCAGACTGTGTGTGTGTGTGTGTGTGTGTGTGTGTGTGTGTGTGTGTGTGTGTCACAGAGAGAGCGCAATTATGGTAATTATAACATTAAAATAGGTCAGCAATGACATACAGTC
This sequence comes from Spinibarbus caldwelli, assembly GCA_039654775.1. Taxonomy (NCBI): domain Eukaryota; kingdom Metazoa; phylum Chordata; class Actinopteri; order Cypriniformes; family Cyprinidae; genus Spinibarbus; species Spinibarbus caldwelli. The sequence goes on from CM077243.1 coordinate 5,124,952, forward strand.
TGGTGATGATCACCTTTCTGGTCCGCTGGGGGTCTGATCTTCACTCTTCTGTTCTGGGACTCGTGACTCAGAGACTGGAAGGTAATTCGGAGCACATTTGTTTTGACACTCATAGAAAAATACACTGAAAATATGGACTCAAGACATTTTCTTTTTAACTTATTCCACTGAAATAAGTTCAGTGGAACTCAAGACATTTTCATATTTAAACTTTTAGCTACATAAAACACATCAGTGTTTTCTGCAATAATACAAAAGCCAATAGAAAATAACATTTGGTTTTTGTCAAGCTAACTTCTGGGGTGACCCACAAAAATACATCACTGCAAGACTATTCATTTGGAGAAAAAAAAAATGTATGTAGCATAACTTGTCATTTTCTTTTTGCAACAGTTTGAAGAGAAATGTGTTTATATTGAAATCTCTAACTTGAATTGTTGACTGAGCAAGTTTGAGCCATTGCTGTGATGTCTTCTGAAGTTAATGGAGTCTTTGTTCCCACTGATCCCCATTTATTCCTATTGTCTAGGAAAAATGAGTGCAATATTTAAAAGACATAATATGTTATTTTATTTCCTACAGGATTAGACTGCAGTGTGTGTCCATGTATATATGTTTAACATTCTCAGAAATCGAACACCTTCACATCTGCTCCCCTGAGGCTGAAACAGAGCCATCTCTTCTCAATAGCTCCATCCGTCTGGAGGAATTCACATTTAGACATAATTACTGAGATAAAACACAAGGAATGAGAGGAGAAACAAAGCTCACACTCTCTTTTAGGCCTGGAAAGAAAGAGTCATGTTGATGAGGGGGTTTTCCTCAGAGATGACAGAGCGGAGGTGGATCACAGGGAACGTTTCAAACGTGTTAATGCTCCAGATTATCTCACCAAACCCACCGCGTGTGTGTGTGTGTCTGTGTATATTCTTTGATCATCTCTGCTGCAGATCCTCCACAGAACTTTGCTTTCATCCGGGACTCTCCTACAGGAAAGTCTTCCTGGCATCCCGTCTCATCTGCAGTGCGCGTGTGCATGCTGTAATGGCCCATAACGTAGTCTGTTGTTTCATATCAGGCCTCATTAGCCAAACTGCTTTTGAGCTGCACTGAAAACTAAGTGAAATTTTGGACTTGAATGAAACGCTTTAAAAACAGGCATTGGTCACGAATAAAAAGCCAGTGTTTTTGAATAAAAGTCTCTTTGTACTGCTTATGTGTTTTCTGCATTATAAAACAGATCCTTTTGATGAAAATACCAACTCACTATATGTAGTGAGCTGCCTACATAATGCAGGATTTTAAAGCATCATAAGTACCATAGATGACTTTTGGTGTCAAATTTTAAGGCAGCATCACATATATCATTTATGGTAAATGTGATCCCATAATGTATTGTGGCTCAAAATGCATCCAAGATGACAAACAAACCGAGACAAATGTTGATTATCAATATCCTTATAAGTATCCTAGTGAAATTTTCTAATACCAGACTCCCATGTGAGTCACATTTAAACAAATCTCCTCTGTGTCTTGTGCTCCAGACACAGAAAATGGATAACAGTCACAGGCGCTTTCATTTTCAAAAGGCAAGATTTGACAGAAGAAGTAACAATGGATAAAACAAAGCGTGAGTTGTTAAAAGGCATGTTACTGTTGTTCACCACAGATGGATCTTTTACTGAGCCGAAAGCATGTGTGTGTATCAGTGAGTAGCTTTACTTTTTGAGGGTGAGCACATGTATATCTTTTAATTTTGTCTTTGGGGTCAACTTTTAATGATAGTAGAGGCTGTTTTTGCACCAAAAACAGAAATAATTTAGCTTTTTATGACTTTTTTTCAGACACTAAGAAAGAAAGAAAGCACTGTGAGTAAAGCGTGTGTTTTATTGATGGTTAAAGCAGTCAGTGCTGTTATGCTACTTAATGCCACTGGCTTGAGCTAATGGAGCTATTAGACTAAAGCCCTTAAACCCCATAGAGAGACACAGACAGAGATGCTGAGGGAAGATCAAGGGTCTAGTGTGCTTTACCTACGGCTGATGTTTCTTGAATTCAGTTGGATATGTGTTCAGAGCATTAAACTATGCCAATATGGGGGAAAAAATAACATTTGATCTTTTAAAATAAATAAATAAATAAATGAAATATATATTTTGCAATATTTTTTGCATTCATTTTGCATGAATAGATCCCAAAATTATACTTGTTACATTAAAGCATCAGGTTTATAGCCTAAATGATTTTTCCCAATTCTATGAAAACATATAATATTATAATATTCATATTATTTTAATTTGAGGAATAATGCACAATAACTGTAAGACATGTAACACATTCTGATATTTTTGTAATCCTTAGCTATATATGCATGTATCAGCTGTTTTAAGGCCACACACAGTTTAAAGTGTTAATGCAATTGATCTCTGTGACATTGGCGACCCCTAGTGACCAGCGTTACTAATTTCAGAGAATAAAACATTGCTTTGTGTTTTAATTAATTTGAGTGAATTACTGTAATGTTTTTACTGTTGAATTATTAATTAATCTGAAAGATCTATTACCGAGCATTTATTATCTGAAATCGTTTTGAGTATTTGTACAAGCCAATGCAATAAAAACATAAAAAATAATAGAGACGCACTGTAATTTAATAGATAAGTACATTATTCAAAACTATGATTTTGTTGACTCTTAATTGCTTGCGATATTCCTCATTTGTAGGGCGTCATGGATAAAAGCATCTGATGAATAATTAAATGCAAATTTAATAAGGCCTAACATTGTAACATTTAAAATGATTCCTCATATTTCACCCAACACAGTTTAAAGTCCAATAGACTATGACTTAAAATGAATTATGTACTTGACACTCCACAAAGTTTCAAACGAAAAGATTGCAGTGCAATGTGTGTGTAATACTTCAGTATTTGTACATGAAAAATTAATGCTGTTCTTTTCTATAAAGTGGAGTTTGTACTGCTAAGCTGGAAAAGAGCAAGAAAAGCATAATAGAAATTTCAAATGTCATTCATGCTTGAGTTTAATTACAAATTAAGACTTTAGGTTTGTTATGTCTAATATTGGACACTAGATGTGACTGAACATGTGACTATAAATGAGATTCGAAAGCTTTAACAGAGGGGGAAACTCCGTGAACGTTTGGAATACAGCACATTAGTTGTATGGACTACTTTTGGTGTTTTTAGGGACTTTTTAAAATATTTTCTCTTATATTTCACTGAATAAAACACTCGTGTGGTTGAACATGACATAAAAGAAGAATTCATCTTTAAATTCTGAACTGAATGTCAATGCGTCTTTTGAACAGATAGAGTTAAATTAGAAATGACAGCATCGTTCCCGTCTCCATCTTCCTCTCTCTCTTCTTTAATGCCGCACCTGCGCTCTTTAGACAAGAGTGCTTTCAGAACTCTACACTTGTGTTTCCATCCATATTGACTGACTGTTTGTGAGCAGAAAGTATCATTTTGCAAATGTCTCCGCGTTCATATATAACTCCTGTTCTGTAAAAGTGCCATAAACCGGGATAGAGAAGATATCCGACCCCCAGCGCTTTACCGCTTCACGTCAGTCCACGGGAAAGGAAGATCTCGCACAGATAAAGTTGCTGGAAGTCATTAGAGCATATGGGTTTACAGGGCTGGAGAAACGTCCAAGAGCAACAACCGTGCGGCCTGGCAGCGGGCGTTCCCCTGTCCCGCGTGCGCAGCTGCGTGCGAGTGTCTGCTGGGTAAACGCAGGCCTCGGCCTTGGGTTTAAAACGGTAAGCTTTGTATTACAAGTCATGCAACCACTCAACTCTGGATATTTCTTGGCAGGAGGAGACATTTGATTTTTTTGCTGGGCTTGAGGCGCCTTGCCATAAAATCAGTTTATTTTCAGGAATGGAAAGCCACCTGTTTCAATAAAAGCGTTGTGAGCTCTTTACCTGGAATCATCTAAACTAATTTGAAGCCCTGTGCTATTTGTATTTCCGTAACACTTTATAAGGTCTTATTTGTTAATATTAGTTAATGCATTGGTTAACATAAACTATGAACAATATATTACCATGCAGCAAAATGTATTAAAAAAGAAAGCCATGAATTTAAAAAATAAAATATATATTTAAAAATATACCAGAATGGCTAAAAATATATATTTGCTAACATGTGTTTCAAAAGTAGCCTTAATATTTTTTCTATTTTTTGCACATTTTTTGAAAAAGCATTTAAAAATATATAATTTATATGACAACAGCTTTTACATTTCTTCAATCTGCAGCATCCAGGGGGTCTTTCTCTTAAATGAGCTGAGAGCCTCTTTGTAGGCAAGTAACCAGCATCAATATTTACCCAGCTGCATGAAGGTATGTAATGAGTGTTTGGACTACCACTCCATACACGTATGCTGCAGCAAACCCCTAAACTCAAGATCTCTGCCATTTATTCTCAAATATTTAGTGATAATAATAACTATTTTGTGCTGAATGTTTTGTTTCACCTGTGCCCTCAAATTGTATAATAATAATAATAATAATAATAATAATAGATCTGCCACCACTATTGCTATTTTGAAAGTTTTATTTATTTAGTTATTTATTTAACTATTTGCTTTCTTTGGTTTTAATTGAGAGGTTTGATGTGATTTTTTTTCTGTTTCTTTTTCCAGCTTAGTATTTCTGGTTCTGGTTTATGTCACTTAAAAGCTATCTGATATTTATCCACATAAATTTTGTAGATTGTTATTTTAATAGTTGTTGAGGTTGTTAAATAATGAGCATTGTAGCCTATCTAAAGGAATAGATGTTTTGCCATATTTCTATTGCTGGACACAGTAATCCATGTTCTAACACTCCCTTCATGCAGTAGATGGCAGCATTGCCGCACAAACGCACAACGCTGTTATTCCTGTAGTGTTCAGGCGGTTCATTTACGACTGATAACGTGTTGAAGAGAATTAGTGTCCTTCACAAGGCGTTGCGTTTCCTTTCTTATTTCTAGCACAACAATTTAGGAAAGTAAAACAGAACGAATAAAGGTCGTTCCTACTATGTAGTAGCATCCTCTTGTCCCCATATGTGACATTATGCTGGATAAAATATTAAACCTACAATTTTAAATATAAATCGTTAGTTTTGATTTATATTTTTAGTTTAATTTCAATATCACAATAAAGTGAACATAAGGGTGAATGTATTTCACTGCTTTGGTTTGAGGTGGATGTTGTGTGCCATGCTAACAACATATTATGAAATAAAGTGTTTCTTCATTTTTCCTTTTGAAATGTTTCAAGCAAAACATCTTTCAATTGGTGTACAATTTCTAGTTTTTATTTCCTGTGTCCTCAATAGCACTTTACCTGGTAATTTAAAGCTAAAAATAAAGTAAAAATAAAATTTAAAAATAAAGCTGTTGGGAAAACAACAACACCTTAGTGCTGGTATAGACTGACTGATTTATCCATGGTTGATAAAAAGAAAGTATTGAGCAAACGGGAACCAAAGTGAAATAAATATCCAATGTATCTGTTACACGTTTAAACAGATGATGAAGAAGATATTTAAAGGGATTTTTCTTTCTGTTTTAAAGATGTTTTCTTCTGATTATTTGACTACTTGAAACAGAATATAGAAAAATAGAACTGAATTAAGTTTCCTGCTAGCTAAATTTCACATAGGCAACATAAACAAAAATCTGGCTCTGAACCTCTCTTTTCTTTATTCAAAGTTGATCTAGACAAGTATATTGAAACTATCCAAAGTTCTGTTAATCCTAAAAGCAGTGAAAACTGCATCTCTATATTCATCCTATGTGTCCAGTAAAACTGTGGTTATACAATAAGGTGACCAGACGTGCCACTGACATCGGCGCAATGCAAACAACCAACACCTGGTTATTTTTAGACAATTTAGAAATCCTGTGCAGAACGTGTCACGTCTGGTCACCTTATTATACAAAAAAACAAACAAACATGGTTAGGCTAGTACTACTTTTACTGGCCTAATAAAGGTTAACTTTCGTAAAAGGATTTGTGTTTTGTTTTTCTATCTGTACTGCCTTACTGGTTTGATGTTTTGTACTGTTTAAATCAGGGCTCTCAAGTCTCACGCATTCACTGTGAGACTCACGCATTTCAACCAGTTCACACTCTCTCACGCCACACCTTGTATTTCTCAAGCTGAGAAGGAATAACTTGTCCCGCTATATACAGGTGTATCTCAATAAATTAGAATGTCGTGGAAAAGTTAATTTATTTCAGTAATTCAACTCAAATTGTGAAACTCGTGTATTAAATAGATTCAATGCACACAGACTGAAGTAGTTTAAGTCTTTGGTTCTTTTAATTGTGATGATTTTGGCTCACATTTAACAAAAACCCACAAATTCACTATCTCAACAAATTAGAATATGGTCACATGCCAATCAGCTAATCAACTCAAAACACCTGCAAAGGTTTCCTGAGCCTTCAGAATGGTCTCTCAGTTTGGTTCACTAGGCTACACAATCATGGGGAAGACTGCTGAGCTGACAGTTGTCCAGAAGACAATCATTGACACCCTTCACAAGGAGGATAAGCTACAATGATTCATTGCCAAAGAAGCTGGCTGTTCACAGAGTGCTGTATCCAAGCATGTTAACAGAAAGTTGAGTGGAAGGAAAAAGTTTGGAAGAAAAAGATGCACAACCAACCGAGAGAACCGCAGCCTTATGAGGATTGTCAAGCAAAATCGATTCAAGAATTTGGGTGAACTTCACAAGGAATGGACTGAGGCTGAGGTCAAGGCATCAAGAGCCACCACACACAGACATGTCAAGGAATTTGGCTACAGTTGTCGTATTCCTCTTGTTAAGCCACTCCTGAACCACAGACAACGTCAGAGGCGTCTTACCTGGGCTAAGGAGAAGAAGAACTGGACTGTTGCCCAGTGGTCCAAAGTCCTCTTTTCAGATGAGAGCAAGTTTTGTATTTCATTTGGAAACCAAGGTCCTAGAGTCTGGAGGAAGGGTGGAGAAGCTCATAGCCCAAGTTGCTTGAAGTCCAGTGTTAAGTTTCCACAGTCTGTGATGATTTGGGGTGCAATGTCATCTGCTGGTGTTGGTCCATTGTGTTTTTTGAAAACCAAAGTCACTGCACCCGTTTACCAAGAAATTTTGGAGCACTTCATGCTTCCTTCTGCTGACCAGCTTTTTAAAGATGCTGATTTCATTTTCCAGCAGGATTTGGCACCTGCCCACACTGCCAAAAGCACCAAAAGTTGGTTAAATGACCATGGTGTTGGTGTGCTTGACTGGCCAGCAAACTCACCAGACCTGAACCCCATAGAGAATCTATGGGGTATTGTCAAGAGGAAAATGAGAAACGAGACCAAAAAATGCAGATGAGCTGAAGGCCACTGTCAAAGAAACCTGGGCTTCCATACCACCTCAGCAGTGCCACAAACTGATCACCTCCATGCCACGCCGAATTGAGGCAGTAATTAAAGCACAAGGAGCCCCTACCAAGTATTGAGTACATATACAGTAAATGAACATACTTTCCAGAAGGCCAACAATTCACTAAAAATGTTTTTTTTTTTATTGATCTTATGAAGTATTCTAATTTGTTGAGATAGTGAATTGGTGGGTTTTTGTTAAATGTGAGCCAAAATCATCACAATTAAAAGAACCAAAGACTTAAACTACTTCAGTCTGTGTGCATTGAATTTATTTAATACACGAGTTTCACAATTTGAGTTAAATTACTGAAATAAATGAACTTTTCCACGACATTCTAATTTATTGAGATGCACCTGTATACAATTAATAGATGAGGGAATATGGAGGTAAGTTCTCTGCCGGGTTCATAGCTCTCTCGACTCTCGAGTTATACAGAGTTAAAGGGGTCCTATTATGCTTTTTCACTCTTTGAATTTTAGTCAGTGTGTAGTGTGTATGTTTGGGCATAAAAAGATCTACAAAGTTACAAATCTCAAAGTCCACTCCAAAGGGAGATATTTTGTTTTTAAAAAATCCTTTTTCAAGAACTACAACGAACGGCTCGTTTGGACTACAAAGATGTTTTCCTATATTTGTGACATCACAAAGTGGTCCATTAGAATTTCATTAAAATAAATCCTTCCTTCGGAAATTCGAATGCACTTTTCAAAATCGAAACCCGGTGCTGGTGTTTTTATATCACTGTATTTCTGATGGAAACCGACTGTCTTCAGAAAATTTTGGATGTCATTTTCATTTCATCTTGCATGTAATGTCTGATAAAGCAGTGTTTGTGAGAGGAGCTCTGCTTTGTGTACAGCGTTACCAGAGAAACCTCGCTCTCTCCCGCTCCAACAGCGCCTCCCGCTGGCAGAGAATTAATTTGTATATATATGCCGCCACAAATAGTGTAACTCTGTGGGACTATGGTATAAACAAATTCAACTGTATAACAGTTTCACTGCAATTCATGTTATAATGTTAGAATTAAAGCACAATAAACATAATACATATTACCCTTGCACTTATCTGTACACAGGTAAATGCAGTTATTTTTAAGCTGTTGTTGACATCCTATCTAAAACGGTATTTAGCCAAAAAACAACAACATTGTTACCACTTTAATATGTCTTGCAATATCAGTGCGTGCACAGGTTCTGCGTGGCAGTACTGAAACACGTCTAAGCTGTTGGCCAATCACAACGCACTGGAACAGCTAACCAATCACAACACATTTCGTTTTTCGGAAGGTGGGCCTTCATCAAACCGGAACTAATCGAGCTGTTTGTGCCAGGCTGGGGAGGAAGGTATTGTAATAATGTAAATTATGTGAAAAATAATGCGATTTTCGAACCACCAAGCATGAGAGCATGTTCTAGTACACCCACAAAACAAAATCAAGACTTTGTAAAAGAGCATAATAGGACCCCTTTAAATGCCACCTACCAGCCAATCAGAAATTAGGGTGTTATTGTTTCCGTTTAAATTACGCGATTCTGCCGCAAGCGCGTTCCTTACTAAGCAACATGGATGCGCGCGCACATGGAGTGTTGGAAGAGAAAGATCCGATGAATGCTGTTGGTAACCCCTTCATTTATTTTTTATTTATTTATTTATTTTTTCGATTTTAAGATTCCTGGACGAAATCACTTGCCTGTGAAAAGATAATGAGAGCTGATGTTGGGGAATATAGCCAAATTCGAGCTAAAGTATTATTAATGCAGTCAAAAAAAAAAAAAAAAAAAAAAAAAAAAAACTCTCCAACTGCTTTGCAACCAGAAGCTTTAACTTAGCTTTGGCTTCCTGAAAGGAAAGTACTAGAGATGTATAACAGTTGGTAAATCTGATAAAAGACAGACAAATTCATCCAAATAAAATAAATTGTTTTACATTAAAAAAAAAAAAAGTATCAAAAATACAAAGAATTTTGACCGCAAACATGCCAACTGAACAGCAGTGCTCAATGTACATACTGTACACACACAGTAGGATTACAGAACTTACCCTGAGCATGTATGTCAAGCTGTATGTGTGTGTGTGAGAGAGAGAGTGCACATTTCAGCTTATGAATGTTTTTTTTTTTTTTTCCTGTTGTGTTTGTTGCACATTTTGATGCCTTGATAACAGGGGTAGAGGGCTCCCATATAAAGCACTGTGGCTTCCCCACTCAGATTCAGATGCAGTGTTTTTTCCATGGTGGGTTTGAACAAAACCAAAACTATAGGAACAGTTTGGCTCTGGATGGAACGCTATATTATCTATCATGGCAGTGCTTTATGTGGGAGCCCTCTACCCCTGTTATCAGGCATCAAAATGTGCAACAAACATTTACAACAGAAAAAAAAAAAAGAAACATAAGCTGAAATGTGTACTCTGTCTCTCTCTCTCTCTCTCTCTCTCACTCACACACACACACACACACACACACACAAAGACAACTTGACATACATGCTCAGGGTAAGTTCTGTAATCCTACTGTATATGTGTACAGTATGTACATTGAGTACTATTGTTCAGTTGGCTCGTTTGGGGCAAAATTTCTTTTTATTTTTGATACATTTGTATTTTTAAATACAAAAATCTGTTTATTTTATTAGAATGAATTTGTCTTTCATCAGATTTATCAGATGTTATAACGTCTATTTGTGCTGGTCATTTATGAACAATAGGTAAAATTGAACTGCTAGCAAAAACTTGGGTGCTGCAAATATTTGAGTTGCTCCTCCCCTTTGACTTGCTCCTCCCCTTTGAGTGACACCTCCCCTTTGCGTGGCCCCTCCCCTAATCTCACTCTAAACTTTCGCTATAACTTGAGAGCCCTGCTGATGTATCTGATTGTATTGGTCTATAGAGTGATAGTCAATGTCAAAAGAGCAAAGGAGAAACAGATGAACACAAGACAGCATAACAACATAAAGTTAAAAAGGGTCAACTTTATCATTCAATTGAACTGTGCACGTATGTTTAAAACACTTCAGCTACCTTATATGTTCTTAATCCTCTCGTGTATTAAATGTGGTACCAGTGGTATGACCTATTTCAGATGAGGACGAAATTACAACACCAGTGGTTACATACATATCAAAATTATTTCTAGGGACAATTTAGTATTCGCTGGATATTGGTAGGGACATGTCCTTAGCGGCCTACTAAATTCTCTCTCTATTTATGAAGTAGACAAGGATTATAACAAACTGTGACTTTTCTTAATAATTGAAAAATTCACTGTTCATTGAGAGCTTCATACCTATAAGAGTGAAGAAGCTCAAGCTGATTTTATACTTTGTGTGTCAAATGAAAGTGGAATGTAATTTAGATCAGTATTTGTAACAGCAAAGCATAAAAATATTAGTAGTGCAGATAAACATCAATTTCAACACCATCATGAAAGACAACTACCAAGCCCTCTTTCTAAGAAATGAGCTCTACCTTTTTGTTCTCATTGTGTTCTTTTGTTTTCTAGCTTCTCACAAGCTATAATTAATTAAGTTTAAGTGTCTGAGCCAGGGTTTAGCTAAAACTATTAAAATAAAATATAAATATTAGATGATGAAAAAAACAAATTAATTTCCATGGGGCAACATTTATAATTTCTGTTAAGTTTAAGTTGAAGCACTAAAATTGCTAACTGGCAATAAAATAAATAAAAAACTGAAAACCTAAATACTAATTGTTAAAAAACATAAAAAAATTACAAAAGCACATAAAATTACTAAAAGTTTAATGGGAATTAAAATGAAATATCAATAATTTTCTGAATCAGCCATTTGCTAGAAAAAAAAAAACTTTATTAGGCTATACTTTATTTTTATTTAAAATAATAATATTAGACTAATAATAATAATACTTGAGGTTTTTTTAACAACAAAAGCAAATTTATTTTCAACCATGTAGTTTCAAGGTAGGCTACTACATATCAGGAATTAAACTTTATTTCTTTAGAACCGAAAGGATATAAATTGCAGAGAAACAAAGAATAGGTTTAGATTATTTCTATCTATATGGTTTTGTCTTGAATGACTTTCTGTATAACCCTTCAGTTCTATTGTGCCGTTCTCATTTTGTGAATGTTGCATTTTTCTGAAATGGCATCCCCATTTCATTGTCACTCTACCCGCTTTAAACAATTTCTAGGAACCATTTGTGTTCCACCCAAAGCAGAAACCACACGCCTGGCCCTTTAAATCCAGCCCACTTGACAGACAACCGCACCGACCAATCACAGCGCGTTATTCTATAGGCGTGTCCGGATCGGCATTTGCAGACGTCATGTAGATCCACTCCGACCTACCTTTAGCTTAGCCTTTCAAACTCTTCCTTTATTCATCTAGATTTGATTTGGATCGCTCCTGAACCGGTTGTAATTAAGAAGCTGGAGGTTAATAACGCCGGACAGATAGTTGTGAAGGCTGACTGTTTATCCGACAGATTTACAGAGCTCTGTTTAGTGACAAAAAGTGAATTTCATGTGTTAGCTCGAGCTGATCTCCAGTAGAAACAGCAGTCATGGGCTCCAGAGCTTCATCTTTACTCAGAGAAGAGGACATTGAAGAAATCAAGAAAGAAACTGGATGTGAGTAGCGGTTTTGTGTGGATTAATATAATAGTGTGTCTGGGTTATATAGACATCGTTAGAGAGTCTGGATGATGATGACACGTGAGTTAATGTAATACAGTGTTTTTGGGAAGTATTTCATATCCTGTGATGTGACATATGACTATACTTCATTTTAAACAGCATTTGCTCATTCTTGTGTAGGTATTATTGTGTTTGCAGTTTGTATGGCCTCGTATTACTTGAGATAAGGGATAATAGCTAGTAGAAAGTCTTAAAATCTTGGTGGAACTGGTGAGCAGTTACAGGATCTAAGATACACTCCCTTACAGATACATAATTTTACAAATATTTTTGGTTAATAAGAAGCTCAGAACATGTTATGCTTCAACTGTCTATAAAACTAACCTGATTCAATTCATCTGCCAGTTGGTAAAGGTTTCATGACCAGGTTTGAGAAGCACTGATTTAAAGAGACTGGATGGCCCCAGCTCTTATTTGGGGCCGATGTTCTGGTCTGTATGTGTGTTGTGATATTAATGGGGTGTGTGTATGTGTGTTGTGATATTAATGGGGTGTGTGTATGTGTGTTGAGGGGCAACAGATGAATATCTCTTGTTTTCAGAGTTGTTTTTTTGTCACAGAAAAAGTGTCTTAGAGGGAAGAACATATAGTCTAAAGCTTTACAGTATCCATTCAAGTTTAATAATGATTAATATTGTGATTAGAAATACTGCAGTGCATTTTATAATGCAAAAGTAAATATTCAGGGCATGTTTTTCATGCTGTTTCTCGCTATATGAACATAGGGAAATGTGTCATTGTCCTATCAATGTGCCATTCGTTTGCTCATTGTTGTACAATAGATTAACGATGGGAGATGTCTTTTTCACAATGAAAATTTTCACTATTAATTAAGTAATGTATGGAATTCATGAATCATGTTCACGGTTGAGGTAATGAATTACCTGTACCTCCCACAGTTATTCAAACAGCGAATAAATTATACAGAGAAAGCGAGCAAAGAACATTATGACTGATTTCAGTATAGCGTGAGCGTTCCCTGAAGGTTCTTTGGAAAACCCAAAGTTGTTCTTCTATAGCATCACTGTGAATCCCACCTGTGAGAGCTTTTCAAACATCGGGATGAAGTTATGTCTGGATCAGTGTTTGATAATCTACATTGCACTGATTAAAATAATTAGATTTTAATGACACCGTTTGCACCTCTGCATCTGCAATTAGAGGTTTACAAAATAGTACGAGGGCCAAGAAAAGCAGCATTTTCCGATCTCTGGCATCTCTGCTTTGGCCTTCTGTACAGATGAACCACAGGGAGAGAAACGTCCACCCCCACAACATCTAGAAATAGACTGGGGATATGCTTTATACATTATTGGAGCTGTAAGGGTTATATGTTAGTCTTTATTTTGCAGACCACACAAACCAAACTCAAAAGGTCTGCAGGCGGCCTTTTTAGATGTTTTGAATATCTGTTAATATTCATACTTTCTAATGCCAAGATTTGTGTGCATGTGTTTCATGACCTTTTTTTACATGTTTGTAACCCTGGATTTTACTACATTCCTTTAAAGCCACATAAAGTGCTCTCCTTCTTGTAATTGTCTGTTTTTTTCCACGCTCATCGTCTGGTGTGAAAACCTACTGGGCAGAAGCCAGGATTTCACACTGCTTCTGTTTATGTGGTTGTGTTTTAACTCCTGGCTGAACGTCACTTTGTGACATCATGTGGGATGGTTCTGTATTCATTCAAGTCATTTACTTTAATTCTGTGTTGATCAAAGTCTGAATTGTTGTGGAAGATGTTCCACTGATGTGGTCAGTAAATGGCTTTACTGTGGTAAAATGGGAAAACTACTTTCCATGAATGCATACGGTGCCAAAGCTTTTCTCTGATGAACAGATGTTCCATTTATATTCATTTCTTTAGTGTTTTTTTTTGTTTGTTTTTTTTGCATGCAAAGTACAAATTTATTATTTTTCTTTTAAAAAATATATGCAAACTACACATTTATTTATAAAAAATTTTTTATTTACTTCAAGGGTATTAGGCACATTTTGTGCTTTAATTAATTTAGTTCTTTATTTACTTGCTTGTTTAAATCCAAAGTACACATGTATTTATTTATTTAATTAAAAATATATGCAGAGTACACATTTGTTTATTTAGTTTTATAAAATATATATGCGAAGTACAAATGTATTTATAAAAAATCTTTATTTACTTAAGGCAGGATACTGGACATTTCGTAATTTTCATATATTTATTTATTTTTTTTTTTTTAAGAAATAAGTATCAAGATCAGCTTTTGTTTCAACATTTAAGCATGACAGCTTGAGCGTATAAATAGTTTTGTTAATCCTGTCTACAGTGATCTCAAGTTGATGATAACTCTTCCATGATATAAGACGTTCACTATCTCTTGTCTAGTTTAAGAAATCTCTAGTGTGTTCGGTCATTCAGATAAGACTTAAACCAGGACTGTCACTCTGATGATCATATCTGTGACTTGAATGTTTGCGGTCTTTAACCAGACCTTGCTGTGTTTGTGTGTTTCAGTCTCCCACAGTCAGATCACTCGCCTCTACAGCCGCTTTCACAGTCTCGATAAAGGAGAAAACGGAGCACTCAGGTACGACATGCACATGAGTTAGGCTACATGAGTTGAGTAATAATGAACTTTAGCAGTGTATGGTTGCAACGCCTTTGGTCCATGAGGAAGCATGTATTACACAAGCGGCTTGGTCATGTCTGCATGCTTGCTTTTAATGAACATCCTTTGATGGTCTCAGTTTGAACGTATACCGGCGCTCTGGTAAACATTCAGACCAGCCTCAGGCTCTGTAAGGTAATATGTTAAGGAATGACTTGATCAGTGTTTGAGTTTTGACTTTGAGGAAGAACTTTTCAGTTACACTGCTAAAAATAAGACTTTTATTGTAAATATTCCTTGTAAAAGAGGGAGCTCAAGGACAGTTATGAAGCGTGTATTTCTTTGTGCCAAAGTTGTTTGCGTAATGTCCTCTGTGTGTCCTCATAAGTGACCTCTGTACACACTATGATTATGATCAATGAAAGGTTGTTATAAAGAAGATGAGAAAGCAGTAGCACAGTGGTGATGGTAAAAACGTTGTGCTAAATGCAGCATTTATATTATAGTACACTTATCATGCACATTGTCCACAAGTATTGCAGTATTGTTGTGCATTTGATAAATATTACTTAAAATGGGTTTGGTACCATTTCTGATTAAGGTTTATTATGTGTCATCATAGTCAGATTGAATAAACTATGATGTGTATTGTAGGATTAAACCAAAAGTATTTATTTAGTTTGTATTTTGTGAAAAGAACTGTATGCACTACAAAATTGCTGAAAGTAGCAACTTTTTTTTTTTCTTTTTTCAAAACTATGTGACCAGTTCAAAAGTAAAGAAATTAATAATTTTATTCAGTAAGGATCCATTAAACTGATAAAAAAGTGACAGTAAACACATTTATAAGGTTGCAAAAGTTTTCCATTTCAAATAAATGCTGTTTTTTAAAATACTTTCTATTTATCAAAGAACCCTGAAAAAATATATTTTCACAAAAATAGCTGCACAACTGCTTTCAACATTAATAATATGAAAAGAAATGTTTGTTGAGCAGAAAATTAGCATATTAGAATGGTTTCTGAAGGATCATGTGACACTAAAGACTGGAGTAATGATGCTAAAAATTCAGCTTTTCCCCACAGAAATAAATTACATTTTTAAATATATTCAAATAGAAAACAGCTATTTTAAATTGTAATAATATTTCACATTATTACTATTTTTACTGTATTTTTGATCAAACAAAAGCAGATTTGCCGAGCATAAGACACTTATTTCAAAATCAAAAACCCTAAACTTTTGTATGGAAATGTATAATATCCAAACTTTTTACTTGGAAACTGACACTTTTGTAAAGCATTTCTGTGACGTGTCTTATGAAACTAAACTCGTTCTGTTTACCAAATATGCTGAAGTCACAGGTTGTGTTCTTGTTATAATTGTTTGTTTTTAATGGCAACATCCGCTGAGATGATGGTTAGTTCAACAAACTTCCTCAGCGATATGGTTAATATAAAAAAAAAAAAAAGTGTTGATGATCTGCTGTACTTCTCACCCTAAACATCTGCCAGACTAAGATTAGAGACACGGGCTCTTGTGTTTAACAATAAATAGTCTCAGGACCAGGGTGAGGTGTGTGTCCTCTGAATGTGGAGGTCACTCCATGACTTTCCTTATGCACGAGAAGGTTACTCCCAGAAATAATCCATTACTAAACTGTTTTTTCATTATTGTAATGGGATTACATTTCTAATTGAGCTGTCTGCTGCACAGTAATTATTACACAGTTTTCATTATTACTCATATCAGCCTTATAAAAGCTGGTAGACGTCAAAGTATCCTTTTAACAAGTCCCATTTTCACAGAATTAGGGATGGGCTTTCCTGCTTTATTACACGTTACATGATCCAATGTCAAGCCAAGAGCACAGAGAGACGTGGGCAAGCTGAAGAACTCTTACTGGCTCAAAGTTAAAAGGCTGAAAACAAACAAACCATGTCAGGTGTTTCAGCAGATTTACTTTTCACTACGCAAAACTGCTCTTCATTCGAGAAGGGCTGTTTTATAAGAATAATCATTGTATTATTAAACAAGGATGGTCTCTCACGTTACTTCATGCATCCGACTCGTTTCCGTAGGCGCATCTGTGTGCAAAACCTGAAACTCATCTGAAATGCATAATAACTCCTCCCTCTCTCTCTTTTTCTCCTCCTCAGCCGAGAAGACTTCCAGAGGATTCCTGAGTTGGCCATAAATCCTCTTGGTGATCGGATAATTAATGCCTTCTTCCCAGAGGGGTGAGGAACATCTCTTAAGACATTTGAAATGTCAGATAGATCTTTAATTGCACCAGTATAGTATATCGTATACACAGATTGGATATTGCATTTTTTCTGCTTGTACAAAGAACATAGTGCACAACAAAGTGCATAACTTAAAGAAAACAATTAAATACAAGTAAATGGAAAAGAAAGACAAAATAGGTAATAATAAAAGGAGAAATATGTGTCAGTATTTCACAGCAAAAGCAAACAAAATATGTTTACAAAATAATAATAATAAAATAATTAATAAATTCAAGTTTGGATGAATAAAATGAATCTTATTTTAGCTTCTTTTTTTTGTGTTGTGACATTGTTTTCATGACAAATAAGTTTTAATTATATATTTACGCACTACTGTTCAATTATTTGGGGTTGGTAAGATTTTTTTGTGTGTTTTAAGTAAGAAGAACCAAGACTGCATTTATTTAATATAAATACAGTAAAAACTGTAATATTGTGAAATATTACAAATTTGCGTGATGACACAGCTGAATTTTCAGCATCATTACTCCAGTCTTTAGTGTCACAAGATACTTCAGAAATAATGCTCATATGCTGATTTGCTGCTTAAGAAAAAAATCTTATTAATATCAATATTGTTGTGCTGCTTATTTATTTATGTGGAAAATGTGATACATTTTTTCTGGATTTCTGATGAATAGAAAGTTTAAAAGAGCAGCATTTATTTGAAATAGATTTTTTTTTTTTTTTGTAACATTAAAAATGTCTTTACCGTCACTTTTGATCAATTTAATGATTCCTAGCTGAATAAAAAGTATTAATTTCTTTCAACAACAAAAAAATGTACTGACCTCAAACTTTTCAACAGTAGTGTAATCAAAATCGTGGTTGAAAGTCATGAAAATAATGTCACAATACATTATAGTTTTAAAACTTAGGTTTCATTTTCTTTTGAGGGTAAATTCTTGATAGGTTTTATAATATTTGTCTCAGTTTCTCAGAGAATGTAGTTTCCATATCAGTGTTCGTGTGAATTTTTGGCTTACTGTATGATATCCAAACCCTTTCATCTCTGAAATGTTTTATTAGATTGTGCTGGTTTTTTTTATTCAGTTCATTCTTTTGAAGAGATTTTAACAGAGTTAAGCCAGATACAGTTTTAGAGTTTTTAGCGAAAATAAATGTTAAAAACATAGTATAATTTTGTTATACATTTTTCCAACCATGAAAATAGCCACACAAGCTGGCATGGCATTAAACACAAACAAATAAACATACTGTATGATATAACATTCAGTAACTTCTGCAGACTCTCATTACTCTCTCAAAACACGCAGCATGTGGGTGGTGTGACATGGGTTGTTGGTTTCTTCTTGGTTTGAATGTTCCCGTGGGCTCAAATTCCTTAAAAGAATGAAGAAACCACCTTGTGGACATGTCGGTGAAAAGTACCGACATGTGGTTGGTCTAAAGTACCGACAGCAGTTTCCATGTTTAGGCAGCAGGGAGCTTGTCTGGGGCAACGTCTGGCCCTGCAGAGATTAAAACCATATCAGTCGTTCACTAGTGTGGATCTTAGTAAACACAACATCAGTTTTAAAGTCTTTTTGTGTATGTCTCTTTCATGTATCTCAGTGAGGATCAGGTGAACTTTAGGGGCTTCATGAGGACTCTGGCTCACTTCCGTCCTGTGGAGGATAACGAGAAAAACAAAGCCCCAACTTCTGGCGAGCCGCTCAACAGCAGGGCCAACAAACTCCTCTGTGAGCTCAACTCAAATACCTCTCTTATTGATGTCAAGTATTTGTTTGTTTCCACAAAAATATTGAACAACACAACTGCTGACAACAATAATAAGAAATGTTTCTTGAGCAGCAAATCAGCATATTAGAATGATTTCTGAAGGATCATGTGACACTGAAGACTGGAGTAATGATGCTGAAATTTCAGCTTTGCATCACAGAAATAAATTACATTTTAAAACATAATTTCTAATAGAAAACCATTATTTTAAATTGTAAAAATATTTTAAACATTTTTAAATGCTTTTAGTGATATGCACGAATTACTGAATCAAAATGCATAATCAGTTAGAACTGATTCACAGGAATGAATTGAACTTACCATCTAAGTTTAAAAAGTCTCAAGACAATGAATGATAACGAAATTCATTTAATGCCATTTTGGAAACTTAATGGCCAAATGAAAAAATGCTGTAAAATGAACCAGCTTTCAAGAATGAAGTAATCCATCATATCATTTTACTTGAGTATCTTCTATGCATTTAAAAGCAGGCAAAATGTCATTTCCCAAAGGGAAACAAAGGCCTTGAACTAACTGATCCTGGTCTTAAGCTTACTTGCTCTTTTTAATGATCCTGTAAAACATGATTTAGCTGCTCTTAATCTCTGCTCAGGAAACCTGTTCTCTGTTATCAGGCCTTGCCGTGGGTTCATCTAGCACAAGTGTTGCAACTTAAAGCTTTTAATAATATTTTGTTTTTCTCTTATTTCTTCACAGTCGCTTTCCGGTTATACGACCTTGACAGAGACGACAAGATTTCTAGAGATGAACTGCTACAGGTAAGAGAATCGTGCTTAATGTTCAACCGAATCCTCTGCGCCCGGCTCTGACACGGGAGACAAAAGAACGTTCTGTACTGTCTGAACAATGAGGCACTGACTCACCTGCCCTTGCCATCTGAAACCAGCTATTCATATTCTCAGAAGACGCTCTGTTAGACTGGGAAGCACCATTACAGCTGGATTTCAGAAGATCAGATTCAGGGGACGTCAGGGACATATTATTTTTATTGTCCTATCAAACATTGGGAATAGAATTAATGCTTGGTAATTCAGGGATATATATATATATATATATATATATATATATATATATAATTTTTTTTTTTTTTTTTTTTTTTTTTTTTAAACTTCTGTCAACCATGGAAATGCTTGAACAGTGTTTTTTTTTTCTATTATGTTTAACCTGGATTTCTCTATGCTTGTACACAGTACTAGATTTTCAAACAAAACAAATGCAAACTGTATAAAACTATTTATACTGTTATGTAATCAATGAATACTAATGTTAATGTAGCTACAAAATACTTGGGAGTGCTTATCCTTCTAT
Source organism: Spinibarbus caldwelli (assembly GCA_039654775.1). Lineage (NCBI taxonomy): Eukaryota > Metazoa > Chordata > Actinopteri > Cypriniformes > Cyprinidae > Spinibarbus > Spinibarbus caldwelli. Next base: position 5,145,023 of record CM077243.1, read on the forward strand.
TGTTCTGTCTGTTAGGGAATATTTATTTATTTGAACAAATCCCTTTATTTTTACCCCTTAAATTTAACTGTATATTTTTAATTCATTTATAGTCTTTTTTTTTTTTTTTGCATAGTTTTCCATGATTTTATTCCACTCTGAGACCATTAGAATTACACATGCCATTTTTTTCCTTCACATATATAATATTAAACAGCACTTTGCTCCACTTAAATAGGTTTGTAGTTCCCAATAGTTTTAAACTGACCCATCTTTTTTTTTCTTTTTTTTTTTAAAGCTTCTTTGTGAAGCTTCTATCATGCATTTTGATAGATTCACAAATCAAACCAAACTAAAATAAACCGTTAAAATGAGAATAAAATGATCAGAGATATTATTCAAAATAAGTCAACCACGCATTTTTAGCGTTGGAATTCTAAGGAAGGATATGCAATGTGACTGATGTGATAAATATCTATCTACTTGTATTTACTTTTACTGGGTGGGCTAACACTGAATAGACATGGAAATGTCATGATTGTATTTTAATTACTGAGATTTGTTTATATATTTTTGAACTTCAGGAGAACAAAAACATGAGATTTTTCATGAAATAAAAGTGCATGCATAGGGAATTGCAGTCTGCTGTTGAGTCACTGGATGGCACCAGATAATAATATAAATAAAGCACAGACTCAAACTTGTGTGTTTTCCAGGTTCTGAGAATGATGGTGGGTGTGAATATTTCTGACGAGCAACTTGGAAGCATTGCAGACAGAACCATCCAGGAGGCTGACACTAATGGAGATATGTGTATCTCCTTCAGTGAGTTCACCAAGGTAATACCAGGAAAACCAGTATTTGTGTTCCATTTCAGGAAATAGTCCACCCAAAAATGAATTTTTTTCATCGGAACAGATTTGGAAAAATTCAGCATTACATCTCTTGCTCACCAATGGATCCTCTGCAGTGAATGGGTGCCATCAGAACGAGAGTCCAAACATCTGATTAAAAACATCACAATAATCCACAAGTAATCCACACCACTCCAATCCATCAATTAGCATCTTGTGAGAAAGCATGTGTTTGTGCGAAACAAATACATTGTAAAGGCGCTTTAACTTAAAACCGTTGTTGCTGGCCAAAATAAGTCCATGATTTTTTAAAGGGTTACTCCACCCCAAAATGAACATTTTGTCATTAATTACTTACCCCCATGTCGTTCCAAACCCGTAAAAGCTTCGTTCGTCTTCGGAACACAATTTAAGATATTTTGGAGGAAAACGGTGAGGCTTCTGACTGTCCCATTGACTGCAATACAATTAGCACTCAGAATACTTTTTGTACGCAAAAAAAACAAAAAAAAGAATTTATTCAACAATTCGTCTCCTCTGGTTCAGCGTAGCGCCATTTTGGAGAATATCCGCTGGACGTAAGCAGCGTACGCTCTTCTGTGTCAGCCGCCTGTCGGATACACTGTTTTCCTTCAAGTCAAAGCGTAAACACACATAGAAGACATATCCGGTAGGCGGCTGACACAGAAGAGCGTACGCTGCTTGCGTCCAGTGGATATTCTCCAAAATGGCCCTACGCTGAACCAGAGGAGATGAAATGTTGAATAAATTCGTTATTTTGTGGGTTTTTTGTGTATAAAAAGTATTCTCATAGCTTCATAGTGTTACGGTTGAACCACTGATGGCAGATGGAGTATTCTGATGACATCTTTCAAATTTTTCTGGGCCAAGACAGTGCTAATTGTTTGACAGTCAGAAGCCTCCCGGTTTTCATCCAAAATATCTTAAATTGTGTTCCGAAGACGAATGAAGCTTTTACGGGTTTGGAACGACATGGGGGTAAGTGATTAATGACAAAATGTTCATTTTGGGGTGGAGTAACCCTTTAATAAAACTTCCTCTAGTGAAAAAGTAAATTGCCCTTTGTCCTCTCATTTCAAAATCCACCAAAATATTTGTTTAGAACTGCTTTGGCTTATTTTCACTTGTAAACAGTGCTTGATCTGAACATATTTCTCTCCTGATTCAGACAAGATGAGAAAGCAATATTATGGATTGAGGATTCATTTTCAGCTGAAAGCAACATAAGTTTGTTTCTTACAAACAGGCAGCTTTTCACTTCACAAGACTTTAATTGATGGACTGGAGTGGTGTGGATTACTTGTAGATTATTGTGATGTTTTTATCAGCTGTTTAGACTCTTATTCTGACGGCACCCATTCACTGCAGAGGATCTATTGTTGAGCGAGTGATTAAATGTTAACTTGTTCTCTTTTGCAACCGGGTCGGAATAACATGAAAGTGATTAAATGATTCCAAAGTTAGTTTTTTGGGTAATTCATTTTCATACACCCTTTTTCATTCCTCAGGTCCTGGAAAAAGTGGATGTTGAACAGAAGATGAGCATCCGCTTCCTTCACTGAAAACCAAACGCATTCTGAATTCTGATTGGAGACCATCAGTGTCGATAGAGATAAGACGCCCCCCTGATTCTTCTCTCTGTGGGCTGATTCATGCTTTGTAAACATGATCATGTTGTCGTGGTTAAGTTTGTTCCAATCATCCATCACTCTTGAGTTGTTGTTGCACTAGAATGGCGGGTCCAGTGCCTTCTCTATTCTCATGAGTTAAAACGGCTTTTGTGTCATTTGTTAAAATTATATTTATTCCAGCTGTGAAAGCAGCTGATTAAAACTTTCCAAATGGGGAAGCCATCATTGATATTGATACTGACGCTTCTTGTCATGCTCATTTCTTCACCATCCTAAAGGCCAAATCTTCCAAGAAACTTTCCTCCACACCCATGAAAATTATATTTCGCTCCAGAAAAATACCTCATTGTAAGGGTGGATAAGGGTGTTTTCATTCTTGTAATTTATGAGTTTGTCAACACGTAAGAGAGAGTGAAATGGCTGAACGGCTCCTTTAACTCCGAAAAATGTATTTTTCAGTGAATTTAAGTGGGGTTTTCTATTTAAACGTCTAATAAATGAAAGAGAATTGGTTCAGTTATTCTACACTACTATTTCTGTTTTAGATCACATATGCATAGTCAAGTCTCATGTTTAAATTTTAAAGGTGAAGCGTGTAATTTTCTGTCACTGCGGTATCAAATGAATCTAAGATCTGTTTAAGCATCTAAATTTGACATGACAACAGGAACCAAAATGCTACCCCTGAGTATTAAATAGTACGAGATGTGATGCACACCAAAGTTTGTGTGGAATGTAAAAATTCCACACAAAAAGTAAAAATTGTAAAAATTTTCCTGGAAGAAGATAACAGTTGAAAAAGATCTGTTAGACCTTGCATTTGAAAGATGGACTCAAGATACAGAGGGACCAGAATATAATAGAAGCTTGTGCTGCATGGGCTCCTTTAATTTAGACCGGTAAACAAATATCTAGAAGTATGGAAGCCCATTTCTGCCAATGAATTAAAAAAAAAAAGTAATTGTGACTTTTTATCTCACAATTCTGACTTTTCTTAGAATTGTATTGTATAAACTATTCTCTCAGACTATTGAGATACCAACTCGCAATTGCTGGTTATAAAGTCAGAATTGCTAAAGATAAACTCACAATTGTGATTTTTTTTTTTTTTCTTGCATTTCCTGGTTTACATCTTGCAATTCTGACTTTTTTCTCACTACTGATATTCTCAGAATTGTAAGATATAATCTTGAAATTGTGAGTGATAAAGTGCAATTCTGAGGAAAAAATACTTTTTTTCCAACAATTGTGGGTTTATATCTTGCAATTCTGACTTTATTTCTCAGAACTGCAAGTTTATATCACACAATTCTGACTTTATAACTTGCAATTGTGAGTTTTCACAATTCTCAGAGAAAAAAAAGTCAGAATTGAGAGATAAAAAGTTGCAATTACCTTTGTATTTTCTATTCAGTGACGGAAACGGGCTTCCATATAGAACAACCTAATAACATGACAAAGTCGCTTTGAACCCTTTAGCAACACTATAATATTTTGCACAGCCAAATATCACTTACTTCCTTCAGAAAATGTAAAAATCTTTGCAATTCTGTTTAGTGGTGCAGAAATGGCTCCCTTCACCTTTTCAGCTCTCATTCATTCGGTCCAGTCAAATTTCAATAATTTTGTGGTGTAATAATCATGATTTACACGAGATGTGGACTCTGTGATTTAGTGGTTTTGATTCAAATAAATACAAGTGCCATTATTCTCTGGTGTTTTGTGATGCTATACTGTCTCTGGTGTGGTCTGGGGTGCGTCAGGGTGAACAAAATCCAATAAATTGTGGAGACAATAGCATGCTCATAATTAAAACAAGCTTTCCTAGGACTTACAAGCAGAATGTTAGGCATTTTTTTTAACAGGGTTTCCGCGGGGTCTTAAAAAGTCTTAAATTTAGTTGTATCAAATTTAAGGCCTTAAAAAGTCTTAAATTGTACAAGAAAGTCTTAATTATGATTTCAAGAGGTCTTAAATTTGGAGACGGAAAGACAAGAATTGCGATATGGCTGAATGTGACGATTAAACTTCAAAAGGCTATGATTTCATTAAATAAACATGAGCGCTGCGAGTTCAAAGTCCGGTGCTGCACTGCTTTGTGTTCTGTCTTTACCGGGAAAACTCTTCTATTTCAGCCAAACGCTACACCTACTGGCAGAGAATGAATCAGTTAACAAAGATTAAACTAGAGTGCGTGCGATTCAGTCTATTAAAATACATGTAGACTGATCACATAATTTAAGATATGGGGGCAGAAAATGTATAGCCTATATTTATATCATTTCATATAGTTAATAATACACAAAGAGTGCCATTTTTTTTCTCCAAAAATCAGCACGATTACAAATGTGATATTGATTTTATGCAAAAGTTCAATAAAGAAGAAGTTCATTTTAAGAGACTTACGTTTTAGACACCATATTGGCTTTTTTTTGCTCTATTTCTACAACAAAAATAATTCCAAACACAACCACAGCACTGTTTTGCGTCTCTTAAATTGATATATTTTTGTGATTTCTATGTATAAAACTGGTAAATATAGCTATTTTACATTTATATTAAAAGTTGTCATCATTAACAGTAAAATGGCAAAGTATGAGACAACAAAATCCAATCAATCAGAGGACAGAAGGCAAGCAGTAGATTGTGTACAACAGAAATTCATAGGTCTAATATGATACTGTGGGCTTCACAGGGTAAAAGTCAATATCCAGATTAGGTTAAAATGACCAGGGCTGTGGTTCTCAAAAGCATTGAGAGATAAGTTGATCATAGCGACCATTGTTGGCAATGGATCCATGATCTACTTGGGCTTACAATGCTTTTGAGAAACACAGCCCAGATTTTTTTATATGGAAACTGGGGATATTTTCTAGTTTATTATTATCCAAAAATGTAAAAATTGAGAAAAAATACTATTATTATAATTAGTAATTATGATGTTTACAGGTCAAATTGAGCATAATTTGTTTTAATACAATGGAAAACAGTAAAGAGTAACCACTGCAAATAGCAATCACATATCAAAACAGTATAACAAACCAAACAAATAACATATATAAGATTATATGATAAAACTTCTCGAAGGACGGGTAAACAAGTATTTTAACATTTTCTCATTGTATTTAATTTTTCATTTTAAGAAACTGAATATACTGTAATTATAACTTTTTATAAATGAAACCTTTAAAAAGTACTATTTCTACACAAATATGTGACAGTTTTCACTTAAAATTTATGATCCACACTCATTTGACATTGAAATGGAAAAATTGGAATACTAAATTATAATCTGTATTGCAAGTCAAGTTAAAATCTTCATGTCTGTTGTATGTTTCTGTTTTTTTTTTTACTTCTTGTGGTTCCATCTACTATTTTTTATAAAAAAAATATATGTGAACCTGGACCACAAAACCAGTCTTAAGTAGCACGGGTATATTTGTAGCAATAGCCAACAATACATCGTATGGGTCAAAATAATCGATTTTTCTTTTATACCAAAAATCATTAGGATATTAAGTAAAAATCATGTTCCATGAAGATATTTTATAAATTTCCTACCGTAAATATATCAAAACTTTATTTTTGAATAGTAATATGCATTGCGAAGAACTTCATTTGGACAACTTTAAAGGCGATTTTCTCAATATTTACAATTTTTTTTTTTTTGCACCCTCAGATTTCAGATTTTCAAATAGTTGTATCTCGGCTAAATTTTGTCCTTACATCAAACCATACATCAATGGAAAGCTTATTTATTCAGCTTTCAGATGATGTATAAATCTCATTTTCAAAAATTTGACCCTTACGACTGGTTTTGTGGTCCAGGGTCACATATATATTTGTAGGTCAAACTGGCCCTGCTTTTAACGGTTTTTATTACGATTTTCTCAAAAATCACACTATGAAAGATAGTAAATATTAACCACTGCAAATATCAAACAGATCAAAACACTATTATTGTATTACACAAAACACTTGAGCATTGCACTCCAAAATAATGTTTACTTGAACATTGCACTACAAAATCTTTTTGCACTATGCGCTGCTTCACACAAAATCTCCTTTCTGCACAACAATGAAAAAATATATTTTTTTGCACAATTTCATGTACAAATATCTCTTTTGCACAATTTCATGTACAGTATTTATGTAAAGTTCTTGCACAGTCTCAGTTTGTGTATGTGTAGTCAGCTAAGTATAGTAGTTATAGTATTTATAGTATATGTATAGTCAGATAGTTAACTGTTGTATAGCTCTATTGTTTTTCCTATACTTGCATTGTTGTATGTTTATCTTATGTTTAACTAGTATGTAGCACCGTGGTCCTGCGAGACACATTTCGTTCCACTATATGTCCACACATGTAGCAGAATGACAATAAAGCTCGACTTGACTATTTTAACAAAATTGACTTCACAAAAACACAGTACAGAAATAAGCACGAGAACATATGATAGTAAAACTGTATATAAACTATGAATATACTGTATACCATTTCAAGTTTTTACAAATGTAACCTTTAAAACGTGCTTGATCAGCCATATATCGGTTTGGTAATTTTGTTGTTTTTACACCTCTTACACTGAATATTTAAATTTTGCTTCAATTTTTCAATAAGGGCCTCACGATGGGCCTCATCTACAGCATAGCCGCCTGACAACTGTTACTTTTCTCAGCGCTGATTGGACAGTCCAATCACAGCCGGCGCCCCTCCCCCAGCAGCTCTAAAACCGAAACGGAAGCAGGTTTCGCCACGTGACGTCATTTCCATCTTCGCCATCAGCCGTTGTTTCCTTTGTTAAGACACGTAGAAAAGCGTCGGCGCGCATTTTCAGCACTATTCTCCTGCACTGGCTGTTTGAGTTCTCTGCAAAAGCCCTGTACGTCGTGAGCAACATGGATGTCAGTAACAGCAACAACAAGCGGAAGAGCAGCGCCGGAGACAGTAAATATCTGCCGGAGTTACTGGCGGAGAAAGACAGCCTGGACTCCTCGTTCACGCACGCCATGAAACTCCTCTCTGCAGGTCAGCGCTGCTTCATTCATTATTAAACAAAGCACGCAGAACTCCTGACTGCAGCTTCTGTAAGTGTTATTAAATGAAGTCAGGACTTTTGACCGCTGGTGTCGTACATGGGGAACTGCACGTGTTGCAGGCCGCACGCAGTGGATTTGGTCGGTTGGGCCTTGTTCGTGTTTTAATGCATGCTGTGCTGTTTTTGAGTTTTATGCTGTTTTGCGTTGTTTAGTTGTGTAAATTTGGAAATGTGGGAAGTTAGTTAGTTTTGTGGCTGTCGACTATAGACTAAGACGCTCAGCGCTGGGAGGTGTACTCACACCCTATAATGCCTTGTGACGAATAGGCCTTTTTCACGGTCTGCGTTCGAAAACCGGAAGCTTCGAGTAGTTTTGTAAAATAACTTCCGCTGTAGCCTGTATGAATTGCAGTGCCTGTAGCACGGGGTTGTTGTGATTTATTAATGAACAATTCATCATAGATGCTTCATCAAAATATATTAACCACAGTTTTCATTCATTAATCGGAAACGAGGAAAAATGTTGTCATGATATTCCGACCCATATTTCATGAGCGCACAAGGCAAACAATTCGGCGTTCAACAATTATTTATTATGGTAACAGTACATTGTGCAATAATTAAAACATTACTAATAAAATTAAAACACTGTATCAGAATATTTCTCCAGCAGTAACATAACAAAGACTATAGAAATACAAAGACTGTTCACTTCTGTACTTATGAATGGGGAAAAGTGCAACGCGCAATATGGCGGGATAGTCCCGCCTTCTAAATGAAAGAGCCAATTGACCGTTCGCAAAGAGCTTGATTGACAGGCGATCTGACCAATCAGAACGCGGATATTATGTGCTGCTATCCTCCATCTTGCCCGACAGCTACGTCAGGTCTCCATAGAAATACGTTAAAACAGGGTAAAAAAAATAGATTGACTGAATTGAAACTTTTTCAATATAAAAATGTCCGGAGGGTTAAACTGTGCTGTTGTTGGCTGCCACAGTAATGGCAATAAGCTAAGGTATTCCTTTAAATACTTGTTTTGCTTACCAGAAAACCTGTCATGTCCGGCGCTTAAAGGTCCCATGAAGTTTTTTGGGTGTCAGTATCAATATGTTAGTCTTAAAGTCGGCATGAAACGGAAGTTGTGACTGTCTTTTTTTTTTTTTCTCTCTCTCTACTGTGACGTATATCCGAGTGAAACGGCATCTGAAATGAGAGGGCGGGACTTGATTTCGTCCTTCGAGACTTGATTGGCTCGTTGGAAGTTGGGGCGTTACTAACAAAATGGAGGCAGATCTGAAATGCCAGTTTGCAGTTAGTGATGGGGGATTTCTCGCCACTGGATTCACCGCCGACACCCAAACATGAATAAATGAGTTATTTATTAGGGATGACGACCACGATCAACAGCACAACAGATGCCTAAACAGCGCGCTCGCGCAAGAGAGATTGCCTGAATGACTGAGCGCGTGGTTAAGTCATATTCATGAAACAAATTAGTTTGCGATGTCCTAAGAGTAATGTTCTCGTAATATCCTAATATATTTTCAGTGTTTAAGGGTAACGTACTCCCTTATGACTGGTGTCAGTGCTATAAAGTGAAGCTTCAGCGTTTCCCCTGTCATTTATCCCAGCGTTTACCCCTTACGTCACTAGCTCCGCCCCTTACGTCACTAGCCCCGCCCCCTGCGCCATCACTCGTGACCGGAAGACTAGAGGAGTTGTTTTGAGGGGGAGGGGAGGTTAACATTTTTGATTAAAGATTATGAGGGCACATGAATTTTAAAAAAATAATGAAGTGCACGGGTAAATTATTTATAATAAACACTTCCATCAAAAAATAAGACTCTTCAATTTTGATTTCATGCTGACTTTAAGGTTATCTGTATGCCATTGTGCTCCAAAACAATAACAAAATTCGCACTTAGAAGATATAAGCATTCAAAGCTTGCAGGTCGTCACTTCCGCCAAAACGGCTCAACGGTTTTTATTTTGTTTATTTTTTTATTTTATTTTTTTTTGACGTCACATCGTACTTCATCTTCTCATCAAACTTTCTGTCCAATCAAATGCTCTCTAGAGCTGTGTCTGAAATCGCTCACTCGTTCACTAATCTCTATATAGTGTATGGCAGTTGAGTGGACTATATCAGAAGGAGTGAACGGATTCGGACGGTGACGTGTACACTGCGCTTGAGACTTGGCTGTTGCAAAAACATCTTCGTCTCATATGTATTATTATTTTTTTTTATTACATGTACCTCATTTTAGAAAATAATATTAATAGCAATAACACTTAAAATGATTTTATATTGTAATCACCTTTGTGGTTTCATTTGTTTTGTAATGCTTATATGGTTATAATCATTAAATACTATTAAAATACTGTCAACAAAAATAAACTCATATAAGCACGTTCATAATTTTATGTATTTATTGTTTGAAGCATCTTGAAACTCTCCCGAGCAGCTTTTGCACACAGATAAGATAATGGTCGTAAAGCGCCCTCAGGCGACCGTTAATTTGACATCAGAATGAATACACTACCAACGAACATTTTTGAATATCAACCAAATTATAATCATTTTTGTAAATTAAACGGCATCTCTCATTCAAACTCGCTTGCTCCTGCTCTCTTCCAGCTCGTCGGTTCTCCGCATTGGATTGTGGGAAATAGTGCTTCAGCGAGTGTACATCGGTTGTACACTCGAAATCAGAATGCATTGTGGGTAAAAAGTAGTGAACGAATGTAGGGAATAAAGTCGTTCACTTGGGGCAAATTCCAAACGGCTTTTTTGCACCCTTGAAGGGCACTTCGGGAAGGGGACGCCATTTGTAGGGACGTTCCAAACGACAGTGAGCAACTGAGTCCCCTCACGAAGGGCCCTTCCAGAAGTGCGTTAACGAAGGGAACATTGCGATGGTCACTTCACGGAAGTGATTTCCGTTTGTGACCATGTGACCTTCAGTTAGGAGATCTTGCGATGCATTTTAAAGCAAAGTTAGTGTTGATTTCTACTTCACATACAATCGTAAGTAGAATAGGCTGATTAAATTTGTATTTTTAATTTAATTCAAAATATTTTTCATCAGAGACTGAAATATGATTTAAGACGGTAGTGTAAGCAAGTTTAGTTTGAAAAAGTGTAATAGTAAATAGTACACAAACAATATTTGAATAAACTAATTATAAGAAATATTTATTTGCAACAACTGATGAAGCGCTGAATGCTGCATGCACGCGCAGCGATGTCAAGGTAACGTGGTCAGTTATTCCCTTCGCCAAGGGAGTTCCAAACGCTTATACGAGACAGTAATGCCCTACACCCTTCAAAGAACTCACTTCAAAGGGCTCTGCCCTTCGAAGGGAGTAGGGCATAGGGGTGCTCACTTCCGTTTGGAATTCGCCCTCAGGATTCGGACAGCTCTACAAAATGGCTGACACCCGATATAGTGCACTATATAGTAGGGGTGGGAATCACAGGGTACCTCACGATACGATATAATCACGATACATGGCTCACGATAACGATAATATCATGATACAGCGATTCTGCGATAATCGATATATTTCTAGAAAATCCTATAATGATATATCGCGATATCTGTCTAAACAAAATGCCTGTGAAAAGATTAAGTGCAAGTTTTCTTTCTTTATTCAAGTCCAAACTGTTAGAAAACAGCAAAAAAAAGTTCTGTAAATCAATTTGAACATGTTGAGTAAATTAATAATTTTATTCTTGGACTTATTAAAAGCTTACACTTTTCTTTTTCTCTGTGTGTAAACAAACACATTTAACTGCTTAACTTATATAGCCTCTCTCTCTCTCTCTCCATGTATATATATATAAACCTGGTACATTTCAAAATTTACCTGGAGTGCTTTCTCAACCTTTCTACTCCTCTCATCATAAAAACGGAGCCCCGCACGGAAAAATAGCTGTTCACAATCACATCGCGTCTTTTGCGCGCTCAGGTTGGTTATTTCAAATGTAGACGCGCGGCAAGCACACACACACTGCACACTTCTGCGCCGCATTACGGGTCTGACAGTGTTTTGTCTCGTCCTCCATGCCATAGGTGCAGATTTATGTTTCTGCCGGTCGGTGCCCACTGTTCACACTGCATAACGCGCACTTGTAATATCTGAGAGTGAGGGAGAGCATCCAGTGTTGTTCACATAAAACTGTACGCACCGGCGGCGCTCTCTCTCTCTCATATAGTGAGGGAAATCCACCTGCGATCCGAGCGGAGAGGTTACTCATGAACTGAATATGCGCTCTGCAATAATAACGTGATCGGTGCCTATGGTCCACCCTGACAGCTCTTCCGGGGCAGTTTTTTAGTTTTCATCTCCATAAACGTGTATATATAGCAGTAGAGCTAATACAGTGTCTGAAAATCTGTTTATCATTCGGTTCCTCGTGCTTCCCCATCTTCATAGAGAACGCGCTTCATAGTTGCTCAGAGCGCTCTTGGAAAGAATGTGGAAATGGCGCGGCCGCGATTTCCACGCATTTTTAGACGCTGAGAGCAGGAAAATGTATTTAGAGCACCTTATTGTATTAATTAAAATATCGATATTTGGCGCCAGATATCGATTATCGTATCGCATGGAGAAGGATCACGATATATCGCCATATCGATTTATTGTCCCACCCCTACTATATAGTGGATAGGGAGTGGTTTTGGACACAGCTAAAATGTTCAAACGTCCAACTACGCACGAATAGCGCGATTTATTTGCACAAGTCACATCTGGTGTGAACGCACAGTAAGGTGCTGAATTTGCACACATGCAAATGTGTGAAATATGCATGCGATTTTAATAGAAAATAGCATGCTTTTGGCATCTCCAGGTGTGTTTAGACCCATTACACAATATAGGGAACAGGTTTATTTTATTTTTTTTATTTTTTTTCTCTATAATAAAGTAGCATATATGTAGCTCACTTTGGCCAGCATCACTAGCATTTCCGTTGTGGAGAGAGATAATCCCATGATGCATTGCTCCAAGCTCTGTGGGCGGGAAAGGAATCCCAAGACTGTAGACAATGCAAGAGAAAGATGGATTATAAATCTAACCTATTTTGTACATATTTAATTTTATATTTTTTCATTTTTATAATTTTATATTTTTTACGCAAAAGGTATTGTGTAGTTATTAATGGTTAAGGGCATTCCATTGATTGCAGTTTTTTTTTTTTTTTAAATCTCCAACTTAGTTTAATTTACTCTTTACATGTATTTCCCCTTTGCCTTTTTCTGTTTTCTCTTTGTTTCTTGACGCAGAAAAATGGTTACGCTGTTATTGTAGATGTTATGAATAAGACAGTTTATTCTCTTTTAGGGTTTTTTTCTCTATCATTTATTGGTTTATAAATTATTTTTAAACCATGGCTTTTTTTTTTTTTTTTTTTTTTTTTTTTTTTTTTTTTTTTGGTGTAATTTTCTTGTGAAAGTAAAAGCCCTGCAGGCATGCATTGTTGCATTAGTATATCATGTCTGATTCCAAGTTAAAGTCAAGTTTGGCTGTAATGCATTACATAGAAATGGGTTAGGGTTACAATAGAAATTATCCACTCTGGCAGTAACTGGTTCCACATGACAACAACACATTTGCAAATTTAGTAGTAATTGGGAAATTACTGGTTGTCACACTTTTCAAATTCCTGCGGTGAAGCAAAATGAAATTGTATAATTTTTGCTCTGAGCTGATCTTGTTTTGTTTTGTAGAGATTGAAAGGGTCCAGAAAGGTGAACCTAAAAAAGAGTCTGAGACATATTTGGATCTGTTCACCGCCAAGAATGTGAGGGTGAAAGAGAGGGTGCTCATTCCTATGAAGCAATACCCTCGGGTAAGCAGTTACACGCTGTCTGAGTTTTGTCTGCATATTGCAAGGACCTGTTGTTGGTTGTTAAATATTTTCTTAACATCGCCCCTCAGTTCAATTTCGTGGGAAAGATTCTGGGGCCGCAGGGCAGTACCATCAAACGTCTGCAGGAGGACACCGGCGCGAAGATCTCAGTGCTGGGCAAAGGATCCATGAGAGATAAGAACAAGGTAATGAACCAGGTCGCATCACTAATGAGTTTACTGTTAAATGACCTGGTTAATAAAGATTAAATTGTGAAACCTGCAGGAAGAGGAGCTGAGGAAGGGTGGAGATCTGAAGTATGCACACTTGGCCATGGAGCTGCATGTGCACATCGAGGTTTTCGCTCCAATTCCTGATTGTTATCTGCGTATGGCTCATGCCATGGATGAGGTCAAGAAGTTCCTAATGCCTGTAAGTGTGAATGCAAGCAAATTGATGCATTAACCTATTACTATTTTTCTAATTTTTATCACTTGTTTCATTTTAATTTGTTCATTATAACATAACATTTAATTGTGCATGCTCATTTCCCCTGTTTATAGCAAATGTTAAAAATAACAAATGCCTGGTTAAATTCTCAGAAGAGGAAAATGCTATTGTTGGATAAACTCGTGAACAGAAACTACAATAATATTTTGTAGCATTCCCGTGTGCTCCACTAACAAAAGGGTGGGGGGGGGGGGGGGGGAATCCATGGTAGCATTTCTATGGCTTAAGTAATTTAAAAAAAAAATAGTGAGTGATTTTTACATTGATCAGAAAAGAGAAAATTGTCAAATCTGCCATCACTCCTTCAGCTTTTCTATTAGAAACAAAGTGTTTGCTAGTTTTCTGTAATTTAATGTTAAGGTATTAGAAGTATAGTGTTACAAATGTTCATTACATTAATAAAAAAATAATTTAAAATATAAAAAATACAGTTTTAATAACCCAATGTCATCACAATCTGTGAAAAGTGTTTTTGTCTAAATTGATATTAACAAAAAATAGCATTGATAACTCAATTTTAAAATTGTTGTTTCCACATGCATTTACATTTAATTTATTTATATAAATTAATATTATATATTTATTTAATAAATATATTAAATAATTAATTTTTTATGGACTTTCACTGGAGCTACAATACATCTGCTGTTGTTTAAAGCTATTTGAAATAAGCTATTTAAAAATAAGCTATTTAATAATTATTAACTGATCAGTCTGATTTATCCTTTCTCTCATATGGCAGGTGGAAGGTCTTGAGGATATGCATCCAGATGCATTCATGGATCCAGGTTTTCTGAACGGTTCTCAGGATATTCATGGCCTTGGCAGAGGCCTCCCTCCTGGCCGAGGCCGTGGTGGCCCACCACCCCCAATGGGCCCTAGGTGAGATAACTATATCAAATGCTTTAAATTTTTGTATTTTGTACTGTGTACTACTGTATTGGTGGTGTTTGTTTTTTTATTAAATGTATAATCTTTGTTTGCCATGAAATAGCCTGTGAAGCTGATATGGGAATAAAATTAAGTCAAGTCAATAACTACAGTATCTCACAAAAGTGAGTACACCCCTCACATTTTGGCAACCATTTTAGTATGTCTTCTCAAGGGACAATACTATAGAAATGAAACTTGAATATATTTTAGACTAGTCAATGTGCAACTTGTATAGCAGTAAATTTACTGTCCTCTGAAAATAACTCGGCATATAGCCATTATTGTCAAAAAAGCTGGCATCAAAAGTGAGTGCACCCTAAGTGGTAAAAGCTATACACAGGGTTCCCACAGGTCCTTAAAAAGTATTAAAGTATTTACTTGTATTAAATTTAAGGTCATAAAAAGTCTTAAATTGTACAAGAATGTCTTAATTATGATTTCAAGAGGTCTTAAATTTGGGTACAGACCAGAATCGCCAAACAGCTTAATGTGACGATTAAACTTCAAAAAGCTATGATTTTATTAAATAAACATGAGCGCTGCACGTCCGGCTGCGCTGCTTTGTGTACTGCCGTTACCGGGTAAACTGTTCCGAAAGCGCCTCCCGCTGGCAGAAAATGAATGTGCATTTTCAAAGACTGTTGTTGTGAGTAGGGTATTCATGTAGTACTGATGGCTGTAGTTTCAGGACCACATTTCTAGGACCTTAAAGTTTTATGTTTTTTTTTTTTTTTTTTTTTTAATTTTATTTATTTTTGTATGTAATTGCGGCTCATACTTTCTAGCACTTGCTGTTCAATTCTGTATAATAATATTATTATTATTATTATTATTATTATTAAGGAATTTTGTAGTTTAATTGTATAAACTTTATTATTGTCCTAACCAACTCCTAACCTTCTTGAAATGTTTAACTTAATTTATAACAATATATTCTATATATATTCAGGTTTTAAATTCACTTTCTTGGAAATAAAGTCTTGTCTGTGCAAGACTTCAGTTCATTAGCTGCAGCACTTCACGTCTGATGTGTGACCCACTTAAAGTGCAGTAAACGGTAAAACAATTGCGGTACAAATTAGTGTGATAATTAGTACTTTAATAAATGTAAAAATTTGAATACAAATACTAATTTACAACATCCAGCAGCATAATGAACTGATTTGCACAGATAAATAGGCTAAATGGAGATTGCTGACACCCCCTCGAACACTCAAGTTCACGTGAGCGCTTACATTAAAGATAAGTTGGAAAGATAAAAATGAATAGTTTCCATAGATCTAGTCTTTGCATGTGTTTGTTTGATGTTTGAATCAGGTCTCCTCTGTTGGAATAGAACTGGTTAGATGGCACTGTCCCAAAAAATAGGGTCCTATGCAGTCCTAGAACTGCAGCCTCCAGAACATTGGGTTGTTTTTTGTTCAGACCAATGCAAAAATCGACCCATGTTTTTACCATGCAAATACGCAGAGCTGTAAATGTGAACTGGTGGATCGATAAGAAGATAATTCATTATAAATATCTAAAATGTGTTCATTTTAATAAAAATTAATATTATAATTTATTGATAATTGATTAATTTTTTTTTTACTCATCCATTTTCTTAAAAATGGTTTAAAGGCTGAAATGTGAAGTGTATCATTTTATAAAACGTTTTGTATTTCTGTGAACTTGTATCTGAACTGTAAATCATGCTTTTTTTACAGTCATTTTATAGTTTAATAGTTTACCATGGACATTACCCTACCCCGCTCATATGGTATTAATTTTATTTGTGCAAGTCTTAGTCTTAAATTTGAGCTTAAAAATCCCGCAGCAACCCTGTATACATCGTTTAACCATGCAAAGCCACATGTCCTATTCATCATGTTCATGTTTTTGTCTGCTTGACAGGACTATACAAATTTGTGTATCTTATAATAGAGCAGTTAAAATTTGATGCTTTGAGTACAAGTCTCTCATACTGACCACTGGATGTTCAACATGGCACCTCATGGCAAAGAACTCTCTGAGGATTTGAGAATTAGAATTGTTGCTCTCCACAAAGATAGCCTAGGCTATAAGAAGATCAGTAACACCCTGAAACTGAGTTACAGTACAGTGGCCAGTGTCACACAGAGGTTTACCCAGACGGGTTCCACTCGGAACAGGCCTCACAAGGGTCGATCAAAGAAGTTAGGTCCTCGTGCTGTGCGTCAGGTGCAGAAGCTGGCTTCGAAAAACAGACACATGAGTGCTGCCAGCATTGCTTTAGAGGTTGCAGAAGCGGAAGGTCAGCTTGTCAGTGCTCAGACCATACGCCACACACTGCAACAAGTCGGTTTGCATGGCCATCGTCCCAGAAGGAAGCCTCTTCTGAAGCTGGCTCACAAGAAAGCCTGCAAACAGTTTGCTGAAGAAAACCTGTCCAAGAGCATGAAATACTGGAACCATGTCCTGTGGTCTGATGAGACTAAGATAAACTTGTTTGGCTCAGATGGTGTCCAGCATGTGTGGTGACGCCCTGGTGAGGAGTACCAAGAAAACTGTGTCTTGCCTACAGTCAAGCATGGTGGTGGTAGCATCATGGTCTGGGGCTGCATGAGTGCTGCTGGTACTTGGGAGCTGCGGTTCATTGAGGGAAACATGGATTCCAACATGTACTGTGACATTCTGAAGCAGAGCATGATGTCCTCCCTTCTGAAACTGAGTTGAACGGCAGTTTTCCAACATAACGCAAACACACCACCAAGATGACAACTGCCTTGCTGGTGAAGGTGATGGAGTGGCCAAGTATGTCTCCAGACCTGAACCCTATTAACCACATGTGGGGCATCCTCAAGCTGAAGGTGGAGAAGCGTCATGTGTCTAACATCCAGCAGCTCCATGATGTCATTATGGAGGAGTGGAAGAGAATGCCAGCAACAAACTGTGCAGCTCTGGTCAATTCCATGCCCAGGAGGATTAAGGCAGTGCTAGATAACAATGGTGCCCCTACAAAATATTGACACTTTGGACACAGTTTTGACATGTTCACTTAGGGTGTACTCATTTTTGTTGCCAGTTATTTAGACAATAATAGCTATATGCTGAGTTATTTTTAGAGGACAGTAAATTTGTACTTCTATACAAGCTGCATATTGACTACTCTAAAATATATCCAAGTTTCATTTGTCTAATATTGTCCCTTGAGAAGATGTACTAAAATGGTTGCTGAAATGTGAGGGGTGTACTCACTTTTGTGAGATACTGTATATCAAAAATATAGCCTCTTGTATGTGACATTGTAAGTGTTTGGAGTACATATATAGTAATCCATATATATATATATTGTTGTACTCAAAGGGGTCGTGGTATGCCGCCTCGTGGAGCACCACGTGGAGGAGCTCCAAGAGGAGGTCCAGGGCGTGGAGCTGCAGCGAGGGGAGCCACCGCAGGAAGAGGTGGTCCTCCACCCCCAACACAAGCCAGAGGAGGAGCAGCTGCTCGGTCAAGACCACCAGCCCTGAATCAGAGGATGACCCCAGCAACTGCTCTCTCCCACCAACAACACCCAAACAAACCTGAAACCTACGGCGAATATGTAAGTCAATGTCCACAACACCACTGTTAACTATAAACTTTGTATGCACTGCCATTCAAAAGTTTAGGGTTAGTGTTTTAGTTATTTTTTTGAAAATTAACTTTCAGGACAGATTAAATTTGTCAAAAGTGACAAAGACATTTATAATGTTAAAAATATTTCTATTTCAAATAAATGCTCTTCTTTGACCTGTTTATTCATGAAACAATCCTGAAAAACATTACATTTCGTAAAAGTTGCATTTTTAAAAAGTTGCAAAGTTATTTTGAATTTTCACAATACCTACAATACGTATTTTTACTGTATTTTTGATCAAATAAATTCAGCTTTAGTGAGCATAAGAGTAAAAAATCGTAACAACCCCAAACTTTTGAACAGTAGTCTACTTTAAGACTCTTTGGCACATGTTTTTATAATTAAATTTCCACTTTGTTACAATACTGGTTTGTGAATGCATATCTTTCATTTGACTACACTTACTCGTTCAGTCATACGTAACCAACCAAGAAGAAATCAAACTAATCCTAAGAGTCATTTGTTTTTGAATCAAACCACACTGGTAGCTCAGTATGCCTTTTTTTTTTTTTTTTTTTTTTTTTTTTTTTTTTTTTTTGTTTTTTTTTTTTTTTTGCTCTGCATTTAGCATTCATAGTAGGGCTGCACGATATATCGCATGCGATATTTAATGCGTATTTTGTCAGTAAAGCCAGTTCTATAATCAGCAGTAATTTCCATCACGTGCGTGATTTCACATGGAGCTGCATTTACCACACAGAGCCGTTGTTCACTGACAAGCTGCGCAAATCCACGTTCATTTTCAAAAATTTGTGCAGCTTGTCAGTGAACAACTGCTCTAATGCAGCCTAATTCATAGATGCAAACTGCTAATTCACTTTTTTGAGATCAAAATGGGTCACATACGAGATTCGTGCAGATCAGATGAGAAAGTGTTTTTACAGTACCGTTAATACCAATTCAATTCTATAACCGCTTATAGTCAACCGCTTTTAAATGCTCTTGTGTTTTTGTGTGCACGCTCTGGTTTCGAATTATAAAGCCACGTTTATTTACAACGTGCTTTTGCAGTGAGTATTGTAGCCAATCACAGGCATCTTTACACGGTGTAAATAAGACATTGATTGTGTAATTAGTCATTGATTATATCATTGAGTTTTCGCATGATAAAGCTCAGTCAGTTGCGCTATAAGAGGAGCCCTTTGCTCAGTTTCTCTACATAATCCATTGACAATTTGAAGTAGTAATAGGACCGAATATCCATGTATACTGTTAAAAAAATTGTGTGTGTGAATCCACTAAATTGTTCCGCTAGTCATTGCTATGATTGACAGTGATAACTGTAGCAACGGACAGAACAAACTGACAAACCGATGTCAAAAATACACCTGTGCATTAAGTGATGCAGAGTAACATAACTACAGCAGTAACAAGTCTGTGTTGGCTGAATATATTAAGGATAGTTAAAGAACTTAACACTCTTTTTGATCTGTCCTTTTTAAGGCAATGTTTAAAAATTAGGATTTTAAATTAAATCGAAAAATATTTCATAATATTTAATGCCTTATTATTTAATTGTACTTGCTATGCTACTTAAGTACAGTACTGAAATGTGTTATAGTCATTTTATAATAAATCCAAAAGCAAGAAGTGAAAACTAGGGAGTGGAAATGGCAACTGTGTTAATTAGTGATCCTCTGCTGCCATATACGGGATATAATGGTAAATTCATGTAGTTGTCATCTTAAATGTCTTTGTTTTCCTCCAGGATATTTGGCAATTTTTTTCATGTCATCTCCATGAATGAAAAGTGAATCTTTAACGTGAACTTTACAGCACAATTGAGTTTAAAAAAATAAAGGCTTTAAAATATTCTATAAGTGTTTAAAAATTGTTTTTTTGAGGTGGGGGTTGCATGTCTTTGTCACCTTTTATGCCCATGATGAGTTTGTATCCCTCATTAGAAGAGGGATGCAAACTCGTCTCTTTTATTTTACTTTTGCTACCGCTTTGTAGAAACAGGTGTTTCCTATTTCCAGATCAAAACCTTTGCAAATATTCTTTAGAAACATTTTTAGCTCATGAAACATTTCCAGCTCGTGAAACATTTCCATGTGTTCTGTGTTTTCGCAGGCATATGAAGAACCATACGCAGACCGTTCCTATGAAGGATATGAGAGCTATTACAGTCAGCCTGCTCCGCAGCCGTGAGTGCTGTTTGCTGCTTTTTTTTTCCCCTTTTGATTAGTAGTGGCTAAGTTGCAACAACTAAACGTTCTTAACATTTTGCTCACGGTTTCTCAGAAGCTTTTCATTTTCTTCTCATCCAAAGTCTTGCATTGGTTTAATTGTGTAAATTTGTACGAAACTGCTTTTGCTTTTTTTCTTCTTCCACAGAGACACAGAGTATTATGATTACGGTCATGGAGAGGCACAAGAAACTTACCAGTCTTACAGTAAGAGATGTTCTCGTTTATGCATGCATCACTGAGTGAAATGTGAAGCTTTTTTGGCACATCTTTGAGACAATACAGACAGATTATACTACAGACTGTAATGTAAAACAGTTATCATACTTAATTTACAGCATAAATGTGTCTGATGCCAGTAACTGTGTATGATGCACCAAGCTATCCTGCAGTCAGTTCTCTATGTTAAGGGCGTGTGTTTGTGTTTCTAGCTGAAGGTGACTGGGATAGCGGAGCTTGGGGTGGCACCGGTGGAAAGGCTCTGACTGCCCGACAGGGCAAATCGTATCGGGAACATCCATACGGCAGATACTGAGAGCTGTCCGTCACTACGGTTTCCTGGCAACTTCCTCCCCTCGTAACCTCTTGTAACCACCTAAAGTAATTCTAGTTTGTATTCTGTTTTGGTTAGACTCCTTTTTAATATTCTGAATCTACTCTTTCAGTAGGACGATAACCATAAGTTCAACGTGACATTTTAGATTTGCAATTATATGCTGTGCTTATTCTCTTTGCATTTTTTTTTTTTTTTTTTTTTTTTTTTTTTTTTTAATTGTTTTGCTGTTTTTGTTCATTTATTTTAATGCTTAAGTGTTTCTTCTCTGAAAAAGTTGATGCCTGAATGCTAGATAATTAGCTGATGGCCATATGTAAAATGAATTGCTAAAAAAAGAAAAAACTGCCTGTTAATGTCACTTACTTATTCCAAATGCGCTTTTGTAAGGCATAACAACAACAACAACAACAACAAAAAAAAATCTTCGAGGAATGCACAAAAATATTAGTTTCTGTACAAACCAACATGTTACTTATTTTTCAAAGAACAAATTCTATTTGGTTTGAGGCTGTTTATTGTTGAAAGTCTCGTAAAAACATTCAAACTTCGCATCTGCTGGTTCGTTTTGTTAAATGAGCAAAACAAATACCGCAAAGTTTGTAGTTTACTTGTAGTCTGACAAAAAGTACAACCCTCTCAAATCTTTGTACGTACAATACTCAAATATTAGAAACTTGTTATTTGTTGTTTATAGATTTGCAGTCTCCAAAATATTAGCGAACTTGTGTGCATTTCCTAACTAGGGAACTAAATATGTCCAAAATGTGTCCCTATCAGTTTGTCAATAAAGATAGTTTTCTTTTACAGCCTTCAAAACTTTTGTATTTGACTCTTATTAAAGTGCTAATATTCATCCGATATAAAACTGTCCAAATTTCTGCATGCAGTTTATAACATCACAACATAGATAGAAGACTTGTTTTACTGACTTAATGCTGTTCAAAATATATTGTGTATAAACTGTTGATAAATAGTCTGCAATTATTTGTGTTAAGTAGATCGTGAAAAATGTGCATATTATGTCTTGTACAGGAACAATTGTCTTCAGTAGCATGAAAGACAAATATTTCCAAAATGTTACCTTGGTCCCCCAACAAGCTAATCTCAATTCTTTTTGCATTTAATCTTTTTAAAGGGGTCATATCTTTAAAATCAGCTGTTCATTAAGCTTTTGAGTGTTGATGTTCATACTATGAAAACATGCTAGGACTAAAAAACTTAAATAAAAATGTATTGACTTTAGTGTGAACTAAATATCTGCCTGTTTTTGGTGCAAAAACGAGTGGATTTGATTTAATATGACCCCTTTAACAAATAATAGTCAAGCTATTCAACATTAACAATGATTTATACACAATACTAAGAAAATCCTGGAATTTTTTAATGTGTTTATACCTGTTTTAAAAGCAATAACCCTGTTGCAACCTTGCATCAGAGTCACTAAATCCCTCTGATGTCACAGAGACTCTACATATCTGTCTTCTATTGAAAAGGATCTTGAGGTAAGACCTGCAGAGTCGCCTCTAAAAGCGCAGATAGATTCCCCTTTTTAAAAGGTAAAGTATACATGCACAAAACAATTTAGATGTTTGGTGCTCTGGTAATATCTGGTAATTTTGCGTGCAAAAACAAAAGAAACAAGAGTATGTATTGTTCAACCAAATCACTCAGCACAAAGACTTTTGTAGCCCAGGATGAAAGTTTGTCCGTGAAGATGATTCAAATGTTGCATTCGCTGGCTTAATAAAGAACAAAATTGGGAAAGAAGGCATAAAGTGTAATGCAAGCTTCAAAAAAGGTAATATCAACCCTAAATGTTCATTCACTCATTTCCACACAATCATTACAAATTCAAATTCCGTTGTTTGCAAATTCAAAAGTCAATATTCCTAAACTTGGCTAACGCATCATAAAACATTAATTTTTCTAAAACTAGTGTGTTATTTTATATGCAACTCTTGTTTTAAAAACCAAATAGATTTGTAGTTTTTAGTCAAAATTACACTGTTATTAAAAAAAGTGTTCTTGTAGCTGTACAAATTAGACAAAAAATGTCCTCAAATCTAACAAGCTTGTAATGAGATGTGTGTAGAGTTGGACTTGTGTTTGTGAAAGCGAGTTGTTGATTTGTGTGGTCCTGTGTACTAACTCATCTTTTGTGTTGCTCAGTGACTGATGCCGAGAGGTTCTTTCCAGGCTGGCTTTACCAGGCAGCTGCTACAGGTGAAGTGTTTATGTACATAATTAATGACTTGCAAGCATGCAATAGTTTCAACAAGCAAATGTGAAAAGTATCCTTGATAAAGTGTACATGAATAAGAATTGTATATAACATATTTAGTTAACTGGATCTGGGATTTTGAGCTTTGTAGTTTAGTCAGTGTCATAAAACTGATTTGGTCAAAAATGGCTTATAAATCTCTCTATGATATATTATCACCAAATCTTGGATTCAATCTTTTTGTCAGCTTGTTTTCTTTCAATTACCACAGGTTTTGCATTTCGGTAGCACTTTATTTGAAGGTGTTGAAGGTGTACTTGCTATTATAATAACAATAAATTATGCATAATTACATGCAAGTAACCCTAAGCCAAATACTAACCACATAGTAAGTACATGTAGTTAATTAATATTACTCAGTACTTAAATGCATAATTACACTGTAACAAGGACACCTTAAAATAAAGTGTAACCTGCATTTCTTTGTGGAACTGATTGGTTGTTGATCTGAGCCTATGCACTTTAATTTTTGAGTGAAAAATGCAGTATTTGTGGATAACTCTGGCAATGTTCACTCAAAAACTGCTCGGATCTATAAGGGCTAAGATCAGTCGGTTCCAAAAAGAAATGCAAAATCTGTGAAAACTGAAAGAAAAGTTTATTTAAAAAGGTTGAATCCCATATTTGGTAATGATATAGCACAATAAGGAATTTATAAGAGTTTTTTTGTAGGCCAGTAATGAAGTGTAACCAGATGGGGGAAAAGATCCCCAAAAAAAGTACAAAAATGATACATTGTTAGGGGGGGGGGAAGTTGTTATAACCTGTGTGAGCAAGTCAGCAAGTTTTAGTCCAGTGCAATAACCATTAACTAGCATTTGTGGGGAAGAAGATCCTCTCCAGATCAAAATGACTGTATGGCAATAAATCTGGATGTAAGCTTTAATTGCCATGTGCATAACTCTATAAACTATGGTCAAATGAAGTATTCTTGAGTGGTTTTAAGCTGCCACAAATTCATTCACGTTTCCGTATTTTAGGTTCATTTCCTGAACTAAAAGGGTTGATCGTCCAAATCGGTCCATGTAGTGTTGAACTCTACAGCACAGCTACAACACTTGCTAACATGATACTGGGTGGAGATCCAAATTTCTGTGGAGTTATTTCATGTCTTATCTTGTCTTAATGATATTGGAATGTTCATGGAAAAGTCCGAATTTATTGGACCAAAGAGTATTGGAACCTTGACCACAGATATGCGTTATTTCAGCAGTATTTATATATTGATATGTATTTATATAGTATATATTAAGTTGTTAGAAAAGTCTATTTTGTTGTATGTGTAGCACCAAAGTTCCCCATTGAGCATTTTGGGAATTCTTTTGGAAAGCTGTTTTCTGTCCAGGTAATTATCATGCATGCTTGTACAGCTCCTTAATCTTTGAGTGGAAAAAGACTAAGTCTCTCAGACCTTTTAAGGTTGTGTTCAAATGTGACACTGTGTACTACTCTTGTATGTTTTGTGTAAGTTTTAGACTTGTTATTTGGTCTCTAAAAACTCTTAACATTTTAATTAGTTCTCTCTGTGTGTTGCAGGCTTTTGGTGTCATTTTGTACCGAAGAGGAAAATGACAGTGCCTTTTTATACAATCTCTTGTGACACTGGAATATTTTAGCCTTTTTTGAAATCAAGTATTTTTTTTTAAGTTATTCTGCTACTTTTATACATTTTTGAATCCCAATAAATGATTTTGTACTGTTTTATTAAAGTTGTATTACTCATTGTGTTTCAAAATGAGTATCGCAGAAGTGTGCACAAGTATGCTTAACTTTTAAGTGAAGAGCTTCTCTGGCAGTTGTAATCATGTAATGAGTATGTTTTAGCCTAAATTTAGGGAGTTGTTTATAATAGTTTTAACTTTTTTTTTTTATTTTTTTTTTATTTTTTTTGTCAGCAGTTTAAGTTTGAAAAAAATGTTCATGGTGATAATTTAGGCCGATATACAGGTGCATCTCAATAAATTAGAATGTCGTGGAAAAGTTCATTTATTTCAGTAATTCAACTCAAATTGTGGAACTCGTGTATTAAATAAATTAAATGCACACAGACTGAAGTAGATTAAGTCTTTGGTTCTTTTAATTGTGATGATTTTGGCTCACATTTAACAAACCCACCAATTCACTATCTCAACAAATTAGAATATGGTGACATGCTAATCAACTCAAAACACCTGCAAAGGTTTCCTGAGCCATCAAAATGGTCTCTCAGTTTGGTTCACTAGGCTACACAATCATGGGGAAGACTGCTGATCTGACAGTTGTCCAGAAGACAATAATTGATACCCTTCACAAGGAGGGTAAGCCACAAACATTCATTGCCAAAGAAGCTGGCTGTTCACAGAGTGCTGTATCCAAGCATGTTAACAGAAAGTTGAGTGGAAGGAAACAGACGTGTTAAGGAATTTGGCTACAGTTGTCGTATTCCTCTTGTTAAGCCACTCCTGAACCACAGACAATGTCAGAGGTGTCTTACCTGGGCTAAGGAGAAGAAGAACTGGACTGTTGCCCAGTGCTCCAAAGTCCTCTTTTCAGATGAGAGCTAGTTTTGTATTTCATTTGGAAACCAAGGTCCTAGAGTCTGGAGGAAGGGTGGAGAAGCTCATAGCCCAAGTTGCTTGAAGTCCAGTGTTAAGTTTCCACAGTCTGTGATGATTTGGGGTGCAATGTCATCTGCTGGTATTTGTGTTTTTTTGTGTATTTGTGGTTGTGTTTTTTGAAAACCAAAGTCACTGCACCCGTTTAACAAGAAATTTTGGAGCACTTCATGCTTCCTTCTGCTGACCAGCTTTTTAAAGATGTTGATATCATTTCCCAGCAGGATTTGGCACCTGCCCACACTGCCAAAAGCACCAAAAGTTGGTTAAATGACCATGGTGTTGGTGTGCTTGACTGGCCAGCAAACTCACCAGACCTGAACCTCATAGAGAATCTATGGGGTATTGTCAAGAGGAAAATGAGAAACGAGACCAAAAAATGCAGATGAGCTGAAGGCCACTGTCAAAGAAACCTGGGCTTCCATACCACCTCAGCAGTGCCACAAACTGATCACCTCCATGCCACGCCGAATTGAGACAGTAATTAAAGCAAAAGAAGCCCCTACCAAGTTTTGAGTACATATACAGTAAATGAACATACTTTCCAGAAGGCCAACAATTCACTAAAAATGTTTGGTCTTATGAAGTATCTAATTTGTTGAGAGAGTGAATTGGTGGGTTTTTGTTAAATGTGAGCCAAAATCATCACAATTAAAAGAACCAAAGACTTAAACTACTTCAGTCTGTGTGCATTGAATTTATTTAATACACGAGTTTCACAATTTGAGTTGAATTACTGAAATAAATGAACTTTTTTCCACGACATTCTAATTTATTGAGATGCACCTGTATAAGCAATTAGCAAATGATTAGCCTAATGTTTTGGTGAACTTTGTCTACATCGCCCTGTTCATTATTTAGAAATATTGGCAACTTACTGCTGCAATCAACCAATCAAAATCAACCAAAGTTTGTCAAGACAAACTTTGAAGTTGGCTTAAGAAAGCATAGTAAGTTTGAAATTTAAAAAAGCTTGACATTTTAAGACCATGCAATCTATCAACAGTTGATGGATGAAAAGATGAAAATGAATACTCTTGTGGTTGCTATGCTGTTACCAGGGTTGAAGGGTAACAGAATACTTGTAACTTAGTATTTAAAATACAAGGTATGAGTAACTGTATTTCATAAGTTGCATTTTAAATGGGTGGTAATCAAATTACAGTTACATCCAAAAAATATTTTAGATTACCAAAGTGATTGTCATTTAAACATTAATGTAAACTAACGGGCAAATAAGAGGATCACAAAAATTATGACTATAACTTCACAAAAAAAAACATAGTTTAACTGTCTGTCATTACCTGAATGATCAATGACTGTTTTCATGTTTTGTGATGGTTGGCTGTGAGTCCCATGTTTGTCCTGAGCAGTTAAACTGCCAGCTGTTCTTCAGAAAAATCCTGCAGGTCCTGCACACTCTGGTTTTCCAGCATTGTTTGCTTATTTGAACCCTTTCCAACAATGACTTCTGAGATGAAGAACCTAAGAAGCTATGCTCCCAGAAGACAAAATAAGTGCAATTTACCCTGTTCATCCAATTCAGAAAGTTTACACACTTTAATGCATTGTGTTGCCTATTTGAGCATGGTTTTTTTTTTTTTTTAAAGAGATTGTCTGCATTTTTTTTTTTCTTTCAAGAAATATTGTGGACAACTGTTGTTGTTAAAAATGTGTAGAGAAAAAAGTCTGGTGTATGTCATTTTCTAGAGGAGCCTTTGCGTTACATATTTTAGATTTTAAAGTATTTCGATTAAGTTACAAAACTTGTGTAATCTAACGAAATACGTTACAAATTACTTTTTAAAGCATGTATTTTATAATCTATTGAAATACATTTTAAAAGTAACCTTTCCAACTCTGGCAGGTGTTCTGAGTGATTGAGTGTTTTTTATTTTGTTTTTTTTATTGGTGGTTACTAAAGTTGCTTAGCAGTTGCAAGGGATTTAATCATTTAAACTAAGGCATACTGCACTAGAGAACTGCATAAATATGATTAATAGCTTTCGACGATGGCAACTGGCGCTTAAAGTATCACTTTGAAGTTAAAAATAAATAG
This sequence comes from Spinibarbus caldwelli, assembly GCA_039654775.1. NCBI lineage: Eukaryota > Metazoa > Chordata > Actinopteri > Cypriniformes > Cyprinidae > Spinibarbus > Spinibarbus caldwelli. Next base: position 5,173,163 of record CM077243.1, read on the forward strand.
TTTAATAGACGAGATGCTCAGGAAACTCCAGTTAGAGAACGAAGTAGGAAAAGAGCTTGGAAGAACGAACCGGTAGCTTCATTGTTACTGTAGTCTAAAGTAATATTGATTCATTGTTAACTCTTTTGGGATTCTGATTCGACGTTTTCTAGGTTGTAATGAGCTGTTTTTCTTAGCAATGGGTTACAAAAATCGACTCAAATTAGTATTTCATGTTTGTATATTATATTATTACACGGAAATGACCAGTACCTGACTAAGTAATTCGGTTTAATCAGATACTGGTCAAAACAAACAAATGGTTTTATTATTATTACTCGTATTTGTTAGAAGAGTTATGCGGTTGAACTAGTGACGCAGGAGTTGAACGCATCGCCTCTCTTTAAAAAGTCCGTGTCGTCGTTGCATCTTCACTGAATCAGAGCGCTTTACACTGTTTCCAGGTGCAATATCTCCGTCATCAGGATAACTTTTCACTTCTTCACATTTGAATATGCTGTGGTGTTTTCTTCTGCTCTGGATCTTACCGAGTCGTGCAGGTCGGTACAAAGATTCGTTTGGCGTTTCGTAACTTAGTATTTGTGCATGAAGGAGAGCTAAACAGAGTCACTTTAATCTTCTTCACGCTGAAACCACGTGCTGTTTTTAAACTCTGGTTTATAATATAGGCTACTGGACCTCTAGAAACCTGAAGAATCGCAAACGGACTGCAAAACATTGATTTTATTCTTTGGAAGTTGTGTTTGCTTTGCCATAAGGCTTAATTAAACCTAGAAAGCAGAAACGTGTCGTTATATCCCTCCATTTTCTTCCTAGATTTTTTATTTTATTTTAGCACTCGTTTTGCATCCCATTCTCTTCTAAGTAAACGTGTCTAATGAAGCTGTGTGGAATAAATTCAAGTTTTGTTAGGGTTCTTAAGTATCACATGCATTTTCTCGTTTTTCTTGCGAACCACTCAGTTTGGTCAAAAAAAAAAAAATCTGAATGTTGAACTCATAAGTAGAATAGCCTGATTCACTTGATTTCAATGTTTTCATTAATATCTATGATGACAGAGTGGACAGACACCTTTAAAAACTTAGAAAAGAGCTGAATTTTGGAATTCCATCATTTATTTTGTTGATCATCTCAGATTTCAAAGTGTAAACTGTGTTATTTTTGGAAAGTTGCTAATTTTAAGAACAACTGGCGGATGAAGTTATGAAATATTGTATTAGGAGGCAGTGAAATGTAACTACTGGGAAACCGGGAGAAACCAATTCTTTAGCTGTTTACTGAAACTCCTATTTGTATCTCGCTGTGATGGATGTTCTTTTTATTCTGAAGGCACTACCAATGTGCCAGACACATTTTTCTGTGTTGTGGGCTGCACAGACCCTGCTTTACACAAACACACTTGTGTTTAGATGAGACAGAAGGAGTCTTTCTTCACTTATGCTTGAAATTATAAAATACAGATGTGAATTGGGTGGGAAAAAAAATAAAATAAATATTACATGAGGTTGGATAAGAAAGAACAAATATTTTTTTTTATTTTTTGGCTCCTGAGTGAACTCTTTCATAAACAATCTGGAAATGAAAGTAATGGACAATTTATTGTATATTTCAGGGGACCAGTCCCCACAGCTCTGTCCATAAATCATGGCTTGAAATTTGAAAAATAAATAAACATAGAGTTAAATGTTCCTTTTTTCCAGTTGAACAAACTGACACAAAATGTGATATGTAATCTTCCAGACGGTTCCAATAATGTTGGCAGAATCAACTTTTATTAAGAGAACAGGGTTTTTTTTTTTTTTTTTTTTTTTTTTTTTTATTCAAAGGCAGAAGGCTTGTCCTGTTTTTGTGTAATGAATGAAGACTGATAGCATTCATTGTGAAAAAGGAGCTGCTTTGGGGAAATATTGTTCATTTTCTCCTTGCCTTTCTCCCTATGCACTTCACACCAAGGCTAAACTTCAGTTTCTTTTTAAATTCACAGTCTCATACCATTCTAACATTGTCAAGTGTTCAGATGCATGCCAGCGTCTGGCTGTATCCTAGCATTCTTTAGAGCCTTTGTGCAGTGTTTTAGTTCCCCTTTTTGTGTTATCGCCATTCATCCTTGAGTTCTTACGTCATGTTGTGACAAAGAAAAGAAGGTCAAGCTACTGTTCCTTCAGGCGTTTTTTGTTTTTGTTTTTTGAGTCCAGACCACTAATGTTGTTCTAATCATTTGCACCTGATTGGATACACTTCTTGTTTTTTGCCATTTGATGCAATAATTAAAGTAGAAGTGGACTAGCTTTTCCACTTTTTTGGAAGCTTTCTTAAACAGAAAATCAGCATATTAGAATGATTTCTGAAGGATCATGTGACACTGAAAATTCAGCTTTGCATCACAGGAATAAATTACATTTTAAAAATAAATTCAAATAGAAAACGTTAAATTAAATTTTAAAAAGATTTCACAATATTACTGTCATTACGGTGTACTGAGTGAACAATTCACACATATGCCAGTCCAGGAAATACGATTTTATAAATGCTATTTTGGACTTAACAGTGTTTAATTTAGTCATGATGTATTTCTACTTGAAATAGGCATTTGACTGCAATGACCCAGTAAAATATATGCTGACAGAAAATTAAAGGCCATTATGTTGACAGAAAACTCTGTGGTTGTGGGTGGGTGATTGTCTCCATACACAGTCATTAAATAAATGCATAGTCCACCCAAAAACGATCATTCTGTTATCACTTACTCGCCCTCATGGCGTTCAAAAACTGACTTTTTTCTGTGGAACACAAAAGATACTGTTTTATCAAAAGAAGATAAAACGTTTCTTTGTTTTTGGTCCATAAAGTGGAGATCAGTGAGTTGTTTGAACCTCAACTTTCTTCAAGTTCTCCAAAGGAAATAAAGTCATACAACAACATGTGTAGTTAAATTATGGCATAATTTTCATTTTGGATAAACTATCCCTTTAAATTAGATCATAAAAGCATTACGAGAGGACCAAGGATCTTCCAGAACATCTTTAATTCAAAACTTAACAGACCGTTCGCAAAACCGGCCCACCCTTAGTTACTGTTGCCATGAGCGAGAAACAGAGCCGCTCTCACACTACTCATGTTCTCACGCAGTGGAAAATACATCGCAGAGCAAAGAGAAAACTGACAACACACCGACAGAGAAGACCGAGCGGGTTACTTCTGATATGAAACAAGGTCTCAGGACCCTCAGATTTTAAATGGAGTCATTTTTAAATAAATTCAAACAATAAATACCGTTTTGTGGCTCTTTAATGTGTCGTGACAGATCACTGTATTTGCCTCAGTTCAAACACATGAACCAATCGTCTTTATTTACCTTCACTAAAGCACGAAATGAACATGCATAAACATCAGAAAGTGTTTGATTTCAACCGAGGAACACACCATTTTTCAAGTGTAAGTCCACCGAAGTTAATCTACTCTTCTGACTGATTTGAGGTTAAGGCCAGAAGAGATACAGCTGCGGCTAATAATCTAACATTTGTTTGGATATCTTTAGCTCTGGTCTCAAAAGAAAACAGTGAATTCATGCTTTCCATTTCATGTGGCTGTTTGAGTTGTGGTGCAGATGTCATTGTATTGTATTTGAGGGGATTTCTCAAACTTTGGAAATATACAGAAAGGCTCTAAGCCAAATCTAAAGAGTAATACACCAGAATGTCCTTCAGACAGGAAAGTTGACACCGATCTAGTGGTTTGTTGAAGGAAATAGTCTTAGGGTGTAAAAAATCCCATATACTTTGTTGGAGGGTCTTCAGGCACACCTACATGCTTGAAAATATTATTGAATATAAATATAACCATCATTACTATTGCAATGATGGTTTCATGAAGAACTTTTAACATCCATGGAAAAAGGTTCTTGAGATTTTTAAAATGTTTTCCACACTAACAAAAAAAAAAAAAAAAAAAGGTTCTTCTATGGCATCCCTGGAAAACACCCTTTTGGTACCTCTAGAGTGTAAAAATAATATCTTGGAGATTTGAGGTTGGATTTTTGAGGGGCAGTAAGAAACTCCCTGGCAACTACTTAGCTTAGGTTAAACACTTTATCCAAACACTTTATGCACTGCATTGACAAAATTGCAAGTAAAATTGCAATGTAAGTACACTGGAAAGATTTTCAGAAAAGGTTCTATATATAAAACCTAAAGGAAGGAGTTTGGAGCCAGGCCAACTCCAACATAGTTGTGGTTTGTTTTGCACAGGTAAGCACAACTCTCAGTCTGGGGCACTTACAGGAAATGGCTTTGAATGTGGTCCTTTATTTGGTAGTTTACTTGTGAATGGGGCGGTTCTACACCACAGTAACTGCTTGCCATGTGACACACAGCAGCCACAATACCACTGTATAACTGATATAGGGTTATGTCCCTGCTGAAAAAAAAAACAATAAAACCATCACAGAAAATTTTAATGGTTTACACTACAAATAGCATTACAAACATCAACATTTAATCATTAAAAAATTGTTTTCTGTAGTGTGTTTTAGGACATATTCCATTAGGATTTATTGGTTTTAACAAGCCACCAATAGAAGGCAACCAATTACCAGTAGACACCAACAGGGTCCATTACAGTTTCCAGTAAAACCAATACAAGTCCTATTATAACCAGTAAAACCATGACTAATTTTGTAATGGTGTCTATTGTTTTTTTCAGCAGGGGTTTTATTTATTTATTTAAATTTTTTATTCGATATATCCCTAAAATATATCATGAAATATCTCGATTCTCAAATATGTGTAAGTAAATGCATTTTGCACCTTTATAGATTGTTATTTGATCTATAATGGGCGATGGGCAAAGTAGCCTAATACTGTAATCTATTAACTACACATAAAAGTCCGACTTTTTATTTAAGTACCAGATATGGGTGTCATGCCATAAAATACTTTTAATATGACTGACTTTGTATTTAATGTGAATTTAATAAAAACATTGTAAGTTACTAATTAGCCTATAACATTTTCATTGTACAAGAAGAGAGCAAAGAACCTTTACAATATCAAAGAACATTTTCACGTCAGTCCAGCGAGTTCAAGCACTCTCGAAAACTGTCATAATAATCTCTAAAGCTGTTTACACTGTGAATATCTTCCTTACATTCGTACGTCTTCACTTTGTTGTTTCTGATGAGAGAATTAGAATTCAGTCAGCCAGCGCGCGCGGTGACGAAACAGCGTGTTTCAGCGATGACTCATCTGAACGCCTCTGATTGGTCCTTGCATTCATAAGCTCAACAGAATCGTATGTGATTGGTTATAATGCGGAGTGCTTTAAAAACGTGCGTACCTCTGGTGATTTTTTTATTTTATTTTTATATACACATAGTTTACAGGACAAACTGCGCATTTCACACAAAATTGTTTGCTGTAATATGATTCCAAATTTAGGGGGGCCAAAGGGGGGGCAAGCTTGTTGACAGGGGGGCACTGGTCGGGATTTGGTAGGGATCCAGCATTCCGGATAGGGGTGGGAAGATCATTCCACCAGCCAGGAATGGTGAACGAGAATGTTCTGGAGAGTGATTTTGAGCCTCTCTGTGATGGCACCATGAGGCGTCGCTCACTAGCAGATCTCAGACTTCTGGAGGGGATTTAGATTTGTAATAGTGAGTGGAAGTAGGCGGGTGCTGAGCCTGTGGTTGTTCTATATGCAAGCATCAGTGTCTTGAACTTGATCCGAGCTGCAACTGGTAGCCAGTGCAAGGAGATAAAGAGAGGTGTAACATGGGCTCTTTTGGGCTCATTGAAGACCAGACGTGCCGCTGCATTCTGAATCATTTGTAGAGGTTTGATTGTGTTTGATGGAAGTCCAGCCAGAAGAGCATTGCAGTAGTCCAGCCTAGAAATGACAAGGGCCTGGACAAGAAGTTGTGCACCATGCTCTGTCAGAAAGGGCCTGATCTTTCTGATGTTGTGTAGTGCAAACCTGCAAGATCGAGCGGTCTTTGCAATGTGCTCTTTGAAGGTCAATTGGTCATCAAAGATTACACCGAGATTTCCGACCGAAGTTGATGGGGCAATTGTTGATGTACCTAACTGAATCGTGAAGTCATGCTGTAGGGTTGGAGTAGCAGGGAAGACAAGAAGCTCAGTCTTTGCCAGGTTGAGCTGTAGGTGATGTTCTTTCATCCATGCCGAGATGTCCGCCAGGCAGCCTGAGATCTGTGCAGCTACTGTTGGATCATCTGGTTGAAAAGAGAGATAGAGCTGTGTGTCATCAGCGTAGCAATGGTAGGAGAAGCCATGTGCCTGTATGATGGTTAAGCTGACCTAACCCATCCTGTTATAGTCCATAAGATTGGAGATTGGGAAATGTGTTGGATTTTTTCCCAGACATCTGGACTGGAAAAAATTGTGCATTCCTGAAGTTTTTTTTAAACTGGATTGGTGAATCTGAAATCACAGACAGGGGGGCAGTCTCAACTATAGACTTAGAGTAGAGTTTGTTCCCTGCCCAGAGCTCTCTTGAGTCGTGAAAAATAAAACACTGTTGCTACATAAGAGGATACATTCCTGATTATATTAAGCTTGTACGCTATGCTGTTTCTAAGCTTTTATCCCAGATACAGAAAAATGTGACTCTGGACCACAAAACCAGTCTTAAGTAGCACAGGTATATTTGTAGCAATAGCTAAAAATACATTGAATGGGTCAAAATTATCGATTTTCCTTTTATGCCAAAAATCAATAGGATATAAAGTAAAGATCATGTTCCATGAAGATATTTTGTAAATTTCCTACTGTAAATATATCAAACCTTCATTTTTGATTAGTAATATGCATTGCTAAGAACTTAATTTGGACAACTTTAAAGGCGATTTTCTCAATATTTAGAATTTTTTTGCACCCTCAGATTCCAGATATTCAAATAGTTGTATCTCGGCCAAATATTGTCCTATCATAACAAACCATACATCAATGGAAAGCTTATTTATTTATCAGCTTTCAGATGATGTATAAAGCTCAATTTCAAAAAATTAACCCTTATGACTGGTTTTGTGGTCCAGGGTCACAAATTTAGACAAATAAGCCATGTCTGTTCGAAAGATGCTTAAGAATAGTTACATATGAAGTACAGTTATAACTGTCGTTATGTAGGGGATAACATTCATCTAGCTGGTTATCATCACAGAATAAAGCCCAACAGGGTGGTCTTGTCTCATTTTGCAATAACAACTGGTTGGATGTACATTATATCTTTTATTACACTGCTGCTTAACCCTCTGGTGCTCTTTGGTAATTTCTGACAAAGATTTTAGGTTTTGATTTTTTTGAATTTTTAAAAAGTGGGACAAAAATTGTTTTTATTTGCTAGGCATCACAACAAGTGTATGGAAGACATTGTGATTTATCTTTTAAAGATTACATGATTACTGATTCTTGAGAAGAGGGACAAAACGGTGCAATATTGAAAAAATAAAACCTTGTACTCAGATAAATGAAACTACATTTTTGTTTCTTACATGTACTGAGCTATGCTTTGATTCAAAATGTGCTTTTTACCTTGCCATCACTTATTTTGCAGTCAAGCAATCAAGATGTTTTTATCATTTCAAAACACATTCTCATTTTAGCAGACAGATTACATTTTCACATGTAACCAGCAATTCCTCAACAAATATAAAATATCAATCAAATATGATCAAAATACTCATCTGACGAAGTTGACACATCTGATGGTGGTGACGAAAACCTGAATTTGCAGTCATTTTAACTATCAAATACATTGTATCAATCAATGACTGTATTGAAATAAACACAGCAAACAGTGAGTATCTTACTGTTTATAAAGCTTTTATTCAAGATTCACATTTAAGTATTTTGAGAATGATCTATTGATCTATTGTCTCTGATCTCAGAATAGTATGTCTGCTGTGCATCTGCTGTGGTAACAAGGTAACTTTTAAAAACAGTTAAATGAACAAATAAAACAATTAGTTGTTACCTCAATCTAGGATCTTAATATTCACATTTAAACATCTTAACAAATGATCCAAAAATGATCAGAACACATGATCAGAATACAAACAAACTGTATAGATATGTTTTATCCAGTGTTGTGTTCCCTCAGCCTTATGTTCCCTCAACCCTAACTCTGCTAGAAGTGATGACTATCAATCCACAAAAGCAATATATATTACTGTATATTTAGTATTTATACATTATTAAGAAAATTTTAACACTATTTTATATTTAATATAATTAAAAATGACTTGAAAACCACAAAAATATGATGACTTCACGTTGAATCAACTCTCATCATTGGCCCGTCACCACCGTCAAGACAGAAAATCTTATGGTGGCGACATCTGACGGTGATGACAAATTTGCCATTTCTTTCACAAAACAAATGGAGTTCATGTAGTAGCCATTTTGTTTTCTCTGTTGATGCTAGATGCTGATATAGAGTCTGCTTCAGGAGAATAAAATGATCTAAACATTTCAAATAATTTCCTCAGAAATTGGAAGATGGTGTTGACATAGTATGGTTGTGACACAGGAAATATTAACATTTTAAAATAATATAAATCTATAAAACTTACCAGAGCTTGTCTGACGTTGTACTCTGCAAAAGTGGAATGTGGCAAGGCCATGTGAACTTCACAGAAATGGGATTTGAATTTTAAACGACTCGTTTCAGCCGTTCAGAGTCGACTCTTCCTTTTGAGAGACAATAACTTTATTTATGATGCACTTTAAGCTTTACAAATTTGCAGACCGTTAACATTCACATACAGCTACGTTACACACTGCATGAAAGGAAATTTCAAAAATCCATTCTAGAGGCACTTTAATATTGGCTAATAACTGATATAGTAGCTATTGATATACTGTGTATTCCAATTATTGTGTACTATGGAGTAACTACTTTGCAACACAATTTTGCTTTGAAAGTTTGTGGTTTGTTCTCTCTGTTCCTGAGAAAAAAATATTGTCAAATTAAACGTAAAACATAGATTTGACAAAGAGAATTATGTTTTAAGTTGTTGGCTATGTTTTAAACAAAACAAAATGTTTTAGCATAGTATTGTAAGTTATTGTAGTGTTTTCCATGTCCCTGGCTCGTGGCTACATATTAAAATTGTTCATGTTTACAATATTTGTTTTGAAATTTTAAATGTTTAACATTTTTATTATATAGAAATATCCTATTAACAACTTATTCAATTATCAGTGTATAATGTGAAATGTGAAACCCGAGCCCTTTCAGTGAAGAAACAGATGTCATTTATCATGATACACATTGTTTTCATTTGTACCATCACCACTGTATCATGGAAGTGACTTTGCTATTATTAACTTCTTTCTTTTAAATTATTTTTCTATTTTTTTGACTTGATGGCTTACTTTCACTCCTGCTTTTTTTTTTGCTCACAGGAGATTTGTTAACGGTTGGGCTGATATGACTGTATTTTTTGGTTTACTGTGTGACTAAAACAATAGCGTCTCTATAGTGATAATCGCCTCTGAAGAACGGTGTCCTTCACTCTTATCAAAGTGCCAGGATTCCCATGGTCATGAAAAAGATTTAAATTTTGAATAGACAAAAAATATTTGATATTGAATAAAATATTTTTTGCCAATTCAAATGAAAAAAAAAACAATCCTTATGCATTCATCAATAACAACTGCAAACGTCATGGAAGTTCATTCAGAAGTATTGGGAACACTGAGGGCTGGAAGCTGACCTTGAAGTTTTTTTTTATGATTATTGAAGTTCACTCATATCCAACTGCACATGGGTTGCCTTTGTGGAAGCACCTCAGAGAGGTTTTCATGCTGACCTTGTATTTTGTGTAATCATGCGGCAGTAACAAGCTCCAACAGCCATGGATTCAGACCATTTATCATCACCATTTATTATCACGCTAGAACAAACCCAGTAACCGCATCCTTCTGTTGACATCCAGACAATGGCTCTTTAACAAACGCGCTCAGGCGTACTCCCAACAGACGGTTCTAGAAGCCTGTTCATATAATAATAATAATAATTATATATATATATATATATACTGTCATGTGAAAAAGTTAGGACACCCTATTGAATTCCATGGTTTTCTGTATCAGGAGATAATAATAAAAAAAAAAATTATCTGGTCCTTCAAAAGTCTTAAAATTTGGAAATAAAGCCTCAAATTAACAATATCACATGACATATCACACCGTGTCCTTATTTGATTAACAAAAACAAAGCCAAGATGGAAAAGCCATGTGTGACAAAGTTAGGACACCCTATGATTCAATTGCCTGTAGATCCACTTTTAGCAGCAATAACTTGAAGTAACCATTTTCTGTATGACTTTATCAGTCTCTCACATCGTTCTGGAGGAATTTTGGCCCACTCTTTGTAATATTGCTCCAGTTTATTGAGGTTTGTGGGTATTTGTTTATGCACAGCTCTCACCACAGCATTTCAGACAGGATGAGGTCTGGACTATGACTGGGCTATTGCAGAACCTTTATTCTTTTCTTGGGACTTGGGATCATTGTCCTGTTGCATTACCCAATCTTGGCCAAGCTTTAGCTGTTGGACGGATGTCCTCACATGGTTGATTCATGGTCGACTCAATGGTGCCTAGGTCCTGTGGCTACAACACAAGTCCAAAATCATCAGCCCTCCACCACAATATGTGACTTTTGGTGTGAGATGTTTGTTAGGTTTGTATCATTTAACATGTTAACTGAGGCCTATGGAGCCTGCGGTGAACTTCTTGGGTTGTCTGCCATTTCTCTGAGTGTTACATGGTCTGATCTTGGGATGAATTTGCTGCGATATCCACTCCTGAGAGGATTGATGTCTCTTTTGAATGTCTTCCACTTCTGAATAATCTACCTCACTGTAGAATGATGGACTTCAAATTGTTTGGAAATGGCCATATTACTCTTCCCAGATTGATGGCAGCAACAATTGTTTCTCTAAGATCATTGCTGATGTCTTACCTCCTTGGCATTGTGTTAACACACACCTGAAGGCTCTAGACCAGCAAACTGCCAAAACTTCTGCTTTTATAGAGGTGCTCACACTTGCTGATGATCATTGAATCAAAGGCATTTGACTGACTGCTACTTACCCTCCTAATTCTTATGTTAACAGTAAGGGTGTCCTAATTTTGTCACCCATGGCTTTTCCATTTTATCTTTTATATTTGTTAAATAAAAAATGACATGGTGCAATATGTCATGTGTTGTTGTTCATCTGAGGTTTTATTTTCCAAATTTCAAGACCTGGAAAGAACCAGTCATTTTTTTTTTTTTTTTTATGTCCTGATAAGGAAAACCATGGAATTCAAAAGGGTGTCCTAACTTTTTCACAGGACTATATATAAATATATATATATATATATATATATATATATATATATATATATATATATATATAACTTTCTGACCACAAATGCCAGACAGGCTGAATGAAAGCATAACTCCACTGTCTGGCAGCAGGTGGTGCTTATGAAACAACAAAAATACAGCTGCTTCTGTAAACAAAGCAGCGCTGCGCTTATAAAGGATACTTTATTAGGCATTACACACAAAAAGCAAATGCCATTGAAACTTTTCTGAAGACAGTAGGTTGCAACTTATGCATTCGTAAAATTCATTCATTCATACTTATTTTTTTTTCATATAATTTTCAGTCAGCACTCTGCCTTCCATCATGTTTTCACACAAGACGAAACCCTCACTGCATGTTGTGCTACACAGATGCATGTGCAATAGCCTAATTATTTATGGTTCATTGAACAAGCATGAAAAACATGTTTAAAACACTTAAAGCTCTGTAAAGCATATTTGGATTTTATAAAATTACTTTTAAGTAATTTAAATAAGTACTTTTTAAGTACAGTATCCTGAAAAAAGAGGTGTTTCTTTGTGCATACATGCAAGTGTTGTTGAATATACTGATTTGAACATCCTCTCAATCTAATCTTTTTCATCTCCAGACTCCTTTAGCGTCACAGTACCCTCCAGTCCTATACTTGTGGTCCGAGGAGCAACGGCACTTCTTTCCTGTGAATTCGAACCGGAGTCTAACATCTCTAATTTGGTGATCACATGGCAACGGCAGGAAGACTCACGAGTGGTCCACAGCTTCTACTACGAGAAAGACCAGCTCGATCGACAAAGCTCAGATTATTCTAGCCGGACAAAGATAAATCAGGAGGAACTTGCTAAAGGAAACGGATCCCTGAGTATAGCCAATATTGGACTGAAGGATGCAGGGAACTACATGTGCATAGTAACCAACGGGAAGGGGACTGACAGAGGAGTGGTGCGGTTGGTTTACACAGGTACGCCAGTGTTATTTTAGTATCGTTGAGATACTTTTATAGTTTTTACTAGTAGCATTTATTTTTAATATATTTTTAAAAATATTTTTATATATTTGTTTCATTTTCATTTGTAGTTTGTTTTTGTCATTTTTATTAATTTTTAAATTTTTTAAAATGTCTAAATCTCTATTATTTTTTGTTTCAGTTTTAGTTATTTTATCACATCATTAGACTAAATGAAAAAGAGAATGTTGCTGGTTTTTTTTTTTTTTCCCAGTTAAAATTTATTGTTATTTTAAGGAACAAAGTTTCTTTAGGTTTTAGTTAACTTTAGTAATAATCCTGCCAAACATTGGTCGAATTAAAGCAATTCTGTCATGTAATTCCAAACCTGTTCGTTGTAATGTTTTTGTTGCAACACAAAGTGAGAAATGGGGAAAAAAAGGGAACTGAGAATATGTGTAATATTACAGAAACCCATTTATATTTTTTCTTTCTTTGCATTTAAACAAGTCTTGTACTCTTTTCAAATGCACATAGCAAGTCATATGGATTCATATTCTGTCATGTAATTTTGACTTGTAATAGTTTGATGGGAGAGATGATTTGGTAAATCTTTGTGAGTGTTTTGTGCCTTCAGCCTTCTATTCCGAGCCGAGGTTAAGCATCCTTCTCAAATCCACCAATGTGACTGTCCAGTATGAGATGGAGGGCTACCCGAGGCCAGAGGTCATGTGGCTGGGGTCAGAAGGTCAGAATCTCACTGGCGACCTGGAGGTTTTGTCTGCATCAGACGAAGGACTGTACTACTTAAAAAGCAGCTACATAACCCAGAGTCCAGTGTTAAATGTCACATTTACTCTGAAAAACCCAGCTGCGCATCAGGAGCTACAGAGGCATGTTAACCTCAACTATGGTAAGCACTGCTTTCTGGGATAACATTGTAATTGATTGCATTTCATCAATGATTTAATTAGATTTTATTGTGTTCACTTGTTTACTGCTGTTGCAATGATGAATTTTTACACATCGTACTAAAGTTTGGAGTTGGTAAGACTTTAAGTTGCACCAAAGCTGCATTTTTTTGATTGAAAATACAGTAATATTGTGAAATATTACAACAATTTAAATGAACTCTGTTCTATTTGAATATATTTTAAAATGTTAAAATAAACTGATTTGCTGCTCAAGAAACATTTCTTATTATCATCAATGTTGAAAACAGTTGTTGTGCTTCATATTTTTGTGGAAACCAATATACATTTTTTTTCAGGATTCTTTTTCATTCTCAGATGTTTTGAGAGTTCAAAAGAACCACATTTATTTGAAATACAAATCTTTTGTAACACTGCAAGTAGGGGTGTGCGATATGACGATTTTTGATCGTGGACGATAAAAATGTCTCCACGATCTGCTTTTGGAGAAATATCGTAGTATCGTGCTACAGCGCAAATTCTATCAGCTGCAGTTCTGGTGTCAATATCAGCTATCAATATACTGTACAACGCCACATACATTCCCAGCAGGCACAAAACAGGCACAGAACATCATAAGACGTTGATATTTGGTTAAATTTTGGTTGCGACGTTGGGTGACCAAAATTCAACGTAAATTCAACGTCTAATGTCAATGTTAAATTGATGTCCAATACCGACGTCAGCTGACGTTGAGATTTTGTTGTTTTTAGGTTGTGCAACCAAAATCCAACATTAAGTCAACGTCAAATTGACGTCAAATATTGACGTAAAATTGACGTCAAATATTGACGTCAACCCGATTTTCATTTTCAACCAAAATGCAACGTCTGTCCGACGTCATGTCCAACGTCAACCTGACGTTACATAGACGTCTGGTGCCTGCTGGATTCACATCAGTGTTAACTCAGCGGTATAGTTACTCTCACGGGACACTGCACTTATTTGCAATCACAAAACTACATTATTTGCTTGTGTTTTAAAGCCTTGCCGGTTAAACGTTTCATTCACGCGCTGGTCTGACGTGCGCTTTTTCTGAGCCCGTACACCTGAAGCGCGCGCACTAAAAAGCCTGTCTAACAGCGCCTGATTACTGAACTAAGTTATCTTTTGCGCTAATACTGTCAAAACACACAAGGTTTATGTATAGACTCAGCTGGTTATGTCTAAAATGAAAGTAATGGATGCTTGCCTGTATATTAGATGCGTGCAGGTCTTAAAGGGACAGAACTAAACATGCTGCCGACTGTCATTAAAGGGATAGTTCACCCTAAAATTATTTACTCACTCACATGTTGTCCCAAACCTGTATTAATTTCTTTCTTGTGCTGAACGCAAAAGAAGATATTTTGAAGAATGTGGGTAACCAAACAGTTGCCTGTCCACATTGAATTTGATAGAAGGGGAAAAAAAAATACTATGGAAGTCACTGTGGACCAGCAACTGTTTGGTACATTCTTCAAAATAGCTTGTATGTTCAGCAGAAGAAAGAAACTCATTCAGGTTTAAAACTAATTTTGAGTGAGTAAATGATGGTATAAATATAAAACACTATGACAGAATCGACAGACGACAGAATTTTTATTCTTTTAATGTAAAAAAAACCCCAAAAAACTCGCTACTCTTGACAGAAAAAAATAATACAGCTACTTTAACAGGAATCAATCTATATAGTGTTTTAATTTTGTATTTGTTCATTCAATTTCTTGAATGCTCCTGCTAAATATGCCTATTGTACCTGAAAATAAAGCACTGTTTGTTTTATTTGTATATTATGTGTATTTGTAATGTGTATCTTTGTTCTTATTTTTAATAACAAAGATAAAATAATGACAGTTTTTTTTTTTTATCTTCATCCACTTTGGCCTAAATATCCACCATTCTTTTTTATATTTTGTTACCTTGAAAGGCTTTGTCTTTATAACAGGGAAATTATTTTGGCTGCACTGCTCAGACAAAATAGTAAAACTAACATGACAAAGAATCGTGATAAAATCGTGAAATCGTGATATATAAAAAAAAAATAAAAATTTGTGATATGATATTTTTTCCATATCGCCCACCCCTAAAAAGTGTTGTAACTTACCAGTATCCAGTATAATTGTTGAGGTACACCAAGAAGGAATGCGATGGTGAAATGGGAGTACTTCAAAACAACTCCCTTTGAATTTCCCAAGTCTGACATTGACAAACTATAAACTCCTTAAAAAACTCCTTATCATTCAGAAACCCACATGACATTCTTATTTTAGGGAGATGTTAATTGATCCAGATGGCATAAATTATCGAGGTCTGATGAGTCGGACATAAATGTGTCCATATAGTTCTTGTGCTGCATTCCAAGAGTTATGAAACCATATTTGTTTGTATGAGAAACATCTAGTGAAGAGCAACTGCTTCGACTTTGTATTGATCTTATCAAGCAACATGTAAAAAACTTTAAGATCTTATCAAGCAGTACCCAAAAATAATGAAGATCTTATCAAGCACTAAAAACGTGAAGATCCTATAAATCAGTATGCAAAAAACATAAAGATCTTAACAAACTTATCAAGCAGTATGCAAAAAACAAATATTTTATTAAACTTATCGACCACTACACAAAAAATGTAAAGATCTTGTCAAGCAGTATGCAAAAAAAAAAAAATAATAATTTTATTCATATTATCGAGAAGTATGCAAAAAACATAAAGATCTTATTAAGCAGTATGCAAAAAACCCCGTAAAGACCTTATTAATCTTAAGCTGTATGCAAAAAGTGTAAAGATCGTATCAATCTTATCATGCAATATGCAAAAAACTTAAAGCTCTTATTGAACTTATCAAGCAGTACAGAGAGAAAAAAAAGATTTTATCATTCTTATAAAGCAGTATGCAAAAACAAATCTTATAAGCCTTGCAAGCAGCATGTAGAAAAATGTAAATAAACATCTTAACGATCTCATAAAGCAATATGCAAAAAAAAAAAAAAAAAACAAAGCATGGAGGGTCAACCTGTGGCAGAAATGGCATTATTTTGGAAAGAGTTAAGCTCTCAGCTCATGATAAGGGGTTGTAGAAGAAGGCATTTTAACACCAAAACTGTAATTAAATATCACTGAATTTCATTACAAATTATTTGAGTGACTAACGTGAAATTTGTATTTTCAAATTTGAAGATACCTCGATTTGAAAGTAATCTGAATTCAAGTACTTTGTCCCGTTTTGCTTTAATGACATTAAGCACGGGTGTGGATTCTAATAATCTGTAGCAAACAGTGAATGTCTGAGTGGCTGGAAAGCTAACTATCCATCAGTCTGTCTGTCTGCACCAATCTCACCTCTGAAGCTATAATTGGCCTCGGCTGTGCTGAGTACAAAGCTCAGTATTTTGGGTCACAGCATGTGGAAGCTGGGGGAATGTTGCCAGAATGAGGCTGCAGTCCCAGCGTGGAGAGTTATTTACTACTTATTTTCCGCCACTGTGCTATTTGTGGTCTGTTGCTATGGTTTTACCTTTTTTGTTTTCCAAAACTGTTTTTTTTTTTTTTTTTTTTTTTATTGCAGTCAAAAGTTGAAGTAAACATGAGTCTCAGAATATCTGCATTATTGAAAAATACTTGAGCTGACATGAAGTAACCCTGATGCTCATGGTCTCCAGCATGTTCCGAGATGCTCCTTGAAGCGACAAAATCACATTGTACAAGAGTCATGTGATCGGTGTCAATCATTTACTTGTCATGCATTTGGTTTGTAACCTCAAAGAACCAGTGCAGTGAATCTCTGTCTTTGTTGTGTGAGCTCTTGAGAGCAGAATCAGTCCTTCATTGTCTGATAGCTAACAGGTACCCATTACATTCATTTTCAATTTTGAATAAGCATCACCCTAGTTTAGCAGTTAGTTCCCAAACTGGCATCCATTTTAAGAATAAAAGCCACATTGTTGGGAAAGTGACACTGCAAGTGATTACAACACAAAAGCCTGTTTGATAGTCTTGAGCCAATGACAAATCAGGAGTTTAAGCATTGCAGCTGATTCACTGACTTTTGCATCGTGAACATTCATTTCTTGTTGCAGATTTGTTTACAGGGCATTTTGCAAGCATTGTAAATTGTATACAGTTTGAGGAATCTGTCAGCAAAAAATGTTTTTGACATTTTTAGATCATTTCCTTCCTTCCTTCCTTCCTTCCTTCGTTTGGAATTGTTTTATGATGCAAAACTTGAAATGCCAAACTGCTTTAATGTATTTGAGACATTTCAGTGTAGCTCCATAATCTGTGGTCATAATAGAAAATGAGCGGGGATATGATGTATAGAATTGTTCAGCACGGACAGTAAAAACATGTATAATGTTTTTAAGAAGATTTTTGTTTAAAATATTATGTTGTTCTTTTGAATTCGTCAAAGAATCCTAAAAAAAAAAAAAAAAGAAATCTTGGTTTCCACAAAAATATTAAGCAGCACAACTGTTTTCAACATTGTTAATAATCAGATGTTTCTTTCAGCAAATCAGCATATTAGAATGATTTCTGAAGGATCATGCGACACTGAAGACTGGAGTAATGATGCTGAAAATTCAGCTTTGCATCACAGGAATAAATTACATTTTAATATACATTCAAATAGAAATATTTATTTTAAGTTGTAATAATATTTCACAGTATTAATGTTCTTACTGTGTCAAATAAATCCAGCCTTGGTGAGCATAAGAGGCTCCTTTCAAAAAAAAAAAAAAAAAATCTTACCCACCTCTAACATTGAACTGTAGTGTATGAAATTTAAAATTAGGCATAAAATGTTATCCAAAGTCAACATAAAAATGAAAAGAAATTAAAATTCAGATTCATCAGTTCACATAATTCCAAAGAAAAAATCATTTGACATTTAAAATGTTGAATATTATTGAATATCCTGTTTAAAATGTCATTACAGAAAGTATTAATGTGTATGGAGTCACCTCTTGGTAATGTGTTCCTCTTGTCTGGCTTTTATTTTAGATGGGAACACGAGCTCCAGTAAATCAGTTGTGGTTCTGTCTGTATTGTGTTTGTTCCTCCTGTGCACGACAGGTCTGCTTCTATGGTTATACTGCTGTGCCAAGCGCAAATGACCTCTCGTCCATGCTAAATTGCTGGAAATAAATGTTCCTGTGCTGAGTGCCAACTACTACTGCTATTCCAATAGTGCCTCCAACATAATTTTTGGACTTGTATTTTTATATTTAAATTAATACTGCTGCTCTACTAGATTTATATAATGCTGATCTGAGAGAGAAGCACAAGAAATCATTGAAGTTGAAGAGTGTGATTTTTGTTGAATTACATTGTCAATTGCTGTCCTAATTTCTTCACTAGCGACTATCCTGAGCTGTCACGTAAAACCAGAGAAAGTCAATTTCAGGCTTTTTAGAGCATTCATAAAAATAAGAGTGGGAATACTTCGAATTTTGTACAAAAATCATATTTTGCAAAATTCATCGCTACTTTTGAATGGCCGTTTATGGAAAAAGCTGTTTTTGGAAACCTAAATTGACAACAACAGTAACATGACCATGCTAACCAGTGTAACAACACTACCATGAATGAATTTAGGGCAGGACTATCAATCTTTTTTAGTCTGTTTGGCGCCACAGAAATGACACACTTCAGCTTTATAGGTGGCAGCTCAGTGAAGACGGATATATTTTAAAACACTGATTATATGAATGTTTGTGTATGCAATTTACATTTAACTGAAAGAATATTCGAGGCAGAGAATGGAGAAGTTTACTTTCACTGTAGCATTAATATTAACAAGATAAAATGAGATGTATTTTCACTTTTATTAACTTCAGTACAAAACATGAGCTTTAGAAGTTTAATATTTTTTTTGTTATATTTTTATTAAGACATTTTAAATTATCTTTAAAAAATGTCTTTCAATCAAAACCAAATTAAACCAAACAAGGTATTTTTCAGATCATGAGTGTTTCTTTATGATATGTGTTTGTTTGTAAATTACAAAATGAAATATTATTAATGTCATTATTATGATATTATTAATTACATTATTAATAATTATTAAATACATTATTAATAATGAAAAACAAACAAACAGTATTTCAGCCATGTAATCCACAAAACATTTCATGGTTTACAGAAATGACACCTCTCACATGTCCATTCCAACTAAAAGGTTCTTTTAAAATCATGTCAATTAACAAGAGGTATTAAATTATGTAACTTGTATTTTTGTTTTTTAAATATGGATGATGACAGAGATCTCTGGTTTCTCCGTGTCATGTACTTGCATAGCAGAGTAGGTGATTGCTTTCACTTCTGTTCCCTGTAAAACAGGAAAATAAAATCATTGAAATCTTTGCAGTCTGATGTCTGTTTAAATGAGAGTGTGTAATTAATGCACCAAATGAAATCACCAAAACACTGGGAGTCTGCAATGAATCCACTATTAAAATGTTTTTTAACTTAAAACCATTGCTTCCAGCTACAATACGAGTTCTCTATCCATAATATTGCTTTCCCCAGTGATTGTCTGAATCAGGAGAGAAATATGCACAGATCAAGCACCGTTTAACACTCCAAAGCAGTTCTAAACAAATATGTTGGTGAATTTTGATGTGAGACAACAACACGATTTACTTTTTTACTAGGGAAAGCATTATTGATTATAGACTGAAATTGTGGCCAGAAGCGATGATTTAAAGTTAATATTTTTATCAGCTGTTTGGACTCTCATTCTGACGGCACCCATTCACTACAGAGGATCCACTGGTGAGCAAGTCATGGAATGCAACATTTTACCAAATCTATTTCGAAGAATCAATCTCACCTACATCTTTGATGGCCTGAGGGATGAGTAAATGTTCTGCAAAATTTCATTTTTTGGGTTTAAGCAGCTCGGGCCAGACATAACAGCGTTCCAGTGTTATGACTCTGGGGCAGGACTATGAGTTTGTTTAAACACTGGTCGTTTTATTCACCACTGATTCCTATCACTTGTTTAGCTCACTAGTTTAGCTCCAACCCTAATCAAACACACCTGAAGCAGTTAATCAAAGTCTTGTTGGGTATATTTGAAACTTCCAGGCAGGTGTGTTGAGGCAAGTTGGAGCTAAACTCTGCACGACACTGGCCCTCCAGGATCAAGTTTGATGACCCCTGGTCTAGAGTGTAGACGCACACCATAATTTTAAGATTACTTTAAAGACACACATGGGAAAGGAATTACAGAGGTATGTGTTCCCCAGACGAATATTACAGGATTTTAAAAGACTATAGCACAAGGTAATATTCACAGTATGATTATAAAGTGAAGGAAACACTATATAACAGTATTTATGTCGCATATAATATACACAAGCCAGAATGAACATTTTTAAGTACTTGAATGGGGAAAAGCAAAAATATTTGAGACTTAAGGAATTAAATCTGACATTAATTGCATCATAAACTGAACTTAAATCATGCAAATAAATGTTTTTTTTTTTTTTTTTTTTTTTTTTCAGACCGGTCCATATGCACTACAAACTGACGCCATATTGAGTGTTACGATTCATTTTTATATCATCGAACCATTTCTTCCCATTTATATGGTCAATCTCTGTACTCTTAGTCAATGCTGCAGAAATAAAAACCAAAAGCACTTTTTCTCATTCTATCAGTAGAGGCTGCTATGATTGGGAAATCCTAATAACTATGCTACTGATTTATAAAGGAAGTTTAAATTCGGCATGCTTTGAAAATGAAAGTGTGAACATATACTAAAATATAAAATGGACAAATGTGATTGTGATGTATTTATGAGCTGTTTGGACTCTCATTCTGACGGCACCCATTCACTGAAGAGGATCCATTGGTGAGCAAGTGATGCAATGCTAAATTGAGGGTGAGTAAATATTCAGCAAATTTTCATTTTTGGGTGAATTATTCCTTTAAACCAGACATACCAGAGTTCCAATGATGAATCTGGGTCAGAAATATATGTTGGATTAAACAGTGGTAGTCTTTTATGCACCACTGATTTTTATGCATTTGTATCGCTACTAGATCAAACCACAGGTTTGCACAACAACTCCATCTATGGCAATTGTGGTTTCATAGTTGCTCCCTTTTGACCATCTTGGACTTGTGACAAGATACTGTTTTTCAGCTTATAGATGCTGCTATATTAGGAATGTCCTAATCCTAACTCCCCTATGATTTGATCTAGGAAGTTACTACTTGTTATGACAGAATAATAACAAGCAACCCATAAAATCCCCTGTGGATTTCCATAAGGGTTTGCTGGGCTAGAAAATAGATGTGCTACTGTTCAGCTAGATGTGATTCGGCAGTGAATGTGTAAAGCATATAAGCCACGGATATGTTTATACAGACAGATGAGAACATTCCTGCGGATCAGGGCTCTGAACTGGAACGAAAACGAAAACCGGAAACGAACGAAATTTTGAATGGAACAGAACCGGAAACAGAAACGAAATCAAATTTTATAGTTCCGAACAGAATCGAAAATTTGAAATGGCCATTAACCGGTTAATAACCTTATTTTATCGTTCCATTTAATATTTGAAATTTGCTGTCAACCAATCAGGAATTCAAGTAGCTAGAGTATGCAGATGTGACGCTGAAGCATCCAACGAGTGAAATCATAGATATATATATATATATATATACCGGTACCTGTCTATGAGTGAAATGCCCGCGCGCTCAGCCTTTGAGCTCTTCATAGGTAAGTCACAATACACCTGTTAGAGTTTATCCGAGGACTGATGGATTCAACAGATCTTACGCACCTGCAGCGCTTCTGTGAACGGAGAAAACGGAATAAAACTATAGGCTTACATAAAAAGGAATACATATTTTTAAATATCTTTAAAAATACTTTAATGTCTTTAAAGGATTAATATTTTTGTTTTTGTTTAGTAGCCTACATTTAGGCAAATCTAGAAAAGATGATAAGCGCAGCGGGTTAAGATACCATCTCTTCCTGATTTTTTTTTTCTTTTCTTTATTTTTCTTTTTGTGTAAAGAAAACACTGTACTTTATTATTGTTATTATTATTATTACAGGCAAAGACAATTTTTAAAATAACGTTATTAACCGTTATTTTTTCTACTCGAACCGGTTTCGGTAATAATACAGAGGACCGCAGGAACAGAAACGTTAAAATATCGATTCTGCTCGGAGTGAACCGATTGAGTTTTTTTTTCTCGTTTTCAAGCCCTGCTGCGGATGCTTATTTACATTGAACTCCTCACCCCAACCCACAAGCAAAAAAAAAAAGAATGACTGTAATCTGAATGAAACATGCACAACAGTCACACAACATGAAGGAATCATACAGAATCATTTGAAAACTAGAGTGAATCAAGGCCCTGTCCTGAATTTCTCAAAATGCTTCTGCTGAATTTAAATGCAGACTTATTTAAAGGGATATCTCACCCAAAAATTAAACTTCTGTCATCATTTACTCACTCTCACCTGTATGAATTATTTTCTTCTGCTGAACACAGAAGATATTTTGAAGAATGTGAGTAACCAAACCGTTGGTCCCAAAAATAAAGGTCACAAAAGGGGGGTTTTCACAGTGATGCTATAGAAAAACCATTTTGGTTCCCCAAAGAACCTTTCAGTGAACAGTTCTTGAAAGAACCATACATTTTTCTAAATGTGAAGAACGTTTTAATAATCTAAATAATGTCTTTCCAGTATAAAAGAAGCTTTAGTGCAATGGAAAGGTTCCACGGATGTTCAATTATCTTCATGGAACCAAAGATGCCAATAAAGAACCTTAATTTTTTTTACAGTGTTCTTCAAAATATCTTCTTCTGTATTCACCAGAAAAAAAAAAAAAAATATATATATATATATATATATATATATTATTCAAACAGAATTGATATTTGTAGTTCTCGGAAGGCAGAGTCTGAAAATCCCCAATTCCAGACTGGTTAAACACTACAAAATGTGTTAGCCAGAAAAGCCAGACACTTGTCAGGAATGTGGGGCCTATTTCTGAGCAAAGGAAAGCAAGCTGTGAATGTTTATTTGACGCTATTCCATGTGGGTCAAATGACCGGAATGGTCACAATGAAAGTAGGAGAGGCTTTCCTCACCCATTGCTTTTTTTCCTCCCATAAGCACAGAATTGAACATCAACCCTGAATATGATTACAGTCATTTCTTTTTAGTCATTTCTCAGTCAGGGCCTACATTTTTACTGTATTCTCTAATGCATGAATATGTAAGGCATAACTGGTAAAGCAAAACTGGTTTCATAGTATCTGAACCAATAGGGTATCACACAGTTTGAAGACTAATGGTAGATGCTGTAATAACACCAATCTAGAGCCAAAGAGCATAAAACAAACCTAAACTGCTTGATTGTTATACTGTCAATAAATGTCAGCTATATTATCACCCAGCAATATATTAAAATATAACTATGTATGCAACTATGCCTAGCTTTATTCACATACATACAGTATACTCAAATATAGAACAATATATACTATACAGCATATCTCAACTGTTTGATTGCTTGTATCGTCACAGAATGGCAACTTTTATCGCCCAGCTATAAGGCATGAAGATATTAAGAAATTCTTAATGTTAAATATTTATTAAAAATCTTTTTCATTGACTGACAGCCAGTCAGAAGTATTGATTTATGAATTATTTATTTTGTGAACCACACATAGATGCCAAATATTTCATTATATTACTAGTGGGTGTATTCCAAGTATTTGTTTCTTTGATTCATAGGAAACATGTTTAAAACGTATTAGACTAGATGTCATAATCATGTATGAGTCAAATGTGGTTTACAAAATTACAAAACATCACATAAAATGAGCTTTACACATTGTAACTTTGGTTGTTATTTTGTGATGAAATTTCACACATCAGAAAGATTTCCAGGGAAAACGATTCAGCCCACTTTCACTATAATTCAAATTCGTGATTTGGATAGTCCTAAATCTGAGTGGAGACGTACTGAAATCGCGTTTGGTCTCGTACATACCTTCTTAGTGTCTGCGCTTGCGTGGCCATTTATTGTGATTAACAGGAAAGTGTGTCCAGCTCAATTCAATTAGTGATTTGTTAGATGGGTATAAAAAAGGTTATTATACCGTGGCAGCCATCGTCGTGTGAAGACCAAAGTGTGTAAAGACCATCGACTCTACCGTGCGACTCCACCGGACAGGGACACCGGCAAGGGATAAGTATCGCTTTTCATTTATTCTCTTTCCTATTACTTGTTTCACTTCTCTTTCAGTTTTTATAACCATTTCTTACTTGTATGTTTGGCACAGTTATTTTTTTAGGATTACTGTTAAACTAATGTAGTTTGATTTGTATATGTTATCTATTTTAATTTTAGTTACAGTTGTAGTAATGTTTGTCATTTTATTAGTTTTTTTCTATTATGTCTGTATAAGTTATTTATTAAGTTTTAGTTTTATTTAATTTGAGTTATTTTAGTACTTCAACAAACTACATGGAAATGAAATAATATTGCATTTATGGATATGCGTGTGTGTGCATATATGTCTGTGTGTGTGTTCATACACGTAGTTGTTTTTGGTGTTTGGCTTAGTTTTATGTTAGAATCATTATTACACTTTTATACCTTTTGTTCTCTTAATATTTTGAATTGTTTGTAGCTTTATTTTGTTTTCATTTAACTGTTAAGTTTGGAAAATTTGGAAATATGCATTTCTCATTTTTATTTAATTAACTTTTTTAATGTGTGTGTATATATACTATTTATAAAGTTTTAGCTTTTAGTTTTGCATCAGTTTTAGTTGTTTTAATACTACAATTGATTGTTTCTGTTGACCTCATTTGTAAGTCGCTTTGGATAAAAGCGTCTGCTAAATGACTAAAAGTAAAAGTAAAGTAAAAGTAAATCTTTCCCAGGCTTCCTGTATGGCTATGTTGGCCTAACTGGATTGAAAAAATAAGCTCAACATCCAAGGAGTTCATTCGGGTTCAGACAAAAAAGGAGGGAGCTCTGTGGGCGTACAATGAAATATTCTTAGGAAAGAGGGGTTCTGTATTCCCGGTGCACTCTTTTAGAGTCAGAACTCACCCTATAGAGCAGATTCTGCAGCACATTCGGTCTATGTTCAAAACCTGCACTTTCTGCAAAACAAAAGATCAGGTTGTTGGAAAATGGAAAAGACTCATGTCACAGAAAATCAAATGCCAATGTGTGCACAATACCCTGGGAATGAACAAGACATCAGCACTGAATTTAAAGAGCCAGTCATCCAGGAAATGAAAAAGGAGTGACTCCATATTATCTCCTGAAACAACAAGATATAGGCCCAGTTTCACAGACAGGGCTTAGACTAAGCCAGGATTAGGCCATAGTTTCAATTAGGACATTTAAATAATTTTTATAAACATGCTTAGAAAAAAAAACATTACTGGGGTACATCTTGAGACAAAAAGGCACTGATATATTTTAAGATCAGTCAGTGCAAGTTTATTTCAGTTGAAACAGCTCAGACTTACATTTTAGTCTGGGACTAGGTTTAAGCCTTGTCTGTGAAACCGGGGGAAAGTCACAATCTGGCTTGACTAATAGTTTTCAATTTACTTCCTTTTTTTGTCACACAGTGCCTTTGAGATTGCTTGTAATGCCCCCTGTAATCTAATATATCAGTACTCCTTCATAATGTTTTGTCAAATAATGAAAAACAAAATGACATTTATTTAGTTACTTGAGATAATAAGTGGTTCTCAAGCTTTCTGAATCCACAGCCCTCCTCTGTGTAACACAAACTCAAAATATGTGACCCTGGACCACAAAACCAGTCTTAAGTAGCACAGGTATATTTGTAGCAATAGCCAAAAATACACTGTATGGGTCAAAATTATAGATTTTTCTTTTATGCCAAAAATCATTAGGATATTAAGTAAAGATCATGTTCCATGAAGATATTTTGTCAATTTCCTACCATAAATCTATCAAAATGTAATTTTTGAGTAGTAATGTGCATTGCTAAGAACTTTTTGATTTTTTTTTTGCACCCTCAGATTCCAGATTTTCAAATAGTTGCATCTCGGACAAATATTGTCCTATCCTAACAAACCATACATCAATTGAAAGCTTATTTATTCAGTTTTCATATGATTTGTAAATCTCAATTTCGAAAAAATGGACACTTATGACTGGTTTTGTGGTCCAGGGTCACATATGATGTCAGTCTTTTTTTCTTGTCCTATTATTTTTATTGCTTTTTAGGGGGCTTTTTAATTTAGATGATGTTAACAGGACTATTTTTAAACAATTTAGACACATCTGGCACACATCTGGAAGTTTGCCTGGTTGAAAACCACTGTTCTAAAGTGACTTGCAAAGTAGCAATTCACAAACAAGCAATTAATGGTGGAGTCAATAATATTACTAGTAAAGTTATCGTTGACAAAAAAAAATAAATAAATAAATAAACCCTTTTAGTTTAACATCATTTTTTGCTCTTGAATAGCAAAAACAGTTCTTTCAGTTTTCAATGTCATGCTGAATAAAAGACAAACAGAATAATTAAGCATTATAAATGTCTCCTTGCAATATTCACTGAAAAAAGTGCAAATGCCTTGTCATTACTCTAAAGAACATTTTATACTTCATCCGACTTAAATTAATTTTCTGTCTTGTCATTGAGCTAAAGTAAATTATTTAGTTAACTGGAAGTAAAACCAAGTTTTGTTGGTGTAATCTGAACTATTTGCTTCACATAAAATCATCTTGCTTCATCTCAGAACGGTTCTCTGTGCTCATGCAGCCGAAGCGCGCGCACGGAGACCCATCCGTCAGCAGCATTTTCTGCTGTTTGAATCGCCAAATATACACAAAATATGTTAAATGTCTGTCATAACACAGTCGGTTATGTTTTAAGTGAATGTAAAGTTTTGGGAGAAAATATGATTTAGAAGCAATATATTGGATCCATGCATTCAGTTTTAAAGTTAAAGCAGCTTCCCTGCTGTCCCTGTCGTTAATCAAACAATAAAAGAAAAATAGTCTGTTTAATTCATAACGTAAAGAGATTTCTTTATTTTAAATATTTGGTTAGTTTATTCAAGTAGTATTCCTCATTACCGTTAAGCTCATTTGTATCTTTGTTCTGTTGTCCTGTTTCTCACTCGAATTGTTCATTTTTATTACTGTTTGCTTGTCTATGCTTTAATTTTCCTTTAATCTAGATGGTGATGTCTGTCATTGTCTTTTTTAGAAAATATGTTTTTAATGACTTCACAACAGATTGGAGATGTAATCGAGTCACAGGACAACTGTAAGTGCTGCTGTTTTTCTTAGTTGATATCTGCTGTACTTTATCAATTATGTCTAAGAGATTTTTCCATCTGTACCATAATATTACAGACCCATACCAGTCAATACCAGGCCAATTCCAAAGCAATACATACATGTTTGAGATAAGGTTCTTTAATAAATTACGAAGTGCATGAAATGATTTAATGAAAATTGTGCTGTTGTTATTCAAGGTATTTATCTCAGACATTTATGTGTATACTATAATTTATTCCAATTCTTTTTCTCAAAATCTCTCATCATAGCAGGAAAAACAGACACTTTGGAGAAGGTGAAGAGCTCTTGCGAGTACAGGAAAAAGCAGCCCTGCCTGGCAGAAAAAGAAACTTTTTTTTTTTCTTTGTTTGTTTGTTTCTACAGATGGACAGAGAATTAAGGGTTAGTTCACTCAAAAATGAAAAATCTGTGATTTACTCACCCTCATCTCATTGCAAACCCATACTTGTGAGAACCTATTATAATCAGTGATGCTGTCTACACTGGATGCAGTGCGGCGCAACACAACACGACACGACAAATCCCGGCAGTAAACTGCTGCCTCATTCTATGACGCACTGACACAAAGTTCAAATGATGTGTCACTTTGTCACATCATTGCGGTGTGATGGCATAACTGTCACGTCACACACGGTGTTTGGTTCATCTTTGAAACAATTTTTTTAATGAAACTTGAGAGATTTCTGTCCATCCATAGAAAGTTTAGGTAACCAAAACTTAGAATATTCTAGAAGGTCATAAAGATGTTTTTAAGTATTCCATATGAATTGAGTGTTGTTGTTTTTTGTTTTTCTTGTGAAGAGATACAGTTGCTTTATATGAACAGATTTAATTTAGGCTTTTATTCACATATAAACGCATACACGTTTCATATGGATTCATTTTATGCACCTTTATGACTTTTTTGGATCCTCTACATTTTGGTTACATGGACTGTCACTG
This sequence comes from Spinibarbus caldwelli, assembly GCA_039654775.1. Lineage (NCBI taxonomy): Eukaryota > Metazoa > Chordata > Actinopteri > Cypriniformes > Cyprinidae > Spinibarbus > Spinibarbus caldwelli. The sequence goes on from CM077243.1 coordinate 5,201,721, forward strand.
GAGGGAAGGAACGCTTTCAGGATTCATTATGAAATATCTTAATTTGTGTTTTGAAGATAACCAAAGTCTGATGGATTTGATCTACAAGAGGGTGAGTAAATGACGATGATGATGATGATGATTTCCCTGAAAAGTTTTTCCACTGAATTGATGTATTAAAAAAGCACCAAATATCAGAATTGTTGTAAAATGTATTGAAATCTATAATGAGTTTACAATGTTGACCTTGAATTCTAATGTATTTTTTAAAATTTGTCCAAATGTGAGAGACTGTCCTGCTTTCTTTTTCTTTCTTTCTTTTTTTTTTTTTTAAAGTTAATGCAAGTTCATCTGGAATGTGAGTGGCTTTTTTCAATGGCACATGGACATTAATTTTGTTGGATGAATGTTCTTTCTGGAATGTTATGCTTTTATTAATCCATGCGGTTCTAAAGCAATTTTCACTATTAACTGTTGTAAATTGTTTCTCAAATTTCTATGCAAAAAAGTGGAAATTATGTCAATGAGTGTTGAATATTTCACTGCATGTGATGTAATAAACATTTTAAAATGTTTGACTCTCAAGAGTGTAAAAAGCTTCATTTTTTCCAAACAATGTACAATTTAGATTTGTATTTATCTGGATATTTGATTTAAAAATGTTTAAAAATTTAAGTTAATCCAAATAGATTTATACTGATCATTTGTGATCATTTGTCATTTGTAGTTATGTAAAAAAAAAAAAAAAAAAAAAAAAAAAATTAATTATATATATATATTTGGTTGAAAGTGAATTTTTAGTTTCAGTTGACTACAGAAATTTGATTTGGTCAAACTTAATTCTTTCAGCTGAGAACAAGTAAACCGATTACTTGTAACAAGATGAAGTCATTTTTTAAAGTATTTTTTCAGTGTATTTTGGCCACATGAAGTCATGTAATAGCTTTCAGCGTCAATGTCTGCCACTCCCAAGCTCCCAACATTTTAGCTTTTAGTCTAATTAATGTTCTCACCAGTAAACAGTGGTATAATTTTATTAGCAAAGGCTATTGTTATCCACTCTGCCCACTGTTGCTCAGAAAATGTAACACAAACAAAACACTGCTTCTAATTGCACTTGTGCATGTGACGCTATTTAACATGATTTATAATTTTTGTAAACAGAGTCTACCACTATTTAATGCAAATACCATCTCTACCTGAATTTTAGAGGAGTTGATTCGGTTGTAGAATGCGGTTGTCACTCCTGTAAATTACTGAACTGTGTGTGTACAGAATTGACAATTAACTACAGAACTTAGCTGTCTGTCTGTGTGTGTGTGTGTGTGTGTGTGTGGAGTCAAATGTAGTAGACGCTTGTAATTCCAGGTGGTCTGAAAAGAAAAGGTTGAATATACTGTCCCACCTTCTGATTCTACTTCTAGAGTGTCAATGTGTTCCACAGTTTCTGTGTCTGTCATGCAGCCAAACCTCTCCCCATTGCACACTTTTCAAAAGCCTCTTCCAGAGAATCGCCCCATGAATGACTCCTACAGTGAAAAAAAGAGGCAATCCTTCAAAGTTATACTGCAAGTACACATATTCATTAATTTATGGGTGAGTTTAAAGGTGTAACCACTCAAAAAAAAAAAAAAAAAAAAAAAAAAATCCAGCGGTAATGGAAATGACTCACTTGTCTGTTAAAATGGCTGTTTTCATTCCAGTGTTTACCACCAGTGCAGCTTCTTTACATGTGATTTAAGTAAAAGTGCACTAGTTACAGGCAAATACTTACTGGACATCTGCAGTATGATCAAGATCTGAAACAGAAAATCAAATATTGCTTTAATGATAACGACACCGATTCACACTCTAATCTAAAACCCATATAAATATAAACGTGGAGCTGCAAACACTGAGCAATCACAGAATTAAACTATTTTGCTTCCAACACTATAAGAAATATTCTCAATTCTCAAATATTCTCAAATGAATTAACAAGGAACTGGTGGAGACACAGATGAGCTCTTGACGTCTGTTGTGTAAATCACTGCAGGAATGTAAGGAACTTCCTCTGTGAAGTCACATGAACTTCATTTGTGAACTTTCAAAGCAGCCCAATCTCTGACATTATTCAAAAATCTGTTTGTTTATTTTCTGTTTGTTACTTTTAATGAATTTATACTAACAGTCTTAAAAAGCTTCTACTTATTTTGTTTTATTGTAGAACAAGAACACTTGCAGAGAAAGCTACTGAAGGGCTGGATTTCCAATCTCCTCCTCTTCTAGCAGCCTATGAATGCGTAATCATAGTTCTCTTAGAACTAGTCTATCTGGTATTTCTCATACAAGTCAGGGATGATATTCCATATTTTGTCTTTGAAACACGAATAGTTCTTTAGGCCTATCTATTTTTAAAAAAGCTTCCACTTTATGCTCCCATACTGTGGACACGGATGAGCAATACAAAAACGTCCCAAAGCTGTTAATAATATCAACCAGATCAAATGACCAGAACTAACTGTTGTATGGCTAAATGATGTTATTCTGCCAAGAACAACAAAAAAACACGGACCTTTCCAAGGTTGCAGGCAAATGAAGGTAGTATAGGCTATTCCTAAAGGCAGGAGGGGACAGCACTGTCTATTTTTGGTCATGCTATCTAACAGCAGATAAAGAAGAGGAAGCATGCACGAGAAAGTTTTAAATGGACTCGAAGATGTTCAGTTTATTGGAACAGTGAATATTACTTCTTTGCAAGTAAGTCCTTTATTATTAGGTTTTAAAATCGTTAACCAGTAGTTTTTTAATAGGTTAAAAGTTCAAAACTGTAAGGAGGTGAAAGTGACAAACGACTGATGTTGTAATAGGAAAATCGAAGCGTTTCAAAACTCTGAATCATTTGATTCTCCGCAAAATGATTCAGTGTTTCGAAGCGTTTATAGCCACACCACAGGCTGGCGGCATCTGCTGATCAAAACGGTGCAAATGCAAAGAAAACTTCCCTAACATGTATCACTGACACCTTTTGCGATTGTTTTAAGAAAAGTAAAATCTATTAAACGCAATCTAAAAATATCAAAATATCATTAAGTATAAAATTTTGTAAAAATATGTGTTAATTTATTAATTTGTAGTGCTTGTTTTGTCTTGCATGGCTTGGCAAACTAGATCTATAAGAAGCAATTAAACATAGTTCTTCTTTTTTTTTTTTTTTTTTTAATATAATACATGCATGCATTAAAATTCAGAAGGATTATAACACTCATCAGAGATTAGTTAAATCACGCGTTTGGCCTTACCAGGGGTGCGTTTCCCAAAAGCATCGTTAGCTAACTATGGTTGTAAGTTCCATTGAATTCTATTGATAACGACGGAACTTGCGACCATGGTTGCTTTTGGGAAACGCACCCCAGATCAACACCACCCAGCGGCGAAGCATTTTGATCAAACAATACAGTAAAACAGTAATATTGTGAAATATTATTACAACTTTTACAAAAAAGTTTTCTATTTTAATATATTGTAAAATTGTAATTTATACCTGTGATGGCAAAACTGATTTTTCTGCATCATATAGGGTACTTATCATGTGATTCTTCAGAAATCATTCTAATTCTGATTTGCTGCTCAAGAACAAATGTGACAAATAGGCTATATTAAAAAAATACCAAATTTCACATTTTGTCGTGTAAATGCAGCTAGAGCTTTTCAGAATTATATAATCTTTTCTGAGCTGTTTTTGCAATTTATTTGAACTAACAGGTGATTTTTAGTGAATTAAAAGAATTCAAATGCCGTATCTTTTGAATGAAGGCTCATGCATACGTTCTCCTTTCCTCAGTTTATTAAAAGTGGTCAGGAAAGGGAACACACACACACATTATTTTCTTGCATCCTGAAACAGGTTCTATCACTGGTTCACTGACTTCCATCTGTTGACTCTTTCCTGTTGTTGGCTTATTATTGCATTAATGCATAATACGTTTCTCAATTCCTCTTAGTCTTATTGAACACTATGTTTCTTGTGCATCAGCTCAAGTGTGGTGTAAGTGTCTAAATAAATTATAGGCTTATTGTATTATTCATGTATGGGAAATTTGGGTTTTAAGCATAATACTGTTGAGGAATAAATCTGAATATCTGTTTCCCTAGTTGATGGACTGACTGTATTGACATGAAGCCTGTGATCAAAAAGACTTTTGTTGGAGATCCAAGGTCCGAATCGAATAAGAAGGGTGTTGAAACTTTGGTGCTGAGCAAAATGGAGGAATCAGGTGTGCTCTTTTGCCAACGGCTGAAATATAGAGCAAAAAGTATTCAGGTGTCAGATGAAAGAATATTAAAACAGAAGCCGAAGCTTTCATCTCCCAGCCCTCGATCTGCAGTAATTCAATTTAATTCAAGATTATTTGTATAGTGCTTTTCACGCTACAAATCCTTGCAAAGCGCAGTACAAAAAATTAAGTTTCTACAATATGTTTAGTAGTAGCTTATCATTGGTGACTATGTCAGTTAATGTACATATGGCAGAAATGTACGGAAAATTCAATTAAAGACGTAATCAAACAGATGATGAACACTATTAACAGCAATTATTATATGTTGAAATCAAACTTATAGCAAGATTGGGTAGTTCTGTATGTAGTTTCAGGGTTGGCATCATCTGAGGTCCTCTTAGGGGTTGGCATCATCTCTTCTCAGGTGTTCTGGATCCAGACTAAAACTTGTGTAAATCCTTGTTACCGAGGCAGAAACAGAGAAACAAATAGAGACATAATTAGCGTAGCTGCTGTTCCAACCAAGCAAAATTGATTTGTTTAACCCAAGCTAAAGAATAATAATGTGCATTTGATCAGATATAACTGCAGTACAAGATTACTAGATGCATTATTTGAAAGCTTGGCCAAAGAGATGTGTCTTTAATCTAGATTTAAACAGAGAGAGTATGTCTGAACCCCAAACGTTATCAGGAAGGCTATTCCAGAGTTTGGGAGCCAAATGCGAAAAAGCTCTACCTCTTTTAGTGGACTTTGCTATCCTAGGTACTACCAAAAGTCCAGAGTTTTGCGACCTTAGGGAGCGTGATGGATTGTAGCGTGGTAGAAGACTAGTTAGGTACACAGGAGCTAAACCATTAAGGGCCTTATAGGTAAGTAATAATATTTTGTAACTGATACGGAACTTAATAGGTAGCCAGTGCAGAGACTGTAAAATTGGGGTAATATGATCATATTTTCTTGACCTGGTAAGGACTCTAGCTGCTGCATTTTGGACTACCTGTAGCTTGTTTACTGAAGATGCAGGACAACCAGCTAGCAGTGCATTACAATAGTCCAGTCTAGAGGTCATGAATGCATGAACTAGCTTTTCTGCATCAGAAACAGGTAACATGTTTCGTAGCTTGGCAATGTTTCTAAGATGGAAGAATGCTGTTTTTGTAACATGGGAAATATGATTTTCAAAAGACAAGTCGTTGTCTAATATAACACCCAGATTTTTGACTGTAGAGGAAGTAACAGTACATCCGTCTAGTTGCAAATTGTAATCCAAGAGATTCTGTGTACTGTTTTTTGGTCCAATAAGTAATATCTCTGTCTTATCTGAATTTAATAGGAGAAAATTATTGGTCATCCAATCTTTTACATTTTTAACACACTCTGTTAGCTTAGATAATTTAGAAGTTTCATCTGGTCTTGTTGAGATATATAGTTGAGTATCATCAGCATAACAGTTGAAACTAATCCCGTATTTTCTAATAATATTACCAAGGGGCAACATGTATATTGAAAATAGCAGAGGACCTAGGACAGATCCTTGTGGTCCTCCATACTTTACTGGTGATGATTGAGATGACTCCCTGTTTAAATAAACAAAGTGGTAGCGATCGGACAGGTAGGATCTAAACCGTCTTAAAGCCTGCCCTTGAATACCTGTATAGTTTTGTAATCGATCTATGAGTATGTCATGATCTATAGTGTCGAACGCAGCACTAAGATCAAGTAAAACTAGCAATGAGATGCAGCCTTGGTCTGAAGTCATTTGTAATTTTAACAAGTGCGGTTTCTGTGCTATGATGGGGCCTGAAACCTGACTGAAATTCTTCATAGAGATCATTTTTTTTTTGCAGGAAGGAGCACAATTGAGCAGACACAACTTTTTCTAGAATTTTAGACATAAACGGAAGATTTGACATGGGTCTGTAATTTGCCAGTTCACAAATTACAGACCCATGTCACTAGTCTTATTAAGAAACCACTAGTTGTGGTTTCTTAATAAGAGGCTTAATAACCGCCAGCTTGAATGGTTTTGAGACGTGACCTAAAGATAACGACGAGTTAATAATATTGAGAAGCGGTTCTTCTGCTACAGGTAACAACTCTTTCAGTAATTTAGTGGACACAGGATCTAATAAACGTTGTTGGTTTAGATGCAGCGATAAGTTAATTTAGCTCTTCCTGTCCTATAATTGTAAAGCACTGCATTTTTTCTTTGGGTGCGATGAATGAAGCTGAAGTATTAGATGCTGTAGTATCTACATTTGTTATTGTATTTCTGTTATCTGTTTTGTCTGTGAAGAAATCCATAAAGTCATCACTACTAAACTGTGAGGGAATATTTAGATCGGGTGGCGTCTGGTTATTTGTTAATCTAGGTACTGTGCTAAATAAAAACCTTGGATTGTTTTGGTTATTTTCTATGAGTTTGCAGATATGCTCGGCCCTGGCAGCTTTTAGAGCCTGTCTATAATTGGACACACTGTTTTTCCATGCAATTCTAAAAACTTCCAAGTTAGTTTTTCTCCATTTGCGCTCAAGATTACGAGTTTCTTTCTTGAGAGAATGGGTATTACTGTTGTACCATGGTGCAGTACGTTTTTCTTTAACTTTTTTCAATTTGATGGGCGCAACAGCTTCTAACGTATTAGAGAAGATAGTGCCCATGTTGCTAGTCATTTCGTCTAGTTCATGTGTATTTATGGGTACACAGAGCAGTTGAAATAAATCAGGCAGGTTATTTCTGAATCTATCTTTAGTGGTTGGAACAATAGTTCTTCCTGGACGATAACGCAGAGCCATATAGTTAATATCAGTAATATGCAGCATGCACGATACAAGAAAATGGTCAGTAACATCATCACTTTGAGGTACGATATCTATATCAGTAAAATCGATTCCATGCGATATAATTAAATCTAGCATATGATTAAAACGATGAGTGGGCCTGGTGACGTTTTGCTTGACTCCAAAAGAGTTTATTAGGTCAGTAACGCATCAGTTGTATTATCAACGTGAATGTTAAAATCTCAGACAATTAGTGCTTTATCAACAGTAACCAATAGGTCTGAGAGGAAATCTGTAAATTCTCTTAGGAAATCTGTATACGGCCCTGGCGATCTATACACAGTAGCCAGAGCAAGAGATAGGAGAGATTTCTTTTCCATATCTGACAGTGTAACATTCAGCAGAAGTATTTCGAATGAGTTAAACCTGTATCCTGTTTTCTGAGTAATATTGAGAATATCACTATATATTGTTGCAACACCGCCGCCACGGCCAGTCTGATGGGGCTTATGCTTATAACAGTGTCACGGAACGGGAGAGAGGAAGACTCAAATGCTGGCAAAGGGTGTTTCCTTTATTTACAAATCACAAAATAAACCAAAACACAAATGAAACCACCCCGAAGGGGAAAAAGCCAGAGCAAACACAACCACTGAAACCAAGACATACACGGGGCACAGGGCAGACAGAAATCACAGGCATTACCTGGCACAAAAGTGAGACAAACAAGCCCCGAACAGAAAACACAGGAAGCCTAAAAAGGGAAAGCAATCAGGAAAACAGCTGGGGCAAATGACTCAGTAATGAGGTGAGTGGAGTTTGGGGAATTGAATCCGGGAGATAGTGACCTCTGGTGTGAGAGGGAGAAACGCAGGACCGGACTCCTGACAAACAGTAGCTTGGTGGAGTAGACTCATTTAGACCAATATAATCATTTGGTTTGAGCCAGGTTTCAGTCAAGCAGAGCACATCAAAACTATTATCTGTGATTTTTTCATTTACAATAACTGCTTTGGGTGCGAGTGATCTAATGTTTAGGAGCCCAAACATTAAAAATTGTTTTTGTTCATTTGTTTTGCATTTTTCTGGATTAATCACGATCAGATTATTTCTAGATCCTGCATTAAATTTATATTTTGGCCTCACTGTTCAGGGAACAGACACAGTCTTTATAGATTGGACAGCACAAGTACTTCTATCATTTAAGTGGGTAGAACAAAAGTCAGCAATAGCAGTTATTTGAGAATTGGCTTACTAGTCAAATGAAGCGTAGAGTCCTGGAGATGTTGTCCGACAGGAGCTCTGCTCGACTCTGCTGGGGTGCAGGCCATCAGCACAGAAAAGCCTTGGACGCTCCCAGAAAAGATTCCAATTATTAACAAAGAGTAGTTTCTGTTCTTTACACCATGACAATAACCACTGATTTAAAGCAAAAAGTCTACTGAGCCTTTCGTGTCCTCATCGATACGTGGGAAGCGGTCCTGACACGAGGGCCTGGCTCGCGTCTTCCGCTGCTGCTGGACCCAGGGACCGTGGTAGGGATGGTAGATCGACACCTAGTGTCGACACACGTCTAGAGTTTTCGACACACTAGTGGTTCGAAACAGTGTTCTGGAGCATTGCTTGAAATGAGGCTGTCACGTGACCTGTGGAAATGAAGCTTCGTTACTTCACTGACACGTCACGCTAGGCTCAAACACAAAGCGCGTCGATTGTGCTGTCCCATACCTGCGATCCATTTATATCAATGTAATAATTATAGCCATCATGTCATGCCTATATGTATGTAGTTTTTTTATTATTTATTTTATTTTTACGAGGTGTATTTTTAATAAAAGTATTACTATTAAAAAATGACTTTTGAATGTCTGTTGTCTGAATGTAAATTAAAACACTTTACGGGCTCAACCACTGTTCCCAAAAAAGAATAAAAGTCTTTCCTCAACTACAAACTTGTTTGCTGCTTGTAAACGCCGTCCTTTCAAACGCCATCCTCAGCTCACATTGGTTTTTTTGACATTGACATGGAAAATGCATGCAAGAGACCCCGTTCTCAAGTGTGGGAACACTTTAGTCTGGACACTCCTAATAAAGTGTCATGCTTAATATGTGATCAAACTTTATCGTATACCAATAACATCTCATCAATACTTCGCCATCTACGCTCGAAGCATCCAAATGCTCTGGCCAATGAGACTCCTGCAACAGAGCACCATTCTGCACCAACTGGAGAAGGTAAAATGAATACTAATAATTATAGAAGTTTTCTTCGGGACAATAAAGACTATCTACTATCCACAAATAAATACATAAAAATTAAATTAGTGATTAACTAATTAAAATGCAAGTAAAGTTACCCTTTTGGAGCTTAGATTTTCATGTTCTATTCCATCTCTTCATGTGGTGAAATAAAAGAACACTGAGTAGCCTATCACAAATATATAAACAAATCAGTAATAGCATAGCCACAGTTTCAAAGGCATTTGCTAGAACAACCTTAGTTTAGCATATGAAGAAGTCAACCAATAGTCTGTTTGTCATTCATGTCTTTCACACTGACTTTTATGCACATAATTGTTACTTTTTAAATCCAACTTTTTGTCTCAAATAGCCTATGTTTACGAAATTTGGATCCTTTGCCCACCTCTGTATTTTAGTATCCATTAGTTGGGTGGGTTGTTATATAATAAGCATTGTATTAATTTAGGCTATGGATGAAAGGCCAACTCCAAACAAACAATACTGAATTCTGTCTGCATCTATAATATATTGTATTCATCTGAACTCCAAGGGGTGTACAGATTTTGTATTGCCAATGCACACTTATTAAAAGATAACATTTTATGTTACCTGGTTAAACACTGCATGGGCTGATTTTGAAGGGTTACTTTGAATTACTCTGCCTATAATGAATGGTAATTGTACGGTGTATTAATAGGAAGGAAGAAGGAGCTTGATGATGCCCTTGTAAACATGATAGTGAAGGACTTGCAGCCTTTCTCCATCGTGGAGGATGAGGGATTTAAAGAATTTGTTAAGAAGTTGGACCCCACATATGTTCTGCCAACTCGGAAAACTGTGAAGTCAATGGTCAGACACAAATACCAAGAGGAGAAGCAAAAGGCTATGGAACATCTAAAGAACATCCCATCTGTCTGCCTCACAGCTGATATGTGGACCTCCCTCACTGTGGAGTCCTATCTGGGGGTCACATGCCACTACACTGACAGCAACACAGAATTAGGCTCAGTGGTGCTGGGAGTGTCAAAGTTCCCAAAATCACATACAGCAGACAACATCAAAAAGGCTTTGTCAGATCTGATATCTGACTGGGGTCTCACTGGTTCAGTTGCTGCCATGGTGACAGACAATGCGGCCAACATGGTGTCAGGAATTGAGAAATTGGGACTACGCCATCTCCCTTGCTTTGCTCATACTATAAACCTCGTTTTTAAGAGAGCAGTAGAAGAACATGAGGTATTGGCAGACATCTGTAGCAGAGCCAGGAGAGCGGTGTCTTTTTTCAGGAGCAGCACTAAGGCCACTGAAAAGTTAATCCTCGCCCAAGAAAGGATGGGAAAGGATCCAGGAGGTGGACACCAGGTGGAACAGCACACATATGCTGCAAAGATTCATTGACCTCAGAGAGCCTGTTGGTGCTGCTTTGGCTAGTTTATCAAGCGACATTATGCCACTTTCAAGTGCTGATTTTGACATCATTTCTGAAAGCCTCGAAGTACTGGCACCCTTCAAGTGTGCCACTGAAGAGCTCTCTGCAGAGAAGAGCGTGTCAGCTTCAAAGATAATCCCAATCATTAGGATGATTCAGCACAAGGTGGCAGAAAAAACAACCCTGGCAAGAAATGCATCTGCTTCATCCTTAGAGACGGCTCTTCAGCAGTACATCAACAAGCGGTGCAGTAATGTTGAATCAATCCGTATGCTTGCACTGGCTACATTGCTAGACCCCAGATTTAAGACCCTTGGGTTTGGCAACCAGAATAATGCCTGTGAAGCTGAACGGCTATTGACGGGTGAATGTGCTTCAATAATCCGGCTAACCACTGAGCATGTTTCACAAGCAGAGGTATCATCATCATCTCAAGCAGCTCAGAATCCTCTATCCTCAGATGACCTGTGGGAGCTCATGGATAGCCGGGTCAGTGAAACACAACGGCATCATAGCTGTAATGCTGACGCCACCATAGAGGTCAAGAGATACTTCAGTGATGCATACCTCCCTCGAAGTGAGGACCCTCTCAAACACTGGCAGGCCCATAAAGAGTACTCCCATCTATATGCTTTGGCCAGAAAATATCTAGCTATTACAGCCACATCTGTTCCGTGTGAACGAATATTTTCTAAAGCTGGTGATGTGATTAGTAAAAAAAGGAGCTGCTTAAGCTCCAGCACAGCAGAACAAATAATATTCTTGAATAAAAATGTTGTTGCATTTGTATTTGTGCATTTGTGTTTTTTAACAATCTGCATGTTTGTGATGTTTTGTAAGGAACACACAAAAATGGTACAATGAAAAATCACACAGGCCTAATTTATTAGCATATTAAACAGAAGGGGAAAAGACACAAGTTTGATGTGAGTACATATGAAGAACAGAAAGTCTTTATTGTCATTGTATTGTGCAAAAAACAATTAAATTTGGAAACTATCACTGCACACACACACGCCACCATCTTGCTAATGACATATATGTTTATTAATATACAAGTAAACCTTACAATTACATCCCAACGAACAAATCATCCGAATGAAACAGTTGTAGGAATTTTTATTGACCACCAGATGGCGCAGTAGAGCACTGTGTCAAAAGCTTCGAAGCATCAAAGAAGTTTGTCGTAAAAGCCTCTGCTTCAGAAGCTTCACCTTCCAAGGTGTCGCGGCGCCGGAGTGAAGGACACCTGGGAAGATCGCGTCCTGGGTTCACAGGGTCTGTGCAGAGAAACACACGGAGTAGAGGTGGTGGGAGTGTTAGCGGCGCGCTGTATACTTACCCCGGACTTGTGAGCGTCAGCCCGGGATGTTTCCAGCGCGGCTCTCCGCTGTCTCAGCTGGGCCTGCTTCTCCACCAGCTCACGGATCTGCTTCTCCACGGCCTCCAGCTCCAGCTGCACCGAATGCAGCTCGAACGTGTCCTCACCTACACTCAAAAGTAGACACACATCCGCCATTAAAGCAAGTAACAGTGAGTAAAACAATGGTAATGTGTGTGAATAGAGTATTAGCAATGTAAGCGAGATTAGCAGCAACCTTCCTTGGTTGCCGCTAATGCAACCACGCTGGCGATGCTAACGGGCTATAAGCTAATAGCGGACTCTGGAAATCAAAATAAAACTAGTGATAGCAAGGCGCTCTGATTGTTTTTGTTGTAGAATACGATAGGGGATATATTAACGCGTTATAGAAACGAAAATGGTGGTGTATAAAATTGATTTTAAGATAAAAAAAAATAGACGATAAAGAATTAACTTGACGGAGCTCAAACTCAAAACACGCGGCAGCAACGATATATCAAGAACACTAAACAGTAAGTTTTGCAGTAAGACTCCTGTTAAAAAATAGATCTGTAAGCTGTGCGGCATTGTTTTTATTTATTTATTATTATTAATTATTATTATTTATTATTATTATTATTATTATTAATAAAGAACATGTGAACAACATTACAGAAAAATAGGCATCAAAAACAAAAGCTCCAAAGATGGTTAAACAACAACAAAATAAATAAATAAATAATAAAAAAGACATTCACAAGACGCCAAATAGAGATTCATAATATCTTACATTTTTTTATAACTTTAAGAGACTTCATTAACAAAGTGAGTTCGTTAGAGAAAACCTTGTATAAAGGAGGAGATTTTGACAATCTACATTTATGAATGAAAAATTTGCCATTCAGGATGATAAAATTGACAAAATTGTGAATATTTTTATCATCATTCTCAAAGTAGCAAATAATTTCTTTCACATTCAGTGTTATCATTAGATTAATCTTAACTGAAAAAGTAAGAAAACAATCTTTCCAAAATGACTGTACACACTGGCAATCAACAAACAGATGACGTAAACACAGCTGTTACAAAAAGAACATTTTTTCCCAATATCCATAAAGTTAGACTGCCACATATTAGTTGGATATATTTTGTGTAAGATCTTCAGGTGAATTTCTCTTACCTTGTTTGAAATACAAAATTTGTAAGGAAGCAGCCATGCTTTTCTCCAATTAACATCTCTTAAGATGGAATTCCAGTAAAATTTTCCTCTTGGAATAACTCTCTTTTGTTCATTAGACTTATCTTATATATTTGTTAGTACATTTTTATCAAACACCTATTTACCATTTATGAGGAAATTGCCATCTTTATTGTCAACTTTATAATAAGTCAGGTGGCTGCACATTAAATTAATAAGCCCAGTGGGAATACCTTTGATTACTACAGAAAATTCTTTAAATTTTATAGGAAAATTGAATTTGGACAAAAAAGAATCATAAGAGTAAATTCTTAAAGATGAATCAAATAAATCACTCAAATACATTAACTCATGATCCAACCATTTCTCAAAAAATAAACTCTTGCCTTTAACTGTAATCAATTCGTTGTTCCAAATTTTCATTCTGTGAGGAGAAAAATTATGCACAAAGCACAATTTCCAGGCCAAGAGTGCTTGCTCATGAAATTTAGACAATTTTATAGGTAATTTAGATGGTAAATAATTACAAGTTAAAAAAAAATTCAAGACCACCCACCTTTTTAAAAATATTATGTGGAATAAAAAACCAAATTGAATCAGGATCAATAACACACTTTTTGATTCAATTAATCTTAAAAGTATTATTCATGTCTACGTAATCCAACATTTCAAAACCTACTTCAGATTTCTTTCCAGCTAATACATTTTTTTTTTTAAGATGGTGGTGCTTATTTTTCCAGCAAAAATTAACTAATAATCTATTAATTTCTTTACCAGTAGAATCCTGAACAAATACAGGATTCTACTGGGATTCTAAGTGGATAAACCTTCTACTTTTGTAAATAAAATTCTGCCTAAAGTAGATAAATCTTTTCTTAACCAATTGTCAAAAATCATTTTTGTTTTCTTAATCTTATTAAAATTAAGATGCTGTCTAACTGTCAAGTTTTTTGATATATAAATTCCTAAATATTTAACACATTCTTTCACTGGAATCTTTTAGAAATAAAGTAGTATCATCAGCCAATTGTGACATTTTTATTTCTCTATTAAATAATGTTATAGCATGTAAATTTGGATTTTTAACTACACTAATTGCTAATAGTTCCACAACAATTAAAAACAAAAATGGGGAAATTGGGCAACCCTGCTTCACTCCTCTGTTGATTAAGAATCTTCTAGAAGTATTATTCTGTAATATAACGGAACTATTAATGCCTCTATAAAACATTTTAACAGTCTGAATGAAATTACTTCCAAAACCAAATGTATGAAAACCCTACAATAAAAATTGGTGATCAATTGTGTCAAAAGCCTTATAGAAGTCGAGAAATAAAATGAGTGCATCCGAATTAACAAAGTGGTTATAATCTAATAGGTCCAATATAAGCCTAATATTTGAACTAATATGGCGTTTCGCCATAAAACCAGTTTGAGATTCTCCAATTATGTTATTTAAACCACTCTTTAGTCTGGTGGCATAAACTAAGGCTAAAATTTTATAATTAACGTTTAAAAACGTTATAGGTCTCCAGTTGTCAATGATTAAGGGGTCTTTGTCTGGTTTTAGAATTAAACTGATAACACCTTGTTTCATTGTTGAACTCATTTCTTTCTGTTCTAAACATTCTTTATACATTCTAAATAAAGGGTTTTCTATCAGATCCCAAAATGCACAATAAAATTCAACGGTTAACCCGTCTGATCCAGGGGATTTTCCTTTTTTCATTGAAAAAAGAGCTTTAGAGATCTCAGCTTTGGAAATATCATCCTCACAATATTCACTATAATCATTAGAAACTGTTGGAACAAAATGTTTAACTGTTTGTAAAAAAGTACTTATTTTTTTCATTGTCAGAATGGGAAGTATAAAGTTTATCATAAAAGGAATACACACAAGATGCTATATCTGAAGGATTATTAGAGATTCTTTCATTTATTTTCAAAGATGAAATAGAGTTTCTTGTATAATTTCTTTTTTCAAGCGAAAAAAAAATAACTAGTATTCCTTTCCCCTTCCTCAAACCATTTGGCTCTTGATCTCACATAAACACCTTTAGCTAGTTCTACATATAGTTTATCTATTTCTAAATTGAGAAGATATAATTTAGACTTTTCATCCTCGGATAGAGTGTTTTGTTTAATTAAAGTATTAAGTTGATCTGTTATCTCTGTAATCTTCCTAAGTTTATTTTTCTTTAATTCTTTACCTCTTCTCATAGCAATTACCCTGACTTTAAATTTAAATAGCTCTCACTTTTGAGTAAAATTTAAATTATTATTTTCAAAAATAATTGCTATCAATTTAACTTGTTCCACAAAACAATGGTCAGAAAGGAGACTGTTGTTAAATTTCCAGTATCTACGAATCATACTAACCTTACACCCATCAAAAGAAATTGATACCAATTTGTGATCTGATAGAGGGGCACAAGTAATTTTTGTGTCCGAAACATAGTTAATTATATCATGAGAAATCAACCAGTAATCTATTCTTGATTTTAAAGAAAAAGAGCTATTATTCCAAGTATAGTCACAGCAATTGGGATTCAAATATCTCCACACATCAGAAACTTGTAATTTGTCAGTTATAAAATAAAATAAATCTGAAATTCATGAACTAATATGTTTAGGTGGGAAGCGGTCAACAGAATCATCTGGAGCATCTTTGAAATCACCACCAATAATTACATAGCCATCCTTGTACTTCTTTTTTAGATCTGTTATTGTATCACAAATCATCTTAAACATTTCTAAATTGTGTACTCTAACATTAAATCCATAGACATTGCAAATTATTAAAGTGGAATTGTCCAGTTTAACAGTCAGTGTAATCCATCTTCCATTATCTGAACGAATAGACTCCAAAACATTGCCTTTGAATTTGTTAAAGAAAATTGCGACACCTGCTGAGTGATTGGATCCATGACTAAAGATAGCATAATCTCCCCATTGGGTTTTCCAAAAATTTGAATCAGAGTCACAAGAATGAGTCTCTTGAAAAAAAAGTACTTGAGATTCTGTATGTCTTCCAAAAAGAAATCTAGCTTTTCTTTTAACAGCGTCATGAATGCCTCGAACATTTAAAGAAATTAATTCGAACTTACCAAACTTGTAATCAGCCGTTACGAAAAAGAACTAATTACCCAATATAAAACAAGTACCTTTGGAGAAAGTGAAAATTGAGAGAGCATGAAACATTACGTAAATCAGAACACTTGCGTTGACCTCGCTATGTATCAACAACCGCTGACAGGCACCATCTGCTCAGGTAATGTCAGGAACACTGATGCGCACCCCTTCAATGAAGGCAAATCCTCCTCGAAAGCCGGCCTTCTTGCCCTCTTCTCTCGCACTTTTCACCAGTGGCCATGCGTTTTTTCTTGCGGCTCGTTCCTCCGAAGACAGATTTTCTTTGATGTGTAGCCCGTTTTCCTTCAGATAGTGGTCGTCTTTGGCATCTTTCCACACTGTATCTCGATAAAGACGCATGGCGAACTGTATAATTATCACTCTGGGGCGACCATCACCTCTTTTTTTTGTCCCAGTCTATGAACCGAATCCACAACATCTAGAAGTTTGTGCGTGAACTTTGGAGACACTTTGGAGAGGATCTTGATAACAATATCTCGTGTGTTACTCTCCTTGTCTGGACCACTTTCCTTTACCCCGTAAATCCTGAGATCCCATCTTCTTTTGTAGTTTTGCATCCCCATGCACACCACCTTCAGCTGCTTATTTTCTTGCTGCAACGCAGCAACATTTTTTTCGAGATTCAGAATCTTCTCTTTGTGGGACGTGCTCTCTCAGTTCACTTACGGTGGTAGAAAGAGTGGTGATAGAAGCCGTATTTTCCAAGACCCTCTCCATGGACTCAACTCTCTGAAACGTCACATTTCGATGTGAGTTCAGCGACAGCATTAATGAGTGAATCAATTTTCTCATCAATGTTCATCTTTAATTTCCCTTTTTTTCCCGGTGGACTTTTACTCGGAGTGCATGGAAAAGATGTCTCAAGTTCTTCTGTGTCCATCTCGTCGACACTTTTGCATTCGTCAGTCGCCATGTCTGTATCTTTAACTTGAGCCTTATCTCTGTTTCTTTTCTTACCCATATGGGCCTGACAAACCGCACAGTAGAAGAAGAACTAACTTAATAATCAATCAAATTTATTGGGATTTTCAGAAGTAGTTTCATGTTAATCTCTTAATTGCCTGACGACATGCTCAAAACGTGTCTGCACAGAAGAACGCCATCTTGCCCCCCTCGCTGTGCGGCATTGAGTATCGCCAGAACATAAGCCTGGTGCGTCAAATGTGAATACACACAGGTGAGGCACTGCACGTCTGTGAACTTTGTGGAAGGGGTTTCCGTCGTAAAGACTGGCTTCAGCTGCACAGCAGCTTTTTTCGCTGCAGAAACACACGCGGACTCCCACAAAAGAGACGCCTTTCTCCTGTCCAGACTGTGGAAAGACTTTTAGGCATAAATCCTCCATGAATATGCATCGTAAACAGCACTCAGCTAAAAGTTGATGTAATGTACATTCATGCATGTCACATGAATTTCTGATTTATCCTGTTTTTGTTTGAGCCACGGCCCTTTTATTGATGATTTTTCTTCTGAATCTTATCATACCTTTCTTATCATAAAGAGCCTTTTTATCACCTTTTCATCGTGTTTCTCAGTTGTTTACATTTTACAAGTTACATCCAGCTAACAATTTTTGGTTCCAAGAACATGGAAATATTTGTTTCTAGTTCCCAGAATAGCCAGTCTAACATTCTCTGATGGTTGGCCAGGAAATTTTTCTTTACATAAATAGTAAATTCCCTGTGGGTTCAGAGCATGTTCCTCTAACATTCACAGAACATTCTCAGTATGTTCCCAGAATGTCTTTATTTGGTTCCCCAAAAAATAACTAAATCGAAACAGAAGAGTGTTCTGTGTTTGCTACATATAACCACTGTTCTATAAATCTGATAAATTTCCATCACTACCAGAATTCAGTTAATACACTTCATTTAGAAAGTTATGTTTAGCTTAAATATGACTTTTTTTAATCTTTTTTTTTTTTTTTTTTTCCTTCAGATTTTTGCAATGGTTTACTGAGCAATACATTAAGCAACCTTTTGATAACAGAAGGGGCAGCACTGGCTGTCTGTCTTGAAGAAGTGAAGCAGAACCAGGTGTTTGAAGCTGGAGATGCTCGTTACTGGTACAGTCTCAGACAGTGTTCCTTTGAACAGTAACATTGCAAGTAAGTGCTTTCACCAGAATTTTCAAAATGAGTTTGTAATTTGTGAAAATGGGTTAACAAACAATATTGGCATTTAAGTTCAAATTTACATGCAGGGAAAGTATAGGGCTGGGTTGGCAATATTTTAATCGATTAAATCACAAAAATCAATATTTTAGCCTATGCTCTTTTCTGGTGATGCGTGAGCAAAACTGAACTAACATTATTTGTAAGTGCCATTATTATATAAGTGCCTTGTAACTTTTAATATGAAACAAAATCTCAGGTTTAAATTTTGTCCGTTTTTATCGCGAAATTGCAAGCAATAACTGAGGTTTGGACGCTCACTCATATGCTGTGACAGATCACTGTATGCGCCTCAGTTCACACGGCTCGTATCATCTCTTCCTGTTTATTTCTTAGCGCGAAACAAACATGAAAGATGAGAAGATTATTTTGAAAGAAACAGAACACATCTTACTGAAATATCATTTCTCATGTAATCGCTCAACCAGTGTTTCAGCCGAGGAAAGACGGTTGTAAAACAACTTGTAAACAATATGTCAGGTAACCTCAGGAAAGGAACTCTTGTACAACAGATTTTCCTTTCTTCTCTCTTTATTTATATTCTTGCATCTTTGAGTTGCAACTGAATAATTCTTATTTTTTCTCTCAAGTAAATCAGTTTGGTGTCCTGGTTGCATCGACATGAAGCCTGTGATCAAAACAAGGGTGCGTAATACTGAACAAGAGCATTTATCAGAGTCTTCTGTTAAAAAATTCAGATGTAAGCTGTGCAGCAAGGAGTTCGGTCGCAACACACATCTGGTGCATCACGTGCAAATACACACAGGCAAGGCGCCTTTCATCTGCGATCTCTGCGGGAGGGGTTTCCGTTGTGCAGACTGGTTGAAAATGCACAGTAACGTCCATAAGGGTGATAAACGAAAGGAACAGAAGAACTTTGTTTGTGGTGAGTGTGGGAAGAAGTTTTCTGGCTCCACCGGGCTCCAGAGTCATTTGTATATACACAAGAGGCGAGAGACCGTTCGCCTGCGCGCACTGCGACAAGAAGTTCCTCAGTCAGACCAATCTTAATCCCCACCACAAGGATTCTCATTCTAGAAAACGCTTCTGCTGCTCCATTTGTGGAAGCGGATTCTCACGCCTCACGACTCGCGGATTCACACGGGAGAGAGGCCGTTCCCCTGTCCAGACTGTGGAAAGACTATCCCATATAAATACACCTTGAATATGCATCTTAAACTGCACGCAGCCAAAAATGAATGTGATGAACATTTATGATTTCTGGTTTATTTTGTTTATTCATATTTTTAGCCATGTCCCTCTCATTTTACGATGCACTTGACTTCACATTTCCTGTATCAGGCCTAATAGTTTTTCTCAGTTGCATACAGACTATATCACATTTCTAAAATAAAGTTGTATATGTAAGTAGACCTATACAATGAATCTGTTTAATTTTTATTCTGCAGAATAGGAAATTATTTTCTTTTGAGGTCTTACATTATTTTCCTCACAGGCTTTTTAATGTATGTCTTTCTTTCAAGGGTGTAGGTTTGATTTTGGCATTGGCGGGGACATAACGGCAGACAACAGATCAAAATTTTGTTTGATCAATTTTTTTGCAAGGGACACTTTATTTTAGTCGCTGGATATTGGAAGGGACATGCCATAGCATCCCTACTAAATTCTGCACCCTTAAGAATCATAAGCTGTGTTCGACTTGGAGGTCAAAGAACTCCTAATTTCACAAAAAGCTTATGGATGTAATTATAATTTAAGTTAAAATTGAAGTGAGTTGTTGGTTTAGTCAGTCTTTGTGATGAAGATGTCATTCTTGATTTGCAATATACCCACACAGAAATTTCGGTCAGATTTTTTTTTTTTTTTTTTTTTTTTTTTTTTTGAATGCTCCTAATCTCATTTTATAAATGACTTTTCTTTCTGTTTTAAAGATGCTTTCTTTGGATTGTTTGACTACTCGAATATAACTTAATTTGTGTTTCCTGCCAGTTAAATTTCACATAAACAAAAATCTGTCTCTAAACCTCTCTTTTCTTTATTCTCTTTTCTTTGTTAATCCTAAAGCAGTGAAAAATGCATCTTTATATTGATCCTAGCCTATGTGTGAAAAATAGGTTACTATAGTTAAACCTAAACATGGTTTTGCTAATAGTTTAACCGTGGTATTTGTTGTAAAACTGTGGTTACACACAAAAATCATGGTTACTACACTTTTAGCCTACTATATTAAAACCATGTTATAATTTCCAGCCTTCGTTTCGTGTCCTTCTTTCAGCTGAATTTGAAGGATGCATGGGATGTATCCTAAGCGACCTTCAATCACCCACAATCCTGTGTACCCATTCCATTTCATGAAAATAAACTCACGAAAAACGAGTCAGTACTAAGCTTGTCTGAATTTATTATGAAATCTAAGACAAAAATAATGTTTTCGGACATGAAAGGATAGATGTTATCTTTTGTTTTGGTGTAAATTGCTTACTAAACGCTAAACTGCCCGTAATTTAAGCCACAGGGAAACTCTAGACGGCTGTGATTCATTGTATTGCATTAATAGAAAGCCAAATAATATAAGGATTTGTAATAGAAAGTATTTTTCCAAAACTAAGTTTTATTAGTGTTTTCGTGCCGTGACGGTGAGGGCGGCAACATATGTGACGTAGGCACGCGCACTTACTAGAGAGTCTTATTCTAGCGTTTATATGCCGATGAGGACTCTAGCCTACAAGACTCTGAAGGACTGAACTAGGAAGGACACAGCCTCGGTAGGAGAAGCACCCCTAGACTTCGGAGTGTGAATTGAATCATTCAATTCGCGAAATGATTCGTGGATCCCGCTCCGATCTGAATCTAAAGATTGATGCCCAGTCTTAAGTTCCAATCTAAATCAAAAGATTCACGAACCCGCTCCAAAGTCTCAATCTAAGTCAAATGATTTACGACATGCGATCCGAAATTCTGATCTGAATCAAAGAGCGATCCATCAATTCAGATCGGGATGTTGAAACATGGATCGCGATTCATTCAATTCGCGAAATGGTTTGCGAATCCGCTCCAAAGTCCCAATCAAAATGATTCGCGATACACACTTTATAGTCCTGGGCCCGTATTCACAAAACATCTTAAGGCTAAAAGTAGCTCCTAACTTGCCAATTTAGGAGAAAATCTTAAAAATAATGGGTGTGTCAGTCCTAAATTTAGGACTCCTAAATTTTTGGATTTAGCGTTTTAGTGCTAAATCTAGCTCCTAAATCTGTGAAACGTTAGGAGCAGTGAAGAGGACTCAGTCACTAAGACCCACTCACAAATATCCTAAAATGGCTGTTGCCGGTGTACTGACGAAACATGCTACCTATCAGATTGTGCTCCCAATAATATATTTGCATTCTTTTAAGGGTAAGTTTAGGGTAAGGGTAGGTGTGGACTGGTAGGTTTAGTGTAGGGGTAGGTATGTACAAAAAATAAATAAATAAATAAATACATAAAAAAAAGCCTCAAACCACATGAATAAGATGCTTGTAGCACAATCTGATAGGTAGCATTTTTCGCTATTGATATGTGCTACCTATCTTTTTAATGGGAGGTAGCACAATCTGAGCGGGTAACACAAATCGTCAGAACACCGGCAATCTGCCTTTAGAATAGAAACATTTCATGATAATGAGCTTTTAAAAAGGTATCACCTTTAGGGTTTGGAGGTTATCCCAACTCCAAATTTTCCTTTGATTATATCCTTTTCAAGTAACAGCTGTTCTTGCATCCAGTTTGGTTTTCTTTTACGTTTACATGTCTTACTATCAGCCATGATCAGGGTGTGATTTTCTCTGTGTAATGTATTCGTTTTTTGAATCACCAGGGAAATAAAATCATTAGGCTACATTTAAAATGCTTATGTTTTTATTAAATTGTGATCACCTTAAATACATTTTCTGTCGTATTAAAAACATTTTATTACGTGACACCCATTTACTTGCCTAAAAAGACGGATTTATGATGTGCGTTGTTAACAGATCACACTAACATTAGGTTAGGTTATAACCTTACCCTGGAGAGAAAAAAGTTTTCAAAACCCCCCCCCCCCCCCCCCCCCCCCCTGCTTTTTTTTTTTTTTTTTTTTTCTTTTTTCACAAATCGCACCCTGGCCATGATTATTCTACTCTGTTAATTAAAAAGCCGTTTATATGCATATCCTCTACGAGAAGCGTACATGCAAGAGTCTGACATTTAGCTGAACATATACTTGTTTAATTATTGCACTTAGCCTGCATTTTAAAATTTTTATTTGATTGTGGCAATTAATATTTTATTTTAAAACCTTTATTTGAATATGGCAACAAAATATTACGCTCTACAATATTTCCAACAATCAATCTCTGACAGAGACCCCTTTCAGCCAATCACTGTGTGCATATTTAGTAAATAAGCGGACATCATCCATAGCAACGAGGTCAACCCCGCCCTTACTCTTAGCTTAAGACTTCTCTATTCCTTAGTAAAAGTTTGTCTCAGCAGCTTTGTGAATAGGTTTTAAGAGAAAACTCTTAGCTAAAACTTTTACTGCTACTTAGGAGAACTCTTAGTGCTAAGATAAAATGTTTTGTGAATACGGGCCCTGATCTAAATCAAATGATTTGCGATATGCGATCCGATTGGATCACTTCGAAACAGTGAATCATTTTGCGAAGTCGAATTTTTGAAAAGCTCTGTTTCACCCATCACTATACATGCTTTTTAAATCATTACAAACATGCCAAAATTCAAAAATGAAATGCTCTTTTGATCTTTTGTTTTTTGCTAGTGAATCGCTTGAATCGAATGATCAAAGTTGGGACGATTCCAAGGGCCCGACGATGGAGGAGCCCCCACGAGGGGGAGGGGTGGGAGCGATTTCTACCAGGGGTAATTTGGAACGCGATTTTTTTTTTTTACCAAGGGGAACGCAGAACGCGATTTTTACTGAGGGGGCAACATGAATTTGTTGTTCAGGGGGTCCAGAAACCATAGCGGCACCCCTGTCTGTGTGATACCACATTAACAAGTCCTAACAAGGCCAAAATCAGTCATGCTGTGTGAGAGAGCCTACTGGATATTGTTACCGATATTGCTATTTACATGTTTCAGTGTGTTATTTGCTTGTTTGTAGGTTAATGTCATATAAGAATGCATGAGTATAAAAATTGAGTTTTATGGAAAATTTCTGCAATACATTCTTTTTAAACTTCTCTAACTAGACAGGATGGAAAAGCAACAGTTGTGAAAGTTAATTTTCTGAGTTTCATTCTTTGTAATCTGGATCAACAGAAAGATTGAATCATACAGGACATGGAGGAGTTGATGACTGATATGGTGTTAGAATTCCCTAACAAGTAGTAAAGTCAGAGGATTAAAATCAATTTCCAATACTGATGTTTAAAGTTTAATATTAATAATACAGCTCTTAGGTGAATTTTTATTTATTTTTTAAATTTATTTTTAATTTATTTTTGCATTAATTGTTTTGTATTGTAACCAATAAAATAAGTGTTTTATTGGTATGATTGCCTCCTTTGAGACTTTACTTACAACTGAGCCTCAAAAAAGAACAACCATCATTCCTGAAGGACTTCAACCTATGGACGGCTGAGTACTTCATGATTTGGGGTAGATTTGACTATCCATACCCTACCTAAATAATCAGATAAAGGTGTAAGGTAAAAAGACACCGAAAAGCAATAATTAAGGAGTTGTTTTTCCAAGTAAGACATGCAGGAATGTTTCATTGGGATGCACCGGTCATCCTCCTCCGTGCTGCTATGGTGAAATAATGCTCTCGTATGATACGAGACGTGTGATGTTTCAAGTGTAACTGCTTTAAAGGTTAACAGGCCTTAGGAGAGTCTAAGGGAGTCATAGAAAACAGTTTTATCAATTGCATGACTTCATTTTAGGTAATGGATTATTATGGGTTTCTGAGGAAGACTAAGTTGGATAAGGACGATCCAGAAGTGTAGCCTACATTTTTGGTAAATGGAGGAGGGTTTATGATGGTATGTTTATTTGTTTATCATTTATCCAATCCAATTAGGAAATTATTTATTTACAGATCAGGAAATTTAGCAACCTTTCAACATGATTCTCACAATTTTCCTCAAACTTTTTATTTTATCATCTACTTTTTCTTTCTCTGTGTCATACCGCACATCACAATAAGAAGTCCTATATAAGGGCTGTATGAGCGATTGGTCATGCTGTGTGAGATACAATTACATTATCTCATCAGTTTTGTAAATATTCTAATATAAATTTGCATTTGTAGTAACTTAATTGTTAGCTTGTTTCCAAAGCGGCTTACAAATGAGGACAACAGAAACAATCAATTGTAGTATTAAAACAACTAAAACTGATCCAAAACTAAAAGCTAAAACTTTATAAATACTATACACACACACACACACACACACACACACACAAATAAATAAAAATAAATAAAAATTAAATTAAAGACAAATGCACACAACAAAATTTCTAAACTTAACATTTAAATGAAAACAAAATAAAGCTACAAACAGTTCAAAATAGTAAGAGAACAAAAGGTATAAAAGAGTCTAATAATGATTCTAACAGAACACTAAGCCAAACACCAAAAACAACTACGTGTATGTACACACACACATCCATAAATTATTTATATATATATAATATTATTTCATTTAGTTTGAAGTACAGAAATAACAATTAAATAAAAGTAAAACTTAATAACCTATACAGACATAAAAAAATTAATAAAATGACAAACATTAATACAACTTTAGCTAAAATTAAAATAGATAACATATACAAATCAAACTACATTAGTTTAACAGTAATCCTAAAAAATAACACTGAGCCAAACACACATGCTTAAAAAAAAATAAAATAAAAATAATACAGGTAAGAATAATACCCTGTCCGGTAGAGTTGATGGTCTTTACACACTTTGGTCTTACCACGACGAGAGCTGCCGCGACCGCTACCGCGGTATAATAACCTTTTTTATATCCGTCTAACAAGTCACTAATTGAATTCAGCTGGACACACTTTCCTGTTAAATCACAATAAATGGCCAAGCAAGCACAGACACTGACAAGGTACGCCATACAGTACGAGACCAAGCGCGATTTCAGCACCTCTCAACACAGTAAACAAAACAAGCGTTTCCTAGCAACGGCAACTGCGCTAAACACTGAGACAAGTAAATACACTTACAATACCTTTCTCCCCAGCCTGTTCAAAGTCTCTTTAAGACAAGTCATGTCACTCTGCGGCCATCTTTGAAACGCCTCTCGGGCATCCAAGTGCAGCTCCTATCTCTTTGAATGGGGAAACATCAAATTCTCCAATACTGTTCACTAAGTTTAAGATTAAATTTCATATTTGAAATCACCAAAGAAATCTGATAACAACTGTATCATAAATATTGTTTCTTTTGCTCAAATAGCATTAAAAAGCTTATTTTTCAGGTTAGATCAGTCAGTGCGCATGCGCAGTATTCGGCGCACGTCTCAAAGCGCTGACTGTTTCTATAGCAACCGGGACTTATAAGGGCAGCTGCAGTGACGCGCTGACTTTACTGATTAGCGATTGGCTCTTTCATTCAGAAGGCGGGGCTTCCTGCGATTGAGCGGCCATTTTGAGCGTTGCATTTTTCCCCATTCAAACTATACGAGTGACACGTCTTGGGTATTCTATAGTCTTTGGCCTGGTACAAACGGCTCGATTAGTTCCGGGTTTGATGAAGACCCGCCTTCCGAAAAACAAAATGTGTTGTGAATGGTTAGCTGTTCCAGTGCGTTGTGATTGGAGAACAGCTTAGACGGTGTTTCAGTACTGCCCCGCCCCTTGACAAAACAGCCAGTTCATCAATATTATATCAGTTCAGACCCTGAGAATATTGAACAAGAGGATCACGCAGAACCTTTGCATGCACGCATATTGCAAGACATATTAAAGTGCTAACCTTATTATTGTTTTTTTTTTTGTTGTTTTTTTGGCTAAATCACGTTTTAGATAGGATGTCAACAACAGCTTAAAAATAACTGCATTTACTATGTACAGATAAGTGCAATGGTAATATGTATTATGTTTATTCTTTAATTCTAACATTATAACATGAATTGCAGTGAAACTGTCATACAGTTGAATTTATTTATACCATAGTCCCACAGAGTTACTGTTCCATTTAAAGGTCATTAAAGCGTACGAGACGCGAATTTAAATTGTATTTATTTACATATGCATTTTTGTCATAGTAACTGCACAGGGAGTAGGAAGCAATGAACACTGTATAGGGATCGTGTCAATTGGAACACAGTTCATGCACGGAGCCAAAATTTTCTGAAGACAGTCAGTTTCCTTCAGAAATACAGTGATATAAAAACACCAGCACCTGGTTTCAATTTTGAAACATGCAGTGCCCAACCAAGCGTTCTCCCCACCCGCCAACCATTCGAATTTCCGGAGGCGGGATTTATTTTAATGATATTCTAATGGACCACTTTGTGATGTCACAAATACAGGAAAACATCTTTGTAGTCCAAACGAGCCGTTCGTTGTAGTTCTTGAAAAGGGATTTTTTTAAAAAAAAAACGAAATATCTCTTTGGAGTGGACTTTGAGATTTGTAACTTTGTAGCTCTTTTTATGCCCCTTTATGCCCCTTTAAAGGACCCCTTTAAGGTTCATTGTATCAAGACTGAATGGAGAATAGAGGCACTTTTTAATGTGTCTGTATTTTAATGAATTAATTTCTAAAATATATTTATAGATACGCACACACACACATATAAAATTCACATATTTGCATGTTCTTCTACCAGCCTCAGTGCAATTATTTTTATCAGATTACAGCCCAAGGCACCTATAATTTCACTCAGAACACATGATGTGGTCACGTGTGTACAGAATGTCTTACAGGATGACATTTATGGTCTAAGAGTTCCTCTTAGTTCATTAACCCTTTTGTTTTGTTTATCTGAAGGGAAGAGAACACCCCTCTTAATTTTAATTCAAAGGCTAACACATGTATGGAAACCCACTCACTGAGAAACACTTTTTCGCCCTCTGCAGGAAGGAAAGTGAACTTACAGCAGCTCAGTTATTTTATCGCTCCTCCCACAGTTACGTCAGACCGCTGACGCTATGCGTAATGACCACGCCCCCTGCGTGATATCTTTCCGCCGAAGTGTCAGCCGCCGAGTGACCATCGAGCCGAAACGCACCTAAAAATGACCGACCAAGGGCTGACGAATGAAGCAGCTGCCGCTGCGTGTAAAGAGGGGAACCCCATCACTAAAGTAAGACGCTGCACTTGAGTCCAGAATTAGGGCGAGACCTGTCAATCAAACACGAAGATCGTCGCTCATTTCCCTATTCTCCTTTATAATCTAACTACTGCAGGCAAACAATGCGATTCATAACATCTCTTTGATATCGATGTAACTTTACAGTGATTTATCTGCATCTCTGGGTCTCTGTCAGTTTCTCAGCCGAGTTTGTAGAGATTGTGTGTTTAAGTGCTGAGTCATGGATATGAAAATCAATACAGACTTGATTCTGAATGTAATGCAGATTGATATGTTACTAGAATGACCTTTGACATTTTACACTGATGAAATGTTGACCTGTGGCTCCTCCAGTGTCACAGACAGAGCAGAGCCTACATACAAATATTACTGAAAGAACACTCACAAACTTTTCATCGTGGAAAAAATATTAACACTTTTTGTCCATTATTGGAATTGCCATGTCATAAATAATCTTAACCAGCTTTGTGCAATTTTAACCAAAGAGATGCTGTAAAATAACATCTATATCAGAGAGCTGTTAATAATCATAATTCGTAACAGCACATCCATAGTTATGAGCAGAGCTGCTAGTGATTACGGAATAATTTTTTTTTAATAATTTGAAAATTGCATAACTTGAATTCTATTAATAATGTCACTCAAATGTTTGAGACCATTAATAAAACGCTTTTCAAAATGATTTTTCCCCATTATGGTCTCAGACCTTTGGATCCCACTGATTATCATTTTTCATCACCTTATCGGTCTCATATTCTTACCGAGAGTTGTTTATGCCACTGCTGTAGGACTTCATGATGCAGCAGACGATGCTGCGGGTTAAGGATCCGGTTAAATCCCTGGATTTCTACACACGCATACTGGGAATGACGTGAGAGAACTACTTCTCTACTAGAAATATGAGTTCAATGATTTACTTTAGTTCTAATTACTTTGTAATATCTAAATGTGCTACGTCTGTAGAAATGTCTAGACAAAATGCATTTTAGTGAATGTTTATGTGAATGCTTCATTGTAGGCTGTTACAGAAGTTTGACTTCCCCTCCATGCGATTCTCCCTGTATTTTCTGGGTTATGAGGATAAGAAAGAGATCCCTGCAGATGTGAAAGAGAGGACAGCCTGGACGTTCTCCCGTCGAGCCACTATAGAGCTCACACAGTAAGTGTGTGTGTGTGTGTGTGTGTGTGCTGTAAGAAACAGATTAAAACCATCCTGGTCTTTGGACATCAGCATCAGCCATACAAGTTGAGCATTAATCTTCTGCGTAGAGTAAAAAAAGCCAAAAATATACCAGATTCTGTTCTGTGACTTAAGACCTGAATTATGTTGGTGTAGATCCTGTAAAACTGAACTTCTAAACTGAAGTCCAAAGCGCAAGGCTGTTTTTATGTGCCATTCTGTATTTCTCATTTGTCTTTTCTCTTTTTATCAGTAACTGGGGCTCAGAAACAGATGACAGCCAGTCTTACCACAATGGCAACTCAGACCCAAGAGGCTTTGGTAAATATAACATGCGTGACACCATTTCTGTCTGTCATAGTCAGGCTGGATTATATAGCTAAAAAATATATACAAATAGAGAGAGAGAGAAATGTACAGTAGGCAGACATTGTCATGTCTATATTAATGGGCTCTTTGTGCACTGAACTATCTTAAAAGGGTGCTTTCTATTAATTTATAGAATGCATAATTTTGGCTAAACAGCAATTAAATTAAAAAAATTCATGGAAGAACTAAAATACACTATATGCCCTGAATATTTTACCTATATTTTAGTTCAAATATTCAGGGCATATTTTTTAAATTTCAGTTTGTAGTTCAATATATCAGTATACATTACTAAACAACAATATTTACTTACATATATGTTAGCTAAACATTTTATTGCACTAAAAAATGCCACACGGGGACTTTAGTGAACATTTTTGATCAGTAATGCATTCTATTCAAATTCACATTTACTTCCTCTGCCATTTTGGCTACTGAAGTTTAAATCAGACATGCAAATAAAGCATCCATCTTAACGCTCCCATACTCGTGGTTCACAAAACAAAGGAAGGATTGTGAAACCCAAGTCATTAGGAAATGTAATGGTCAAATAAAAAGTGCATTAAAATCATTGTGACATTCGTGGTTGCATTTTTTTTATATTATAATCATTTTTCATGCATTGTTTTATATTGCCAGCAAAATCATTGCAAATATGTGAAAATATAGCCCTAGATAATATGTAATGTAATATCTCTACATTACATTATTAGCCTAAAATATGAAAAATATACATTTTTATCATAGGCCATATTGGAATTGCTGTACCGGATGTTTATGCTGCCTGCAAGCTGTTTGAAGAGAATGGAGTGACTTTTGTAAAAAAGCCTGATGATGGTAATTTCTTTTATATTATCCTATGTGATTATTTTAATTACATAGTTTGTTGCAGGTGGAGAAACACTATTTTAGTCACAGAATTAGCAAATTTTGGATGTTTATATTTGCATGTTACTGTAACTGTGTTCTCAATAGCATACTATAATACTACTCTTACTATTTCTGCATTATACGTATATGTACTGTGCATGGTATGCACGTTTTCTGTATACATGCAATTCCCAAAGCGCTTTTTTTAATAAATAAAATTCCTGTTTGATTTCCAAAGACTGAAATAAACTTACAGAAGTACTTACTGGTAATTAATTGTATATTTAATCAGTGGTGTCTCTCTTGCAGGTAAAATGAAGGGCCTGGCCTTTATTCAGGATCCTGATGGTTACTGGATTGAGATTCTCAGCCCCAACAACATGGTGTCCATCACTTCTTAAAGACTGTTGTTATGCTGTGACCTGATCAGAAGACACTAGTTATGAAAATCAAGGACATTTGGGTGATCAGAAAGGGGGATTGCTCTGTGGACAGCATGGAAAGCAGTGCACGATGAAGACTGACAATCTTTGACATGACAGCAGCAGTGTGTTAGACATCTGGTCGGCTGAATGTAAAATATAGAAATATAATTTGACGTTTACTTTTTGAAATAATGCAATCTTCCATAGAGTCTAACACTAAAGGTTTACATTACTAAAATAAAATATTTTTTGAACCGATGCAGTCATTCTAACCTTAAAACCCTACCTTTGTTTGTTAAAATAAAGCAAAGCAAGTATTTTTGTGTCACTCTTTCGTTGGCTGTTTGATGAAGCCTGTAGTACATTTGTTTCAGGATACAATATTGGAATGTACCTTGTTAAAAGACACTAAGATTTGTATGCGTTCAATTTAAAGTAAATGCAGCTGCAAACATACTTTGCACGTTTGGCCGTGTCTGAACACGTGGTTTACACTGAACCAGGTTTAAGAGGATTAAGTACTCAAACAGCTGACCAGCATTAAAATGTGTCTTCAAGCAGAGCTGGCTGTCAACAAAAGCTGAGAAACACTTATTGTATGTGGTTACAAAATGGGGTTGGTCAAAATGAAGAATCTTGCGGGGCAACAATCCAACCAACATCAGCAACATCAGCATTCATCCTCTTGAGAAGCTGTAAGAATACATTTAGGTATTCTAAATATGCAAATAAAATTAGTTTAGTGTCTGTAGAGCTCTTCAAGTTTTAAATGTAAAGCCCAGAAGAGAATTAGAATTTTTTAGCCTTCTACATTTTAATGTGGAAAGAACAATGAAACGTTGAGCTGAGATTTAGCTTCTTAAGGTTGGTTTAAGTTAGCTTAATGTTGTTTTTTCAGTGCATATTATATAATATATATATATATATATATATATATATACAGTGCCACTTGAAAGTTTGTGAACCCCTTGCAGAAAATGTGAGTAATTTTAACAAAATAAGAGAGATCTTACAAAATGCATGTTAATTTTTATTTAGTACTGTCCTGAGTAAGATATTTTACATAAAAGATGTTTACATATAGTCCACAAGACAAAAAAAAAAAAAAAAAACATTGCTGAAATTATTAAAATAACCCCCTGCAAAAGTTTGTGAACCGTTGGTTCTTAATACTGTGTGTGGTTACCTGGATGATCTAAGACTGTTTTTTGTTTTGTGATGGTTGTTCATGAGTCCCTTGTTTGTTCTTTGGAAACACACTTTAGGACTTTTTTGTGCCTTATGCATCTCATCAAACATTGCGGACGCAAATGGCACCCGTTTGGTAGAATGACTCATATATATATATATATATATATATAGCCCCTGTTGAAAACTCCTGGAAATTATATTTTCTTTGTGATTGTAACAGTACTTTATTTATTTATTTCAGGTATAAATCCATGTAATTAATAGATGTGAAGCATTATAGATTTTAGAATACAAATCAGAGTTATTATACTTAACGAAATCCCATTAAAACATTTTTGTTACTTAAAATAAAATAAACATTAACTGAAATAAAATAAAATATAAAAAGTATCTTATTTTAGCTAGTTGCCAATGCAACATTTCTCATTTTCATTTAGATTTGGTGTATTAAAATAACTAAACCTAAAATTGAAATAAATATCAATAATAAAAAAAAAACATTTCATAAAAATGATAAAAACATAAAGGAAAAAAAAACTAATTAATGTTAAGAAAAGCTAGAATAGATCGCCCCAGAGGCAGAAAGAGGTTATTCCTCCTCCATCCACTAGAGGCGCTGCAACATTAACACGTAACGTACGGAGGACACTTTGAAAACATCCGGTAGGTGTTTTTGCAGTGGAGCAGATGGATTAGTAGCTCTTAACAAATGTGTATTTAACATATTTAATTTAATGTTAACTGTATGTTTGACATATATTAACTGGAATCAAGAGAGTTACCTTCTCGGCCTGCTTTAGCCGGAGACAGATTGAATCTGTATTAGTGCGGGTGAGTGTCGAAGAGTCAGACATATTCTCTTTATGAGTCAGTTTTCACAACGACAACATCACTTTTTTCTAATGTAACACTGCTTTATTTCATTGTTTTTAACGAAAATACAGCATTACATGTGGTCTTTAATGGTTGTTAATTTTGTTACTGACACTGAATGATGTTATGGTGTTCTGATTTATGTTTATTTAGTGAATAAACATTTGTTAGTGTCAGGAGGACATATTTTGTTACTGAATGTTCCTATGTTATATTACATATCTATATTATATTCAGATCATTTATGCTTTCTTCTTCTTGTAAACCGTGTGTGCCGCATCAGAATATATATACATTTGATATTTGATTTGAAATTTTGATAATTGAATTGTATTTATGCAATTGTATTTACCATGATTGAGTGTTTCAAGATAAGACATACCATTTTATTTATATATATATATATATATATATATAGATATAGATATAGATTTTACAAAAGATGAACACTAGCAGAATGGAAATTTTCAGACAACAGGGGGAAAAACTAGTATACATAGAGATATATAGACATGATGTCCTGTCCAGTAGGAATACTCTCTTTCTTTGTACAGTGTTCATTGCAAACTTCAAATGTATGTGTTCTTTATGATTGAGGTGTGAAGGTGTTCTTCAGCGGTGATCATGAGTGACAGTCATCCTCTGCGGCCGATGAGCTCTGCGTCTGAGATTGACCACCTCCATCTCCTGTCAGAGCAGCTCGGCGCTTTAGTTCCCGGTGAAGAGTACAGCGATGTCACATTCGTGGTGGAGGAGAAGCGCTTTCCTGCACACAAAGTCATTCTAGCGGCCCGCTGCCAATATTTCAGGTTATTCTTTGAGAGATGTTGCATGTCTTTTGGTGTGTTTCTTGAGTGAAATCACTTATGATAGGAACAGAATCCATTTATAATGGATCATTCTATATAACATATGCCTTTTCTGTTTTTTAAGCAAATTTTTGTGCAGTTTTAAACATTTAGAGACATAATGTGACAAATATGAAGGAGTAATTTGTTTATAAATTGCATTGGGTCATCTTAAGCTAAACTAATAGATTTTGGTAACACTTTATGATAAGATTCCATTAACTTATTAACTAATGATAACTAACAATGACCAATACAATTTTTTGCAGTATTTATTCATCTTTCTTAAAGTAATTAATATAAATATAACTGTTTGTTGTGAGTTCATTTTATGTCCATTAATTAAAACATGTAAAACTTTTAATTTTAATTATGTATTAATAAATGTTTAAATGAAATAAGATTAATAAATGCCTTAGAAGTATTTTTAATTGTTAGTTCACGTTAACTAATGTAGGATATAATTATCAATTCAGAAAGCTAACAGGGTTAATGTTTCAAGTTGTTAATCTTAAAAAGAGAATTTAATGCTGATATTTTTTCAAAATACACGTTTTCTACAAAAAAATGTAAAATAAAAAATTACAAGGTCTTTGTTTATATTATAAACATTTTCACAAG
This sequence comes from Spinibarbus caldwelli, assembly GCA_039654775.1. Taxonomy (NCBI): domain Eukaryota; kingdom Metazoa; phylum Chordata; class Actinopteri; order Cypriniformes; family Cyprinidae; genus Spinibarbus; species Spinibarbus caldwelli. The sequence continues at coordinate 5,235,936 of CM077243.1, forward strand.
CTATTCTATGTTGATCATTTTGTTACACATATTAATGAAAGACACACATATTTTTTAATTTTATTTTTTATTTAGTCATGTAGCAGACACTTTTATCCAAAGTGACTTACAAATGAGGACAATAGAAGCAATCAAAATCAACAAAAGCAATAATATGCGAGTGCTGTGTCTCGGTAAACATAATTAGCCTAATTCAGTACATATAGCAAGTTTTTTTTTGTGGTTATTTATGTAATAAATAAAAATAAAACAAATAAATAGAATAGAAAAAGAAATAGAAAAAAGCTAGTGTTAGAGACCTTTTTTTTTTAAAGAAAACAAGCAGTTAGAAAATGAATAGAATGCAAGAGTTAAGAGGGTCAATCGTCATTTTAAATCAGTTCAGATCTATAACAGTGTCAGTGTTGCAAAGGGATGCCCATTTTGTAGAATGTTTATTTCTTGTTGATAAAAAAGTCTTTGTAACCTAACCTTGGTGAGATTCTTCATTCATTTCAACCTCTTTTTTCTTCGTCTTTCGTTCTGACTCCTCAGGGCTCTGCTGTATGGAGGGCTGAAAGAGTCCCGGGCCCAGGCGGAGGTTCGGTTGGAGGAAACACGTGCCGAGGCTTTTTCCATGTTGTTGCGGTACCTGTACACGGGCCGAGCCACCCTGAGTGAAGCCAGAGAAGAGACTCTGTTAGATTTCCTGGGGCTGGCGCACCGCTACGGCCTCCAACCACTAGAGGGCTCCATATGCGAGTTCCTCCGCACTTTATTGAGCACGCGAAACGTCTGTCTGGTGTTTGATGTGGCTAGTCTGTACTGTCTGAACGGGCTGGCTGAGGCCTGCATGGCCTACATGGACCGTAACGCCACTGAAGTCTTGAAGTCAGATGGCTTTCTTACGCTTTCAAAGGTGAGTGATAGAAAATATTACATTTTAAAACGTAATAATTAAGTTGGCTTGAGAAAGCCAACTTACTGATTTACTATTTAAGCTGCTGCTTCTTCTTCTGAGACTAAATTTTTAAATGGATTTCCTCTTACAGTTTTCAAGCTACAACCACCAAACTCAGCTCAGACCTTCAGACTGGGCTGACTCGAGTTGCTATACCTTTTCTTACTGTTTCTGTTAAACGGACGATCAAAAATATGAAAACTCCCATAGATGTTCATTGAGGGGGTCAAAACATTTATACAATAAGACTTCTAAAGTGTTTAAGACAACATGCTAAAGCAGGCTAACAACATGCTAATCATGAAACATGCTATCAGCACATTAATCATGCTAAAAACATGCTAATCATGCTAAAAACATGTTAATGTTAAAAACAAATGTTAAAACATGTTAGTAACATGCTAGCAATATGCTAATCGTGCTAAAAACATGCTATCACCATGTTAATCATGCTAAAACATGTTAACAACTAAACATGCTATAAACATCTTAGCAACATGCAAATCATGTTAAAACATGTTAGCAACATGTTAACAACATGATAATCATGCTACAAACATGTTAACAATATACTAAAAACATGCTAATCATGTTAACAACAGGCTAATCATATTTGCAATAATCTAGCAACATGCAAATCATTCTAAAACATGCTAGCAACATGTTAACAACATGATAATCATGCTACAAACATGTTAACAACATGCTAATCATGTTAACAACATGTTTGCAACATGCTAATAATGTTAACAACATCATGTTAAAAACATGCAAATCATTCTAGAAACATGCTAACACTATACTAACAACATGCTAATCATGTTAACAACAACCTAGTAACATGCTAATCATTCTAAAAACATGCTAACAACGTGCTAATCATGCTAGAAACATGTTAACAGCATGCTAATAATGTTTACAACATGTTACCATCATGTTTAAAACATGTTAAATCAGGTTAGCAACATGCTATAACATGCCAACAGTGTGCTAGCTACATGGTAATCATACTAGAAACATGCTAACAACATGTAAATCACGTTAAAGACATGTTAACAAAGTGCTAGCAACATCTATCCAATTTGTATCTAAGTTTTAAACTTTTAAACTTTAAGCGTTTACAACTGCTTCAAACTTTCAGGCTAGGCTTTCTCGAGCCAACTCCAAAGTTTGTCTTGACAGACGTTTTTGTCTAGTTAAGATTAATATATAATATGGCTGTTTCCTCCTTTTTCCTCTCTGCAGTCTGCCCTGTTGACCGTTGTGAGGAGAGATTCCTTCGCTGCAAGTGAGAGGGAGATATTTCAGGCCCTCTGTCGCTGGTGTCACCACAACGGCGACGGCCCAGAGGCGAAGGAAGTGATGTCAGCCGTGCGACTGCCCCTGATGACCCTCTCTGAAATGCTGAATGTTGTTCGTCCCTCGGGCCTCCTCAGCCCGGACGACCTGCTAGATGCCATACAGACCCGCTCGGAGAGCAGAGACATGGACCTTAACTACCGCGGCATGCTCAGTGCGTTTACTTCTCTCTGCTTATCAGTCTGTAGATACGTAGGTCAAAAACGAGACATCCCAGTCTGGTGTCCGCATCAAATTAAATTACAAAAGTGATTTTATATACATACATAGAAATCATAAATCATATTAAATGCAAGTAAAGTGTCTGCTTTAATGTTTCAAATCATATTTGTGAAAATAAAATGTCAAAATATGGGTGAAATAATGTTCTGTTGTTCCGTAACAGACATATTTATGTAAAAATGAAACAACATACTTACCCTGACCTGTGCTTATTAAAAATATATACAGCTGTGGCCAAAATTATTAGAAAACTAGTATTTTCACCAGCTAAAAAATGGTTTTAAGTCATTTATTTCTATCTTTTGCTGTAATGTGTGAGTAGGAAATATCAGTTTACATTTCCAAACATTCCTTTTGCCATTAATTGTAATAATCCAGTGAGATTTTTGTTTGCACGAGGAGTCTGAGAACAGCCAGTGCTCCACACAGAGATCTGATCTGATCATCATCCAGTCCGTCTGGAATGACATGAAGAAACACAACAAACTGAGACAGACTAAATCCAGAAGAACTGTGGCAACGTCTCCAAGATGCTTCAAGAGACCTACCTGCAAAGCTACCTGAAAAACTATGCGCAAGTGTACCGAGGGCAAAAGCTGCTTTAAGCACAAAGGATGGTCACACCAAATGTTGATTTAATTTAGTTAGTAGAAGTTAATTGATAAAGAAAATCAATTTATGACGTTATTTGTGACAGCATCTTCATTTTACAGCATTTTTGCACAAGTGCCTAAAACTTTTAAGAGTACTGTAGCTTTGCATGTAGGTCTCTTGAAGCATCTTGGAGACGTTGCCACAGTTCTTCTGGATTTAGTCTGTCTCCGTTTGTTGTGTTTCTTCATGTTATTCCAGACAGACTGGATGATGATCAGATCAGATCTATGTGTGGAGCACTGGCTGTTCTCAGACTCCTTGTGCATACAAAAATCTCACTGGATTATTACAATTAATGGCAAAATGAACATTTGGAAAAGTAAACTAATATTTTCTACTGACACACTACAGCAAAAGATAGAAATAACTGACTTAAAACCATTTTTTAGTTGGTGAAAATGCTAGTGTTCTATTAATTTTGGCCACAGCTGTAAATGAAAAAGTGATCATACTAAATTTGAGGTAGTACTTTATTTTAAGGACCAATTCTCGCTGTTAACAAGCATGCATATTAGAAGCATACTGGCTGTTTATTAGTACTTATAAAGCATATTTTATTTAACCATATTTTAGATCCCTTAACTCTACCCCATACCTAAACTTAACAACTACCTTACTAACTATTAATAAGCAGCAAATTAGGAGTTTATTGAGGCAAAAGTCATAGTTAATCGTGAGAATTGGACCTGTGTCGAGTCTTTTAATGACATTTAATGGTTTTGGTTCTAAATATGCCTGACAAGATTTTTTGTTATATGAACTATTGTTACATTGAATGACATTTTAGTGGGTGTCTTCTGTAAATCATGATAAAAATGTGTGGTAGTCATTATTTTTTGCTCAGAAAAATAAAATTAAACAGGACACATTCTGATATACGGGAAAGAAACAAAATGTTGTGTGTTGTGATACTTGAGGTGGCAAGCTCTCTGATAGAGCCGTACATCTTTGAGCTGAGTCAGATCCCGAGGCAGAAGAAATTAAAACTGCGTGACCACAACGATTGCAAGAGTCTGTTTCAGTGTGATAAAATGTTTCCACTGCTGTGCTGTGTGTGTTGTAGTCCCAGAGGAGAACATTGCCACTATGAAACACGGCGCTGTGGTGGTGAAGGGTGAGATGAAGTCTGCTCTCCTGGATGGAGACACGCAGAACTATGATCTGGACCACGGCTTCTCAAGACACCCCATAGAAGAAGAGGGACGGGCCGCTGGCATCCAGGTCCGCTTGGGTCAACCTTCCATCATCAACCACATACGCCTACTGCTGTGGGACAAGGACAGCAGGTATTGCAACATTAAAGGGATAGTTCATTCAAAAAATGTCAATTGGCAACATTTATTCACCCTCATGTCATTCTAAACCCCAGAAGAGATTCTCAGTGCCTCTCTTTTTCATATAATTAAAGGGAATGAGAATAGATGCTGATGAGCTCCAAAAAGACCAAAAAATAAACAATGAAAGTAGTCTAAATGTGACCATGGACCACAAAACCAGTCTTAAGGGTCAGTTTTTTGAAACTGAGATTTATACATCATCTGAAAGCTGAATAAATAAGCTTTCCATTGATGTATTGTTAGGATAAGACAGTATTTGACCATGATAAAACTATTTGAATATCTGGAATCTGAGGGTGCCAAAAAAATTAAATATTGAGAAAATTGCCTTTAAAGTTGTCCAAATGAAGTCCTTAGCAATGCATATTACTAATCAAAGATTAAGTTTTGATATATTTACGGCAGGAAATTTACAAAATATCTTCATGGAACATGATCTTTACTTAATATCCTAATGATTTTTGGCATAAAAGAAAAAACGATAATTTTGACCTATACAATGTATTGTTGGCTATTGCTACAAATATACCCGTGCGAATTCTGGCTGGTTTTGTGGTCCAGGGTCACATATGAGATATGATAGCTTTGGATACAAGACACAAGAACTAATCATCATTAATGTTAAACTTGGTGCAACGTCGTCTTGTGACTCATTTTAAATATATTCAATATCTTCACTAAACTTTATATATATATATATATGTATATATATATATATATATGTACCATGCACAGCATTTAATTGGTCTTTCTTGTCTGCAGGTCATACTCGTACTATGTTGAGGTGTCTGTGGATGAGCTGGACTGGGTACGTGTGGTGGATCACTCCAAGTTCCTGTGCCGCTCCTGGCAGCATCTTTATTTCCCAGCACGAGTCTGCAGGTAGAACTTGTTACACAAAACCAACTGGGCTTTGTTTCCTAAGATTCAATTATTTATCTTTGAAAAACATTATTTTGTTGTACTACTACCTCTGTTGAAAACATCAAGACTCAAGTGCATTAAAATTAAGGCAAGGCAAAAAAGATGTTTTGCAAAGGATGATTTTTATATATGCACTAGTATGTATGATATAAAGTAGCTGTGCCTGCATTTAATAGGTGTAATTTAAATGAGGCACAGAAATGTCAAATTCCACTAAATACATTACTGTTCAAAGGTTTGGGGTCTATCAATGTTTTTTTATGTTGAAAAAAAAAAAAGCCTCTAATGCTCCATATAAGAGGCCATTCACACAGAACGCGTCTTTGCGTCTAAAAACACGAGACACATTCAGGAATGGTTTTAAGTTGGCATGACATCTGCTTTATTTGATGGCAACATGGCGGAGGAGGTGCTCTACGCTGCGCTTTTTTAAAACCCATTCCTGAGCGCTGTGTCTCGCGTTTTTAGACGCAAAGATGGGTTCTGTGTGAATGGCCCCTAAGGCTGCATTTATGTGATCAAATATACAGTAAAACAGTAATATTGTGAAATTTTTACAATATACAAAAACAATTGAAATGTATTTTAAAATGTAATTTATTCCTGTGATGCAAAGCTGAATTGTCAGCATCATTACTCCAATCTTCAGTGTCACATGGTCCTTCAGAAATCATTCAAATATGCTGATTTGCTACTCAAGAAACATTTCTTATTACATTTGTGCTGCTTATTATTTTTGTGGACAATGTGAAGCATTTTTTATGGATTCTTTGATGAATAGAAAATTCAAAACAACAGCATTTGCTTGAAATACAAAACAGTTTAAAAGCCTTTATTGTCACTTTTGTTAAATTTAATGTACTCTTGCTGAATAAAAATAGTAATTTCTTTCACACACAAAAAAAAATTCTAAAAAAATCTTACTGACCCCAAAGTTTTGAAAAGTAGTGTAGTTATTACAAATATATTTCAGAATGATTTGTTTATATAATGCTTACATGCTGAACAAACCTTATACATAATGTACAGTTTATTATATTATCATCTTTTTGTAGTAACTCAATCAAGTACAAATGATCATTACAAAATATATGTACAATTCTTATTTCCATAAAATCTGCTAAACTGTGACGGAAAATAGAGGAAGGTTCACTGGTCAAACTCAAAGCGTGGTATCTCTGAAAAGTTTGCGATGACCCATGTGGCATGTATTTTCTTCACTACAAACAAATGTCCACTGCAGAGGACAGAAATGAATCGCTGTGTTTTAAGATGTTATATGGCTAACTGTTGCCTGTGTTTATGAACATTCCTGTTTTGCTTTTTTGTGAATGGAGGTTTATTCGTGTTGTGGGGACACATAACACCGTCAACAAAGTGTTTCACTTGGTGGCTCTGGAGTGTATGTTCACACAGCGACCTTTCACATTGGAGAAAGGCCTACTGGGTAATGTTGTTTCCTTATTTCATGAAGTTACACACGTATCAGCTCGGCTAATGAAACTCATCCCATGTCTCCCTGCAGTTCCCACAGAGAACGTTGCGACTGTGCAGGCATGTGCTAGTGTGGTAGAGGGTGTGAGTCGCAGCAGAAACGCCCTGCTGAATGGGGACACCAGCCACTATGACTGGGATTCAGGATACACCTGCCACCAGCTGGGCTCTGGAGCCATCGTTATCCAGCTTGCTCAGCCGTACATGCTGGGCTCAATGCGGTACGAGAGCTTATGTTCAGGGTTCAGTGCAAGTTAAAGGTTATAATTCTGTCTCATGTCGATTCCGTATGAATTTCTTCTGTAGAACATCATAAAAATAATGTTTAGATGATAATAAATTAAATTCACAGACTGTCCAGCTCAAAACATTACATAAAAGTATCATAAAAGTAGTCCATATGACTTACATGTACAATAGAGTGCGAAACAAACTTAAATTGAATCAGATGTTTGCCAAAGACCTGCTCTGCTCCATATCTCAAATCTAATAAGAGTGGATACAAAAGCACTTACAGTGGATGTAAATGGAAGAAAACAGGGCGAGGTAATAAATGATGCAATTCTACACTGTTTCAAAAGTGTAGCCAAAAACGTAGCCGCAAGACTTAAACATTGTACATGTTAACACAAGACTAGAGACTAAAATCACAGTCCTACTGCTAAAATTATGATTTAGACAAAGTCTAGATGTAAGCAAAAGTAAACTAAAATCCTCTTTAAAAACAACTTGAATTCAACTTTAAATCAAAATCAATCCTGATTAATATCATATTAATAGTATAGCATAGTTAGGCTTTATAGGAAAATTGACTATTGTAAATGCATAACAGCAAAAAGTGTGATTTATGTCTTTTGAGTTTGGTTTCTAATTGTCCACTGAATTTTCATGGACTTCTGGTAAGAATAATTTTAACAAAATATATTGTGGTGGGTTTATAAACAAGAATATATGGTGGGAGAATAAACAAGATTTATTCTCATTGCAACTTAAACCGTATTTAATATAGTTTATTTCACTTTGCACAGTTTATAGACATCCTGATTTTTGTACAAAGTAATCATTTTCTATTATACCCATGTTGCTGAACCCAAAACATTTCTTCAAGTTGTATTTACTCTCCGTATTCCTTTCAGTCATTGTCTCAGTCTTTAGTTAAGACATACTGACTCTGTCTTTCTAATGAAATCTGTGTGTTTATAGGTTGCTGTTATGGGACTGTGATGACAGGAGCTATAGTTATTATGTGGAGTTGTCCACAGACCAGCAACATTGGGTGAGAGTTGTAGACCGCACTAAGGTGGCATGCAGGTCAGTAAATGCTGTTTTTATTATCTAATTATTTGTTAGCATTATAATTTTTATGTCTTATCTCCCCAGTTTTTTATGTCTTATCTCCCCAGTTTGGTTCTTGCATGTAATTCTTACAGGTCGTGGCAGACTCTGACGTTTGACAGACAGCCTGCATCCTTTATTCGTATTGTGGGAACTCACAACACAGCTAATGAGGTGAGTGAACTCTCTGAACGCTCTCACAAGGATGTTTTGTGACTCCATCCACGTTTACCTTAAAGGAGAAGTTCACCCAAAAATGAAAACTTGCTGAAAATTTACCCTCATGCCATGCAGATTTGGATTCATTTAGCATTACATCACTTGCTCACCAATAGATCCTCTGCGCTGAATGGGTGCCGTCGGAATGAGAGTCCAAACAGCTGAAAAAACATCACAAACTCTGATACTCTGCAGCCCTAATTTTCCTCATGCTGTCTCCACTAGGTGTTTCACTGCGTTCACTTTGAGTGCCCTGCACAGGCGGACACGGTTGTTAAAGAAGGAAGTCCTGGACCAGATCAGCCCAAACCAGAATGCAGCTCCCAGAACTCAGAATCACAGAGCCTGATGTCCCAAAAACCCTCCACATCTCCGCACACATAGGCTACGGATGATTTCTCTGTCCTGCTCACTTGCATTAAGTATGACAAGACACACTTGAGATGCTCAACTTAAAAGGTTGTGTTCTCAAGGTTACGTGCTGCTAAAAAAAGAACTCTTTATATTTATAATGAGAAAATACTTGAGCTGAATGTAACATGATGTTAAATATTATAATGACTGTCACATGCACTTATTTTATTATGTTCAGATAACTATAAAAACCATAATAATAAAAGTATTACAGACCTAATGGTTTTGCAATACGTTTCATTTATTAGACATCTAACAATTGTTTATTATAGAAAAGTACACAAAAATCCTGGTTAAAATGAAAAATGAAAATCACCATGAACTGCATAGGCACAAATATATGCAAAGTTATTAACAGCATTGTTAGGTGGAATAGGAAAACTGACATTATTGTTGTTTAACAGCAGAAGTGTAATTTATGTTTTTTTAGTTTAAATGTTTGGTTTCTAAACGTCTCCTGAATTTTGATGGTTTAATGCTGTTAAAAATTTTAACTCAAAACATATTGTGGTTGACAAGTGAATCTCTGTTTAATGTAGTGTAGGATGCATTTTCTTTTACTTTGAACAGTTTTGTTCATGTTTTTTATGTTGGCATCAAACCACCTTCTGCCAAATGACAGTTTGCACTGAAAAACTGTAGAGTTTGATTGGACACAGCTTTTGACGCCAACAACAAAAGATGTGAGCGTTTTCTCTTCCCTTTTTTAAAGCTGCTAAGTCTTGAATTTTATTTTGCTAACTAATATAAAAAACAATATTATGTAGTTGCATTCTATTACTTGTATTTAGCATTGTTTTGTTTTTTATTCCTTGCTCTCTCTGAACCACATTAGTACAGACTTAGGTTGGAACCCACCAAATAAGGATCACTGGTTCTGTTTAGGATGCTCACAAATGAATATCATATTTTTAGAGTTTTGTTACAATGCAAGCTAGAATTGGGGCAATGAAACAAATGGAGAGTGTGAACGAGACTTTTTAGTCAAATCATAAATTATCATGCTTCCCTCTCTGAGGACGTCTAATAAATACAGAGTTTCAATCAGACACGGAAGGGTGAGTGACACCATAATGCCACCTTCATTAAGCAACCAGGAACAGACGCACCCTATTGAACTTCCTCGTCGCAATCAAGAGACTTCCCCAAGGGCTGGAGAAAGATGGAGACAGACAGACAGACAGACAGGGGGAGTGTGAGGTTGAGTTGGATGCCAGTACTGTGCTGAAAAGATCGGCTTAACCCTATAAAACCTACTGTATTATATTTGATATGCAAGTTTATTAAGCCTCTAAATTATCAACAGGATCAAAATTTTCAAAAGCTTGTATACAATTTTCCACATGCGTTCTGTCATATATTATTTCAAACTTTGTAACAAGTAAAAGGCCTTTTAGTATAATTGGAAAAAATGTCCAACCTCAGGTTGTGATACACGTCTGCTGTGAAAACTTAATTAGTTTAATAGTTCACATAAGAATAACCTATATTGTTAGTAATATTTCAAAATGAACATTTACTGAACTGAAAGAACTTAGGTATACTTGATTATACATCATTTATTTGAAAAATCATGTTAAAATGTATCAAATATACATCAGGCTTTTGAGGAACATTAATGTGTTCATCTCTCATAATCATTGTATTGCATTGCATCATATGTTTAGAAACTACAGAGCTTTGTTTATAAAACTAAGCATTTAAATATCATCTTACTATGACATATTATTGACTGACATGTTTCTCTGTAAAAAAAAGTTTCAAAAAGTTGTTTCAACTTAAAATAATTTGTTACCTGGCTGACTTAAAATTTTTAGTTTAGTCAACTTGAAATTTTAAGTTACTTAATGTTAATTTAAGTGACAACTGGAACATTTTAGTTGACTAAACTAAAAATTTTGACTAAACTAAAAATAAATAGTTGAAACAACCATTTATTTATTTATTTTTTTTTTTACAGTGTATGCATTTTATGCAAGTAGTCTGTTACACTGTTATAAAAAATCTCATTAATTTACAAGCGATCAGAATTTAATCTAGCTATTGACCATATAAATAACAACATTTTTGCTCAGTTTGGGCCTCTGAATAAATCTGAGGTGTTTTATGCCATAAAAGGCTCATAAAATATGATAAAATATGCATTTTTTCAGATTTGTTTTTAAATATTTTGTCTAAAGATTAAATAAAAATAAATTCTTTTACCATTAAATTTGTATAAAAAATATTATTTATAACTTACATTCAAATCTGATTCGTTCACTTAAAAGATTCGCTCAAAATCTGATTAATTTTGCAAACGAAACACGTCAAGCCGATGTCACGATGGAGAGGCTGTGTGACCTGTCCTCATCCTCAAAAACCACGAACAATATTACACAAGGTAAATGATAATATAACTCACACTAAACTAAATATACATGATGTTCATGTGAAGGATAAACATGGTTTGTGTTGACTAAACTGTCGATCGTGAATTATACGAAAACTTCGAAATTCAAGATGCTAACGTTACGTTCATACAGCAACAGAACAACGACATCCGTTTTGAGTGCTAAATATGGTCATGTTCATACACAGTACATGTAAGAAAGAGTGAAAAATATATTTTTGAACCACAAACTTAAATTTGAGATCGAGTTTGTGCTATGTGAACTAAAGCTAGCGCAGTCGACTAACGCTAGTTGCTTCAAGTGCGCGCTTCGCGGGTAATTGCTGTTTAAAAAGCGTCTGTTATTTGCTATCACTTTATTCTCAGCTGAATAATGTGCCTTAATAGTTGTATTGTGTGGTCGAAGAGTGAGATAAAACTCCAGGTAAGTTTTTGACAGTTCTGAGAGCTTGTAGAAATGATTTAAAATATTTTTTTTCCCAATTCATCGTTCGATTTTAAGAGACTTAACGGTTTAAGTTAGGCCTAACGTTACTTTTATATGCTAACATATTTTGATTTTTGGGTCGACATGAAACATTTGCAGGGTTTCTGCTTGCCTCAAAAAAAAAATAAAAAAAATAAAAATAAAAAAAAAACTCTTTAAACAAATTAAGGCCTTAAAAAGTCGGTTTCCTGTTTTCACAGACAGGCTTAAGCCTAGTCCCAGACTAAAATGCATGTTTGAGCTTTCTTGACTAAAAGAAACTTGCACTGACATATAATATGCCAGTGCTATTGATTTTGATCAAGATGTGCACCTATAATGTTTTTCTAAGTCACACTAAAAAAATAAACAAATGTCCTAATTAAAATTGTAATCCTGGCCTAATCTAAACCCTGATAAATACTGCATACATTGAAAATTTGTCTGTGTTTTTTAGTTTTACAATACAAATATCTTGACATTATATCGAGATACATTTCCATTCACATAGATACACATTTAGATGCAAACTGAAAAGTCTGGTTTTCTGAGAAACTGAACAAAATGAAGTGAGTTTATGCTTAAAACAGAACATACCCTGTCAATAGGGAATGAAAACTTTTTTGAATTAATGTTGTTGATTTTTTTTCTGAGCCTTTTGGCAGGGGTTTGTTTCTGTTTTAATGAAAACTTAATTAATTTTGATCAGTTTCACGAAAAACAAGGCTTTTTATCGTATACTTAAGTGAAATAGCCACATAATGACTTTGACTAGTTTCCACTTACATCATTATTACACAATGGTTGCTTTCTAATAACATGGAGGTTAAAACCAGTTTAAAAACCACTGAATACGACAACATATTTTTACTTTAATATACATGTATATTTTTTATACTTCAGTAAATCAGTGAAGTAATGAGTAGGATGGGTTTCCAGTTACATCATTAGTACATCATGGTCGCTTGCTTGCTGGTTAAAGACATGCAGGTTTCCGTAGTGTAGTGGTTATCACGTTCGCCTAACACGCGAAAGGTCCCCGGTTCGAAACCGGGCGGAAACAAATTATTGTTGTTATTTTTTTTATTATTACCGAGTTTAACACAAGCTTATGAACGTAAACATATAAGATCTGTGTCAAATTTATTTTAAAGACTTATGCTGAATTCAGAACAGCATACTAGCACACTGCTGTGGTAGAAAGATACTAAGGGTGCGTTCCGATTGACAGGGTCCCTACGCAGTGTTCACTGCTCCCTACTCCCTAAGCACGGGATATACGTTGAAGTGGACTTTGATGACAATAATCGCTCATTTGGAACGCCCTGGAACGTCATCAAAGAAAATCAACGGCAGGGTCACGCAGATTATGATATAAAATAAATATTGTAATTTATTTTACTTTCAAATTTAAACACATGTAAAATACATATACAATTATGTATCTAATAAATATAGTAAAAATGTATATTTTTAGATGGTTTCATCTCGTGCGCTTTATTTCCCACATGCAGCCTCATTAACTCTCCTGAGGTAACGTAAATAAAGTAAAATAAAAAATGACAGAGCCTTAGCTGTTTCTCGTCGGTTTTATTTAGTTTCACCTATTCATACAATATGTAAATGTAATTCATCGTCATAACCATTCATAAATACTATAGTTTGTATAATAATAATGTTTATTGCAACCCCACCATTGCAGAGCCTTTAAAAAACTCTTTCAACGGCTCTGCTCCATCGTTAGTTCTGACAGAAGACGTGGTGCGCAATGACAGTTGGGTGATTTTCCCTCTCCACTTCCTGTGAACTTTGTAGGCGAAAACCCGGAAGCGAGTTAGCATTTTAGCACTTCCGGTTCCATCGTCCCAGAGTCAATGGTTTTTTTGAATGGGATTTTGGTTAAATCCCTTAAATAAGGTCTGTGGTTCACACAAGCTCAAGATACTTTCACGTTTTATTCTATGACATAAAACACACCAGTTACAGCCCACTCGTGATTTTTTTAAACTGTTATGTTTCTTAAAAAAGACGGTTGCTAACAAGTTGCTAAATGGGACTACAGGCGCTGTCGGAGACATTCAACGTCATCACGCCGAACAGTTTATCAATTTACAGTATTTTCCAATTGTAGTATAATTTGTAATACAATTAATTGTGTAATAACCAATGAATAGTTTTCCGCATTTTATATTGTTGTTCGACAATGTGATTTTGCTTTGCCCCGAAATGCAACACAAGTTTTCAGATGGAAGATGCTCGTTTTATCGCTTTCCTACTGATACAGAGACTCTGGGTTCGGACCATAAGATAAACTCATATTACGATTATTACATGTAAACCACATTTACCGGCTTTACGTGGTGAAAGTGAAACTTTAATGATGCATAGTGCTTAAAGCCACGTTAAAATTAAATGTTTGCGGCCACATGAAGCTGTTAGAAAGCATATAGATTGAGGATTTCCTAGAAGCAAGGATAAAATAACATTTTGTGTACCCACCCTAACAAAACGATAGCTGAAATATGGTACTTTATTCACTAAAATAAGTTTAATCTTACCATATCCAAAAACTCGCTCACTCTGCTGTTAGATTAAATGCACTAGAATATTATTGAATAGTACGTGGGGATACGTTTTTAATTAAAATATTCATATTAATCAAGGATTTATTAACTTTTAATGCACCTTATTTCGAAATGTACAGAAATACGTGCTTTCAAATGTCCTTTAGTTAAGATTATTTCATTTATTCACTATACTATTTATTACTAATGTCTCATTTCAGTTTTAGTTTGGATCTAGTTTTGTATTTATTCCAGTTTAGATGAAAAGGGTCATGTAGCGTGCATTTAAATTCATATACAGAGGAAATCCTTTTCTCTGAACATGTTAAAAATAAGTTTGAGAAAGTTGTCGGTATCGTGATGGTGGTGACGCTGAAGGCGAGCGACTGTGGTGCTGTAGTTCGTTTATAGCCTGTTTAGCTTTTAAGTTCTGGCGCTTTTATTTAGGCTTCAAAATTCGTCAAAGTTATATTATTTTGTGAAGACTATCTTGATAGACAAAACGTGTAAGTTTCATGAACTATGATTGAACACAGAGCTTATTTTTTTGCGATAATCCAAAAACCTATGGAAAAATCCTATTGGCTTTTTGTCGAGGGAACCAATGTCATGCTAACAGTCGATCCGCCTACAAAGTGACGTCATAGTCCCCCCACTCTATGCCCTATGCCATTCGCATTGTCCTTGGAACTGAACATGTTCACTCCCTTCGGATTGGAATCTCACTTAAGATGGCGGAATACCCTGTGAAGTCCACTTCGCAGTCCACTTACGGTCGAATGGAACGCACCTTAAGAGTAGTATGCTAGCATGCGGTTCTGAATTAGCATTAGCCCCCACAAAGTTTGTCACTAATTTCATAATACTAAAATGCTTATTTTTCCATTAAACATATTGTAATGTGCATTTATCTATAGAAAAAAAAAAACCTTAAGTCTTCATTTTTTGACTCACATTCATGAAAGTATTATTTTCACAAATCTGAGACAACCACATGAGTATTTTAAAATATTTTTCAACAGACAAAAGCCTTTTGTTCTAGTTTTCTTTATAAAACAGGCAAATGTTAAATGTTATTAAATCTAAGTTTGTCACGTAAACTTTTGTTGTACAGCTTTATTTTGCAACATGTGGCTGTATTTTGCATGCAGGTTTCCGTAGTGTAGTGGTTATCACGTTCGCCTCACACGCGAAAGGTCCCCGGTTCGAAACCGGGCGGAAACATCATTTTGCAACTACCAGTTTGTTTTACATCCCTGAATTATTCTATCCTTTCTCATTTATGTTATAGTCTTAAAAAAACATCTTGATTTTCAAAGGCCTGCACACTAAATTAAAAACCTTTTTGTTTATAGTGAAAACTCAACTAGTCCTCCACAAGATGGCGCAATAGAAACAGTAATGTTGGGTAGTCTTGCGCTCATCAGCAGTCTGGTTCTTACACAGTGTTGATCTTAAGACATAATGGTTATTCTTGAATACATAGTGGTCTTGACCCTCCTAACCTCTTTCTCACTGCTATCTATCTCATTATTATCCCTTCACTCCTCCTGTTTTAACATCTCTCTCTTTCTTTCAGTTGCCGAAGGTTTTTCTCGGTATTCCCTTTGATCTTCCTTCTTCCTCTTCCCATGCCCTGAAGAAGCTCTAATAAGACTCTTGCTTTGGCACTTCATGACCCATCAACCACAGTCAAATTCACATGACCAGACGTGAACGTGTTCTGTCCACCTCCATTTGTTTTTTTCTTTTTTTCGGTATTTGCAAGTGCAGAGAAACAGTCTCCGTGGCAGCTGCAGCAGTTTTGTTTGTCTTGTGTAGTTTCTGGCAGTTTAGCAGCACTTTGATCAGTGGATTGAGCGATGGTAGATTGGCCCGCCCTGACGCTAGCTGGGTCGCTCCGCTGGTACATTGTGCCACAGAGTCTGCAGTCTGTTTATTTGCACCGATGGAACAGAACAGCTCAGTGTGCCAGCAAAACCCATTATATCTCATTAAGGGGCCAAGCAGTGAAGGTTTGATACATTACAGGAGTAGTTTACCCAAAAATGAAAATTTGCTGAATATTTACTCACCCTCATGCCATCCAAGATGTAGATGAGTTTGTTTCTTCATCGGAGCAGATTTGAAGAAATTGAGCATTACATCCCTTGCTTGTTCACCAATGGATTCTCTGCAGTGAATGGGTGCCATCAGAATGAGAGTCCAAACAGCTGATAAAAACATCACAATAATCCACAAGTAATCCACATAACTCCAGTCTATCAATTAACATCTTGTGAAATGAAAAGCTGTGTATTTGTAAGAAGCAAATCTATCAGTAAGGCATTTTTAACTTCAAACCGTTGCTTCTGGCTAAAATACAAGTCCATAATATTGCTTTCTCAAGTGAAAATGCTAAATTTCTCCAAATTTGTTCCCGTGAAGAAATAAACTCATCTACATCTTGAATGGCCTGAGGGTGAGTACATTTTCAGCAAATTTTCATTTCTGGGTGAACTATTCTTTTAACACATTTGCATGTAATAAATTTGAAGGCAAGGAGGCCACAGGAGAAAACATGTAATTTCTTTAATCTGCTATTGGGTTGTGCTTTCTTTAGTCACTGTGATTGGAGTGTTCAGAGAAAACAGTGTACTAACAAAGCTGTTCAAATTGTTTTTATTTATTTATTTAAGAAAAAAAAAGTTTTAGTACTAATTAAACTACAACAAAAAGTTGTAGTCCACAATTTCTGAAGGATCATGTGACACTGATGACTGGACTAATGATGCTGAAAATTCAGCTTTGCATTACAGGAATAAATTACGTTTTAATATATATTCAAATATAAAACAATTTTAAATTGTAATACGATTTCACAATATTACTGTTTTTACTGTGTTTTTGATCGAATAAGAGCATTTAAAGGGCTCGAGCATTTAAAACGGCAGATGACAAAACTGTAGCACATGCTTCTAATAAACAGAACAGATATTGTGCATTGGTGAGACACTAACATAGTTAAAGTTATCTTTATAGTTATCGTTCTTGTTGTGAACAAGCCTTTATTTTAAAAAATAAAGTTTTATTAGTGGTTCTTTACTGTATTTATTGAAAAACTATTTTGCACACTTAGTCTAGTTAGGTTATGATAAACATAGTAAGAGGGGAATACTGCTGAACACCCCACACCACAACCTCATAACACATTACTGTAGACATTACATTACTGCAACAAGAGTCCAATCCAGTTATAACCAGATTAATGTTTCTTATAAGAGGGATGCTTTCTGTTATCCTATCCACATCCCTATAAACACTGAAACACTGTCAATAAAGCCCTCGCTCTTTCTTGGGAAGGAATTAAAGGATAAGAGAAGCACTAGTTTATGAAGAGACATGCACACATAAAGATTTCCCATGAAATCCATGGCTGTTTGTATCTCAAACATCTTCTGAAATTGGCCCTCATGAATCAAGCAGCTGTATTGACATGCTGAGTTTCTAGAGTAGCACGTGTGCCACATTTTCTTTCATTTTTATAATAGCGTTTTTGAAAAATTTAGAATAAATAAGTACTACTCCTATCTATCTATCTATCTATCTATCTATCTATCTGTCTGTCTGTCTGTCTGTCTGTCTGTCTGTCTGTCCGTCCACTTCTATTTTTTTAAACTTTGAGATGATTGCCTGGTCAAGCCAATATTTAAAGTCAAACTTTCTTTTCTGGTTGTGTCTGAATCATAGTAAGAACTGAAGACAAATACTTGAAGAATGTTTGTTTTTAAAAACTTACTTTAAAAAAAATAAAGGTTCTTTATTGACATTGATGATTCCATGAAAAACCTTTAGCATCCATGCACTTCTAAAAATAAAGGTGAGATTTTTTTTATTTTATTTTATTTTATTTTTTGCAGTGAAGAACCATAGAAGAAGTATTTTTGGTTCCTCAAAGAACCTTTCAATGAACACTTCTTAAAAGAACCATTTTTATTTAGCATTATCCACCTGTGATCAGTTTGAAAGCACATACCAGGTGCCTTTTCCATTATAAAGAACCTTTTTTTTTTTTTTTTTTGCAACGGAAAGATTACATGGATATTAAAGGTTCTTCATGGAATCATCTATGCAAATAAAGAATCTTTATTTTTAAGATTGTGGAATCTTTCCATTCCATGAGATGTTTTTAATAGTGGACAAATGTTCAGCACACTAAGGGGCCATTCACACAGAACGCGTCTTTGCGTCTAAAAACGCGAGACACAGCGCTCAGGAATGGTTTTAAAAAAAGCGCAGTGTAGAGCGCCTCCTCCGCCATGTTGCCGTCAAATAAAGCATTTGTCATGCCAACTTGCTGTAAACAGAAGCTTGCAACGCTTGCCCCGCCTCCGAGTTCTTTTGATTGGTCCACTGCTTTGGAACTGACATTGATAAGTGGCGCTGCGTGTAAAAGTTGAAATTATTTTAACTTGACACGGCGTCTTAAAAACGCGGCGCTCATGCGCGAGGCGCTGCAAAAGACGCGAGCGTAACGGTCATGTACGTCCGTAAAGCGCGTGTTTACATAGAAAAAACAATGGAAAAATAGCGCATTGGAATGGAAAAATGCGTTCTGTGTGAATGGCCCCTTAGGGGCCATTTGCAGCGTCTAGCGCATGAGCGCAGCGTTTTTAAGACGCCGTGTCAAGTTAAAATAATTTCAACTTTTACACGCAGCGCCGTTCATCAATGTCAGTTCCAAAGAGGTGGACCAATCAGAAGAACTCGGAGGCAGGGCAAGCTGTTTACAGTAGCAAGTTGGCATGACAACTGCTTTATTTGACGGCAACATGGCGGAGGAAGCCCTCTAACCCTGCGCTTTTTTTAAAAAAATATTCCTGAACGCTGTGTCTCGCGTTTTTGGATGCAAAGACGCGTTCTGTGTGAACTGTTTCTTTTAATAACATGTCAGTGAAAGGTTCTTTGGGGAACTAAAAGTGGTTCATTTATGGCATCGCTTTGAAAACTCCCTTTTGAAACCTTTATTTTCAAGAGCGTATATGTGAACCAGTAATCTTCCACTGTGTCCTAGAGTAAAATCCTTCATAGCAGTTTGCTTCAGGTGTGTTTATACCTGCAGTAGCTCTACTGAATTGCATTGGATCCACTGTGTATCACTCTGAAAGGATCGTTATTCAATGTAGCGCTTAAAAGAAGCTTTTGAATGTATCTACCTTGATATGAAAGTTTAACCTGAGTATATTTTACTCAAAGGGCTTGTTGCAGTGTTTTTGAAAAGAATGAAAGTTCTCCCGTGTTCATCAATTCACTGCAAAATCATCAGAGTTGTTTTTCCCCCTCTTCCAGTCACCTTGAGCTTCTGTCTCTTTTTTTTTGCACATCAATGCATCTACAAGGTCCTGCTGCTCCGCACCTTCTGATTTTCCCCATTAAATAATCAAACCTCCTTTGAGAGTGTCGTCTTTGTACTCTCTCTTCAGGCAGGAAAAAACATGGAGAGTAAAGGGGAATTTCTAACTCTGCAAAAAGCTGAAAAGTTGACGTGAACTCTTGTAAACCATCATGAATATGCGTATCAATTTGATGGTTATTTTCCTGAGTGACTGTTTGGTTTTCGTGTGCGACTCGAGTGAATGAAACGTGAAAGAAAGAGAATCTGTGCCACTCTTGATGCGCTCAAGCTACATTATAGCTTTGTCATCTTTGAAAGTTTCTCATTAATTCCTAAAGTTCTGTGTGTAGGAATGAGGGGAAAATAGTCTTTGAAGTTGTGTGGAACGTCTCAGGAGACCTGGAGGCCTCAGGCTGGACTTAGCCAGTGATGAGGGAGATGTTGCTTTGAAAGGGAGTCGTTCCACCCTCCACTCATGTTCTGCTATCACATGGTTGCACAGCACACGCTGATAAAGAAAGGATCATTTGCTCCATTGTTTGGTAGGTCATGATACAGTGACTGCATTTGATTTACACATTCTGTAGACAAAGTTCAGATTTGTACCCTGAATATTTGCAACATGTCAGTGTAATACTGAATACTATAATACAGTAACATTGTTTATATGTTGTAATTTTGTTGTTATAGTTATTAATTACAATTTCTAGACACAATGATTTAATATATTGATATATTACTTTTTATATTTTTGCTGTTTTATGAATTATGCTCTTACTGCCATTGGGGCAAAAATCTGTGTTTATATCAGGGCTTGAAAACGAAAAAAAAAAGTCAATCGGTTCACTCCGAGCAGAATCGATATTTTAACGTTTCTGTTCCTGCGTTCCTCTGTATTATTACCCTTCCGTTCATCTTTTCTAGATTTGCCTAAATGTAGGCTACTAAACAACAACAATAAAAAAAAAAACGCTTTAAAGACATTAAAGTATTTTTAAAGATATTTAAAAATGTTTGCTGCATTGTTATAAAAAAAAGAAAAAAAAGATACTTGTATATAATTGTTTTGAGAAAAAAAAAAACAAAACAAAAAAACAAAAAACAGGCTAAATCGAGTCGCATTTTATTAGGCTATTACATTCAGAAATGATGTAGGCTAAAATGCCGGTAAATCAAAAATGTTTATAAACATTATAAACACAGTTATTAGTTTCTCTCCACAACAAATCCTCTAAACTTAAGGCTGCCTATAGGCTATAAAAACGTCAATCCAAAAACAATTTAAAGGTGAAACTGATGGCTACCTCTCTCATTCGGCACGAATCCAAATGTTTCCATATTCGCGCCGTATCTGGATGCTAAAATATTATTTATTATAGGCTTTATACTTCCATCGACGTAAAGCATCATCCTTCACATCAGCTATATCAGCACAGTGAGGCGATGGCCACGCTGAACGCAACAGATTGGATAACGGAGCACTGTAACTTTTTATACGTTCTTTTAACTGTATTTTATTTTGATAATGAACAGGCTGCAAAGTCGCAAAAATATTGTGTCTTTGTGCGCGTGAGGCGCCGGCGCGATACGGCCATACCAACACTGGTTGGTTACAGATGCGACATCATTCAAAACTGTCAAGCTTTTGCAAAACAAATAAAACTGTAAAATAAATAAAACTGTAAAGCTTTTGCAAAATAAAGAAAACTTTCTGCCGTCTCGTTTTCCTTTCCGAGAACTTTGGAATGCGTCACAATGAACCATAGCCCTAACTCAGCATATATATATATTTTTTTTCTTTCGTTTCGTTAATCTGTCAATGATTTAAGTGAAATATATTTAGTGTATAGGCATATATATTCCTTTTTTATGTAAGCCTATAGTTTTATTCTGTTTTCTCCGTTCACAGAAGCGATGCAGGTGCGTAAGATCTGTTGAATCTTATACACTGTCCTTGGATAAACGATAAACTCTAACGCTGGTGCATTGCTACTTACCTATGAAGAGTTCACAGCTGAGCGCGCGGCATTTCACTCATTGGATGGGTCAGTGTCACATTTGCATAGTCTAGCTACTTGAATTCCTGATTGGTTGACAGCAAATTTCAAATATTAAATGGAACGATAAAATAACGTTATTAACCGGTTAATGGCCATTTCAAATTTTCGATTCTGTTCGGAACTCTAAAATTTGATTTAGTTTCTGTTTCTGGTTCTATTCCAGTCAAAATTTCATTCGTTTCCGGTTTTCGTTTTCGTTCCTTGAACCGGTTCAGAGCCCTGGTTTATATGTTATTATTGTATTATTAGAATTATTAATAAAAAATTATATTTTCCACAATGATTTGATGTAATGATATGCTGATTATATATGTGTATATATATATATATATATATATATATATATATGTGTGTGTGTGTGTGTGTGTGTGTGTGTGTAAATATGTAAATATATATATATATATATATATATATATATATATATATGTGTGTGTGTGTGTGTGTATAAAATTTTGTTTGTATTATGTTTTTTTTGTTTTTTTTTTGTTTTTTTTTTGCTGTTTTGTGAATTATGCTCTTACTGTAATTAGGACATGTCACACAAAAAAAAAAGAAAAGAAAAGAAAACATTTACAATGAATGTACGTTTTATTTCCTGGGCAACATGCTCATTAAATTAAATTGTTTATTAAGAAATAGATTTTTTTGAAGTATTCACTAGATTAAAGAGTGTAACAACCTTCTCCAGTTTCTGCTATAATATAGTATTTATGTGTATAAAGTGTACTCTGATTTTGCTAGAATATTATAAAAGAAAAAAAATGTGAACATGAAATCTCTCCTGTTCAGTTCTTTTTTATTTCCCTATCTATCTATCTATCTATCTATCTATCTATCTATCTATCTATCTATCTATCTATCTATCTATCTACAGCTTGGTAAATCTTTATTCAAAGTTCATTAAGCATATACAACATTCAAACTCAAAATTTATTTGAGACATTCAGGTGAGCCAACAACAGATTAATGCACTTTCCTTTTCTAGTTTTAATTCTTCAAGTATGTAGACAAATATAGTTATGTACCCTGAATATTTTCAACACAACAACATCTGAAGTTTATACAATTCAATCATTGGAATCCCCTTCCAATGGAGAGAGAGAAAGAGACATTACTGTATGGCCTTGAGCCAGTGTGTTGTCAATGTGCTATTCAATGTCATATATTTGTACTGTTATTACATACTTTTGATGTAATTTTTGTATTTTGCTTCCATGTGTGTTGATGTTAAGGCCACCGCGAGCGGTTCATCTTATGTAGGGGTCTGCAGCACGTCTTGTACTTAAACAGCTTTAAAACACAAATCCCCTTTACAAACAAGGAATACAGCTTGGGACGTTCCACTTTCTTTTGGGGGAACATTGTTTCGCTAAAACGTTATTAACACGGGATGTTAATGTATGTGGACCAACATTTAAACATCGTATTATGTATTTCATTTTTTAACAACAGGATCTTGTGTAAATATGAGTAAAACTGGAGTATCAGCATTTAAATGGATTTTACTCGTGATTAACAAAACCCTATTCGAAAGTTGGTATCTTCCACTCGCCAGCTGATCGGCCTCGACTCCCGGTGCGGTCCGTCGGACTGTACGCGGCCGTTAATTTCTTGTTTTTTGTCTAAATTACGTCGAATTCAAAGCAACGGCCGCTCGTGTCCGCATCTTTCACTTCTTAGGCTGCGTTTTCAGCTCGGGGATTTCGTTGTAAAGCATTTTTGATCAAACGTCAAGCCGAGGAATTCCCGCACAAGCACTAGGCCGCGAGCGGATCCCCGGTGTTTCCTGCAGAAACCTGCCGCCTTCACATCGTCGCCATGGGGGACACAGGAAGCGAGCGCAGCAAGCCGCCTAGTATTCCTCCCCGCTGCCCTTGTGGATTTTGGGGGTAAGACGATTCATTTTACACGTGAGTGTACCTGTGCGCCGAATTTGATGCGGAAAAGGCGATAAATGTGAATGAAATGTGCAGTGTTTGTTGTTCATTGTTGTAGGCCGATGGATGGGGGTGGGGAACAACCACTCCTGTTTTTCACATCTACAGCTGCTGTTTCCCTTCGAACACACACATAAAGCACATACATCCATCAAACACATTGCATTTAAAAACCCAGGCTCATCAAACGCAGTTTTGGGCGATGTAGTGGTTTTTAACGAGCCTTGTGAGCTGGACTGACAGATCACTCATATCTTACTGTCCTCTATCACAATCTTTGGTTGTGTTTAAAAACCTTATCTAGACAGCATCTTTGGCATTATAGATGGTAAAATGTTTGTTTTATATTAAAAAAACTTAGTGAACTTGACGTTTTTAGCATCATAGACGTTTGCAGGATTTTCTGGTATCAAAGTGGACATCGTTTTTCGTTACATTTCAAAACCTACATAGCCAGCATTATAGGGTGCATCATTTATTTTTGTCTTTTTTTTTTTTTTTTTTTGGCTGTATTCACAATCTAGTGTGCTGCCAACCTAGATAACATTTCGAGCATTAAAGGTGGCATAATTGTTGGATTGTATTTCAGAACCTAGTAAGCTATCTACCTAAACAGCTTTTTAGGGCATCGCAGGTGACATTGTGCTGTGTTTTTAAAAGCATAGTGTGTTGGCTTCCTTGACCAAGGGGTTTCAATCTTTTAGATTCTACGGGCCCCAAATATGATTATCCAAATTTAAGGGACTCCCATGTTAGAATTAAAAAGACAGCTATGTATTTTTATTTGTAAAAGATCCAATTTATACTGTGAAAAAATAATGTTATAAATATGACTTTTTATTTTTTTTTTTACTTGTAAAATGTTTAGTTTCTATTGCATTATTACATTACACAATTTTCGTACTGTATTATTTATTTATTTTAGTAATTTTCTAAAATTATAATTTTTTGTATTGGTTTAATTTAACTTTTTTTTTTAAAAATGTATTTAATCAGTTATTTATTTAATTATTTAATGTTTTATTGTTTTGTTTTGTTTTTTACACGTTGTTTTTTTTTTTTTACTTTTCCATGGAGCCACTTGGGGTCCCTTTGCCCCAGTTCGAAAACTCTTGTCCTAGACAACATTTTAATTTAATTTTTTTCTTAAAAAAATTTTTATTTTTTTTTGGGGGGGGACGTGCTTCCTACCTAGACAGCAATTTTGGGCATTATAGGTGCTTACATCAGGTTTTGTCATCATTGGGGTTAACACTTAAGTGCTGTTTGTCAAAACCTATTAGGTGGCCTGTCTAGACAGCATATTGAATATTTGATACACACCTCCGATGACTTAAAATGCTGTCTAGGTAGACACCTGCCTAGGTTTTGAGACACAGTCATGAATGGCTA
Source organism: Spinibarbus caldwelli (assembly GCA_039654775.1). Taxonomy (NCBI): domain Eukaryota; kingdom Metazoa; phylum Chordata; class Actinopteri; order Cypriniformes; family Cyprinidae; genus Spinibarbus; species Spinibarbus caldwelli. Next base: position 5,261,019 of record CM077243.1, read on the forward strand.
ATGACAGATTGACTTTTTCTTGAGTGACACATCAATCAGGGCTCTTCTTCAAGCACGTCTCAGGCTCACAGATGCAGTCATTTGACACTCCTGTCTGTGCGCCAAACAAATGCATCAGATTTAGCCAAGACAGACCTCTGACAGGTGATCATTCAACAGACTTTTATTAGCCATTTGTCCATTTGCTTTCATTTAAAAAGAAAAATAGAAAGATGATAAATAATTGCATGTTTCATGGCTTGTGTCTCAGGTAATTTAATCACATAAAGTCCCTCTCACTTTACCCATGACTAAACTATTATAAAATAGGCTCAATCTGCTGTTTTGTGTAAATTAGATTGTAAATCTGTTGATGGTGTCCTTGATTTGTTAGGTCAGGGTTTCACAAATAGGGATTTATGGAACTGAATATGATTGAAATGCCTGCTAATTCTACATACATATTTTCAAAATGGACTAATCAATGGTAGATCGGTCACATTTGTTAATTTATCATCCAGGAACTAATTAGAAGACCATTGTGGTCCATCCAGACCAACAAAGCAAGGTGCACTGAACCAATGTTATGAGTTTGGGGTGGGACTACCTGTTTGAAGACGGTCATTTTTGTGATGCTCTTATCTCTTTGGTGGGTGCTGCTAGTGGTGAAAATGGTAAAATGCAATGCCATGCATCATTCCAGCTCATGTGAGAATAAAATCCATTCAGTGTTTACCATTTCATAAACATGTTTAACTGGAAATCTTACTTTACACGGAAATCTACAATTCATTCATGTTAGTTTCTGTTAAGATGAAATTTGAGTGAACAGAAGTAATAGCAATAGTATATTGCTGATCCAGTCGAGTGCTGTCATTGTCATTTCTTCTGAAGCATTTTCTGGAATGAAGTCAAGGTTTACTTCAAGGTGTGTGTGTGAGTGTACATAGGTGTGTGTATTTTAGTAGATAAATATGCTGACACATAATGAAAAATCTACAAATTGGTCTCTTCATCATCATTGTGATCCCTGTAGTCATTTTCAGCTCTCTGCTTTAAATGTGTCATGTTTGTGTGACTGAAAGACTCAAATAGATTATAGCAGTGGTTTATTTTGGACTCTTTATTCAAGTGACACAGTTGCTGTCATTGAAGATGCACATGAGATTTGAAACTGGATGGTAACATAGCACATCATATCTGGCTTTTGATGGCTGTGTATCCTGCAGATTTAAACCACAGCCCATCTCTATTCTGATTCCATGACTGTTTTTCCTACTCAGACTTTAACATATTGACTAGTTTGCTTTGTGCAGAGATATATGAAATGATACAGTAAATGTTCCAAAAGGTGTATGTTGAATCAGCCTTGTAAGAATTGGCAACGCATGGCTTTGTTTGCTTGTATATCAGATGTTTGAAGTTTTACCATTAATAAATCGTCATGGTGGATTGTTTAGTGTGTAACAATTAGTTGCTTATGATTTACCTGTTGCAAGTTAGTCTGACTGAAACTTCTGTCATCATTTACTCACCATCAGTCTTTTTGTATAATGTCAAAGTCACCAAAGTTCCAAAGAAAGCACAATTTTAATTATGATAAAAGTCCATTTGACTGAAGACATACAGTAGTTCTATGTGATAAAGAGGCCAAGATGTCAATATTTGCATTATTCGGCAGCTCTCCTTTTGTGTTCAATGAAAAAGAAATCAAAAAGGTTGAGAATGACATGAGGGTGAGTAAATCATGATTTGTAAAGTTCAATTCATTTGTCATTCAAAGCTGCTCTTTGTTTGTGTCATTGCTTTCTGCTTTGTTTACTGTGCAAAAACTATATGCTGGTAGATGTTGTTTTACTGTTTTTGGTGTATTGGTGCATATAAATGACAATGATTAAACAGCATTCTTGTGATTGTTTAGTATAAAACTTTGTGCAACTTTTAAAACTGTAATTTAGCATTAAAACATTTTTATTGTACAAGTGGTTACAATAGCTGTTGGGTCAAAATTGTTTTTAAAAAAAATAATTTAAGCCATTTTAGACAAAATGCATATTTGAATTTTAAATGCATTAAAAAGTGAATCACCCAACCTTATAAATAGTTAAGGGTTTTGTCTCTATTTTCTAAATTTTCAGATGGACAATTTTACTCAGATGGTCAAACGAAGACCCACAGCCTCTGTTACATAAATAATTTTCTTATAAATTTCCTCCATGCTTTATTTCTCTTGGTACTTTGCTGCACTAGTATGAACATTTTCCTGTTTATATCTAGTTTTAGCTTTAGTTTGAATGGTCTAATGTGGACGAAATTATAGTTCACTTAAAATTCTAATGGCACCTGATGTCAGCGGTAGGGATATGCCGGTATCAAATTTTCATGTTGCGATTAATTGCTAATGCTTTTATCACGGTATACGGTATTATCACGATATTGAAATTTAGTTGCAAAAAAGTGTTGTCATAATACAGTATAACAGGTTTAATATCTTTTTTCTTATAACAAAAATAACTGAACATTTAAATGCAGTAAAGCAATACAGAAAAAAATGTATAAAGTTAAAAATTTTACACAGATTAAAGTGGAAAAGAATTATAAAGACCAATAGGTAGCCTATCAATTTACAATAAGATCTCATTAGTTAACCTTAGTTAATGCATTAACATTAACAATAAGCAATAGCTACATTTGCTACAGAAGTTATTAAACTTTAAGCTCGGGTTCATAAAAAAAGAAAAAAAAATGTTGCAACTTTTGATTTTAACAACGTATTATTAAATATTGGAATTATCTAAGATTAATGAATGTTTATAAGAATTTTCATTGGTAGTTTGTTAACTAATGAATTAACTAATGTTAACTAATGGAGCTCTAATGTAAAGTGTGACCGAACAATAAAGAATCAAAACACTTTCAAACAATATCAAGGGCATGTTGTAGTCCAGATTAAAATGTAAAAAAGTTTTAAAATAAATAGCCTATTAAGTCTAAATATTTAAGTATTTGGCACTGTGATGAACTCCATAGCGAACACAGAAATCTGAATGGCTATTTAAATAATTTAAATATGTTTCAGAAACAGAAAGTAGCAGCTGGTTTTTTTTAAGGGGTTTCCGGGGTAACGGCCGCAGTTTTGCTGTTTAGCGCCATCTGCTGTCAGAGAGTGAATGTGCGCTTTCATTCAGTGCGTCTCCTTCATGTGTTCCGCCATGCGCTTCTCATCCGTGTTTGTTTACATCAGAGTGCACACGCATCTTTGACAGTGGTGTTGTGCATTTAACCAGTTGATGGGAAAAGTAATCTTAAAATGCATTCAAAATTCTGATTAATTTGTAATAAATTATTATTCTCGGTATTTTGAAGTGCCCACGATAACAATATCGTGCATATTCATTATCGTGATATATCGCATTACCGAATACCGGCACATGTCTAGTCAGCGGTCTCGTTTTTCATCAAAATCTGAAGTGTAGGCCTATATTTGTTATCCCTGGCATGCATTAAACCGAGCATGCTTTTGTAAGCTAGTTATTTTGATTGAGCAAAACATTAAACCTAGTAAACCGATACTTGAGGGAAAGGTTTCGGCTAACCTGTTCCATGTGTAAAAGCAGTCTCAAAACGTGAGTGGTTCTTCCCTCAACCTTGTGTAGACTTGCCCAACTGGTGTTGAATGACACAAGCAAATGCGGCTCTGCTTTGATAACCAGTGTCAAGAAAAATTGTGCACACCTACTTGAATTGTAAAACAACAGCACATCCTCACTAACATATCAAGATTAAACCAACGGCTATGAAGTATCTGATGGTAAGTCACGTGAGTAAACTCAGCCCATCTTTAGTGCAGTAGGTTATCTAAAAACTTGGTTAACTATTAGACTGGGTACAAGTAAAGACAATAGTTAAGAAACAAAACAGGTTGCTGCGTTGATTCAAAACTTCATCTTTTGCCTTAGATATTCTGGTCTAATCTGCTTTATATATTTATATTTGCTTTATAAATTTGAATTCTCAGATGGTCTAGAGTAATTTTAACAATGTATGGGTTGGGGTATAAAATCTTTTAGGGATAGTTCACCCAAAAAATGACAATTGTCATTTACTCACCCTCAAGTTGTTTCAAACATGTTTGAGTTCCTTTCTTCTGTTGAACACAAAAGAAAATGTAAGATATTTTGAAAAAATGTTTAACCTAACAGTTGCTGGTCCCCATTGACTTCCATATGATGGAAAAAATACAATGAAATTCAATGGGGACCATTAACTATTTGGTTGCATTCTTCAAAATATCTTCTTTTGTGTTCAGCAGAAGAAAGAAATGGTTATGTGATGACACAATTTTCATTATATTTCATTATATGTCATCATATAGTTATTTTGCTGGAAAATTAATGAAATAAAATTATTTGTATTTTAAAAAACTATGCGGTAATGTCAATTTATGGATGATCTAGTGAATTGAATATATAATTTCTCTTGATTATATTAATCTAATAAATTTTGTTTAGAACTATATGGATGCAAACCAAAAGATCAAATGATTCATAACAAAAATGTCTGGTATAAAAGTTACAGCAAAATCTGTACTGTTCAATAGACGTTTCTCAGTGTGTGCAGATAGAGGGTGCCGCAGTTCAGAGGGGCTGAAGTGTGAAGGGCAGCAGTGGCGTTTCATTTTTCATCCCATTTCCAAACTTCCATCTGGCATATTCCATTTTAACACCTGTTAGCACGTCGGTCTTCTCATTTTCAGGCATGCATTATCTTTTGGGAGCTGGTGTGGGCAGGGAATGAGTGTGGATAGTGAGATCATCTGTTGTGTTTGGATGCGCCGTCCCCTGTGATTCCCACAGAATACTCTCATTATTGCTCAAGAAAGCCTTCACCTTTTTAATGTTGCTTTAATTTTCTGTTCAAGGTAAGCGTGGTAATATCAGACCTTGAACAGCAGCTACTTTTTATAACATGCAACGTTCCTGTTGCTTGCTGAGGCACTGTAGATGTTGACGTCACACACATAGGCTTAGTGGTTTCTGTGTGTGTTCGCCTGATATTAGGTAGGACTTCACATGCTGGTGAAGAGCAGCTCAGTTTCTGGAGTGTTCTGCTTGAGTGAATCAGAGCATTTTGCATGAATATTCATATGGGAGTGTAAGTTAGACAGATAAACTCTTTTGGTCTCCATTTGTCTTCAGTGAACACTCTTGTCTATTTAGTCATTTTAATATTTGGGGTTTTAAGTTCCTAACCCCACATATGACCAATAAAATTGGTGCTTGCCCTAGGAAACATGTATGAAAAAACTGTATGATGAAATAATACAAATAAATAGATAAAGCTAGTTCTTTTAAAGGAATAGTTCACTCAAAAATGAAAATTTTGTAATTTACTCACCCTCATGTTCTTCCAAACCTATATGAGTTTCTTTCTTCTGTTGAACACAAAAGGAGATATTTTGAAGTATGGTAGCATTGACTTCCATAGCGTTTTTTCCCCCACACTACCAGCAACTGTTGGTTACCAGCATTCTGTAGAACAATTTGAGGGTAAATGATGACAGAATGTTCAGTTTTGGGTGAACTGTCTCTTTAATGAATCAGTCAAAACGACTCCCGAATTTGAATTGCTTTTGAAAGATTTGAGGCTTTGCTGAGAGTGTTAGCAAATATTACATCATCTTTTGAAGAATTTGCTGTTTTTGAAAAAAGTTTTTTTTTAATTAATTAAAAAAAACTTACAACATTAAAATGTTAACGTTGTTTTGTTTAGTATGTAGTTAGAGCCAATTATTGGCGGGTGGGTTCATTCTGTAGGAAGCGCTGAGGTGTGTGTGCACTGGAGTCTTGATTGGGCTGTTGCCTCTTTACATAAGCCGTAATTGCAGGTGACATTTAACAGGAGATGTCAGATTAATCCGGAGAGAGGCCGGCTTGATTGGCTTGGAGTCATGTGACTGAGGAAGACCATGCGCGCGCACACACACACACACATATACATTCCTTCCTTTCTTAGATATTTCCTGAAAATATCTAAAAGTTTGGCTGTACAATTTGTGTAAATTGTCATGTTTCAGGTAAAGTGAGTTTTTGTGTGTGTTTTAATGTTTTTATCCAACAGAAGTTGAATGCATTGCTAATGTCTTATGTTATTTTTGCAAATCATTTTTAAGATTTATTATCATATAAAGTTTTTTTTTAATTTTTTTTGTCTCTTGCCTTTTTAGCATTGTTTTTTTTCATTAAATTTTATAATTTGATTCATTTCTAAAAAAATAAATATATATATTTTTAACTTCTATGCAATCATTTACAATTTTTAAAATTAATTTTATTAACATGATACTTTTATCTATTGCAAAACAACTTTTTTCTTTACTTTTTATGCGATCATTTACGCAATAGCTACATAATATAGAAGCAAGTATCTTTTTTATTACTACTGGCTGTCGTTATATACATAGCTTTAATTACTGATAATCACCTCCTTTTTAGATCATTAGCCAGCAAATCCTTGGTAAATGTTGCAAGGGTAATGAAAGTCGCAAGTATGGAGTGTAGCTTAATTTAATCGATCCAAGTGAGTGCTCAAAATCGACTCACTCACTGATTCTTATGTTCGTTACATTTTGGATTTGATCGAAAGTGGTGATGAGTTGAATTGGTCGAGTTGTTTACTCTGTGATTTACTTGATTCTTCCACCAGTGTGATCTATTCGAATGAGTTTCAGTAGGTGGGCATTATAGCATTGATCAGCCAGTCATACTGCTCAGGAGACACCTGATGTGTTTCAACAGATTTAACCGTTTCAGCTTATTTCAAGGACAACCACCATACATGTTACTGTCAGTGACACCTTTCGAACCTTTTTATTGCTCATACACATGCGGCTACCCCATCGGTGTGTTCATGTAGTGATGTGCTCTTCAAGACTCAAATATGCTCATCTTCTTAATATGCATTATTCCTTCCCATAATGCCCTGCTCTCTCCACATGCTTTCTTCCGCCTCCTTGATTGGGCACTGATTATGATTGCTCTTGATTGTGCTGAAGAAGGTCTGTTGATGTTGTTTTCATTGCTAACCTGTGTCATCCTGAGAGAGAGTTTCGAGGCGTGTGCAGGAAGTGCAATAGCTGTTTGTGTGTGTGTAAATAAAGTGTTTGATATGTGACCACCCTCAGCTTGCAGGTAAAGAACAGTGAAGAGCTCTCCACTGAAGAGGTGTCTGAGGCTTTGTTCACACTGCAGACAATTCAGATTTGTTTTTCAAATGTCCCCACTAAAATATCTCATTAAATAGGGATTGCTCTTGTGTAGAGTAAAACTTGATTGCAAGCCATAGTGTTTGTTGTGTTAGCTCATTGTTCTTTCGAGACTTTTTGAGGTCTTTTCAGTGTGTCAAATGAATCGGTTCGGAATCAATATTTCGGAATCAAATTCACTTATAAACATTTTTATCTAGTAATCACAAACAACGAGGGTCATGGAAAATTCTCATCCAGCACCCGCACGATCAGCACTGGCGCCCCCCAGGGTTGCGTCCTCTCTCCACTGCTATTCTCCCTCTACACCGCACATCTAAAGACCCCTCTGTCAAGCTCCTAAAGTTTGCAGACGACACCACACTCATCGGCCTCATTTAGGACGGTGACGAGTCTGCTTACAGACAGGAGGTTAAAGAGCTGGCTGTCTGGTGCAGTCTTAACCTGGAGCTGAACACGCTCAACAGTGGAGATGACTGTGGACTTCAGGAGAAACCCCCCTGCTCTCTCCCCACTCACCATCATGGACAGCAGTGTAACGACAGTGGAGACATTCAGGTTCCTGGGCACCACAATCTCTCAGGACCTGAAGTGGGACACTCACATTGCGTCCATTGTGAAAAAGGCCCAGCAGAGGTTGTACTTCCTTTGCCAGCTGAGGAAGTTCAACCTGCCACAGGAGCTGCTGAAACAGTTCTACTCTGCCATCATTGAATCCGTCCTTTGCACTTCAATAACTGTCTGGTTCAGCTCAGCTATCAAATCTGACCTCAGAAGACTACGGAGGGTAGTCCGGACTGCTGAGCGAATCATTGGTACAACCCTCCCCACTCTCCAAGAACTGTACTCATCCAGAGTGAGCAAAAGGGCTGGCAAAATCACTCTGGACCCCTCACGTCCAGCACACTCCTTTTTGAACTGTTGCCGTCTGGTCGATGCTACAGAGCTCTGAGCACCAGAACGACCAGGCACAGGAACAGTTTCTTCCCTCAGGCAATCCATCTCATGAACACTTGATAATAAACGCGGAACACACAACACTATTATACATTATTTAACACACATACTTATTTACATTTCAAATTTGCACATATCATACCTGTACATACATAATTGTCTATAATTAAATATTGTTTTTGCTATTTTGTACATTGTCTATTTTGTGTATTTGCATATTATTCTTTTTATCTGTGTCCTGTCCTGTCGCTGTCATTCTGTTGCACTGTGGAGCTTCTGTCACTAAAACAAATACCTAGTATGTGTAAACATATCTAGCAATAAAGCTCATTCTGATTCTGATTCTGAAATGCATTGAATAAAAGTTAATTTGTCTTTGTTCTGCTTTTTTATATTTACCCGAGTAATATTGTACAACCAATTTTATTTAAATATTCAGTACTGAAAAAAAATATAAAATATACATATTAAAAATAAAGTTATTTTGAAATTTTTATCTCAATTATTTAAATTTAATTTAGTACATTTAATAAATTAATATTTCAGTTTTCTAAATAAAGGATTTCCACAGCACATTAGGTTTTGATGTATTGAAATCTGTATCAAAAATAATGAAATATCATTAGTATTGGATTCAACTACTTAATATTTTGGTGTTGTGATGGTCATTTCATAATAGAGATGTGCTTTTCCTCTTTACAGATATTTAAAAGAATGTCTCCTTTTGTCTTCTTTTCTCTTTCCAGGTCCAGCAAAACCATGAACCTTTGCTCCAAATGTTTTGCTGGTAAGTTACTTCCATCACATTGCCTATATGATTACGATTATACTTGGATCAGTGTGTCTGAGAGACTCTTTGCGCTCTCTCTGTTCTCTCCATCAGACATACAGAAGAAACAGCCAGATGAGGACTGCACTCCAGAGCCCGCCCCCAGCTCAAGCAATAGCCAATCAGCAGTCTTCTGTAACGAGACAAGCAGCAGCAGTAGCCAAACCCTGTCCTCCAAGCCAGCCAGCTCTGAAGAACCCTCGACAGAAGCTATGCCTCTTCCTGCACAGGACGGTGAGGACACACATATTCTGTCTTCTAATAACTGAGATGATATTTCAGAACTCATCACATCTAGTCTCAGATGGGCTCTAATCGTTTTAATATCACCCAGCAGTCATAGAGAGTGACAGACCACTGAAAGATAATACTGCAGATGAATAAGATCCACAGATGCATTATAATGTGTTTGTTTATTAGATTTTATGAATGTGAAATGACAAAATCTGAGTTGAAGACAACCAGAAAGTCTGAATCCTTAGAGATCTAGACCAGTGGTTCTCAAATGGTGGGTTGCAGGGAAAAACGTTCCTAAATAGCAACGTCAAGGTCACGGGTTTGATTTCCAGGGAACGCATGAACTGATAAATGCAATGTACGTCGCTTCGGATAAATGCGTCTGCCAAATGCATAAATCTAAATCTTATATCATTCTCTCTCTTCCAGAAGTCTCCAGTACAGACACAGCTCGCGGCACGCTATCCACTCCTACAAAACGACCCTGCGACTCAGGTACACCTCACCACCGCTCTTGTGTATGTGTGTGTCTGGCAGCTTTTAATAGTCTAGCTAGCACATCACACCACTGAGGAACTGAGTTGTAAATGTACAGCAGCATACAAATGTGGTTATAAAGACTCAAAGCAGCTGTTTGAAGGTAATCAGGTGTTAAAAATTGCACAGAAGTTAACCTTATCTGTGTTTTGTTGTACCATTTGTCATGCTATTTTTTTTTTTTTTTTTTTAGTGAACATAATTCAGTTAATTTAAAAAAAAAACAACAACATTACATGTGATGCAACATTACTTTACACGTTCCTTACCACCTCTCCATCCACAAAAAGAAGAGTTTTAAAGCTCTAAAACCACTGAAAGCTCTAGTTTAGACTGACTAACCAAGGTCAGAGGGAGCTAAATCAATAGAGTTGAAGCTCTGGTCAAACCATGCTGTTGTCTAGTGTATTTGCAAACTTTCTGCCGACTTTGGCATCCCTCTGCAGTGGCTCCACATTATACCTGCTTCATGGGACTGGGTGGTATGGTTTTATATACAGGTGCATCTCAATAAATTAGAATGTCGTGGAAAAGTTCATTTCAGTAATTCAACTCAAATTGCGAAACTCGTGTATTAAATAAATTCAATGCACACAGACTGAAGTAGTTTAAGTCTTTGGTTCTTTTAATTGTGATGATTTTGGCTCACATTTAACAAAAACCCACCAATTCACTATCTCAACAAATTAGAATATGGTGACATGCCAATCAGCTAATCAACTCAAAACACCTGCAAAGGTTTCCTGAGCCTTCAAAATGGTCTCTCAGTTTGGTTCACTAGGCTACACAACCGCAGCCTTATGAGGATTGTCAAGCAAAATCGATTCAAGAATTTGGGTGAACTTCACAAGGAATGGACTGAGGCTGGGGTCAAGGCATCAAGAGCCACCACACACAGACGTGTCAAGGAATTTGGCTACAGTTGTCGTATTCCTCTTTTTAAGCCACTCCTGAACCACAGACAACGTCAGAGGCGTCTTACCTGGGTTAAGGAGAAGAAGAACTGGACTGTTGCCCAGTGGTGCAAAGTCCTCTTTTCAGATGAGAGCAAGTTTTGTATTTCATTTGGAAACCAAGGTCCTAGAGTCTGGAGGAAGGGTGGAAAAGCTCATAGCCCAAGTTGTTTGAAGTCCAGTGTTAAGTTTCCACAGTCTGTGATGATTTGGGGTGCCATGTCATCTGCTGGTGTTGGTCCATTGTGTTTTTTGAAAACCAAAGTCACTGCATCCGTTTACCAAGAAATTTTGGAGCACTTCATGCTTCCTTCTGCTGACCAGCTTTTTAAAGATGCTGATTTAATTTTCCAGCAGGATTTGGCACCTGCCCACACTGCCAAAAGCACCAAAAGTTGGTTAAATGACCATGGTGTTGGTGTGCTTGACTGGCCAGCAAACTCACCAGACCTGAAACCCATAGAGAATCTATGGGGTATTCAAGAGGAAAATGAGAAACAAGAGACCAAAAAATTCAGATGAGCTGAAGGCCACTGTCAAAGAAACCTGGGCTTCCATACCACCTCAGCAGTGCCACAAACTGATCACCTCCATGCCACGCCGAATTGAGGCAGTAATTAAAGCAAAAGGAGCCCCTACCAAGTATTGAGTACATATACAGTACATGAACATACTTTCCAGAAGGCCAACAATTCACTAAAAATGTTTTATGACATTTTCTAATTTGTTGGTGGGTTTTTGTTAAATGTGAGCCAAAATCATCACAATTAAAAGAACCAAAGACTTAAACTACTTCAGTCTGTGTGCATTGAATTTATTTAATACACGAGTTTCACAATTTGAGTTGAATTACTGAAATGAACTTTTCCACGACATTCTAATTTATTGAGATGCACCTGTATGTACATTGCCGTTCAAAATTTTGGGATCAGTAAGATTTTTAATGGAGTCTATTATTTTCATCAAGGCTATATTTATTTGATCAAAAATACAGAAAAAAGCAGTAATATATTTGTAATATTAGTAATATTATTGCAATTTCCAATATTGGATTCCTATTTTAATATACTTTAAAATATAATTTATTTCTGTGACGCAGCACTGAATTTTCATCAGCCATTACTCCAGCCTTCAGTGTCTTATGATCTTTCAGAAATCATTCTAATATGCTGATTTATTATCAGTGTTGAAACTGTTGTGCTGCTTAATATTTTTTTGGAACCTGTGATACTTTTTTCTTTGATTCTTCTCCGACCGCACACAATCACAAATTTTGTTCTCTTTTGCGGCTTGTTGTGTTTAAACGGTCAAATACACACAAAATGATGTCAAAATGCCCGTCTTAGTCAGTATTCACATAAACATGGTTGGATATGTCAAAATTTGATATTACATCTGTGCATTAGGTCTTAAAGGGACAGCAGCCTAATTTACCTGCTCTGTCTGTGTTGTTAATGTTAATCAAACAAAAGAAAAAGAGAGAATGACTCACTGCTCTTGACTAAATAGCTCCTGTAGCTTTAACAAGAATCATGTATTTAATTCATACAGTGAAGACTATGTTGTGTTTAATTTTTATGTTTAATTAATTTGTGCATCATTTATTACTTAAAGTGATAGTTCACCTAAAAATTAAAATTGTCATCATTTATTTACCCTCAAGTTCTTTCAAATCTCTATCAGTTTCTTTCTTCTGCTGAGGAAAAAAAAAATTAAAAATGTTAAATGGTAACCAAACAGTTGATGGTAGCCATTTACTTCCATAGTATGGGAAAAAATACTATGGAAGTCAGTGGTGACCAGCTACTGTTTGGTTACAAACATTTTTCAAAATATCTTATTTTGTGTTCAACAGAAGAAAGAAATGCATACAGGTTTGGAACAAGTGAACAATAGGGCTGCACGATATATCGTTTCAGCATCGATATCGCGATGTGCGCATCTGCGATAGTCACATCGCAGGATGTGCGATGTTTAGTAGGCCTGATCATTATATTTATACTGATCGTTTTCTTTGCTCACACACAGACACCGTGTCTACTCCGGACGCGACAGCTGCACAGAGATACCCATTTTTAAATAAATTTAGTAGCAGAGCTACTGCAAGCGATTTTCAGTGCTGGAAATCCATTTATCCTTTGTTGAAACTTCCGCGTCGTCGAGGAGAGCACATCACGGATGTTTAGCAACGGCAGGCGCCAGGAAAGCGCAAGCTCCCGAGCGCTTTGGAAAGGAGGAGGAAGTGGCGCGGCGGGAGTTTTCCACGCGTTTGCAGATGCACCATGTGAACGGCCCCAAAGTCTTTCTACACTGGATGCGACAAAGCGACCGTTGCCAATCGTGTCAACTTTGTGTCAGTACATCATAAATAGAGCGAGGCATATCAGTTTACTGGCGGGGATTCGTCGTGTCGCGCCGCATCCAGTGTAGTACGACACATATGCGCGAAACCATGTCAAAATGCATGTCTCCAAGTATCCTTGTAAAAAAAAACAAAAAAAAAAAACAGTTGCTTATGTCTTAGGTAAACAATTGAGAAAGAAAGAGGATAACAATAACAGCAGTTTAATGTCTCTGTTGCTTTCTGTGTCATAATCAAACAACAAAACAGAGAAAAATCACTTTTGTAGCTTTAACACAGATTTATTAGATTTAATTTATACAATGAAGACTGTGTTATGCAGTGTTATTTTACATTTTATTATTCAATTTCTGCACCTGAATACTGTTGGACTTGCCTTAAAAATACAAAGCACTGTTTATTTCATTTATATCTTTGTTCTATTATATTTATCTATGTTTGTAAATTGTTTATTTCCTATGCTGATTTACTCACCTACAAAATCAATATTTTTTTTCTCTCCAAATAGAGCTATTCAAGTCATTTGGTGATTTTTTTTTTTTTTTTTTTTTTTTTTTTTTTTTTTTTTTTTTCCCTCATATCGCAATATATATCGCAGAAAAACAAAATATCGCAATGTGAGTTTTTTCCAATATCGTGCAGCCCTAGTGAACAATATGGCAGAATTTTCATTTTTGTGTGAACTATCCCTTTAAATGCTACTGTTAGACCTGCTGCACCTGAAAAACTCATTAACTTATATATTCATAAACTCATATAAGGTTTTGGTTTCTGAGTGGCAACATCTTAGTATCCAACTAGCAACCAATCAGAACAGCTTGGCAAGGCCTACATCCTTTAAACCTCAAACAGCAATGCACTTGCAACTGCGCAAGCATTGAAAAGTACATGTTTGTGTTTTCAGCCTCAGGTTCGGAGAGCGAGTCGTCTCCGGAGAAGCGTGTTCGTGTGGGAGAGGCCTCATGTTCTGAAGATTCTCCACGAGTTCCCAAGCAGAAGAACCGTCGGCGGTGCCATCGCTGCCAAACCAAACTGGAGCTCGTACAACAGGAGCTGGGGTCCTGTCGCTGTGGTTAGTATGGCTGTCATCGTACAACATGTCTTCTGCGAGACGATGTGACAAAGCTGTAATGTTTCCTGATTTGCATGCATGAAGTCTGGACAGCTTTGTTGATGACAACGAAAGTTTTCTAGTTTTGTTGCGTCGCATCACTAGTTCTGAGACAAGCAGAATTATGTAAATGATGGGCTTTCCAATTCTGCCGATTCCATGCGGGCTTGTTCATTCCTCACCTGACTGTTTGCAATTTCAGCGATAACTTTTAGATCCCTGCAGAACTAAAGGAGTATATTTAACCCCCCTCGGTCATTTAAATTTTAGACACTAACTGTAGGTAATGAAATAAAGGGAGTATTTAAACATAATTGCGCAGTTAACATCAGTCCTCCTGGCTGTGCTAGTTATTTTTTGTCTTGTTTTGTTAAACTGAAGGTGGTATTGTAAGTCATCAGTCTAATGACAATTCCCACTGCTCTGCTAATACACATGGATCTGACTGTTCCCGTGACTGCTCGCATCTGAGTCATTATCCCGCCGGGGTTTATCTCAGACAGGACTCCTGCCGTTATTCAACGATGAAAACTCTGCCGCATTTTCCTCCTAGGGTTAGGAAAATCTGTTTGGATGCTGTTTGGATGTACAGTAACGTATAATAACCTGCGGTCCAGTGAGCGAGTAATCTGAGTCGATTTAACGGAATTGTTTACCCAAAAAATTTAAATTAGCTAAAAATGCCATCCAAGATGTAGGTTAGTATGTTTCATCATTAGAACATTTAGCATTGCATCACTTGCTCACCAGTGGATCCTTTGCAGTGAAAGGGTGCCATCAGAATGAGAGTCCAAACAGCTAATAAAAACATCACAGTAATCCACACCACTCCAGTCCATCAGTTAACATCTTGTGAAGTGAAAAGCTGCACGTTTGTAAGAAACAAATCCAACAGTAAGGCATTTTTTACTTTAAACCGTCGCTTCTCGCTAAAATATGAGTGCATAAGCCATAATTTCTCCAATGAAAAATTCCACATGAAAATCCACAGGCATGTTTGTTCAAAACAGTTTTGGACTGTTTTCACTTATAAAAAGTTCTTGAACTGTGCACGTTTCTCTCCTAATTCAGAAAGCAATAGTATGGATAGAGGACAGAAGCAATGGTTTTAAGTTAAAAATGTCTTGATGGATCTATTTGTTACAAACTTTTTGCTACACAAGACGCTAACTGATGGGCTGGAGTGGTGTAGATTATTTGTGGATTATTGTGATGTTTTTATCAGCTGTTTGGACACTCATTCAGATGGCACCCATTCACTGCAGAGGATCTATTGGTGATGTAATGCTACATTTCTCCAAATCTGTTCCCATGAAGAAACAAACTCATCTACATATTGGATGACCCGAGTTGGTAATCTTTTTTGGGGGTGAAGTACTTTAAGTGCTTGACTGATTCAGACCTCTACTGATCGATTCAACAAATTCATTAATACGAACTGCCTCATTTGGGCTAATCTTTCATGAATCGGGCAGCACATTATGCTTTGTTCTTGGTTGCATGCAGTGAAAACAATGCCACACCATGTTTTTCTTTCTCATCAGACAATTCAAAAGCCGACAACTCATAACTATCTATATCTATATCTATCTATCTATCTATCTATCTATCTATCTATATATATATATATATATATATATATATATATATATATATATATATATATATATAACACACACACACAATATATATATGCACGTTTTAACTGTGTGGCTGCAGCTTCAGCGACATCGCTCCTGAATAGCGCTACATGATGCACTAGTGTGTGCAGTGCCGTACAGCTCTTCTTTGGCTGCAGTAATTGAAACATTGTAAGCTTTTAATCATCTCTGACTCATTAATAACACCATGTGTATTAATGAATATATTAAACTGCTTAACGACTCTCTTCTTAATGAGGCTTTTAAGACGGAATGGATCCTCCTCCGTGTGCAGAGCTGATTTTTATTTACTTGGAAATGAGCTCAGATCACAGTTTTTACACAAGAAGTCAGCCTACATTTGGCCTACCTATAGTTAGTGGTGTTTGCTAGCATAGATATTGCTGTCCAGGAGGATTGATGTCCAGTAAACTAAATTTTTTATTATATTGATTTGTATTGTTAATTTCAGATTTCATATTTTATATATATATATATATATATATATATATATATATTTCTTTGGTTTAGCTACTAATGCACCTAAGCTATGAACAAATATAAATGCATATATACACTTTATTTTATTATGTGTTTAATTTTTTCTGATATTATCTCATATTTAGCTTCTAACAAGGATTTACAAACAAATCTCCTGTCATACCGATAAACGATTAAAACTGAAATTAAATTTGGAGAAAAAAATGGCCAAAAATATATCAATTGAAAAACAAAAAACTAAAAAAAAAAATTAAACAAGACAAAAAAAAAAAAAAACATTACATAGGATTGTATTGAAAGAGAGACCAGAGCCATATGATAGCTTTAGGATATCATAGAGATTTGGGGTTATTTTATTGAATGTAATTTTATTATTATTTTTTTTTTTTACTCAAAGGCAACTTGTGCTGATAACCTTTTTTTAAAAAAAAAAAAAAAAAAAAAACACTTTATTTCTATTTGTTTGTAAATTATTAAATATTTCTGTTTTTCATATATTTTTTAATATTTTATGTCATATTATTTAGCTTCTAACACCACTAAGCTGCAAACAAATCTAAATGCACAATTATTTTCATTCCAACTAGTGTTGGACCAATAAACGATGCCATCGTCCATCGCCGATGGCTGATAGACATCGTGATGTTGAGCCGACACTGTTTAATGCACTGTTTGAATGCACAATCGCATAGTTTCATTTTCACTTTCGAGATTCGCGATCGCGCAAGTTACTCTGTTTATACTATGGAGCGACAGTACTTACCTCACATTTTACAAGATTAAATTTTACAAGTTTGTCAGTGGTGCTGAGGATCTGCAAACCATTCGCCATGGTCCTCAGTCATCTCTCCTTACTCTGTTTATGTGGTAAGTGAAATTTTATGTACTGTAATGTAACAGGCTACCGTTAGCAATCGTTATGTGTTTCCCTTGTCTTTCTGAATATGGATTCACGCTTCGGGCACACCCCCTAACTCCCTCTCGCCCCCCGAAGTCATCGCCCATCGCGATGTTTCACTGTAGACATCGTCCGATGCCAATTTTGTAGACATCGCCCAACCCTAATTCCAACTGAACACTAAATTGAAAACTGAAATTAGCTTTGGAGAGGGAAAAAAATGGACGGCCCGAACACTATCTAGCTTCAGGATATAGAGACTTGGAGGTGCTCTCTTTTTACTTGTTCCAGTTCGTAACCACCTCCAACAACTCCTTCATCATGCCAGTGTTGCACTGCATAGGCAAGCACCACTCAAATCCATTGCTTTTTACTTCGAAATGATCTGAGATCATTATAATCTCTGTGCCAGCTCTCTGGCATTCATTTGAAAAAGCCGGCACTTCAGCAGGGTTAACGGTGACGTAATTAGTGACTTTTCAGAGCCTTTCCCGATGTCTTAAAGAGGCGGCGGGTATAAGGAACAAGATGTGCTCTCAAGCATGCTGTTAAAATTCGTTAAACCGAGTGTTACGTGCCGTGCTATTAAAATCAACCTTGAGCAGATTATACAACACTTTCATCTCGTTTTGATCGCTCTCCCTCTCTCTTGTTCTCAGGTTATGTGTTCTGCATGTTGCACCGGTTGCCGGAGCAACACGACTGTATGTTTGACCATCTGGGCCGCGGCCGAGAGGAAGCCGTGCTGAAGATGGTTAAACTAGACCGCAAGGTGGGCCGAACCTGCCAGCGCATCGGAGAGGAGTGCTCTTGAACGCCCCCCTGCACACACGCACACACACACACACACTCACAAACACACACACACATGAATCCACACGACTCACTCACCTGTTAGTGGCATCTTTTTTCCTCCAACACATCTCAGAGGACCTACACCCCTGCTTGACCTCTGACCTCTTGACCTGTGACCCTCTCAGTAGCCTCGTGCTCATCACACACAGGCGACCCGCACAGCCTTAACTTTCTGTTATCAGTCCTCCCCGCACACCCAGACGCAGGTCAGCAGATCAGACAAATTTGGCGGTCTGTACTTTGGAGAACTGCTCTCGTCTCAGAGGCTGTGATCGACTCCAGGGGAAACACATCGATCGATCCAGACCTCTGGGAACTTCGGCTCTGGACGTTCCGATGACAGACACCGACCGAGGGAAGGGGAGAGTCACCCTGTCCCGGGACAAAAGAAAAAAAAAGCCCGGCTCTGCCGCGGCCCGTCGGCTCGAGCCGCGTCAGAGCCGTGCCCGTTTTACTCGGCGTACACTCAACACTCACATATGCACTTACAGCCGTGTTTTCATACGGCCACATCAGACGGTACCCTTCGGTTTGGGTTCGGTTGGGAAAGGGCCGCCCACAGCTCATCTGAGTTCGTTCAGGTCTGAATAAACACACTCTGTAACCTCGTACGACTCCCATCAGCCCTTGCATCATACACTCTGCGTCTTTTAAAGCAGCTGAAGATCTCAGTGGCTTTTTTTTTGCCCTTTTTTCTCGCTTTCCTTCATTCTCACTAGTTCCTGTACTTTCTCCTGCCTGCTCATGCTAACCTTTCTTTCTATATTCTCTTGATTCTTTTTCTTTCTTTCTTTCTTTCTTTCTTTCTTTCTTTCCCTCACATGCATTATGGAGGGATGTGTTCAGCTCTGGTGGGAACTAGGAAGCGGAGTATCAATTTACTGGCGCTTTTTTTAAGTTTTTTTTTTTTTTATTATTACTTTGACTGGTTTTCTGTTGATGTCGACATGGACAGAACTGAAGAAAAGAGATGAATATTGTGTATCTTAAGAAAAATCCTTATTTAACCTCCTTTGTGTTTCTGGTTAACTCTCACTCTAAGCATAGAGCTGCATTACTTTGCCCTTTTTAGGTTAACATTAAAAAAACATACAAAAAAACAAAGATATGGATAAGATAAAATTCTGTAGCCTTTCTTTTTTTGTTTTCTTGTTTTCCTTTTTTTTTCCTTTCCTCTTTTGCTGAAAAAGAATAAAACTGGATTAGAGGATGTGTGGTATGCTTTGCTTTTTTTTTATTATATAAAGAGTGTTTTTCATTTACATACACAGTTTTTGCAAAAACATGTTGACTTGAACAGCTGAAAAGTGAAATATGCGAAGAACAAATCATAAATACACACTGTAAAAGTTTTGGGTCAGTATAGTTTGTTTTTGAATGAAATTTCTTATGCTCACCAAGGCTGCATTTATTGGATTAAAAATACAGTGAAACAATAATATTGTAAAATATTTTCCAGTTTAAAATAACCGTTTTCATTTTTCATTTTAATATAATTTAAAATGCAATTTATTCCTGTGATGCAAAGCTGAATTTTCAGCATCTTCAGTCTTCAGTGTCACATGATCCTTCAGAAATCATTCTAATATGCTGATTTGCTGCTCAAGAAACATCATCACTGATGTTGAAAACAGTTGTGATGCTTAATATTTTTGTTGAAACTGTTTTTCAGAATTCTTTAATGAATAGAACATTCAAAAGAACAGCATTTATTTGAAATAGAAACCCTTTGTAACATTTTTGTTTTTACTGTCACTTTTGATTAATTTATATAACTATCAATTTCTTCCTCTTCTTCAAAAAATGTTGTACTGACCCTAAATTTTTGAGTGCGTGATGAAGTTGTACTTAAATATAAATGGCAAAAAAGGCTGCTGGGTAAACCAGCTTTCTTCATTAAAGGTTTTAGCCATAATAAATAATTACAACAGACCTTATGTGTGTAGGAGAGACTAAAAGAAAAAGACAGAGCTTGAACATGCAGGTCCAAAAGGTAATCAGAGCCTGATTTGGAACAGGGCCGATAACAATTCTCATATTTTTAATGTGGTTAAAAAGAAAAATTGTCAACCAGCATAAGCCAAACATCAATTCCTTTGACAAATAGGTTAGCCGTAAGAGCTGGAAACACAACCGCAGGACAGACAGAAATTAGCGACTGGAGGAATGGCTTCATAAATTCCCCTGGATGGAATGAACACCTGTGACCCAGTTTCTACAAAACCTGCATCACGAGCCCCGCAAATATGGGTCTGACGGCAACCATTCATAAAGCACTGCTGTTTAAGGTCAGTGATGTGTAACCTGTGGTTGAGAAGCTCTGATCCTAGATCCCATGAGCGCAGCGGAGGCTACGGTGGGCTACGGTGGTCCCCTTTAAGCCCAGCTATGAAGTCATAATGGCTGTGTCTCAAACCAAAGGCGGCTGTCTTACTGCCAAGTCAGCCAGTGACTTAATAGAGGGTTTTTTTTTTTTCTTTTAATTTAGGCATCATATGGTGGCATATAAATAACAGTCTGCATGTTCCATGACTATGGTACATTTTAATGTCCTCTGTATTTTTTTTTTTTTATTATTATGAGACCTATTGGAGTAAATTTAGATAAACTGGGAAACATTTTGCCATTGAATTGACTGGAAAAAAAAATCACCCTATGTTCGATAAACTATTAAATTCACCTACAACATGAAAAGCATTTATTTTTAAATGCATTAAATATCTGTATGCCCTTTTCAACTGTATATAATTAATGCAATGTCAATGTGTTTAATAATATGATTGTAAAAAGCAACATTCCTTTTTTATACACTAATTCATTTTTTAAATTAATGTTCATGTTCAGAATTAACAAAACAACAGATATATATATATTATATATATATATTAAAAATAGAATAGAAATCATTTTAATTTGCTGATATCATTCAAGTAGGCTGATTTGGTGCCCCATTATTATCAATTATTCAATTATTATTGGTGCTTCAATTAATAATGGTTCTTGTTATCATTGTTTTAACATTAATAATAATACGAAATATTTCTTTAGCAGCAAATCAGCATATTAGATTGATTTCTCATGTGACACTGAAGTAATGATGCTGAAAATTCAGTTTTGCATTACAAGAATAAATTACATTTTAAAATATTTTCAAATAGAAAACATTTATTTTAAATTGTAATAATATTTCTGTAATTTTTGATCAAATAATCTTTGATCAAATAAAAGCAGTATATAGTATCTCACAAAAGTGAGTACACCCCTCACATTTCAGCAACAATTTTAGTATATCTTCTCAAGGGACAATACTAGACAAATGAAACTGGGATAAATATTAGAGTGGTCAATGTGCAGCTTGTATAGAAGTACAAATTTACTGTCCTCTAAAAATAACTCAGCGTATAGCCATTATTGTCCAAATAACTGGCAACAAAAATGAGTACACCCTAAGTGAACATGTCAAAACTGTGTCCAAAGGTCAACCATTTTGTAACGGCACCATTGTTATCTAGCACTGCCTTAATCCTCCTGGGCATGGAATTGACCAGAGCTGCACAGGTTGTTGCTGGCATTCTCTTCCACTCCATAATGACATCATGGAGCTGCTGGATGTTAGACACATGACGCTTCTCCACCTTCAGCTTGAGGATGTCCCACATGTGCTCAATAGGGTTCAGGTCTGGAGACATACTTGGCCACTCCATCACCTTCACCTTCAGCTTCAGCTTCATCGTCACATCTTGGCAGTGTGTATGAGGTCGTTATTATGTTGGAAACCCGCCGTTTGGCCCAGTTTCTGAAACGAGGACATTATGCTCGGCTTCAGAATGTCACAGTACATGTTGGCATCCATGTTTCCCTCAATGAACCACAGCTACTCAGTACCAGCAGCACTCATGCAGCCCCAGACCATGTTGCTACCACCACCGTGCTTAACTGTAGGCAAGACACAACTTTCTTGGTACTCCTCACCAGGCCGTCACCACACATGCTGGACACCATCTGAGCCAAACAAGTTTATCTTAGTCTTATCAGACCACAGGACATGGTTCCAGTAATTCATGCTCTTGGACAGGTTTTCTTCAGCAAACTGTTTGAAGACTTTTTTGTGAGCCAGCTTCAGAGGAGGCTTCGTTCTGGAACGATGGCCATGCAAACCAACTTGTTGCAGTGTACAGCGTATGGTCTGAGCAATGACAAGCTGACCTTCCGCTTCTGCAACCTCTAAAACAATGCTGGCAGCACTCATGCGTCTGTTTTTTGAAGTCACCTGATTCACAGCACGAGGACCTAACTTCTTTGATTGACCCTTGCGAGGCCTGTTCCGAGTGGAACCCGTCTTGTAAAACCTCTGTGTGACACTGGCCACTGTACTGTAACTCAGTTTCAGGGTGTTACCGAACTTCTTATAGCCTAGGCTATCTTTGTGGAGAGCAACAATTCTAATTCTCAAATCCTCAGAGTTCTTTGCCATGAGGTGCCATGTTGAACATCCAGTGGTCAGTATGAGAGAATTGTACTCAAAGCACCAAATTTTAACTGCTCTAATACAAGATACACAAATTTGTATGGTCCTGTCAAGCAGACAAAAACATGAACATGATAAATAGGACATGTGGCTTTGCATGGTTAAACGACATATAGCTGTTATCACTTAGGGGGTACTCACTTTTGTTGCCAGCTTTTTTGACAATAATGGCTGTATGTTGAGTTATTTTCAGAGGACAGTAAATCTTTACTGCTATACAAGTTGCACATTGACTAGTCTAAAATATATCCAAGTTTCATTTCTATAGTACTGTCCCTTGAGAAGATATACTAAAGTGGTTGCTGAAATGTGAGGGGTGTACTCACTTTTGTGAGATACTGTATATAATATGTAGTGTGTTTATGGGAAGTGGCTAGCAGTTGTCAGTTGTGTTGAGATGGATGTATGGTAAGCAGATGATGAGTGTTGAATCTTCTCAGACATCAGTTTCGAAGCTCTGTCAGCAAAGACAGGAATCTCTAATTAAATAGCACCTTCAGATGCAACGCGGCCAGCCGGTGTGCTGAGACTCAAACAGGGCCACTGCAGCACTGGAAGCCACTCCAAAGGCAGATGGGCAGATCAATCAAATAAATGGAGACAAAATATTCCTCATAAACAGACTTTTGATAAATATGTGGCTTACTGTGCTGAAACGTTCAAACGAAGGCACTGCATACTGTGCAGAGTTCAGCATTTATTGAACAAATAAAGATGGAACTTGTACTCAGTGTGATCACAGGTCATTTCATAAGTATATATATACATACATACATACATACATATATATATATATATATATATATATATATATATATGTATGAATTTGAATATGTTGCAGTTTTTTTACTGTATTATATTTTAACATGAAAAACAAGCAATTTATTTAAAAAAAAACAGGTTTTTTTATTATTTTTTTTTATTACAGTTCACTCAAAAAAACAAAACAAAACATTTTGTTTATCAATTTATCAAAAATAAATAAATAAATAAATAAAATAAAATAAAAAATTTAACTAACACCAGCCACTTTCTTAATGACATCATCCAGGAAGTGACATTGCTTTGGAGGGAACTGATGAAATCAACAGCACAAACTTTAGTAAGTATTAGCGGTGGATTTGATGAATGGCTGCTATTTTTATGTTATGTGTTAGTTTGTCTCACATCTTTTTGGATAAAAATGCAGAAATCATTTTGATCATCATTTCAAGATAATTAAAACAAAAAATAAATTAGCTTTAAATTGTCACACTCATGTAAAACAGCTGTCATTCGCTCACTGAGAAATGACTTTACTTCTTCCTATCCAGTTCATTTTCTTGCCCTTATGTAAATAAGAAACATTCAATTTGCGAAATGATTCGTATACCTGCTCCGAAGTTCCGACTGAAATCATACCTCACGAACCCACTCCGAAGACCCGATCTGAATCAAAAGATTTACGAACCCACTCCAAAATTTCGATCTAATTCAAATGATTTGATCTGAATCATGTTTCGCGATACGTGAAGTTTCGATCTCAAATGGTTTGTGAACCCGAAATTTTAAAAAACATTTTAAATAGCCTATATTTTTTTATGAAATATAAGATTTATTCTGAAGCAATATTCTCATCAGTTTTCTATCAGCTGTGACATATAAATCTGCATGTTTTTTATATTTAATCCAAGGGCATTTTTTACATTTATAGAGGGCATTTTCCCCCTAACCTTATTAATACTTCATCTTTCATTTCAAATTCTTACATTTAATCTATAAATTCAATTATAATAATGTGATTATTGTTATCTATATGTTATCAAATTGAATAATTTACAATGAAAAAAATACAACTGCATTGAACAATGTTATGAGACTGTTTTAGTATTGAATATACAAACAAGAAATGATGGTGGAAATTATACTTTTAAAGGAATTAAAACGCCAGTAGGTGCCAGTAGTGAGCGTTTAATGAGTGAGTCATTGAGTTGTTCATTCAAACGATTTGTTCAAACTGTAGATTCATCAGATGTTTATGCATGGGCTAATGAAACTTTGACTCAACCGATTCGTTCAAAGCACGGAATCATTCAGCAATTAATCGGCTGGTTGCTGTGAGATGCGCTGTGGTTTCGCCTAAAATGTACACTAAGTGACCTAATATTATTGTAATTGCTTATTGAACTGTTTATTGAACTATTAAACAGTTGCAATGGTGAAAATATTGCGTGATGTTGCCTAACTGTATTTTAAATATAAAAACTTTTCACTTTGAATTTTTACCTCAGCATGCTGACTTTCGTTGTGTTGCGCGTTTTGATTTCTCGAGGCAGCGTGAGCCTCGCCTCAGCAGCGCAACTTTATACCGTACATGCATTTATATACAGTAGCTATATCCACTATCCGCCACTTACTCTAAATGTAATAAAATCAGAATAATGCTTGCATTTTGGTGATTGCCTACTTATTTTTGGTTACTGATGTTTTAATCAAGATACTTGTCTGGCATTAATGAAGCATTAATGTCGAGCCCTGGAGTCTATGTGCCGGCCCCGGCCCAATTTAAACCCTGCTTACATTTATATAGAAATAGCCGTCAGACCCGATATAGCCCAGCTATGTGCGTTGATATTTGGTTAAATTTTGGTTGCGACGTTAGGTGACCAAAATTCAATGTAAATTCAATGTCTAATGTCAATGTTAAATTGATGTCCAATACCGACGTCAGCTGACGTTGAGATTTTGTTGTTTTTAGGTTGTGCAACCAAAATCCAACGTTGTCAACGTCAAATTGACGTCAAATATTGACGTCAATTTGAGATGTATGATATTCCATCATGTAAGCAAAGTCAGCAGCGTTTGCAAGGTGTTTGGTTTCATTTCTTTGATATGTTCTTTGTTTAAATTAGAATTTTAAACAATAAATAAAACCAATAATTAATCATTTACTTTAAGTTCACTGTTGGTTGTTTTATTTGTTCAAATAAGTAAACCAATAAAAGGGTTAATCTTTCGTTTTTTTTATGTTGTCATTTATCCGTAATGTTTTAATGTTAAGTGTGCTAACATGCTCTTTTTTTAAAATATCTTAAGTTATTTAAAATATTTTATTTTTCATTTTTATATTTTTATTATCTTAAGTTGTTAAAAATTCCATATTTTTATCATAATATTTATATTTAGGTGTATTGTATTTATAATACTTTATTTTGTCATTAATTCTTTAGTATTTTTATAATTTTGCATTGTCTTAAGTTGTCTAAGTTGTTAAAAATGTTATTTTTCTTTAATAAAAGCTGTTTATTCAATTTGTTTGGATGGATTGTCATTTTGTTGTCTATTAGATGTAAATATGTAGTCATTCATTAGCTGTCTATTTGATGACTAGTCTATTCTTGGGCTATAGTTAGATGTCTATTAAATTTTCACTGACAGCTCAAATTCAGTCTTGTTTTAGCCTAGACCCATATTCACTGTCTATTAGAAGTATACATGTTGTCGTTCAATAGCAGTCTAACTGATGTCTAGTCTATTCTTGGGCTACGATTAGACGTCTATTAAATTTTCACTGACAGCCCAAATTTTGCCTTGTTTTAGCCTAGACGTCTGGATTGTGTTTGAACAGCTAATAGACATCTTTTAAACGCAAAATTGCTTGCTGGGTTTTCTGGGTACTCAAAGCACTTTACATAAGGGGGGGAATCTCCTCATCCACCACCAGTGTGCAGCATCCACCTGTATGATGCGACGGCAGCCATACTGCACCAGAACGCTCACCACACACCAGTTTATTGGTGGAGAGGAGACAGAGTAATGAAGCCAATCAGTGTATGGGGATGATTAGGAGGCCATGATGGTCAGAGGCCAATGGGCAAATTTGGCCAGGATGCCAGGGTTACACCCGTACTCTTTTTTTTGAAGGACATCCTGGGATTTTTAATGACTACAGAGAGTCAGGACCTCGGTTTAACGTCTCATCCGAAGGACGGTGCTTTTTACAGTATAGTGTCCCCGTCACTATACTGGGGCATTAGGACCCACACAGACCACAGGGTGAGCACCCCCTGCTGGCCTCACTAACACCTCTTGCAGCAGCAACCTAGTTTTCCCAGGAGGTCTCCCATCCAGGTACTGACCAGACTCAACCCTGCTTAGCTTCAGTGGGCAACCAGTCTTGGGCTACAGGGTGATATGACTGCTAGATTTCAGTTTGGAGTGCCATTGTCCAGAAATGCATCTTTACATACATATATTATTATGTTATATAGTTTAAATGAGGGCTCAGATTGGCTGTCAGTCCCCATCACAGAGCTTGTTGTAGTCTTATCTTGATAGGATATTGTAGTGATGTAGCAGATTTGAGGTTGGCCGTGTCCACTTGTAATCCACTCAAACCCTGATCATCTGACGGCCAGCGGTTGGCCGGTCATACGGCTGTAATCCAGGCAGATTCTCCACAGCATCCGGTAACAGGCATCCCGCTGCATCCTAATGCTGTTCTCCCCCAATTAGCCTCATGTATCTCTTGCACTTCTTGCAAATGTTTTCCTGAGACATAACGATTTGTTCTGGCTGATAGCAAGTGAAAGCAAATTACCACTGGATTAATGGAGTGAATGTGTGTGCACTTGTAGGCCTTATGTGTGTATGAAGATGTTTTTCTAATCAAATTAAGATGGCCAGCAGTGGATGTCCTTATTTACTGTCATATTAGTCAGATATCTGTGTGGAGGATGAGGGAGGAGAGACTGCAGGGTGTCTGATGTGATTTGCGTTCATTATCTCTAAGAGTCGAGCTGAAATTACATCTCTTGTTAATACACACATTGTTCACTCCGAGTCTTAAATGAGCAATCAATCTTAGGCTTTTAGTGTCGACAGTGACCTCTCTCATATCTCTCTTAATCTTCTGCTCTTTGCATGTATTCAATATCATTCCTGCCTCTTAATCTATGACATATATTATAATGATTCAAGTAGCTTTTGTGTAAATAAAATGTGACAATATGGGTGAAAAATTGTTCATCATCATTCAGCATATAATATATATGTATGTAAAAATGAAACAGCATACTTATTCTGATCTGTACTCTGAAAGTGATCATACTAAATTTCATTATATTTTAAGTGATTAAAAACTTTTTGCTGACAAATAGGCTATGTAAAGCCTAGTGGTTTAGGGACATTGGCAAAGATTGGTAAAAATTTAAAATGACAATTAATTAGTTTTTGGGGGCTGTACTGTGATCCTTAATGAAGTCTTTTAATTTCATCTAATGATTCTTGATATGCAGGGGCGATTCTAGGATTTTTTTAATGGGGTGGCACAGGGGGGACCAAGAACCAGCCAGGGGGGACCCATGGGAAAAGTCATGTGCCCCAACACAAGTGGGATGACATAAAAATGGCACTGCACAAGTGCCTGGACAACTCATCTCAAATAAAAACAACTGAACAGACTTGTTCTCAATTTCTTTTATTGTCCAAACAGACGGTGTGTGTGTGTGAGATCTAGTGAACTTTTTGTAAAAATTGTTCATGTTCTGACTCTCACCTGTTGCTACAGATAGATGGCTGCTGGTGTAGTCCTCACTGACCCTCTCTGGCTGGCTCTGATCTGTGCTGCCAGGTTCAGGGCTGCTAATTTGCTGGCCAACTTGGCCCTGCCTGGTGGATTGGCTCTGACCTGCACTGCACTGTACTGCATCTACCTGTCTTTGACATGGTTTCTTCTTGAAGAAACCTTGAATGAATTGCTGTTGTCCGCTTTTCATTTTTTTTACACAAAATTCTGTCTAAAATTAATAATAAAAAAACTAACTTAATCATCAATATTACACAAATAGTAGGCTATATTTAATAGCCATATTCTCATCTGATTAAAGACAAAATCATTTAAATGTGAAGCTGTTCTTGGACAAACGAGAAAAAAAAAAAAAAAAAAAAAAAAAAAAAATATATATATATATATATATATATATATATATATATATATATATATGCCATCCCGTGTCCCCCCTCTAGACACGCCCCTGTTGATATGCTTGACAAGATTTTCTGGTATATGAAATATTTTTGCTGAAAGTAAGGACACATTCTAAAGTATGAAAAAAAAGTAAAGCCGTATTAAATTTATATTGTTTTGATGCTTTATGGTTAAAAGCAACATTCCCTTTTTTATAGTTTGTGTAATTAATTTTCTGTCATTCATAATGTTAATTTTTAGGGGGAAAAAAATCAAAGAGCAAAAACAAACCCAAAATAACGCATATCAGGAGTAGCATTTGGACCAATCAGACACACAACTGTTTGTTACATTTAACAAATAATCTCTAATGCCCCCCTCACCCAACCAAAGGGCCAACTATGAGGGTCTGTGGACTCTTCCCCCGAAATGCATCTAACACCTCAGAAAGGGAGAACAGGCGTCTGGTTCCATTGCAACCAATCTGATAACACTAGTTTTATTGCTCAAAGGAATGTGGGCAGAGCAACTCACACTTCATTTCCCCTTAGGAAAGACACATAATGCCCATAAAAATGGACTCTTCTCTAATTAATTCATAGAAAAACCATTGTGTATATTATTACTGTTCTTGTATATGTTCTTGTGTATTGTATACTGTTTTATGCATGCTTATGATAGATCACTAGTTAATATCACCTCATTTATACCATGTTTGGTCTCTATCAATACGTCTTCGGATGATCTAATTGATAGGGTATATTATATAATGATACCTTTGCAACATATTAGTGTTCTAAGAATCTTTACTAGTTTGTATATCAACTTCGATCCAGTTACATATGCAAATTACCATGCTTGGAGACAAAGAGTCGTAAACTTTCCCTCCAAAAGTGAAAGTCACCATTGGCTCTTTGACCCCCCAGGGGTGTGACCTCCACAGGGTTTAAAAGACCTCACTTCAGTGATCCACATTGCTTTTTAGTCTCTTCACTCGTCTCCCATCCCCTCTCCATCTTCTGGTTGCTAAGTCCTAGGGCCGGCGCTACCGTGCCTGGCAGGCCTCAGCACAGCAGTCTGCAGTTCTTTTAGATCCCAAGAGGATGAGGAGGATGTGAGCTCCTCAGCAACCCTTAAGTTTTTGCGCCAGGCCTTGTGGCCTTGACTTTCCATTCAACCAAAGATCCTCGGATCTCAGCAGATCTCTTTCTTAGCTCTTTTTCACTTTCTGCCTGGGAAGAAACTCCCAATCACCATCGAGTCAGGACATGTTTGGAATTCATCACTCTTCAATCCAAAGAACGGGATCGCGAGTCCAAAACCTTGAAACCATCAAGACTTTCATCCGAGACTGCATTCTGGACTGTCAACGACCAAGGCAATGCAAGTATCGTACATTTAACTAAACGAAACAGAGGTTTAGTATAAGCTATAGACCCCATTATAAACGGCACTGATGGTTTTACTCAGGTGGTTAACTGGCTCTTTCCATAACTGCATTCTCTGGTTTCTCTAATGGCTTCATTCATCCACTTTAGCTCCCCTTTGTATGTATGCGTGAGTGTATGTTTATTTCGTTTGTTTGTTTAGATTAGTTATGTGTGTTAGCATTTAGTTAATAAAAGTTGTGTGCACAAATTACATGAGTTTCTGGTTCTGCCTTGCAAATTAATGTCTCTTTACGATTTTGACCCTCGCTACATGCTCTAATGCAGTAATAGGAAAGTATTTTCTGTGGCCACGGAAATATCCTTTCTTAGAGTTGATATGAACTTACACTGAATGTTCGCTGGACGAACAGATCAGTTGATGGCAATTTAATTCTGCAACAGTTATTACTGTCAGCCGATATAAATAATTGTAATTTTCTTGAGACAGAACAATTTGTTCAGTATGATGGACAGATGATTATTCTAGTATAAGTACATGCACAAACACACACACACTACTGTCTTTTGTGATATTTAGTAACTGTCGTAACTCTATTTATTTCATAGGGCTATGATATTACAGTTTTTGTGCATCACCTACACTACCATTCAAAAGTTTGGGGTTAGTAAGATTTTAATGTTTTTATAATAAGTTTCTTATGCTCTAAGGCTGCATATATTTGAGTAAAAAAACTGTAAAAAAAATATGTAAAATCGTACAATTTCAAATAACCGTTTTCTATATGAATATATTTTAAAATGTAATTTATTCCTGTGATACAAAGCTGAATTTTCAGCATCATTACTCCAGTCTTCAGTGTCACATGATCCTTCAGAAATCATTCTAATATGCTGATTTGCTCCTCAAATAATTTTTTTTTTCATTATCAACATTGCAAACAGTTGTGCTGCTTCATATTTTTTGTGGAATTTCAGGAGTTTCAGTGTTCTTTGATGAATAGAAAGTTCAAAGAACAGCATTTATTTAAAATATTAATCCTAAACGTTTAAGCATTACTATAAATGAAAAACCTGTTACAACCAATTAAAAATAATATTTTTCAGTCTAGAATTATTGAAAGGGTTCCTGTTTTCTTCAGCGAAACTCTGTGGCTCTCAGCAGGTGTGTGACGGTGGGCTGTGAGTTTTCTGAGTCACTGTATTATGAACAGCTCAAAAACAGCCACTTTACAGACGCTGTGAGGAGATCTTTTGCAAGTCTCTCTGTTCTTCTCCCTATTATCATCTGAGCTCTCTCTCTCCATCCGTTTCTATCTTGCCCTTTCCACTGGCTGCTGAGGATTACTTGTGGACAGCTCAGAGATAAACCAATAAAATGGATAAATATTTAATGACACATTGGTGCTGGAAGGGATAAAACAGATAAGTGAAGGGATTCACTCTGAGATGAACAATAGTAGTGAAGAGAGAAATTCAACTGGCTAAAGGAAAGATGAGTGTTTGGTGCTCAAAGACGAGAGTCATGTCAGTGAGATGTGGTGACCTGATGCACATGACTTTTAGGGCTGTCTTGAACTTCATTTTGAGTTTTGTTTAGTTGTGAGTTCAGCAGTTTTAATATTTTTAAATTTGGATTTTTTTTTAGTAATCTTGTGTGTTTTTAATTTTTTTTTAAACATGTCTATAAAGTTTTTATTATGTTCTAGTTTTAGTTGTGTTTTACTTGATTTCAGTTAATTTTCAATTATTTTTTCTTTTTTTTTTTAAATTGAAAATAATGACATTTTTTCACCTTCATAGTGAGGATTTTTACCTACATTGTCCGCTTATGAGTCAGATTGCACAATACTTACAAATTCTTATGAGATTTGTGTTTTGAACTCCTGATTGATTGGCTATGTTTGGAATAGCATACTACACACTACCATACTGTTTCTGCAGCGTATATAAAGTATGCAAATTCTGTGTGGAAAAACATGGTTTACTATTTAAAATGTTTACCATTGCATTATGCCTACATCTTTTGTGTATCATCCACTATTTTATTTTGAAATAGCAGTATTCACAGTATTCAGTGTATAGTGTGCAGTATGCAGCTGTGCCCCAGTAATTCATACACAAACTGATGACGGTAAAGGCATTTAAACCTGGTTTAATAAATAACTGTTTAGTGCTGCGATAACTGGACACCACTGGAATGTGACAACATGGCTCACAACTATTTTAAACATTCAGTGTTGCATAATGCATACTGTTCTTCAAAAATAGTAGGCAGTATGCAGTATATACTGCGCAGTAAGTGGTATGTTAGTATTCCATTCCCAATACAGCCCTGGTGTATTTTGTTTGCTAAATTTTTAACAGAAAATGCATTTGACTCATTAATGTGGTTGTATAAAAATGATCATGGTTAATTATGTCAAAAAATATGTCAAATGCAATACAGAGTGCCAATATGCTATATGTGTGGTGGTTGTTTTGCTCAGTTAATAAGAGGTGTTGATTCAGAGTAACATTTGCTCTTCATTAACACAGATTTGTGTTTAGTGAATGCAGTGAATTGCTGTAATCCGTCTCATTTCAGCACTGTTATGTGGTCAATATGTTGAGTAGGTATTTAACTGTTTGTCTGGCACATCAACACCCTTAAATCACTCATAGTAATCCTATAATCAAATGCACATGCAATCCTATTGATGTGTAATGTGTAGTGGACTCTGACCAAACGCCTGTTTGTGGACTGAAAATAAAAGGACACAATGCATGTAAAAAGGGAGTTATAAAATATACTGTAAATATGATGCTCACGAAGATGATGTAAATTCATAAATTTCCTGTCTAATCCCAGCTAACAGGGGACATTCTTAAAACTTTGACTGACGTTCTAAGCAAGGTTCTCTCAAAGTTATGAACAGACATTCTTCCAGGAATGTTAATAGAATGTTTGTTCTATTATCTGGTCTTTAATAACGTTTACAAAGCATTAGCACAAAAACATTATTTACACATCATTCAAGGACATTCGTCTTAACTTTTTTAAACATTAATACTAGTTACAGATGGCTTAGAGAACATTCAAAAGTGACTTTCCCTAATGTTTGCAAAATGATAAAACGGAATGAAAAAAATGTTTTTAAACATTCAAAAAACTGTCGTTTTGAACATTCAGAAATAACGTTTTCATAACTTAGCAAGACGTTCTTATGACATTTTATTGTGTGATATTATTTTTTGTTTACATATAATACGCCTATTTCTTCCCTGTAAATTGTTTGTAAAACGTACTCAGTTACTAACGTAACCTTGTTTCCCTGAGATACGGGAACGAGTACTGCGTCGCTAGGCACTATGGGGGAAAAAAGTCCTTTTTCTCCGAAACTGAAGCTTTTTTTCAAAAAATAATGCAGTGTAACTGCACGGCCATTAATTCGTGCAGTGAATACAACGAACCAATGGCTCGGCAGCAGAGCTGCATAATCCTATGGCAACAAAGTCCGCTCGAGCCTGCCAGAATGGGCGGGGCATCTGTCTATATAAGCGGGCATTCTGCCATAGGATACACAGGTTACTTCGAGTGAAGCGATGATTGAGTCGTGCAGCTACATAGCATGGCCAGCAACGCAGTACTCATTCCCGTATCTCAGGGAACCGAGGTTACGTTAGTATCTATCGATACTTCTACATAGACGCTATGGGGAACCAGTACAATCACGCCGTGCTATGGTAGGGAACGACTGATACATGAACTTGCCTTGAGCACCTAATGGGCCCAGAGGGACAAGTATAATAGAGAACCCTTTTGAGCAACGGGCCAAACTCACTGAGGTTGCGCCCGGCCTGGGTAATCGTTCCAAGTAAGACTCATACAGCCTCTACACTCCGGGAGGGCTGAGAGCGCACAAATAAGCAATCTTGGTGAGTTGGGCGTATTACGGCCAAACTCTGCTCATAGCTGGTTCCACCTCTTTGTAGGTGCATGCCCATTAAGCAGAAAGGACCCTCGTCTGTAAGGCAGGGACATCTAGGTTATTAAACCTTATGAATTATTTGTTACCACCTCCATCCTAGCACATCCCTGCATCTCATTCTATTCTATTCCATTCTATCATCTATAGCACAACTGTACATACAATTTATTTATTTTTCAATCTATTTTTAAATTTTTGTCTATTTATATTTACATATTTGTATTTTTTATTCTCATCTTATTTTTATTGTCTGTGTGTTGTTGTCTCTGTGTACTGTACGCTTATGTCACTAAAACAAATTCCTTGTATGCGCAAGCATACTTGGGAATAAAGCTCTTTCTGATTCTGATTTTGATTCTGAATGTGGACGGCGAGGCCCAGCCAGCCGCCGCACAAATTTCTGCGATGGACACCCCGCTAGACCACGCCCAAGAAGAGGCGATGCCTCTGGTGGAGTGGGCTCGTACTCCAATGGGGCATTGTAGGCCCAAAGAAGAGTATGCTAGCGTAATAGCGTCAACTATCCACCTGGAAAGTCTCTGCTTCGTGACTGGGTGCCCCTTAGTGCGACCACTGAGGCAAACAAAGAGTTGTTCCGACTGTCTAAATGGGGCGGATCGCTCAATGTAAATTCTCAGTGCCCTGGGGGCAGAGTAAATTCAACTCCTGGTCCTCCTCTGCAGGAGGAAGCGCAGAGAGTGAAATGACCTGTGCTCTGAATGGAGTGGAGAGCACCTTTGGTACATAACCATGCCTTGGCTTCAGGACGACCTTAGAGTTGCTGGGCCTGAACTCAAGGCAGGTAGGGTTCACAGAGAGCCTGCAAGTCTTCAGTTCGCTTGACTGATGCTAAGGCGAGAAGCAGAGCGACATGGGAGTTTTTAGCAACAGGGGACGAATGTCAGCTGACTGTAGCGGGTCAAAGGGAGGGCTTTTCAGAGCCCTCAAAACAGTGGGCAGATCCCATGCATGGACAGCGAGGGGACAAGGCGGGTTCAACCTCCTGGACCCCTTCAAAAATCGAACAACCAAGTTGTTCCTGTCCACTGACTGGCCAGCTATAGGAGCATGGAAAGCTGCTATGGCTGCTACATAGACCTTGAGAGTGGATGGGGAGCGTCCCTTATCCAGCAGCTCTTGCAGGAAGGACAGTATCACAGATATGTCGAAGGATGTTGGGTCTTTGCCGCGGGCTGAGCACCAGGCAGAGAAGACAGACCATTTAAGGGAATAGAGGCGTCTTGTAGACGGAGCCCTAGCCTGAGAGATGTTGTTTAAAACGCTCTCGGGGAGGTTTGTAGGCTCCCATAGAGAGGCCAGAGATGCAGAGCTCACAGCTCGGGCTGGGGGTGCCATATCATTCTGTTCGTTTGAGAGAGGAGGTCCCATCTCAGGGGAATGGGCCACGGGGCTGCTACAAGCACCTGAGACAGCTCCGAGAACCAATGCTGGTTTTTCCAGAGCGGGGCCACTAGAAGAACCTTGTGTTTTTGTTCCCTGACTCGCCTGATTACCTGAGGGATCAGGGCAGTCGGTGGAAAAGCGTAAAGGAGGAGGTTGGGCCAGTCGTGAGCCAACGCATCCCTGTCCTTTGAATAATAGGTTGGTCAATGAGAGTTGTTTTCTGAGGCGAAGAGGTCGACCTCTGCCTTGCAGATAAAGATCTCCCAGATTTTCTGAACCGTCTGTGGATGGAGCATCCACTCGCCTAAGGAGACATTGCTCCGTGATAGCATGTCTGCCCCTTGGTTCAATCTACCCGGCACATGTGTTGCTCTTAGAGAACGCAAGTTGAGCTGAGCCCATTCCAGGAGGCACTCTACTAGAATGAAGTGGCGCCTCGAGGAAGTTCCTCCCTGGTGATTTATGTAAGACACCACGGTCATGCTGTCCAAGCAGACCAGAACGTGGTGTCCCTTTAGGTCTGGCAAGAAGGTCTGAAGGGCTCGACACACTGTTAGCATCTCCAGGCTGTTGATGTGGAGCCGTCCTTCCGCTTTCGACCATGGGCCGAAAGTCAGCTTGCCAGTCGTCGAGGTAGTTGAGAATGCAAATTCCCATCTGCCTCAGAGGGGAAAGAGCCGCATCCACGCACTTCGTAAAAGTGAGAGGAGCCAGGGACAGTCCGAAGGGAAAGACCGTGTACTGATAAGCCACTCCCTCGAAGGTGAATCTCAAGAATCGTCTGTGATGAGGGGCTATCTGGATATGAAGGTACGCGTCTTTCAGGTCTAGAGAAAAGAACCAGTCCCCTGGGCATATTTGCGAGAGGATCTGCTTCAATGTAGTCATCCTGAATGGCCGTCTCATGAGGGCACGGTTCAGGCATCTGAGATCGTGGATGGGCCTGAGGCCGCCATCTTTTTTGGGGATGAGGAAGTAGTGACTGTAGAAGCCTAACTCACTCTGAGCTGGGGGAACCGTGTCTACAGCTCCTTTTGCCAGTAGATTCATCACCTCGAAGCGCAGGACATGTGCGTCCTTGCTCTGTACTGAGGTGGAAACCACTCCGCTGAAATGCGGGGGTCTCGTTTTATTATCCCCAAGACCCAGTCTGACACTCCAGGGATGGCCTGCCAGGCCTCAGCCCGCGTGACAAGGGGTTGGATTACTTCAAGCGGCTGGGCACTGTGCGGGGACATGACACTCGTGATATGTGGAAGAGGAAATTTGGTCTCTTTTTGAAAATGTTTGTTTTGTATTTTGCTCGCTATAACAGCGGCTGGTTGCTTGGGCGCTTGAACGGGCCCAGAATTTACAACAAACACATTGCCCTCGGCACCTGGAACCAAACATGGTGCTTGGAGGCATAACAGAGGCAACTTTGGGGGTGGTCTGGCTGCAGCAAGATTTTTGCCCCCTCCTCTTCCTGTCTTGCAGATCAGGATGACGCCTGAGGCATCGGGTCCAGCGCTAGCTTGGGCCGGGGTCCCTGGCGCTTAGGAAACGGGTAGTGTCTGGCCGAGTGGGAACGCTGTCGAGGCTCAGACTTGGGAGCTGGCTGGGCGGCAGATGGTGCAGGCTTCGCGGGCTGCTGAGTCAGTGCAGACTTGGGGTGACTAGAAGTAGCTGCAGAGCTGGAGCGCTTTGGCAGGAAATGTCGCATGGCTTGGGACGACTTCTACGCAGCGGTGAAGCGTTCAGCGAAACCCTCAACCGCGGGTCCGAACAGGCCAGTGGGAGAGACCGGGGAGTCAAGGAAGGGGACCTTCCTTGAGCCAGGTCGGTCGCACTTTGCAGCTCTTTGAGCATCGCGGAGTCAGGGCCAGACTCGTCCATGCAAGAGAGGAGTTTGGCCTGAAAGACCTGGAGGACCACCATGGAGTGGAGCACCGAACTCGCTTGTCCAGCCGAAGAGTAAGCATGTCCAGCAAGAGTTGAAGTCGTCCTACATGGCTTGGACGGGTGGGTGGCCTTTGCCTTCCAACTGATGGCAGTGGGTGGGCAGAGATGCGTGGCCACTGATTTATCCAGTGGAGGCAGCTTTTCTTACCCCTTCTCTTCAGCGCCGTGCACTGAGGTGAGGGCAGATGAAGCAGCTGTGCTTGGCTGCGCTGGGCTCGGAAGTTGGCAGGGGGGCGGGGTCATTAGTTTAGCCCGACAGCTCCTCTGTGTCTTAGGCAGCCAATGACATGCTGTCATCCAGGGCATCATCCTCACTCTCACC
The DNA here is from genome assembly GCA_039654775.1 of Spinibarbus caldwelli. Lineage (NCBI taxonomy): Eukaryota > Metazoa > Chordata > Actinopteri > Cypriniformes > Cyprinidae > Spinibarbus > Spinibarbus caldwelli. The sequence goes on from CM077243.1 coordinate 5,298,643, forward strand.
AAATGAGACCAGGTCACTCGCAGCAGCAGAGGGATGCTGGTCTGGGTGAGAGAAGAGAACGGGAGAAGCCTCTCTATGTGGAGAAAGTGAGGCACGCGGAGGCGGAGCCGACATGTGCTCACTCGTTTCCGAGTGCTGAGTTCCTCTGCCCCGCTGTTTTTTCCTTGCAGGCTCGTGAGAGGAAGAAAACGGGAGGACCCGAGGGGCGGAGTCACTTTCTGAAAAGAAAACTATCTGCGAGCGCAGAGAGGCGAGACTCATATCCTCACAGTGAAGACATTCCGTCTCCGTGAGTGCCGTTTCAGCGTGGGATTTCCCCAAGCATGAAACGCACTCCCCGTGACCGTCCACGGTGTGTAGGGGAGCCCTGCACGAGTGACAGTAACGGCGCGGCATTTGAATCAACGCTGCTGTAATTTGCTCTTTTAAAAAGCTCTTTTAGATCGCCGGATAGCGGCAGGGGATCGCTGAGATTGCGACTGCTGCAGACGCTGAAACAGGTGATTGAGCGGCGAGTCAGCCGAGCTGAGAGATCTTGATCCGCTGCTAGGCTTTTCCAAAGTCGATGGCTTCGAGTCTCGTAGAGCGAAGATCTAGGAGTCGTCGCTGAAGGAGAAAAAATCTGAGTATCCTATAGCAGAATGCCCGCTTATATAGACAGATGCCCCACCCATTCGGGCAGGCTCGAGCGGGCTTTGTTGCCATAGGTTCGTGCAGCTCCGCTGCCGCTCATTGTTTTCACTGCACGAATCAATGGCTGTGTAGTTACATTGCGTTATTTAAAAAAAAAAAAGGCTTCAGTTTCAGAGAAAAAGGACTTTTTTCCCCATAGCGTCTAGTGACGCAGTACGGATAGGGAACCATTTTTACGTAAAGCATCTGAATGTAGTTTTGTGCATTTTTGTGGCTTTGGAGCCCCCTACAGTTAAGTGAGTGGAATACATCGTCGTAATTACAGTAAATAGCTGTACACTACGTTTGTTGTTTGTTCGCTCTTTTCGCGGAATTTGTAACCGTTCACCAAACTTAAATCTCCCAGAACAGACACAAGCCATTCGTCTTATTAGAAGTAATTGTGCCATTAACATGATATTTCAAGGTAAAACACTTACATATAGTTGCTTTAATAGTTGACTTGACTGCAATAATTGACATAATAATGGTTTTAAGAACTATTTACTATTTAAATTCTGGTCATGTTTCATAATCAGACCCAATGTTAATTTTTATAGTCTTGCATTGCTAGTCTAATTTGGTCCACTTTGCAGCTTTTCAACAGGAGCAAGAAGAGAATGCCTGACTGACATGAACAACGGCCAAAACATCTGGGTCAAACTGAATTAGACCACATCACATTAACAGACTACTAGAGAAAAGATCTCTTCCAAAATATGGCATAGAAATCTCTAGAGGAAGCACTGAAAACAGCTGAAGTACTGAAACAGTGAGTGTAGAATTTGCAGTCAGAATGTCTAGAAGTAACGGTGATTATTTCACAGACTGACAGAATATGCATGTGAATATTTAGTTTAATTGCTTCTACAGTATGTGGCTTAAACAAAAGAATCCAACCTTGATCCTGGCTATCTCTGGTAAATCCAGTGTGTATTAAACATTTAGCATGAGGTTAAAAACTAAGGATGAATTAATTAAGCAGCCCACAGCTAGCTGTAAGGTAATGGTCAGAGGTTTATTTTAATTTACGCCGAACAATATTCGTAGCAATCAATTCACACAGACACTACTGTGAGGTCAGTAAGATTTTTTTTTTTTTTTTTTTTTTTTTTAAAGAAGCCTGTTCTGCTCACTGAGGCTGCATTTGTTTGATCAAAAATACAGTCTTCAACTACAAAATTGTGATATTGTTACAATTTTCTATTTGAAAACATATTAAAAATGTAATTTATTCCTGTGATGTAAAGCTGAATTTTCAGCATCATTACTCCAGACTTCATTGTCACATGATCCTACAGAAATCATTTTAATATGTTGACTACTCAAGAAGCGTTTCTTATTATTGTTAATGTTGAAAGCAGTTGAGCTGCTTAATATATTTTGTGGAAACGCATTTGTTTAAAATTAAAGTCTTTTAATGCATCCTTGCTGAATAAAAGTATAAAAAAGTATGAAAAAAAATCTTACTGACTCCAAACTTTTTAATGGTAATGTGATATCTGTAAATAAAATGACAATAAAATAGCCAGAGTAGCTCTGCGAAGTGTTAAGATTGGTGTATCCGTCAGGTAATTGTGTGCAGACGGCTCTGATGGTGCTGTTCTCATGATGTCCATGATAATAGGGTTTGCAGTGAATTTCAACATTTTAATTTCTCCTGTCTCTCCTCTTCTGTCTTTTCCTCCCTCTCCTCCTCCTTTTTGCTCATTTTCCTTTCTCTCCTGTGTCTCGGTGGCTTCTCTTATTGATTTTTCTGTCCCCTGGACTCTTAAAACAAACCAAAGTGGAGAAGATTGTTTTCTTTGGAAGAGTTCTCTCTCTCTCTCTCTCTCTCTGTTTCTCTCTCTCTCTGTCAGGGGGTCTTTTCCGTTGTCTATCTGCTTTCTGTTGTTCGTGAGCTGAGAGGGCACTGGTGTCATGGAGAGCTTTAGTGTTTGGTGCGTTCAGAGCGAATGGCTTTGGAATATCAATCAGCTGCTGTGAGTGAACCAGCAGGAAAACTAACAGACTCATCTGATGGCAGACTGATGGAGAGAGAGAGCGAGCGAGCGAGAGCTCCTCAGCCCAGAGGGACTCCGGCTCTGCCTGTAGCTACTCACGTCTGATTGGTGGAGAGATAAAGGTGGTTCAATGCCCACCTACGACCACACAACGGTGCTTAAATATCCGTGAACGCTCTCGAACATCTTCTTTCTTTAATCCCCCCTCTCTCGCAATTCAATTTCAGTTTTCAATTTAGTGTGTTTCACTGGCATGATGACAAATTGGAAGTTCATAGTTGTTTGCAGCTTGGTGTACAATGAAGAAAAAACAAAAGGATCTTAAATAATATTATTCATTTAACCTTAATCTTAATTGGATTATTAATTCCATTTTTAATTTAATTTTTAATTAATTTATTTTTATTATAAATTATGTTTAATATTAAATTCTGGTGCAAATAAAATCTAGTAGTAGTAGTAGTAAGAAATAACTTTTACATTTTCAAGTAATGTTTTAGCACATTTCAGGTTTTATTAATCTGAACTTAATTTAATTAATAATAAATTCATTTCATATGGAATTTATTATTAAAGGAATTAAGTATAAGTTATTGTCAATTTAATAATTGTACATTCATTTAATGTGGAATTTTTTATAAATGCAAATAAATTTAATATATTATTGTTATTATTATTATTAAGAAAACTATTTTTACATTGTCAAGTAATATTTTTTAAAAATTTCAATTAATATTATTAATTCATCTTGACATTTTAATTTGAATATATTTAGGTTATTTTTGCAATTTAATTTATTGTGATTAAAATTACTTTTACAGTTATAATACATATGTTAATTATTATTATAAAGAAACAACTATTTTTACACTTTCAAGTAATACTTTTAAAAATCCATCACTTGCTCACCAATGGATGCTCTGCAGTGAATGGGTGCCATCAGAATGAGAGTCCAAACAGCTGATGAAAACATCACAATAATCCACAAGTAAGCCACACCACTCCAGTCCATCAATTAACATCTTGTAAAGTGAAAAGCTGCGTGTAAAATATTTATTTATTAAATTTAGTTGTTTTAGTTATATCTCCCAGCCTTGCTAACTAATCTTGCTGGCACAGAAAATGAAAGAATATTTGTTTACCCTCCTCTTTCTGATTTATTCCCTGTTTCTCACATTTCAACACTGTAATTATCTTTTTTTTTTATCATAATATAATATAGGAATGTTCCTTACTGATGCATCATATTTGCTTAAAAGTGCATGTTTATTGTTAACTGTGTACATTTCAATGGATGCTGTCACTCTAGATAGATAGATAGATAGATAAATAGATAGACAGACACATTTCCACATAGAAAGTTGTAACATTCTAAGTTGAATTGAATGCAGCATTACTGCACATGGTCTGAATGCATTGAGCTGTGGAGCTCATGTGGGCGATGTGTGTTTGAGTCTGGCTCGAGACATTCCTAAATCCAGTTCCTTCCTCTTCTCTCCACCATTTTCTGTCTTCCTGCCAAAAATAAACTGAAAAGATGAACTGAGAGACACCGATTTGCTTACCGCAAGTGCATTTGTTCAGCTTTTATGTAAACAACCATTTTGTTCCATCTTAAGTAGTAATGATTGTGATATAAAATATGCTGCATTGAAGGACATTATGTTAGTAATTGGATTATTGGCTCAATCTGTGTCTGGGAGGTCGTCTGTAGTGTTTAGGATGCGGCACTGAGATAATAGGATGGTTGTTACACATCCAGCTTTCGTTCAGACCTTCATGTGAATTGATTTCAGCTCTCATTTCAGGCCTGTCAGCGGCGTGCAGCAGATGAAGAGATGCGGGGAGGGAAGGGGACAGTGAGGGGAGGAAATGAAAGCTAACAGCTGGGGCGGCCGGAGCGTGACTCCTCTTTCTCTCATTCCTCTGTGTTACGGCAGATCACAGGAAATGCATTCAGATTATGTGTTGAGGGATCACACCCATGCTGGATATGAAATAGCCTACTTGTCTGACGAGTACCTGAGGAGATTTCAAAGGCAGATTTGCATGTTTGATCGGTGTCAGGGCTATCAGGGGTCGCCAAACCTATAACTGTATAATTGTTACTTCATATTTTTGCAGTAAGGGTCAGCAAATTAGATTATTTTTTTTTTAAACTGCTGGGAAGAGACTAGCCATTTAAAACTGCACATGTAACAATTGCAAATATAGATCACACTGCCCTGTGTACACACTTGGCAAAATATGTTCTTGTGCATAACCAAAAGTAGTCAGTTGGACTAGTAGTAAGTTTTTTTTACTTTCAGTCTTGTTTTCATTTCCCATGCTGGCATATTTTACTTTGTTTTTTATAAGAAAAAATATTTAATGCAAGTTTGAGTGCAAATTGCACTCAGTAACGTAATCCATTACATTACACATTTTAGGTAATGTAATCAGACTACTTTTAGATTACTTTTGACTTAATATGTTTATCACATTTATTTAAATAGGATAATCTTGTATCATATTGATATAAAAATGCAAAGAGAAAGAAAATATATGCCATTCATGAAGTGCATTAAACAGTACATTACTGAAATTAGGAAAGAAGAATTAGGGGGAATCAATAAATTATGAATAATTTATTGCTATTGAGTGAATAATATATAATCATATAATCAATAAAAAAGTAACTGTAGTCTGATTCTGAGCATTTTAAAATGTAATTTAATCTAATTACAAGTACTTAATTTTTAAAATCTGATTACGCAATCTGATTACGCTATATATAAATAAATAAATAAAAAAAAAAAAAAAAAAAAAAAAATATATATATATATATATATATATATATATATATATATATATATATGTATGTATAGATAGATTTAATCTATTTGATATACTTTATCTACTTTAACTTCTGTATTATTAAATTCACTCAGCAAAAGTAATAAAAATTCAGTAAACGCTCAGATTCAGTGAGTTTCGTCAGACTGATTCACTTGGCATTTTCTGAGTTTGTAAGTATTTTAAAAGAAATGATTCATTAAAATGATCTGCTCAAAGGAGTTATTTTTTTTGTAAATTGGACTACGTTTTGCACTGTATGTTTTTATGCACTATTAAAAGAACATAAGTAGCCTTATTCATAAATCAGACTTACACCGTAAACATTGCTTGTTTTTGCACACAGATTTTGTAAGGACAGTTCTCTAGAAAGACTTGTTTTCTTGCTGTTATTTCACTGGATACGTCACATTCAACTCAGAGAGAAGTTTCTTTTGTCGTGGGGCTGTAGATTCAGCAGTAAACTCTGGCAAAGAGTAAAATATCGACCTTGGGATTTTAAGAATCAATATCATGTTCAAGTGAAGGTAAAAAAAAAAAGATAGCATGTTTATACTTAGGCCTACTATTTGAAAATGCAAACTGCTACTATGCTAAAATGTTACAAAAGTGACTCTTTAGTATAAATGTAAAAACAGAGATAACTGAAGTAACAAGTATATGAACAATTGTCGTTAAAGATTGTAACTTTACTCTTATTCTGTGCAGACGATGGTTTAAATGTCAGTTTCATTCTTCCATTCCCCTGTTGTTTTATGGACTATTCAGTGGATGATACTGATACACCTGCTATATATAGAAGCAAGTGGGTTTGTTTATGTGTGTGTGTGTGTGTGTGTGTGTATGTAAAGTTGAAAAGTTGTGATGGAGTATGTCAGTGAGAAAAGCAGTCAACCACCTCCACCGCCCTTTCCTCTTTCACTCTCGGGGAAAGTTCTGTTTGATTGAATGCAGGATAGTGAGAAAGAGCAGTATTTCCTAGGACTGTGTCTGTTGTTGTTTCCCAAAGCTCTACTTGCAGTCTGAGTGAAATGCCAACAGATCGTCTCAATAAATGCCACCCAGGACCCCAGCACAGGTCTGAAGTAATGGAGGGAGGAACGGAGGAGATAATGAACAGATGATAGTTCCTCTCTTTGGGAGAAAAGTGTTGAAAACTTGCTTGCCTTTTCAGGCTCAGTGAACTGGTTTTGACATAAATCTGAATACTATGGTGAGAGTAAGCGCTATCTGTCTGTCTGTCTGTCTGTGCCAGACAAATGAGATGTTTATGCAGTTGTACAGTGTTCTTTTAAAAACTAATGCCTCAGACAGAGAGAGATCTGACAGAGTCTGTCGCTCTGTCTGTCGTTCTATATGTCTGTCTACGTGTCTGTTGTTCTAACTGTCTGTCTGTCTTCATGTCTTTTGTTTTATTGTGTGTCTGTTGTTCTTTCTGTCTGTTCTGTATGTTTAATAATAATAATAATAATAATAATAATAATAAGTTTGTTTATTTTATATAGCACTTTTCTAAAAAACAACTCAAGGTCACTTTACAATAATATAGCAAATAAACATGAAAGCAAAGAAACTATACAGATAAACATACAATACATAACGAGAATCAGATCATATATCAGATCAGGATTATACAGTCAAGGATCAGATCAAACAGTCAGAAGTCAGAGAAACAAGAAGCGAAAGATATGTTGCTCTATCTGTCTGCCTGCCTGTTCTGTATGTCGTTCTATCCTTCTGTCATTTTGTCTGTTTGTATGTCTGTTGTTCTATGTTGTTCGGTCTGTCTGCATGTCTATTGCTCTGTCGTTCTATTTGTCTTTCTGTCATTCTGTCTGTCTGCTTGTCTGTTCTGCATGTTGATCTCTCTGTCTGTCTGTCATTCTGTCTTTTTGTATGTCAGTCTGTTGTTCTAGCTCTCTGTCTGCATGCTGTTGTTCTCTCTGTTGTACTGTCTGTCTGTTGTTCTGTCTGTCATTCTGTCTGTCTGCATGGCTGTGGTTCTGTATGTTGTTCTATCGGTCTGTCATTCTATCTGTCTGTCCTTCTATTGGTCTGTCTACATGTCAGTTGCTGTGTTTGTCTGTCTTTATGTTTGTTGTTCTGTATGTCATTCTCACTGTCTGTCTGCTTGTCTGTCATTCTGTTTTTTTGTATGTCTGTCTGTTGTTCTACCTGTCTAAATGGCTGTTCTTCTTTCTGTCTGTATGTATGTCTGTCTGTCTTTCTATCGGTCTGTCTACATGTCTGTTGTTCTGCCTGTCTATCTGCGTGTCTGATGTTCTGTCTGTCATTCTGTCTGTCTGCATGGCTGTTGTTCTGTATGTTGTTCTATCTGTTTGTCATTCTGTCTGTATGTCTGTCTGTCATGCTATCAGTCTGTCTTCATGTCAGTCGTTTTGTCTGTCTGCATGACTGTTGTTCTGTCTGTCATTCCATTTGTCCTTCTCTCATTCTATCTTTCTGTATGTCTGTCTGTTCTTCTCTCTGCATGTCTGTTCTCTTTGTCTGTCTGTCTGTCTGTCTCTCATTCTATCTTTCTGTATGTTTGTCTGTTCTTCTCTCTGCATGTCTGTTCTCTTTGTCTGTCTGTCTGTCTCTCATTCTATCTTTCTGTATGTTTGTCTGTGGTTCTGTCTGTCTGCTGTTCTGTATATCTGTCTGCATGTCTGATGTTCTGTTTGTTATTCTATCAGTCTGTCTCAGTCATTTTGTCTGTCATTCTATTTGTTTTTCTGTCATTCTATCTTTCTGTATGTCTGTCTGTTGTTCTGTCTGCATGTCTGTACTCTCTGTCTGTCTGCATGTCTGATGTTCTGTCTGTCATTCTGTCTGTGTGTAATTCTGTCGGTCTGTCTACATGTCAGTTGTTCTGTCTGTCTTTCTGCATTGCTGTTGTTGTGTATGTTGTCCTGTTTGTCTGTCATTCTGTTTGTCTGTATGTTGTTCTGTCTATTTGTCCATCCGTCTGTCTAAACAAATGAGATGATTATGCAGTTGTAGTGTTCTTTTGTTTACGATAAAAAGTTTTGCTCCTAATACCTCAGACAGAGAGACCAGTGAGTATGACTTCTCTCTGTAACCTCTCTAAGAATAGCAGAATAATGCTCCCTCTGTTTTTATTTTAACTGGGACATGAGTGATCTTATCATTAGTGCAGCTCACACCACTGTCAGATGGAGAGACAGTGAGACAGAGAAAGAGAGAGAGAGAGAGAGAGAGAGCGGGGGGGTGGGGGCATGTGTGTAGCGTGTGGCAGGGAGAGGTGGTCTACTAACCATGTGTAAACTCCTGCTGTGTGATGCATCGTTTCCAGATTCAGATGTGAGTTCTGCCTCCCACCGATACACTGATGCTCAGACAACACCTGTCAAACGCCTCGGCCAAAAAGGAGGCTAGAATCTTGCAAGTATGAGCCTGAAAATGCTGTTTCCATTTATATGTGAGTGATTTTAGTTTTAATTGCATGAATGATCTTTTCCTATAAATCTGCAGGGCGTATCTTGTGGTTTCTGTTACTTTCAGAGTCCACATGGTCGTCAATAAACTAGAAGGTGCTGAAAAAAGACTATTTTCAGTATAAGGACACTTACAAATGTCTTCATTTCTTTTCATTTGATACAAAATATCAGACAAAGTGGCATCTATGCTCAAATGATGATAAAACTAACTTTTTGAAACTAACTTTTAGTACATACACCACTGTTCAAAAGTTTAGGGTTGGTAAAGTGATGTTTTTTGAAAGAAGTCTCTTCTGCTCACCAAGGCTGCATTTATGTGATGAAAAATGCAGTAAAAACAGTAACATTATGAAATATTATTACAATTTAAAATAGCTGTTTTCTATGTGAATATATTTTCAAATATAATTTATTCCTGTGATGCAAAGCCGAATTTTCAGCATCACTAATCCAGTCTTCAGTATCACATGATCCTTCACAATTCATTCTAATATGCTGTTTTGAAACATTTCTTATCATTATCAATGTTGAATAATTTTCTTTAATTATTATGATGTACAAAGGACCAGCATTTATTTGAAATAGATTTTTTTGTAACAATTTAAAGTCTTTACTGCCACTTTTAATGCATGATTTCTGCATAAAAGTATTACTTAAAAAAAAAAAAAAAATCACTGTCCCCAGTCATTTAAATGGTTGTGTATACATGAACATAAAACACACAAAACAAAACAAATGCCAAAAAGTTGTGACATCTTTAAAATATAAAAATGCATATTTCTGTTGCAGACAACTTGTCTTCTGTTCTGCAGTTTACATCGTCTCTCTTCAGGAAGTTTCTGTCAGCGCTGCTGTGCACATACTGTGCCAGGCGTGGCTTGGGTCATGAATATTAATTATGTTATGTGATGTTTGGGCGAACTGATTTGCAGGAAGGCAGATTTTGCTAGCTGAGTGTTAGCATGAGGCACTCCAGGGTATTATAAACTAATGCAAGATTATAATGCACAAAATCTATCAAAATCTCATGTAGTAAACCATATACACTCATAAAAAAGTTTTTTTTTTTTTTTTTCCAGAAATGCCATATAAGAACCAATTTTGGTTCTTAAAAGTACCATTTTTACTTGTGCAAAGAACATTGTAATAATATAAAGAACTGTTTTCCACTTTAAAGAACCTTTTGTGCAGTGGAAAGTTTCCATGGATGTGAAAGGTTCTTCATTGAACCACTGATGTCTATATATTATATATGTTATTTTATGAGTTTTAGTTGAGGTGGGCAAACATCTGGATCATTGCATATGCCTCTGCTATCCAATCTGTCATATCCATGGCTAACATCAGTACACAGCATCCATAACACTTTCTGCTTGATTCACTGACACCTTCTCAGCTGTTATCTAACCTACCGCAGAGCTGTCTGCACGCAGTCTGTTTTAACACAGGAGCCTGTGTGATTAACACTTGTGTATCTTTAAGCCTGAGTGTGTTTGACTAGCATCAGAAGTGGACTTGAGGACAGCTGTTCAGTCCTCTTCTTTCAGCCCTCGCAAAGATCTTTTTGCATTAATTATTAATGCCTGTCATACAATATGCTTGTAGCTTGTGGTCAATGTAAGATTTGAGGTGTAACCCTCGCTGCCATGGTAACCTTGCAAATGTGATGAGGTCCTGAAGGGATTTATGTGCTGCTGCCTTATAGATTGGAGAGAGATTGCCCTTACACAACACGCAGAAGTTTATTCTCTGAACCGGCAGATATGAGAATCTAATCTGATTGACTGCTGTTCATTGTGCTCGGCTCTGTTAATTGGTCTTTAAGACAATCTGCAGGCTAATTGACTGTCTGCTGCCATTAACTGCACAACCTTTGCACAGCCAATTCATCAATAAAAAGTCGTCAATTATATAGCCGTCATTCAGATATAACGAGCAATCTTGCAGGCTTCGCTATGTGCAGAGAGAATGATAAAATATCAAAAAAACCCTATTATTATGTGGAAAGTTGAAGTTGGAATAGAACATTTCTAAATGGGTATGAGTTGTATTTTGCTGTACCATTCACTATGATATATATGTGCATGGCATTTACATTATTAACATGTGAGAGCAACAAAGAATCATAATGTGAATATGTGCAATTTTACACTTTCTGAAGTGGCTTATCCAATTTTTTTTTTTAAATTAAATAATCTTTTTTGGTTTGCATGCAGCAAGTTCCAAATAAAAAGAAAATATGCAAATGAAATACCTTTCAAATCAAATACCAAAAGTATTTTATTTACTGTATTTTCCGAAAATCAGCATTACAAAATGGTTATTTTATACACACTCATTCAAAATTTTGGGGTTGGTTTTTAATGTTTTTGAAAGATGCTCACCAAAGCTACATTTATTTGATTAAAAATACAGTAAATACAGTAATATTGTGAAATATTGTTAAATAATTGTTGTCTACTTGAACATATTTTTAAATGTAATTTATTCCTGTGATGCAAAGCTGAATTTTCAGCATCATTACTCCAGTCTTCAGTGTCACATGATCCTTCAGAAATCAGTCTAACATGCTGATTTGCTGCTCAAGAAACATTTCTTCTTATTATTATTAATGTTGAAAACAGTTGTGATGATTAATAATTGTGTGGAAACTTCTGTTTCAGGATTCTCTGATGGATAGAAAGTCCAAATCTAATGTAACATCATAATTGTCTTTACTGTCACTTTTTTTTTTTAACAATTTAATGCAGAATAAAATACTAATTTCTTAAGTTTCTTACTAAGCCCAAACTTTTGAACGGTAGAATTAAACCTATTTTTTTCCAGTGAATTTCCATCAGAAATTCCATCAGCTGTCGCCATAATATAAATTTGCTCATACCATGATTTGCCAATTATCTAAACATTTTGGTCATACCGTTCACCCCTAGATGTGTGTTTGCTGTATTAGAGCATGTGATAGTCATGTTCAGTTACTGTTATCATTTCCTCATATTGCCACTTACTGTCCACTTTACTTCCCAGCTGTTTTCTAGGCCACTGAGAGATGCCATCGCTTGCAGGCTATTGCCTGATATACACTTATTCCTGTTTGAAAACAGATAATTAACCACTAATCCTACTTTACTGAGGGGAAAAGGGAAGAAAAGATTATTGTCTGACATTTAAAGAGTGCTGTAGACTGCTCAGCTCAAGTGGCCTTCTCTCTCTCTCTCTCTCTCTCTCTCTCTCTCTCTCTCTCTCTTTTTCTAATAGTCTCTTTACAGGCTCTTAACTCTGTTTGGCCCATGTTTGACCATATGGTCATGTGAATAATCCCTTTGTATATACACTTTGATGGTTTGTTCATTAGCACACTGTGTGGTCTCCCTCTACATCCAAACCCACTGTCGTGTAATTCCCAGAGGTTGTGCTCCCTAATTTACTCTTGTGGGTTTTAACACAGACCCTAAAGGCTTCTGATATGGCTTGTGTGCATGAGCTCTGGCACTATTTTTCCTTGTTGAATGCTGTGCTGGTTGTGTTAAACAGGGTTTTTTGGCCTTTGCCTCTTTTATTGGACAGATACAGAGGAGAGAGAGTGGTTTCTTGTGTAGAGAGAGGGAACAGAATCAAGACACAGGCCAGACTTGAACCTGTATCAAAAATTCTGTATTTTATGTAGAAGAAACATGTCTTTTTAAAGGAGAAAATTGAATAGCACACATCTTACATTTTGATGAATGTCAGAGCTGCCAGTAGTCAGTTTACGAAATATGTAGCATAATATTAATTGCCTCTTTTTTTGAGGTACATCTGCCAAGTTATAATTAGATTTTTACTTTTAATTAAAAATGTGAGTGCTGCTTTTCTGTGTGGCGAGTTGGCCGGAGATTTACATTTATGCATTTGGCAGATGCTTTTATCCAAAGTGACTTACATTGCATTGAATGCTACACATTGTTTTTTAGTTTATGCTTTCCTTGGGCTTCAAACCTGTGACCATGGCATGCTTTACTGTTTGAGTTACAGGAATGCTTTTTTTCAGTATTTGCTAATCCATCACTAAGGTGTTCTGTGTGGTCCTGGGATGTTGGTAGATGTTTTTTAGTCAAAAGAGCCCACCTTCAAGTCTCTATGATGTTTTGGTCTGTATATACAGCTGGGAGCCATGTGTTAATGTAAGTTAATCAGATTTTGGACCCTGTTTTCACCTGTAATTAGCTCTGTTAAGGCCCAGAAGGTGAGTATTAATACCAGCTGTAAAGGAACTCAAAGTCTATAGGTCCTTTTTTCCACTCATTTTATGATCCACCAGGTGAAAATTACAAGTTTGATTGTTTAACCTTAACCTTAACCCTTAAGCAAATACAGTTTGGAAACAAAGGGAAGTTTGGAATAATTTACCATTACTGGGCATAAAAGCATTAAAGTAACTATCATTCAAGCATAAAGCAATTATCATTCTAGTGCAGCAATAATGATTTCATGATGTTCTGAATTCCTTTTTTTTAATTTAATAAAATGTTGGTAAAGTTTCCTTTGTTAACATTAGTTAACATGAACTAACAATGAGCAATTATTCTACAACATTTATTAATCTTAGTTAATGTTAATTTCAACATTTACTAATAGATTTTTAAAATTAAAAGTTATTTTTGTTAACATGTTATCATATATGACCTAAAATGAACAAACAATGAACAATTGTATTTTTATTAACTAACACTGACAAAGATTATTAAATATTGTAAAAAACTTATTGCTCACTGTCAGGGTTATTATAGTTAACTAAAACTAAAACTGAAGCTAAAAAAAAAAAATTAAAACATTAACTGAAATAAAATCAAATTAAATGATTTTTAAAAAAAAAAAAATAACAATTAAAAATAACTATATAGACAAAAATGACAAAAAACAACAAAATGACTAAACTTTAAAATTACAATCAAAATATTGCAAAATATTAATAAATCAAATTAAATTCAAAAATAAATAAATTAGTTAAAATCAAAATGCAAGATATTAATACAAATTATAATAGTATTTCAATACTAAAATAACATTGCTCACTGTTAGTTCATGTTATTTAATACATTAACTAATGTTAACCAGTGTGACCTTATTGTAAAGTATTATCAAAATGTTTTTATAGTTTTATAGTGTCATCACCTTATAAATGAAAAGTCAGCACAAAATCAGAATTTATGTAGATGTTTTCCAATGATTTTTGTCCCCACTTTACCTAGGGGGGTTCAAAATTAAAAAGTTAATTTGTCATTTACCCACAGGGAGATTCAAGTCAGTACCCACATATGTGTGTATACGTAGATTTGCTAAAATTAAAGTTTTTTTTTTAAGCAAGTGCTAACTTCACAGCGGTTTCACTCTGAGATGTGTGAGGTTAAACGCTCTGAGATGGTAAAACCACACTGTGAGAAGCAAATCACAAACCGGGCCACAGCGAGCTGTGATCAAGCCACCAAACAACTATTTCTGATCTACGTTTGCTAGCGTTTTGTGACATCTGAAGCGTGAAGGCTCAAAAGCTGAACTCTTTAAACAGGTGTGTCTGTCCACTCTGAGCATCTTCACAAGAGCTCGGCCTCAGCCATCATCCTGCCCCTTTTTCTTCAGCACCAGCTGCTCTCAGATCAGTCAGATAGCCGTGTAGTGGGAGGGTGTCTGCTGTGTGTGATGTGAGATCAGTGTAGCTGACAGTATCTCTGAAGGCGGATCTATAATCAGTGGTAGTGAAGAGTGGCCATCTCTTATCAGAGATACACACAAAGACATGCTCGTTCAAGAACACCGAATGCATGAGAGGCAAACAAGTGCAGGCACAAAGAAAGATTGAGAGTGTGTGCACGGAGGTGAAAATAATGTAATTTCATATTTAAATTAGGTTAAGATATGGATGCATTTCTGTTTTTGTGTGGAACTTTTCATCTAAAAATCACATACTTATTGAGCATTTTTGTATTATTTTCCAGCAACAATATCTAAGCATGCAAAACAAGATAAATTTATTTTTAGCTAGATATTTATATCATATCGTATCGTATCGTATCATATATCATAGATATCAGAAGGAACAGAGGAGCAACTAATGCTTTTTTAGCTGATCAGAAACATTCTTTACTTGCCAGTCATTTTATGCAATTGGCTATCTTTCTTATTTAAAAAATAAATAAATAAATAAAGTAGTATATTATATTATATTAATTATATTATAATATATATAAAAAAAAAAACAGGAGCAGTCCATGCTTTTTAGCTGATCAGAAACACATTCTACCTGTCAATCATTTTATGCATTTGTCTATTTTTGTCTTATTTTTCTGATAAATTTTAATTAAATTCAAGTATTATATTAGATTAAATAAATTAGATTAGATTATAATAAAAAACAAAAAAGCAAAGCAAAAACAGTGGAGCGACCCACACTTTTTTAGCCAATCAGAAACATGCTTGTCAATCATTTTATGCATCATTGGGCCATATTGTCTTATTTTCTACAATATCTAAGCATGTTTAAAATAAGATGAATTTATTTTAAAATTTAAGTAGATCTTTATGCATTTGGCCTTGGTTTTGCTCACTTGATCGAAGAGCAGGGCTTTGAAGTTTAAGTTGGCAAAGTGGCCCACGCTTACAGTCAGTGGTGTAATGTAACGAAGTAATAATACTTCGTTACAGTACTTAAGTATTTTTTGGAGTATCTGTACTTTACTTGAGTTTTTATATTTCAGCCAACTTTCACTTTTACTTCACTACATTTCCTAATTAAAATGTATACTTTTACTCCGATACATTTCCCCGAAGCATAGTCGTTACTTACTACAAAATAGTCAGAAGTCAGAAGAACACAGACTGCAGGAAAGCAGGTTTGACAAATCAGTGGTCTGGCGTCTGCAAGTTAGACTCCTAAAAACACTTTTGCTCATGAGCAGACAAGTGCTCACACAACCGCGAATGATTCGTTTTACACTCAAGTCGAGGTTGGGGTGTGCTGTGTGATATTATACAGTATATCGTCTGCGATAATATGGTAAGTGTTGTTGTAATGATGCGCGATCTGACGTTATCGAGTATATCACCAAATCACACAGACAGAGTGCACGCACGTGATTTATTAGTCTATTAAAATTGAAAATTCAAGACATTCTAAACTGTAGACTGCAAAAATGCTTCTGCATGCTTTTTATATTTATATAATTTAATATAATTAACTTAATCTATATATCACACAAAGAGTGACGTTTTTTCCCCCCAGATATCAGCATGATAACAATTGTAATAATTTTATACAAGTTTAATAAAATTAACATTAAGTGACTTACATTTTAGACACAATATTGTCTGTTTTTGCTCAATTTTGCCAACAAAAATAGTTCCAAACAAAGATCACAGCACTGTTTTGCATCTCTGGACGGTGTTTACTGAATGAATCAGCTATTTGAACAAATCGGTTGAATAAATGATTCAGTGGTTTACTCATTAACACAGTCAAATGCTTTGTTCCTGAATGAATCAGCCGTTTGAATGAATCGGTTGAATCTCAGTGACTCATTAACAGTCACTTGGTGTCACCTACTGGTGGTTTTAATTTCACATTTCTGTGTAAAACTGTGTAAATTCATCTAAATATCACTTATTAGATGCAGATTCCAGAAATGTTTTCTTATGTTGGAATGAAAGACTCTAAGTACCAGATGAAGTGCTTCTTATTCTTACCCAAAGATACAAAATGGAAGAAAGAGTTAAAACTAAACACAATCTTGCTACTCAATATGAACCTTTTTTTTTTAACATATATATTTATTTGCTCCTTTTCCATTTTGCATTTACTTGTACTTTTACTTTCAATACTTAAGTATGTTTAATATTTAAAAAATACTTGTCATACTTAAGCACAATAAATATCACATACTTTAAGACTTTTACTCAAGTAATATTCTAAATGGTGACTTCAACTTCTACCAAAGTCATTTTCTGGTAAGATATCTGTACTTTTACTTGAGTATGACTTTCAGGTACTTTATACACCACTGCTTACAGTGTACCTTTACTTCGTATGTGTGTTTATTCTTATCAGAGTGTATTGAAGTATCGTAGTAACACTGCTGAGTTCTGTTTTTAGACACTTTCAAGGCCTTGTGGATCAATACGGTGCCCAGCTCCCAAATGAATGCTTCTTAATGAGAGAAAAAAAAACAGGAATTAGTCTGTCTGCAGCAGTGCATATAGATTTCCAAAGACTCGCCCTCAGCCTCTCTGTCACTATCTGTATGGAAATCAGTTTTTTTTCTTTTTTTCTTTTTCAGGACAGTCTGATAAAGGATTAGGTGAAATGTTGTGAATCTTTTTGAAAGAGTCACATATAATAGTTTTATTATTTATTTGTTCCCCCCTGAGGTCCACTTATGTGATCAAGTTTTTGTGCACAAACTTTAAGAATATTTCCCACTCTATGACTCTTAGAATTAAAGAGGTTGTATTTCATTCATTCATTCATTCTGCAAAATGTTTATACACACAGACATACATAAATATATATATATATATATATGTGTGACTTTTTCACAACAGTTCAAGTGTATATACTGTATATTTTCCACTGTGGAGGATGTTTCAAGTTCTGAAAACATTACATTATTTCTTCATGCTACATTGAACTCTTTTAGCTCAAAAGATGGATGAAAATTTGATACCTCACATTATGACCCCTTTAAGGAGTGAAGCTCCTGTCCATTCTTGTCCTCATCTGCTCCTCTCCTTCTTGTGTTTCCCCTCTCCTCCAGGTTTCGCCTCTTTCTCTCTGCACTTGTGTGTCCTTGGAAGTGATAGCTAAGTGTTTGTCTCTCTGTACTCCCTCCCCGGCCTAATGAGGATCAGTGTTGTTTTAAACATGAAATCGGAGTCTCGGCTGAGAGCAATCAATACACAGCCATTACTTCTCTCTGTGATGAAGCAGTCCATCTCTCTCTCTCTGTCTCTCTCTTCTCACACACCCGTCTCTTGTCTCAGCGTATTTTCTGGTATCGGATATTGGCTTTGAGGGGGTTATGAATTGTTGGCTCCCAAGGGCATCTCCGCGCGCCGCTCTGCCAATTACACCTCTGAATAATGGCCCCCATGGAGGCGGCTGACATGCCTCAGCTGGAGTCTGATACATATATACACCAGAGGATGACCAGAGCTGACCAGAACTCTTACTGGACCGGAAATGAGGCCCAATCAGGTCTGACTGTAAAGACATCATTGAAGTTGAAGAGTGAACTTTTGCTTCAAATCACTTACTCAGCCTTGCGGTTTAGACCCAGTTCGATTACAGACTTATTTTAGTAAGCTGCCACTTTTTTGCATGCTTTCTGTTGATGTGATATTACAGATTCAAAGTTTTCGGTGTTTATTCTAGCTTTAATCTGCAGAGTTGACCAAACTTTGTGCTGCTGATCAGAAGTCTGTGTTCATTTTTCTGTAAGTGTGAACATCTGGCAGACTCTGTAAATGCTTCTCTATTAGATCAGTCCAGCATTAGTGGCTCTTGCTCTAGGGTTTGTGATTTAGGCTGAATTTCACAACTGATCACCTCATCCATCGCTCGAGATGCCATCACACGCTTTCAGTGCTTTACGTGCAGCATCTGCTATTACATTACACTTGCCAAAAACAGTGAAAGTGTGACATTTTTGAGCTATGACAGAAAGCAAGATTTTCAGTAAAGAGCTATTTGAATTGGTCTGTACTTTTCACATGGTTTTAGAAAAATAAATAAGCAAATTTTATGGATAGAGGCCAGCACATAAGTTATATAAACAACTTATATGATACTTATATGCTGCTGTTTTGTCCTTTCTGGAACTAAAAGTAATCCGCCGTCCATTTTCATTACTCCATTTTTCATCTTCTGGGTGAGTAAATGATGTCAGAATTTTCATTTCAGTCATGACAACTCTCAGAACATTTTAGCATGGTGATGGATATGACAATGTTAATGTATTTGGTCTTGGCGGAATAGATCTGCTACGCTGTTGCTGAATTGCTCCTGCTGTTGGTTATTGCTGTAGTTGTAGATTGCTGCTGCTGCAAGCAAGTACAGGAACTTGCTACTGCCAATGCATATTGGCGATATGGTGCCATGAGTATTTAAGACATACTGCTGCTGCACAATACAGTATATAAAATAACCCGTAGCAGATCTATACAGGTGGAGCTGGGGAAGGTGGAGGGTTTCAGAGAAACTCTGAAAGCGCGCTGCAGGAATCTCAGGTGAATGCTAGTCAGCCTTATAAATGCGAGGCAGTAAGCTCATTGGCTGCATATGCAGCATGAACCAATCAGCTTGTGCCAAGTCGTTTAACTCTCTGAATATCATCAGTTACGTTAACAACCCGTCAGCCTGGGCCATCTAGAGTTTCATGGCTGAACTATACATTTCTGCGTGAACTTTCCCTTTAAATGTTAAATTCGTAGCAACAAGAATAAGCCAAGGGATTTGTGGCGCTGCAAACTGTACAGAGAGCATCCCATTAATTATCGTCTCATTGAGGATATTTTCAATTTGAAGTAAGAGAAGTGTACTCCTTTGTGGCCAGCACAAGAGGAGTCTGGGAATGCTGACATACTCCCACACACTGACACATGCTTGCTGACAGCATTCCCCTGGCTCACACATTCATTTGGCCAGAGTATTTCTCTGTCTTCCACTCTGGTCCAGAGAGCCCTCATCCTGCTTTCATGTGCCATGTGCTAGCCCTGGGCAGGAGAGGACACACCTGGGGCGCGCAGCGGGCATGTCAGCCGCCAGTCCGACTCTGCCAGCCTCTCACACACATTTACTGTGATGAACTAAACTATGATGTTCTCTTCACAATCCTTGCCAAGGCATGTTGGCTGTCTCCCAAACACGGGAGCAAGACGGAGAAAGGGAAAGGGAGAAGGATTTAGACAGGCTGGCGGTTTCTTCTACAGTACATCCTGGAACTGAGTTTTTAATTTCAGCATATTTTCTGCCTCTAGATTTGTCTGTGCATCAAACTGATGTTTAATTTCTCTCTGTCCCAGGCCGGTCTTCCCAGTGGATTTGAGAACGTTAATTCTCTGGATCCGGATGTATCCCTCACTGTAAAAAGTGAAAATGCAGTATTTCGCTAATTTCTAAAAAGTGACACACCCTCTCTGCAAAACTGCACCCTCCAAAGACAGGTCAGCAAACTCCGACATGCAAAACGATTGACGGGCAGAGAGTGTTTCTGATGAGATAAGAAAATACCACTACTGTCATTCTGTTTGAGATCTAAGATAATCAGTTTTCAGATTTGTGTGGTTTCTCAGAACGCTTCTTTCAGTAATATCTCAAGTAATAGGACATTTTATGCAAAAACGCAGTTTTTTGCTAAATTCTGTCTTTTTTCCTAAGTGACATGCCCTTTTTGAAAACCCTGCCCCCCTTAGACAGGTCAGCAAACTCTGTTGTTCAGAATGATTGACAGGCGGAGAGTGTTTTTGATGGGCTAAAAAAGTGCCACTTTTGTCACTCTTTTTGAGCACTTTATAGAACAAACTTACTTTTTTCTGTTTTTTAATTTTACAGAGACATGTGATTTCTCAGATCACTTATTACAGTAATATCTGTCAGGTAGTGTGACATTTTATATGTGGGATTCCAAAAACTTTTCAAGTGCATTTATAATCTGAACCTTAAAATTACTTTCTTAAGTCAGGTTGTTTCATTCATAGAAAGAAATATTTGTGCAGATTACTTGAATAAAACCAGTTAATTCAGATGTTACCTGAAGCATTTTTAGGTTAGCTGTCAAAATGTGTTTTACAGTGCCCTGTCAGTGGTGTAATTTATTCCAAGGTTAGCGTATTTGATGATAATGTGTGTTCATGCTGCGATACTGAATGTGCCATACATTTACAAAAAGGAGGAACATAAGAAATCATATTTACTTTATATTTTAAATCATATTTAAGCAAATGAAGAGACTGAAACATTATTTTCATGTCAGTTAAGCATATTTGACCCCCAAATTCTCATTACTGTAATACAAACTTACTTAAGATACATAAATAAATATTGTTATGATAATTGTAAAGTATTGTACTGTTGTATTGCTTTATATGATGACTTAAATTAAAACAAAATAATGAGAGTTAAGAATAATGAGCATTTAGAGAGCATTGTCATGAAATAATGAAAAGTAAATTTTTGTGCAAAATATATTTATAAATATTTTATTTTATAATTCTGTTTTTTCGTTTTTTTCTTTTCCCCAAAAGTTCAAAACAACAAAAAGGTCATATTTCACTCAAAAAAATCAAAAGTAAGAAATAAGAAGTTTATTTTACTCAAAGCAAATGAAGCTTATAGGACCACCATATTTTTTTTTTTTTTTATCATTGTAAACTAAGCATATTTGACCCCCAAATTCTCATTAGTGTAATGCCAAACAAACAAACAAACAAACAAATAAATAGTGATAAAATAAATAATTAATTATTTTAATTATAAAGTATTTATTTATTATGGCCATGCTTGTTGTACTGTCTTTTATGATGATTTAAATAAATAATGTAACTTAAAAAAAAAAAAAAAAAAAATGCAAAAATTAGAATCTGGAGAACGATTGCCATGAAATAATGAAAGGTAATTTTTTAGGCAAAATTAGATATTTGATTTTTTTTTTCAATTCCATTTTTCCTTTTGATTCTGAGGTGAAATGTGACCAAGACATGTTTTAGTGACATTCACCCCGAAATAAAACCACAAAACAACACTGACACTATACATGATGTCTTGAGATAATATATTGATGGATTACTGAGGCTTTCGATTCATGACCTAATGCACGATTTGCTTTTTCGTCATGAATAAGTGCAAGGGTGATGTCGAGCGCTCTCTGGAATTATAATTAGCTCAAACACGCCACCTATCGGTCACGAGCAGCAGCACGCTTCAGTTCAAAAAGTGTCCGCACCATCAGTGACGACAGACACAGAGTAACTGATGGAAGGGGAGATGGAGTAGAAAGCGGGAGGAGGAGAGAGGGGAATAAAGAAGAGGGGTGGCATAGACATTGTGATGTTTTTTTTCTTCCTCTTTCTTATTTAATTGGTCCTCCGGGATCCGGGGCGAGTCCTCCGTTCGCAGCTGCGCAGCTTTAATTGGCTGGAGATTCCACCAAAATACTATTGGAAAAAGCCGAGAGTTTATACAGTTTAGACCCCGGTCCCTTCTGATAAACCCACTCATTACCGAGAGCAGAGCTGGACAAGCTTTACGCAGAGACTCTCCAGAAGCCGCGCATCACCCAGTGAGATCTGTGCGCGCATCTCCACACGGACGCGCAACCTCTCCATCCGCCTCACTCTTCAGAGAGCCATCGATGAGCACACATCTGACTGAAGAACATCACAGGACAAGAGTTGCAATCAGTCACTCACGGAGATCACATCGCATTGGACCGCCGCTTTCCACAATTTCGCCCTTGGATGTGTGGATGCGTGCCGCCTTCGAGAGTTTCACATCAGTTGAAGTTGCTTGGAAGAATGTGTTGGAATTTTCTCTTTATTTTCTGTACGGAGAGACATCGGTGCGCTCCTGCTGAACACGCAACAAACTAAACACCTGGAACTCTAGTGTTCTGCTGAAAGTCGTTCTTTTCTAAGGGAATTATTTCCAAAGGCAGCGATCTACAGGCTGAACCCGCACAGAGAAAGGTAAGCGTTAACGTTACTTTACATCGGCATATTTTATTCCTGAGAGAGGTTTGAGTGTTTGAAACAGCCTAAATGTGAACGCTCGATGTCCACACCCAAATACAGGAATGTTTTGTGAGGTATCCTAAAAACGCTTCATCTAATTTAACACATTTTATTCAAGTCCCAAATAGTCGTAAATTACATCAGTGAAATTTCATTTTTAACATTCAAATCAGGTAGAAGTTGCTGCACATTCTCACTTTTTATAGTGCATACTAGAAACGAGAGAACTTTTCTTACTAACGAGTGTGTGATTTCACCTCTGCAAGCTGATAAATGTAAAACCTGTTTAGATGTATTTCAAGTGTTCTTGAATTTAAATTTAAGACTGTGGAGAAATTCCGCCGTGAATCTCGCAGTACTCTTGAATTATTATACTAATCTGTGACTGAGCTGGTGCTTCAGTCCGAAGCGGTTTCACTTAACGTTACCACAGGTTTAATTTAGTCTTACCGGAAAGGTTGCGACACTTGGGGGGGTTCGACGTCCACTTAATTAAGGCTTGAACCTTCAAAAAAGGCAAAAAAGGTTGGGGGTCTTAAAAGCATACACGTGCATTACTTTTAACAGCATTTTAATGGCCACAAAAGTAAGACTTACAAGTTAGTAGCATAATAGACGCCCGCGAAACGGTCGCCTGAGGCGGTTACTATAGCAACAGTACGCTGCTCGAGGACTTTCCGTTAGGATAAGTATGGGACTGCACACGGAAAAAACAGAAGTAGCCTACTCTAATCACTTTATTTTAGAGGTACAAATTGCAAATATATCACAGAAAACGTTTGTGTTTTGTTTAAAATGTCTTTACGATGTTTTGCTACAGATTAAATTATGTAGCGTAGATGTCATGTATTCAAATTATAGCCCACTTGCTAATACTAGTGTGTAGTACTGTATTGTATTTAATGACTATTTTTGAAGAATTTCTTTAGAGATTTCTCTATTGTTGAGATTCATTAATAATTTTGTGAAATATTAGTGTTATGTATGACTATAAAGTGCTAAATAATGTCATTATTTATTTTTGTCAATGCCTGTGATCCTAGCGGAAAATGCTGTTAGTTACTAAAGGCTCTATTCAATGTTCAAATGAAACAAATACAGTCAGAACCAGTCATAAAGTTGACTGATCAACCTTTTGACATCATTTCTCAGACCTCTGTTGGAAAAGTCCATTTTAAGATCGCCATTAGCTGGTGCAAGGTTGTCAATAGTTATCCGACCAGCTACATTTCACAAAAAATCATTTTGGCCAACTTAAAGTGGTATTACTTGCTGGTAGCTGGTTTGAATCTGGTCCAAGATGGCAGAAAAGCTAGAAACCTGCTCCTGTGTGCCAAAATAGATCTTGGCTTTGGCAAAAAGCTTGGCAAAAAGTTGAATACTTGTGCGTATCTTTCTTGCCCTGACCAGCGTGATACTGAATTCCAGTCAGGTTTAATAAATCATGTATTTGATCATCCTTAACCGCCCACCAATTTCAGAAATAACCCATGATTGCTGCATTCAATCCCATCAAACAATAGCAGAGCTCCTGTAATCTGCAGATAATCCAAGGTTTGGCAAATGAATTGTCTGTTCTTAACCCCCCATGCATGCATGCACTGGAACAATGCAGGGATAAAAATACTTCAACTGGTGAATAATGTTTTGTTAGGCTACTTTAATTCTCTGATGATGATGATGATGGCATGATTCTGGCTGCAGGAGCACTCATTTTAATGCTGAGCTCGTGCTATGCTGTGGTGTCCTGTGCAGTGATTTTGGCTTTCGTGGTTTTCCCTGCAGGTAATGAGGAATCGCACCTGAAGATGGAGCTTTTCTGGATTTTATTATTTTCTGTATTCCATCGCTACGTGCAAACGCAAGGAGTTTACGGTAAGGAGAAAATATGCGTCTTTTTAATGTTAAGGTTAGGGTGGGTTAGTCTCACCTGAGTTATGCTGCAGGATATCCATAATGATGGCATTTCCTGCATGACAAGACTGTGCCACCCTTGTTTTCAGCACATTTATTGCAACAAACATCCCAACATTGTTTTTTTCTGTCTTAAGAGGTATGCTACGCCTTTTGGAATTTCAGAAATGACAGTTTAAACTAGTGGTAGGTCATCGCAAGCAGGTATGACAGATTTGCAGAGTGATATCAATCTATTAACACAAACTCCATGACTCTGTTCAGTTAGATCATTATCAAGTAGGATAAATACTTCATGATTATAATAAGAATGCAGAAATCTTCAGAAAGATTCATCAAAGAGTCTTATTACATCACTTGATTGTGATAATTGTAGACTATAGCGTGATTCACGTTTTTTCTCCATTTATTTCGCTGCAAGGTCGCATACGCGTAAATGTGCAGTAATTTCTCTCCGGGATGACACTCATTCACCTCGGTGCTTGCCAAAAATGATTTCTTCTTTGCATAATGAATCTTTTTATATTGGTGTACCCTCTGCATTTACTGCACTTACTGTCAATTTGTGAAAGGACTTAAAGAGCTCAATTAAATGTTCGGTGAAGAGAGAAACACTTGTCTGTTTGTCATATTGAGAGAACGTTTAGAGCCTCTGGAACATTATGCCATGTTAAAAAAAAGGTTATTTGGTTTGTTATTTGTTGTTTTGAGATGTTAAAAGCTTGAAAACCAAGTGAACGGTGAACACTAAGGGGTCACTCTCTGTTGGATCTTCATCCATTTTTTTGTGTAGTAAAGTCGTGATTTCACAAATATGATTACACGGCGTTTTGGTGGGATTCAGTAATATCTGCATTGCATTACACTAATATATTCATCGTTGTGTAAAAGCAGCAGTGTTTTAGTTCCATATACTTAAGAAATAAAGAATGCAAATGTGATATTTGCCTTTGCTTGTGTAGATTGCATTCTTCTTGTCCACTACGAGAATTAAGAATTATTTTTTTAGTAAACTGCAGGACGAGTGAAATTATATGCTTGTATGTCACCCAGAATATTCATTTACTTTATTAAGTCCTCTATTAGTCCTCTATCATCTGTAGCTGGATGACATCTTTCCCTCACACCCTCTTCTTCTTATTTTCATGTCTCATCACGCACATGCCGTCTCACCTGACTTTTAAAATTAATGTCATGCCATGCGTTTGTACCCCAATCACTGTAAGACAACGTTGACTGACCTTTTTAGTCTTTATTACTTTTAGTCATGCGAGTGCGCCAAGTTTAATTTTGTTGTGAAGGCCTCCTTGCTGGGAGCGGAGTAAGAACCGCCTTTACGGTGTGAGAGAGAATGCCAGCTCAGTTAATTAAGGGCGGCAAAGCCCCAGAGTGAGAGAGACTTCACTCACACTCCTCTTCTCACT
Organism: Spinibarbus caldwelli; assembly: GCA_039654775.1. Taxonomy (NCBI): domain Eukaryota; kingdom Metazoa; phylum Chordata; class Actinopteri; order Cypriniformes; family Cyprinidae; genus Spinibarbus; species Spinibarbus caldwelli. The sequence continues at coordinate 5,324,707 of CM077243.1, forward strand.
TTATGTCTCCACTATGGGGGCTGTTAACTCTCTGTGATCGTGAATTTAATCTGTGTTAAGGTGGTTTACATTTATATAACTGGATTAATTTCACAAAACGTGTCCAGGTTATTTTATTTTATTTTATTTTATTTTTTAATGTATTTAAAACACTTTAAATTAAATGTATTATATATTAAAATGATATATTATTTATATTAACATTTATTTATATTTATTACTTTTAAGTAAATGAATCATATTGTTGATACATTTTTTGTGACTTTTTGGTAACATTTTGTGACATTGTGGGATATTGTTAAGAACAATTTTTATTGTGACAGTAATTACATAATTAAGCACTTTTTCCTACCCAAAAATGTCTGGATATCTAACTTTTTTTCTTTCTTTCTTTCTTTCTTTCTTTCTTTCTTTCTTGCAATAATCAAAAAGTGTAATTTTAACTCTATTAATATAAACATTTTGTAATTCGTTAATTGGTAATACAGTAATACAGTATTTTTTTTTTTAAATTTACTTTGGAAAAAGCTACTAAAAATGACCTTGTTTGCTTTAAAAAATGACCTAAAATCTTTTCTTAAACAACTTTCCTTTTTAAGCCAACTTAAAAAAATCCAACTTTTTTATGATTGTTAACTGCATTTCATGTTGACATTTTCTTTTAGCAAATCATATTTTTTCTTTTAATTTTGGGATGAAATATGTCCTGAATATTCTGTTGAAATTTTTCTGTGTTCCACCTCTCAGAAGATTTGCCCTTTGTCCCGTATCTCTCTCAATCCTGCACAAATGTGCTAATGTCCATCCTCTCGCTCTTTTTTCTCATTGAATCCAGTCTATGTTTCTCCATGCAGCTGAATGATTTCGTTACTATCTCATCAGACTATCTCTCTCGCTTGTTTTTTTCTCATGGCCTGTCATGCACTGTCTCCCTCTTCTCTGATTTGTCACTCTTTTCATCTTCCTCTTCCCATCTGTACTGTGTTTCTCTACAGTTCTCTGCCTCTGTCACCGTCTCTGCTTCTGCTTATTCACTGTGTAGTTTTTGATGTGTGTGTGTTTGTCACTCTGCTAAAATTCTATTAACCTGTGGGCCAGCATGTTTGCCCTATGGCGACTGCAGTTTTATTTTAGCTTTAGCGGCCCATGGCGTGTATGTGTCAGCGAAGGGGATTCTCCCGGGGATTGATGTAGATCCGCCCTGAAGCTGAATTTTATGACACTGAAAGCAACTTAGAGCATATTTTCACCTGGTTTACGTCTGGGTATAGGTCAGCGGTGAATGGTGACTCAAACACAAAGAAGTGTGGGTTAATGTGTGCAGTGTGAATGGACAGAAGGTGATGTGTGCGTGTCCACAGGCGGACATGACAAAGAGTTTGTGAGAGTGAACAGTTGGCATGCTTTGACTAATGCATGAGAATCTGGGCAGGGGGAAGAAAATACCATCAAAGACTATCCAAAAAGACTACGGGCATTCATACTATTCTGCACTGTCAGAGAAAATAGTAAAATGGCAACTTTAGGGGTGCAACTGCTTTTACAGGGGCAGTACCCTCAAAGCTACAGCGTTGTGCCTTATCTACCCCTAAAGGATGCAAATGAGTATCTTAAAGGGTACATATTAGAGCTTAAAGTATGAATATTATTAGGCAGTGGTTCTCAAAGTGTGGGGCGCACAGATGTTGCAGGGAAATAGCAGCAGCGGCGTTCGAGTGTGTGAATAGTGGTTGGCTCTCTGCCTTCTATAAAGTGGCACCGAACGCCAATTCTTCTGAATCTTTCTTCTTCAGACTGTTGACTTCGCACCGTCTCATCAAACCCGAGGTAGAAGATGCACGCCATTGAAAAGTACAGATTCAGAGGATGGCATCACCAGCTGCTGTAGTGAACTCGCCGTTCCCGTTCAGAAGCAACCGTGCAACATCGTGTCTACGCTAGATTTTTTAAAAGGTTTAAAGGGGTAGCGTGACCAAAAAAACACTGAGAACCACTACATTCTTAAAGTACAGTGTTTGCATTTTTTTTTCTGACATTGTGGGTTAAATCTTGGGTTAGTTAATTTAATTTACTTTAATTTAGACATTAATTTATTAATTAATTATTAAGACATTAATTTATTAATTTGCATTGTGAAATTAATTTGAACCCTTAGTGGTAAATAAGGCACAAAGGTGTACATTTGATGGTACTGTCCTAGTGACATTCTAAAAGTACAATTTAAATTTTATTTTAAAAATAATTGTATTTTCTTTTAAAATAATTTTATGATATATTAAATTATTTTATTTTAAAATAATTTATTATATATTAAAATAGTATTTATTATATCAAAATATATATCTTTAAGTAAATGAAGCCTATTATTAAGACCATTAAGGTTGTAATAAAAGTTTTTTTTTTTCCTCTTTGCATTGTGACATTATTTTGCACCCTTAGTAGTAAATAAGGCACAAAGGTGTACTGTTATATGTGGGTTATATTATATGTGAGTTAGTGTCCTTTTAAACTTTTCACCCTGGGTTAAGCAATATGTAATAGTTCACATTGCATGCAGACGCTTCCAAATACAAAAGTGCTAATGCTGATCCCAGTTGATTCACACTGGATACTTTTGTCATGTCAAACGCTCTTGAACAGAGCTTCATAACCCTGAGTCAAACAAGGAAGCATTTTAAAAGCGTTTGCAATGACAAAGGCATACAGTGTGAATTGATTAGAGATCACAACTAGTACTTGAGTATTTGAAAATGTCAGCAATGTTCAGTAGAAAAAATAATTGTGTAACTTTCATTTTGCGGCAGTCTGAATCCAGTCACAACTATGTGCAAATGTTAAACAAAGAAGCTTTATTTGTAGTGTATGACTGTTTACAGTGCCATTTTCAACACATTCTTTTCTTTTCTTTCTTTCCCACCACACTAAGGTTGTGAGAGTGCTATTCAAAATTGCAGATGTCTGGTACAGCATAATTCAATATAAAGGCCTCTCTCTCTCTCAGACCATGCAGCTCTTGTGTTCAATAATACAACTCAACTCCTCTCATTCATCTCTTACATGTGTTTGAGGTGTGTATGTCTTTTTTGTGGTCGAGGGGAAAAAAACATCAGTTTCAGGCAGTGAGAAACTAGCAGGTATTTGTTCAGGAAGTGATTTGGTGGAAAAGTCATGAAGAGAGACAGGAGTATATGGATGGAATGTGTACTGGTGAAAGAGTATTCACCTGGCTGTGGGCATCATGTGAATATATTATGTCTGTCAAATTTCATTAATGGCAGTTTGGTTCAAGGTATCTAGTTTAGAGGAGGAACACATCTCCACCTCTTAGCTTTACCTAGTAGTTGGTGTGTGGACTGGAAGAAAGGGTTTGAGATGAAGATGGCTGCTGTCTGTCTGTCAGAAACTGCCCTGTAATTCCCGTTTATCAGAAACCTCCAGAAGGAGAAACTGGAGTCTGTCATTCATAGGATTCCTTGCCTTTCCACTCAGTCTGTCGTCCATCATCTGATTCAAAACAGCCCGGGACCTTTGACCTACAGTACATGTTATAATCCCATAACAACATACAGTACGCTACTGTGCAAAAGTTTGAGATCAATAAGCTTTTTCTTTTTTAAAGAGAAATTAATACCTTTTTTCAGCAAAGATGCATTAAATTGATCATAATTGACAGTAAAGACATTTATAATGTTACAAAAGATTTCTGTTCTTTTGAAGTTTCTATTTACCAAAGAGGTTTCAGCAAAAACATTAAGCAGCACAGCTGTTTTCAACATTGATAATAGTATTAAATGTTTCTTAAGCAGCAAATCAGTATATTAGAATGATTTCTGAAGGATCATGTGACACTGAAGACTGGAGTAATGATACATTTTACAATATATTCAATTAGAAAACTGTTCTTTTAAATTTTAACAATATTTTACAAAATTACTCTTATTTTTATTCAAATAAATGCAACCTTGTTGAGCACGAGACTTCTTTTACAAACATTAAAATATTTTACAGACCTCAAAGTTTTGAATGTCAGTGTATCTAAATTAAATTTTGAAGTAATTCATGTTCATATTTCTGGAATGGCTGGTTTTACATTGCCAAGGCAGATTAAATACAATAAGAGAAAAAAATAACAACTGTATTATAAGGTTAAAAGTTTATGTGGTCAAAAGGTAAGAGTATTGCAATGAGATCATGGGGACTCAAGATAAAATCCTGGATGTTTAGATATAATTTTCAGTAAACAAAGTAGCATCAGCACATCTGACTATCTGATCTGTTTTGTCTAAACTACTTTCACGTGATTTTACAGACTTGATTAACTTGACCTGTACGAGTCCATTAGCATAACATAAACCCCCTCTTCATGTTTGCCACAGTTTCCATTCTACAGAAGTTGCTTATATCAAGTCCTGACATCATCAGAAGCATTTAACCCTTTTTTCTTTTGATGTACGTATATAAATTTGTTTTCACCAGCTGGACTCAGGTAGCTGTTATATACCTGAAGAGAACAGTTAACATCTCCAAACTCAGCTCTTCCAGAAGTATGTGACCTGTTGCTCTCATCTTTGCTTGCGTTGTTCCTCTTTTGGAATTTATTTGTTGCTTTTATTTTATTTAGTCAAAATTCATGACAAATTTTGAATGGTCATCAGTAGCAAAATATGCTTTTTTTTTGTCCATGTAATGATGTAGTTTTGGCATCTACCAGCAGAGGCCAATTCCCAAACCTGGACCCCCTTGCATATGTTTACGATGCGGTCACATGCTTTTAGTTGCTCCAAACGCCTGACCACCCATATGCAGCCAAAGGAGGCTACGATGAGATCACGATGAGGTAATGACAACCCACAGGACTGACATATGTACAGGGAACGCTTCACATGAGCAGCTTGCTTTGCCTGACGGAGACAGCGTAACTTTTTGGAATCGAGCGTGTTGCCTGGTTGCAGGAAGAAATAGTTGTCGGCCCACAGATTCTCCTTTTCCCTTTTCCTTTCTGTGTGTCCCTCAGTCTTTCAGAGCAGCATCATTCATCTATAATCTGTTTGTTCTTGCTGTCGTCTGTCAGTGCTTCTTCCTCAGACGTCTCTTGCCTTCAGCTCATGCGTTCCTCACCTCGATCAGTGATTCTTTACCTAAACTTCTCTGTACAGCTCACTCTTTTCTTTCTCGTTCCCTCTCATTCTTCATGCAGAATAAACAGCACCTCCTCCAAACAGCTCTGCATTATTAATGCTTTAGCATCACTACACAGCAGAACTGGGGCGTGTGTGTGTGTGATTAGGGGCTATAGGGGTGTGAGATTACTCAAATGCATGTTTTCTGTTTGTGTTATGTTTATTACGTAGGTTACTTTCATGAAAACATCACTTTTTATAGACCAAAAATTATATAATATTATATCTTGCATAAAGAATATTAAACTTTTTGTATGGGAGCTTTAAGATTGTTATTTAATTTGTGTCTATTTCTTCTTTGATACCTAAAACTGTGCTAAAAAGATTTTAGTATGAACACAAAGATTTCTCATCATATTCCATAACCAGTTGATTTTACAGCTGCACTCATACGTTGTTTTCTTTCTTTCAACAAATGGTCAGAGAAAGGAGGTGGTTAACCTTCGGAAAATATGGAATGTGAGCCTCAGAGGGTCATAGTAAATATTAATTAATTTATTATTTATTTAAATGATTATTTATTTATATGATATAAACTCTTTATTTTCTATTCAGTTTCTAAGAAGTTTGCAATTTTTAGGGTTGTCGGTAGTTTAAAACTTTGTTTTTTTTTTTTGTTTTTTTTTTTTAAATGTGAGTTGTGTTTTTTTTTAGCAATACACATTAAATAAACAAAGTTATACACACTACTGGTCAAAAAAAAAAAAGTATATATATATATATATATATATATATATATATATATATAAGAAGTCACTTACGCTCACCAAGTCACTAAGGCTGTATTTATTTGATAAAAAATACAGTAAAACATTTTGTGAAATGTTGTGAAATATTATTGCAATTTAAAATTTTTATATTATATGTTTTATATTTTAAATTGTAATTTATTACTATGATAACAAAGCTGAATTTTTAGCAGTCATTGCAGTCTTCAGTGTATAGAAAATAGCATGAGTTTATTTACTTAAGCCATGCACAAAATATGGGACACGGTTATATAACATTTTTGGTCATTAAAATGGGTAAATAATAATTAATATTTAATAAATCTTAAATAATTTGTACATTTTTGAAATATGTAATAATTCATTAATTCTGCTACAGTGAATTGATTAGCAATTTTCAATAGATAATGTTGAAGTTATGATTCTATTGAATTATTTTCATTTTGAACGATACCGTCAAGAGGGTTAAGACCTCTGAGGTGGGACAAGTGCAAAAATACCCAATTTTGTTGGGTTATGAGATTTGTGTCTGTAATGCTTCATAAAAAGCCAACCAAAGCATACTGTATTCATGGATTGTGCCATTTATTCTGTGAGCGACCCCTCCTCTTTAGTAGTGTGTGTTTCCTTACTCATCTCTGACTCAGTCTGACTCTCATTTCCCTCTTACACACTGATGAATACACATCTGATCAGAGCTCAACAAGTGTTTCATGAGCAGTGAAGCCAAACACAGGACAGACCATGTCACTGTCGCTCAGCATTTGAGTACGCACACACATTGCACTGTCAGGAAAGTATGATTAGATGCTCTCCGTGGTGTGACACACATATCCTGAGGACCAAAAATGAAAAATTAAATCAGCATATGTCTGTTTTTGTCAAGATATCAGAGATATGTAGTCACCATGATTGTGGGTATCTGGTCACCAATATGACGGTCAGGTCTGCTGACTCTTGATAGAATAGGACAGCGTTTTGCATGCATGTTTGTGAGCGTTTTGAGCTATTGCAAAGTTTAAAATTAAAATTTACCCTATTTTGACCCTATTGAGACTTTTTCACACATCATTTCATCTTTTGTCAAAATGTATTATCCACCTCAACTTTTCAGATGTTACGAAGGCCACTTAAATCTTAGGTGTCGGAGAGGAGCAGTTTGCCGCAATTTATGAACTCTTCTAAATAGAGCCAAATTTTCACTATCCAGTGAAGTTTTTTTTTTTTGTTGTTGATTATCCTCGTTTACTTGGAAATGGTTTACTTTTAAAAACATATAGCTCTCTGTTTTATTTGTTTATGTTCACCCAGTTTATTATTTGTGTACTTGTATGGGTACAAGTATATGTAGCTTGGAATTCTGGGAACCCTGACTGTACATTATCGTTCAAAAATTTTGGGTCGGTAAGATTTTTTTATTTTTGAAAAAAGTCATCTATGCTCATCAAGGCTGCAGTCTATTTTAATAGATTTCTATAATTTGTTGCTGTGATGCAAAGCTGAATTTTCATTTTCATTACTCATTAGTCTTTAGTGTAACATGATCCTTTAGAAATCATTCTAATATGCTGATTTGCTGCTCAAGAAACATTTCTTGTTATTATCAATGTTGAAATGTTTTTCCCCCAGGATTCTGTAATGAATAGAAAGTTCAAAAGAACAGCATTTCTTTGTAATGGAAATATTTTGAAACATTTTAAATGTCTTTACTGTCACTTTTGATCAATATAATGCATCCATGCTGAATAAAAGTACAAATTTCTTTAAAAAAGAATGTCATTATATATATATATATATATATATATATATATATATATATATATATATATATATATATATATATATATATATATATATATATATATATACAGGTGCATCTCAATAAATTAGAATCTCGGGAAAAGTTCATTTATTTCAGAGATGCTGAATTCAATTTATTCAACTCAAATTGTGAAACTCGTGTATTAAATAATTTCATTGCACACAGACTAAAGTAGTTTAAGTCTTTGGTTCTTTTAATTGTGATGATTTTGGCTCACATTTAACAAAAACCCACCAATTCACTATCTCAACAAATTAGAATACTTCATAAGACCAATAAAAAAAAAAAATTTTATGAATTGTTGGCTTTCTGGAAAGTATGTTCATTTACTGTATATGTACTCAATACTTGGTAGGGGCTCCTTTTGCTTTAATTACTGCCTCAATTCGGCATGGCATGAAGGTGATCAGTTTGTGGCACTGCTGAGGTGGTATGGAAGCCCAGGTTTCTTTGACAGTGGCCTTCAGCTCATCTGCATTTTTTGGTCTCTTGTTTCTCATTTTCCTCTTGACAATACCCCATAGATTCTCTATGGGGTTCAGGTCTGGTGAGTTTGCTGGCCAGTCAAGCACACCAACACCATGGTCATTTAACCAACTTTTGGTGCTTTTGGCAGTGTGGGCAGGTGCCAAATCCTGCTGGAAAATGAAATCAGCATCTTTAAAAAGATGGTCAGCAGAAGGAAGCATGAAGTGCTCCAAAATTTCTTGGTAAAGGGGTGCAGTGACTTTGGTTTTCAAAAAACACAATGGACCAACACCAGCAGATGACATTGCACCCCAAATCATCACAGACTGTAGAAACTTAACACTGGACTTCAAACAACTTGGGCTATGAGCTTCTCCACCCTTCCTCTAGACTCTAGGACCTTGGTTTCCAAATGAAATACAAAACTTGCTCTCATCTGAAAAGAGGACTTTGGACCACTGGTCAACAGTCCAGTTCTTCTTCTTCTTAGCCCAGGTAAGACGCACAAGAGGAATACGACAACTGTAGCCAAATTCCTTGACACGTCTGTGTGTGTTGGCTCTTGATGCCTTGACCCCAGCCTCAGTCCATTTTTTGTGAAGTTCACCCAAATTCTTGAATCAATTTTGCTTAACAATCCTCATAAGGCTGCGGTTCTCTCGGTTGGCTGTGCATCTTTTTCTTCCACACTTTTTCCTTCCACTCAACTTTCTGTTAACATGCTTGGATACAGCACTCTGTGAACAGCCAGCTTCTTTGGCAATGAATGTTTGTGGCTTTCCCTCCTTGTGAAGGGTGTCAATGATTGTCTTCTGGACAACTGTCAGATCAGCAGTCTTCCCCATGATTGTGTAGCCTAGTGAACCAAACTGAGAGACCATTTTGAAGGCTCAGGAAACCTTTGCAGGTGTTTTGAGTTGATTAGCTGATTGGCATGTCACCATATTCTAATTTGTTGAGATAGTGAATTGGTGGGTTTTTGTTAAATGTGAGCCAATATCATCACAATTAAAAGAACCAACGACTTAAACTACTTCAGTCTGTGTGCATTGAATTTATTTAATACACGAGTTTCACAATTTGAGTTGAATTACTGAAATAAATGAACTTTTCCACGACATTCTAATTTATTGAGATGCACCTGTGAATATATATATATATATATATATATATATATATATATATATATATATATATATATATATATATATTTATATATATAAGAGAGGGTGAATAAATTGGGTGCAGTGTTCCTTTAAAAGTACTTGCATCACATAGAAGATGAAATATGAATTAGTTACTTTTGATGTGACGTAAAAAGTACTTTGAATTCCTACAATGAATCCAGGAAAATTTGTGGGGTCCCCTATGGACCCCTAGAATCATTCCCACCGCTCACCCCATTAGCGACGGCCTTGCAAACGTGCACATGTGTGGGTTTGTCCTCAGAAGAGAACGCAGGTGTGCCTGATTTCACTGGGTGAATGATTGTTTCGTTCTTTTCTCCTCCTGTTTGTTGTGTTTGAGCTCTTTGTTCTCTCGTGTCTCACTGCAGACGTTTGTCAATAAGGCCTGCTCATTGATTAGGCATTGTTTGCTGTGATTTGTGCTTGATGAACGAGAGAAAATTAATGCCTGCCTGCGTGCCAAGCTTGTGGCTGTGTGTGTGTGTGTGTGTGTGTGTGTGTGTGTGTGTGTGTGTGTGAGAGAGAGAGAGACACACTCCTGCACCTGACTTGGGCTCAAGAGATGCAGCACGACACACACATTCTCTTCTGAGAAACTCTCCATGATGAAGCAGCAGCTCAGCAGTGTAAATCCTGGGAAAGTCTCTGATCATTAACTCTGTTCTGTGACACAGAAATCTCCACGAGTTGAAAACCTCATGCCTTTACACAAGAGGAAATGTACACACAAGTCTGGCCTGCACTAATCATTTTGGCTGGTAATAATGAATACAGCTCTGCCACTTTGCACATATTCTGTTCATCATATGTTTCCACTAGTTAACACACATCTCAGCTTCACGGGTTGCTCATAGTCCCTTCACTTAACGTTTGATGCACACTGCATTTAAACTGCACTTTCATCTGACTGACTTCTAGGAGCAAAGTTGTGTTTACAAAGTTTAGGGATGATGCAATGAGTGCTTTTGAGGAAGAACTGGTCACTGGATTTGCTAAGTTTATCATGTTAGTGGCTTCAGATCTTTGAGTTTTGTTTAAGGCGTGTAGGAGCAAGTAAACTAGATATCCACGAGGGTTAACATATACATATACAGTACACTCTGAGAAAAAAAGGTACAAATCTGAATCACTGGGGTGGTAGCTTTCAAAAGGTGCACCTTTGTAACCATGTTTATCCCTAACTGGCACATTTTAATACCTTAAAGGTGCATATTAGTACCTAAAGTGTACATATTAGTACTTAAATGGTACATTTTAGTGCCTTATGAAAGGATACCTTCCCAGTGAAAACTTTGAACGGTAATGCATGCATAAGAGAAATTTGTATTGTATTGTGTATTTCTTGTGTGATGAAATAGAGTGCAGTTTTCTGTCCTGAGTTGATGTATGTCCTGTTGAAACAGGAAGTTTGGGCCAGACGTCTTGATGGCCTTTTAGTTGTGGCTGGTTTTTAGCCTGCAGACCATGAAACATTATTTCCTACTTGCTAGCGACTTATACTTGGAGGAGGGTCATTCTCATTTAACAGAGCATTTGATTGGACAAAAAAATTGTTGCAGTGCAGAATAAGTCATTGCTACTTTTGTCAATATTCCTGGAAGGAAAAGACTGTAAATTTTAAAGGCATATATCTGCTAAAAGTTAATTCTGTCATGTGCCTTCCATATAATGATGATAATGAATCTATTAAACCTGTCAACATTTTGTCCTGGTCATATTGCACCCTAAAATCAAAAGAAAGAAGTAAGAAATTATAATAAAATGAAGGATATTTTTGTACCAATGAGATTTTTGGTATTTCAATTTTATTTAAATTACAGTTAAAAGAAATATTCCAGGTTTAATAAAAGTTAACCTCACTCAATATTATTTGTAGTATAGTTTTCAAATAAGTAAGTAATTAAGTAAATAAATAAGTAAATAAATGAATGCGAGAGCGAAAGTTAAGGTAACAAAGAGGTTGACAGGTTAGGAGAATTTTAAAGTAGAAAATTTAAGCTTTTCAGTTTATAAAAGCAATTGCATTCATTGGTTAAAACTTGTGTATTTTGTGAACTTTAAATCTGTTTAAATCATTATTTTTAAAAGTATTTACAGTATGAGCATTATGGGGATATGCTATTCTGAACATACATTCAATAACACTTAGAGATGTTAAAAATGCATTGCATACATACTGTAATCTGCAGAAATAGTAAAAGTAGTATGCTATTCTAACACACTGAACATAGCATGTCTTTCTAAAGAATGACACACTTACTGTCCCCTGCTATCCTTTTTTTTCCCCTCTTGACTCCTTAATTAGTCTTCTGTCTTGTACTACCTATTTTTTTGGAAGTGATGGAGGAGAATGGATGTATATTTGGAGTGGTTTGGCTTTTATCAGGTCAGTTAGATTGCTGGGCCAGCGAAGGAGGCCTTTCAGGTCAAAGAAGTCAAACAAAAGTACAGAAGCACCGAGAGCAGCCGAAGCCTTGTTAGAATGCACTAGGGCTGAGAGAAATATAAACTATTTATGATGCATTCACGATCATTTAGGACAAATATGATCAGAATCGGCTGTCAGAAGATTTTGGAAACAAATTACCGCTTCTGGTAATTGGTCAGTCGGGCGCAGTTACTGTCTGATAATCTCAAAATGGCCAGATTAGTCGGCCGCTATTGCAAACTCACACAACAGCCTTTCTGTATGTGTGAACATAAACATCAACACTACATTCATATCCACACGCAAACGTTCAGCCAACAATAAATTCCCACTAACTGCTGCCTGAACGAGACAATATGCTTCTCATCTATCTCTCTCATTTCCTCCAGAAGATACCAGCCCATCCGCATGCACACAGCGAGCGCTCTCAGCATCACTTCTCATAACACTGCCTCTAAACCCTTATGAGACACCCAATTGCATTTAAGCCTAATCTTTAGTTTAAGTGAGGCTGTGCTAAAAAGGCTTTAAACCGCATTCTGACTGCAGGGCATCGGCACGTAGGTTTGCACGCAAGAGCAGCGCTCAAATCCCCTCTTTAGTGAGAATTAGCTGAAAACTCCTGCAAGTTTGTAAGACATATGCTGGATTTTCTGCTCAACGCATTTTCTTTCTTGTGAAGATAGGGAAGACTTTGAGGGATTAGCAGTAAGAGCACAAAATAAACCTTGGTCACCTTTCTGTTATGAATGTGTGTGATCGGAGTAGCAGCTCTAATGTATCTGCAGCCTGTGTTAACAGCAGAAATGAGCAAACACTATCTGCTGTTTTTTATATCGTTTACAAATGTGTGCATATTTTTTGCGTTCTTTAAAAGGCATTGAATATGTGTGTTGTTTTTAAGAGGTGGTCATTCTATATGTGATAAAACCCATTCTCACACATGCAAAATATTCGTCTGAAACATCAAACAGAAAAACAAACAACAACAACAAAAAAACAAACAAAACAAAACAAAGTAAAACAAAACAAAACAAAACAAAAACAAACAACAACAAAAAAACTGCCAAAATCATATTCATTCAAACTTTTTTTTCTCCATCATTTTATTAAACCTATATCAGTTCCTAAATTCTAAAATCGATCTTTTAGTCTGTGCTGTTTTCAGCTGATACATGAAAAAAAAAAACTTTAAAAACACTTTAATTTACTAAACATTATTTGTAGAGCATCTGTCATCCAATAATCATAAATGTTGTTCTTTTTTACTTTAAACAAAGTCTAAGCTTTCAAATTCTGTCAATTTGATCATTTTTAAACAGTAAAAAGTGGAAAGATGTCAATAAAACAGCTTGTAAATATGTCACATAATGTTACATTTACCTCAGGAAAGGCTTTCAATGCCCATAGTTTGATATTCATCTAGAAAAAAAATAACTATGGAAACATAATTATAAAATTAAAAAGTTGATATAAAAACTGCCTTAGTGCAATTAAAATGTTTGCATATGGCTCAGGTTTTATTTGAGTAATTTGATTATTAAATAAATTTGATTAATTGATTATTAAAGTTTTTTTTGGCTAAATGAAAGCTTAAATTTCACTTTCGGTAAAAAATTCCTTTCCGTGCATCACCAGAGATGAGAGTTCATCATACTATCTATAACTACTGTACTGAAATTTTCTGAACTCAAAATGTCCTACAAAACATTCCAAAATGACCATTTATTGAAACTAAAATGTGGATCATTTTCACTGCTTGATGATTTGAGGTACAGAACTGTAAAACTTGAGGGCACGGAGAAATGGGGAAAGATCGATGTGCAAAGAAAGAGAAAAACGAAGGACAGTATGATGGGACAGTACAAAAGAAATGAGGGATGATGGAAAAGAGTTTCATTGTTTCTCAGCAGTTACATCCCAAAAATGAGAGGCAGAGTAGCTGGAGAGAGATGGATTCAATCAGTGAAGGGGTTGAATGTCTTGTGCTTTAGTGACAGAGGAATTGAATGGCAGAGAGTCTGTCTTTTCTATATGAACGAGTGTGTGTGAGATGAGCAGGAGTGTGTCTCATTACTGGCCCACGCGGAAACTTTGCCTGCAGAACTCCACAGGAAGCTTGTGGATTTGAGATTGTAGCACCTGTCATTCACAAAGATCTACACATTCTCATCGTTTGCATGTTTCTTTAACTTTTTTTTTGGCTGATTTGATTATGCTTTCGTTTAATAAATGGCATACAGTACTCTTTGCTTTACACATTTGATCACGTTTTAATACATTCTGAATATTTCCCTCAGTCAAAATGCTGAAAATGTTCACAGATTTCAATTGGCCCAGGTCAGTAGTTTATATGACCAGCTGGATGGGAGGTTATGGACTGATCTCAGTTCAGTGGTGAACTCTCTGAATGTTTGTCTCTTTAGACTTTTTGCACTTTCAATACTTCATTTTAATTTAAAAGTGTCCGACAGCAAACATACTTGAATACACTGTACTGATCAAAAGTTTGGGATCAGTACAGTTTTTGTTTTGAAAGAATTTAATACTTTTATTCAGCAAGAACTGTTTTCAACATTGATAAAAATAATAAATGCTTCTTGAGAACCAAGTTGGCATATTATGGTGATTTCTGAAGGACACCAGAGAAGTCTGGAGTAATGACTGCTGAAAATTCAGCTTTGCATTACAGGAATAAATTATTTTTAAAAATATATTAAAATGGAAGCCAGTTATTTTAAATTGTAATAACTAACTGTAATGCTACCATAATATTTGACAGTATTTCTGTTTTACTGTATTTTTGGTCAAATAAATGCAGTCCTAATCTTCTGAATGGCAGTGAAAACATTTAATTTATTGTTATTTTTAAGTAATTTCCATCACAGTGCCATATCCAGCACATGCAGTTTGATATCATTGTGTGGTAAAAATGACATTTAAAAATAAAATTTTATTTTTAGGTCCAAAATTACTGGTTCTGGTGGGAATTACAGTTTTAATTTGTGTTAAAATTGATATAAATCCTTTTTACACAATTGATATCAAAATGGTTTATGATTATTTCAGTCTTTTAAGATGTAAAGCCTGGTCTGGAGTAAAATGATCTAAATCCAAGACAGCTGAAATGTGACCTTCATATAACGAAATGAAAACTGAAATCTGCTTGTTGTAGTAAAAATCAACTACTGTGACAAAAAAATGCCTGTAAATGAATAAACACCAGGTATGAGAAAGAGAGCAGATCTCAGTAGTGCATTCAGAGGAGCCCAGCTACATGTCTGTGTCTGACTGTGTTACATGCATTTACATGTGTTCACTGAGATGCGTCTCTGTGCGTACGTGAGTATAATGTAATTTAAAAGCTCTCACAGTAGGAAGCTGAATGAAATAGTTAGATTAGATGTGTGTAATGAGATTACAACACACACACACACACACACACACACACACGCACACACAGAGAATCCAGAATGAAACTCTCTCTAATGAATAGCCAGATGATCTCTCTGTACGTTAAGTCTTATGAGCCGCTAAAAGCTGTTATTGCTTTCATCAGACTCTCTGTAGCTGTAAAATGAGGTAGGAGGTTATTGAATTTACTTATGAAAAGCTGATAGTCTTCTGTATTACCACATCTCACTTTATTGTACGTGTGTGTGTGTGTGTGTGTGAGTGCTGGAGTGTAAGGCCTGAAGCGTACTATAAGTATGTGTCAGAATGCAATTCAAAATGTGCATTGCATTCTCAGCATTGCCACAAGGGGTGCTATAGCAAACCTACTGTAACATAAACAGTCTTCTTCCACCTCCAGCTGCTGTCAGTGAACATGAAATGGCATTCACAACCCATTTTACTTCTCTAATTTGATGGATTTTATTTTATAGATAATTCTGATAATAGCCTGACATTCAGTGAGGAAAAAATATAGGACAAGACTTGATTTGATTGGGAATCGATTGGATTGTGAAAAGTGCTCTGTATATGGTGGTAGTTGGAAGGATTACAAAGACAAATGTTCATCAATGAATTATTCACAATAAAACCAAGAACATGCTTTAAGAGAGGAAATAGGGTCAATTTGAGTTCTTTCTGACTTAAGTGTAAAAATGGTAGTTGGACATGTTGATTCTGATATTTGCCCTTTAGGAACACAGATTTGGTATTGTAAATACATCAATTCTTTTATTTTTGTAATTTTTCTGAAAGTCATTTCCATCACAGTGCCATTTCCAGCACATCTCAAATGCATAACGTTTCTCAGGTGGAAATAAAGAAAATAATAAAATGGCAGACTCCTTGGTCTTTAAAAGCTTTTTATGTCTCTGAAATACATACTCCGAAATTCTAAACTCTTAAAAAACTTTATTAGGTTAAAATTTTTGATTGTGGTTGAAATGATAGTCTTTGATATAAATCATTTTCACACAATAAATATTTAAATTCTTTATGATTATTTCAAATTTTATGTAAGCTATTTCTACCATGGAATAAAAAAAAAAAATGTAACTGCAACTTTTTATCTCACAATTCTGATGTATCTCAATTATTTTCAGAATTGTGAGGTATAAATTATGAATTATTTGTCAGTATTTCAAGTTTAATTTTCACAATTCTGAATTCTGAGTTTACATCTTGAAATTCTGTTTTTTTTTTAAAATAATGATAGAAAACATTTTTTTTTATCTGCAACTTTTTTCTTTCTCAGTTTTAACTTCTCTTCTCAGAATTGCAAGAAAAAAAAGTTAGAATCATGAGATAAAAAGTTGCAGTTAACCTTTTAAATATTTTATTCTGTGATGTAAACGGGTTCCAAAAATATGATGTTTTTAAAATGCAACAACTCATATTTTTATGATGGATTTTCAGATTTTAGCATTAAAAGACTGGGTGTGGAATAAGAGTAAAATAATAAAATCTAAAACAGTTGTCATGTGACCTTTATATAACCAAAAGAAAACTCACTCGATTACCATTTGCAGTAGGTATACACCTATGAACGTTTTACTGCTCAAATGTTGTTCTCAGTTGTGCTTTATTTAAATGTATCTGAGATGTTTCTCCGATAAAGTACTTCAGGAGAAATAAAAATAGACACAAATGAGACAGTTGTTGACATGCAGTAAGAGTATAGAGCTTTAAAAATAATATGAATAGCAGCTTAGATCATTTGGCCTTGGAAGAATTTGATGAGAAATGTTTGAGTTCACATTACGGTCTCTGGCTTTCTGACTGATCACAAACTTCAGTATCTGTGCAAATCTGAGCTCATACGTCTTCTGAAACTCTAATAAAGACACATATAAGATTATTGAGGCTTTGTCTGTGGAGAAAAATCAGTGTGTAAACGTCTCAGTTTCATCTCATTCCTGTCTAAGAGAAACAAACGAAATTCCTAATGATCTCATTTGTGATTCTTCTTTCCTGTGAGCATGTGACTACTACCTGTTATAGCTTGAGGACAGGACGTGGAATATCACTCTGTGTGTGTTTGAAAGGGCACATTTTATGATTGATCATTTTATGATGATATATGCAGTGTCTGTTCCTCTGAAGTTTCCTCCCCCTTCTTCTCTCCCTCTTTCTCTCTGTCTTTCTCTTTATTCTCTCTCTGGCATGTATGATATTGCTCCCAATGTAATACATATTTATGGCCTGCTTTCACTCTGCTCCGCTCTCTCTGAATTATAACCCTGTTTATTTGTGAATTAAGTCCTTTACCATGTGTATACATCAGTTTCTCTGGGACTAGAGCCACACTCCGGTCTGATTAATTGTATTGTCCTTTTCCCGCTAACACACACACACACACACACACACACACACACACACACACACACTTGTGTGTACACAGGAGCAGCTCTGAGTTCATTTCCAAGTTATTCTCAGGATGTCAATGTTTTCTCATGTATTAATGAACCTACTCAGTGTGTCTGAGAGCTGCACTGATTTAGACTCACTTATGCGATTGACTTGACAGAAATATCAATAAGTTTTGTTTGAAAAGAATATGATAAGTAGTAGTTTTGTCAAGAAGAAGAAACATAAATCAGCAATTTATGACTTCACATGTCCACTTTTTTTAATATGATATATGTATTTGCATATTTTTTTGTAGTCTTCTATATTCAGACTTGCGCCATGAAACCTTTTGACTTCCTGTACTTCCAACAGGAATGCACATGTAAAGCAACCAACCATAGTTGTATTTTGTTTATTTATAGTTATATATGTTATATATGTTTATGTTTAGTTTTTAGATTTATGTGTATTTTATACTTATTTAAATGGATATAAATAGAGTTTGGGGTCAGTACGGAAGAAGTCCTTTCTGCTTACCAAGGTTGCATTTATTTGATCAAAAATACATAAAAAATTATGATAATGTTAAATGTTACAATTTAAAACAACAGTCTTCTAAAGTAATACAGTTTAAAAAGTAATACAGTTTAAAAAACTGTATTAATAAAGTAATACAGTTTAAATACATTACTTGTGTCTTCTTCTTATTTCTTATTATTATCACTGTTGAAACTGTTTAATATTTTTTTTGAAAACATGGTTTCAGGATTCCTTGATGCGTAGAAAGAACAAAAAATGAGATATTAAAAAACTTTTGTAACATTATAAATGTCTTTACTGTCCCTTTTATCAATTTAATACATCCTTGCTGAGTAAAAGTATTATTATTGGGGTCAAAAAGATTTTTTTTTGAAAGAAATTAATACTTTTATTCAGCAAGCATGCATTATATTGTTTAAAAGTGAAAATAAAGATTTCAAAATATTACAAAAGATTTCTACATTTTACTTTCTTATATTGTTTTAGGTGCTGGACAAAAACTGAGGGATGAATCGAAATTATTGTCTGTGGTATTTCAACAAAATGCAACAGGTGCTGTTTATAGAGCTGAATCTGTGTTGAAGACGATTCCTTTAGAGATAGATGTCTACATCAAATGAATTTTCAGTACCACCTGTTAAGAGTGTTTCAGAACACATTCATCTTACTGTCAGACATAAATTAAGGCATCATACCTTAATATTTTATCAGCATCGCTCATTTGCAAATGAAATGTTACATGCCGCTGATATTCCTTGCAATTTCTATAAACACATCTGTTCTGCAGTCAGCCTCTCCTGTGAGGGACGTCTAAAAGCGAGGCAGTTGCATTCCTGACACTTTTCCAGTAAATCTGGTTTGTAGCCTGTCTATAGCATTCCTCTTGTGTGTGTGTGTTCTGTTTTGACACAGCAATATCCCTCCTGACACTTTCCTAAATAAACTGTAATAGATATCATGAAAAGCTGGCTTTCTCCTCATTCCACAGCCACAAACCATTTAGGAGGCTGTCAGCGGTCGCACGCTTTAGCACGCTGCTTCTGCAGAGGACACGCAAACCAAGTCTGAGCGCACATTAGCACAAAGTGCCGCGGGGTTTTGCTATAGCTTCAATAACATGTTTCAGTGAGGGAGAACAACTTCCATAGAATACTAATATCGTTTTTGTGTCCACATCGGAAATTGCTGTATGATTCACAGGCTTTTAAAAGATGACATCTGTCTGACGTTTCTGTGTCTTTCTGTAAGTGCTTGTGTTGTACTTTAAGAGGAAGTATTTCTGTGAAAGGCTGAAATATGCAGTTATTCAGGCACTTTATTAATTATGTCTTGATTATTTACATGTACTATCCACAATAGCAAGAACACAGTCAGAAGAGATGGAAATAGAGAGCTAAAGTTAGAGATTGTTTACTGAGGGACTGACAGTTAGTTTATACAGTATGTGTATAAACTGTAAAAAAAAATGTAAATAAAGACTATTGGAGTATGCTTTACATAAAAAAATATAATAATATAATTATTAATAATATAATTGTAGAATTATATTTAACTTTTTGCGATATTTTATAAAATTGACTAATATGGTTTGCATGGTTATAAATATATTTGTTTTATTTTAAAATATCTGATGAGGGCATGAAAATGTACTGCAGTGTAGTCAGTGGTGTAATGTAACAAAGTAATAATACTTCGTTACAGTACTTAAATATTTTTGGGAGTATCTGTACTTTACTTGAGTTTTTATATTTCAGCCAGCTTTTAATTTTACTCCACTACATTTCCTAATTAAAATGTATACTTTTACTCCGAAACATTTCCCCGAAGCATATTCGTTACTTACTACAAAATAGTCAGAAGTCAGAAGAACACGGACTGCAAGAAAGCAGGTTTGACAAATCAGTGGTCTGGCGCTTGCAAGTTAGACTTAGTTCACACTGCAGGCTAAAGTGGCCCAAATCCGACTTTTTTGCCCAAATGTGACCCATATCTGATTTTCTTATGACAGTCTGAACAGCACAAATACGATTTTTTCAAATCAGGCCCAGGCCACTTTCATATGTGGTCCTAAATCGGATACATATCCGATGTTTTGCAATACGACTTCAGTCTGAACGGTCATGTCGCATTTCATGAGATTTTTATGTCATTGAAATGTGACAGACGTCACAATTCTGTGCTGGAGGAAATCGTGCTCTCTTTCTTTTTATCACTTTGTTATTTAGGCTCCGATTGCACATTAACTTAAAAATTGCTAACACGAGAAGCGTCCATTTTTATTTCCGCAAACACAGTGCGCTGCGTCTGACGTCACGTCGTCTTCTGCGCATGCGGGTCACTTCAGGGCCGTATACGGTTCACACATGAGACTGATGGCAGTCGCGTTTAAATGACAATGTGAACAACAGCGCAAAAAAATCGGATTTCAGCAAAAAATCCGATCTGAGCATTAAGACCTCCAGTGTGAACTAAGTCTTAGACTCTTAAAAACACCTTTGCTCATGAGCAGACAAGTGCGTAGCTCTGGGCGCACAAACGCAGATGATTCATTTTACACTCAAGTCGAGTCTGGGGTGTGCGATATACAGTATATCTTCTGCGATAATATGGTAAGTGTTGTTGTAATGATGTGCGATCTGACATTATCAAGTAGGCTATATCACCAAATCACACAGACTGCATGCACGTTGATTCATTAGTCTATTAAAACTCAAAATTCAAGGCATTCTAAATTGTAGACGGCAAAAATGCTTCCGTATGCTTTTAGATTTATATAATTTAATATAGTTAACTTAATCTATATCACACAAAGAGTACAGTTTTTCTGCAGATATCAGCATGATGACACATTTAATAATCATTTTATACAAGATCAGTAAAGCAATAAGTGACTTACATTTTAGACATAATATTGCTTGTTTTTGCTCAATTTTGCCAACGAAAATAGTTCCAAACAAAGATCACAGCACTGTTTTGCGTCTCTGAGCAATGGACGGTGTTTACTTATTGAATGAATCAGCTATTTGAACGAATCGGTTGACAAAAATCATTCAGTGGTCCACTCATTAACACAGTCAAATGCTTTGTTCCTGAATGAATCAGCTGTTTGAATGAATCAGTTGAATCACTTGCTGTTACCTACTGGCGGTTTTAATTTCACATTTCAATTATTTTTTTTCATGTTTTAAATCATTTCAATTATCAGTATTCAACGTTTTATGTTAAAAACAAAACATTAGGCCTATTTATGCATCTGTAACTGCAGGTTAAATGCATCCATGTCCCCTCTGAGTTACATTAATCTGTGTAAATACATCTAAATGCTATTTCAGATGCAGATTCCAGAAATGTTTTCTTATAATGGAATGAAAGACACTAAGTACCGGATGAATTGCTTCTCATTCTTACCCAAAAATACAAAATGGAAAAAAAGAGTTAAAACTGAACACAATCTTGCTACTCAAGCTGTGTATGAACATTTTATATATATATATATATATATATATATATATATATATATATATATATATACTTACGTCTTTTCCATTTTGCATTTACTTGTACTTTTACTTTCAATACTTAAGTATGTTTAAGATTAAAAAAATACTTTTTGTACTTAAGTACAATAAATATTACATACTGTAAGACTTTTACTCAAGTAATATTCTAAACGGTGACTTCAACTGCTACCAAAGTCATTTTCTGGTAAGATATTTGTACTTTTACTTATGTATGGCTTTCAGGTACTTTATACACTACTGAGTGTAGGAATGAACCTATGTTTAATTGCTGCAGCAAAATCACAAATATAGAAATCATGGCTTTCACACTTTATGATTGACTGCCTCAGCAGAGGATAGATACGCAAGCACACCGAGTTCTTATAGAGACCTTTGCTGATTCATTGGTTAAACTCTGTGCTTATCGATCACATTATACACACATGCCCTGACTGGAGCTAAATTATTCAGAGCTGTTAAATAGGCATTCTTAATTATTCACAAGCTGCTCTGATGTAATTAATATTGTAGAGTTGTGTGACAGACTGAGTATTTTTCTTTCTTTCTTTCTTTCTTTCTTTCTTTCTTTCTTTCTTTCTTTCTTTCTTTCTTTCTTTCTTTCTTTCTGTCACCTGCAGGTTGTATAAAGAGGTGTGTACTCCGACATTGATGAAGTGTGTATTTTGGGTCTTTGGTGGTCTTGTAGAAAGAAGAATGTGTGTAATATAATATAATATAATATAATATAATATAATATAATATAATACTTTTATACAGAAGGTACCCAATTGATCAAATGTGCCAGTAAAGACATTTGTAATGTAATTTATAACAGTCAGCTTGCTCTTAAGTGTTCATGGACTGATACTGACCACTCCAATTTGGTTTATGTATGGCGGCCTATAGAAACAGCTGCTAATGAGGCATCTATGTATATATCTATAGTTTTTACTCTGTCTTTCTGACCATTTGTTAGCAAGAGGTGACATGCTATGGAAACTGACACCTTTGTCCACTGTATCAGAACTTGGTGAGAAGTCAAGTCTCTTTTCATGAAGTGTTCAACGTTCAATTACCAAGCCTCTCTAAATGAGTCGAGGGCTTCACAGGGCTTGACATTAAGCATTCGCATGTGGTTGTCCTTCGGACAAGTAAATTTGTCATTTACTTGTCCGAGTATAAAAGTTACTTGCCCGGAGAGATTTTTTTTTTTTTTTTAATTGAGTTATAAATATAATTATTTATTGTAGTTATACAAAACACATTTAGTTTATTTAGTTAGATTTTTCTTTTTAAATAAAGTGTGATAACACTGTTGTATTTTAAAATAAAAAGGGAGTGTTAATTACAAATATAATTATTTTACACTAAACTTAAAAATAAAATGCTAATATTTACTTCTTTTTTTATATATGAATTTTCAAACTTAAATTTTTATTTTTTTAATTAGTTCAATTTAATCAGAAAATTAGTATAATAAGACATTTGGGCTGTTACCAAACAAATGAAATCAGTATCAACAGAATTCATCTTTGCAATGTAGGAAACACAGAAGCTGCATCTGAAGTGGAATAGATATATTTACCCACTGTTTAAGGCAGCTCTGAGGGACATGGAATGCTTTAATCTGCAGTTACAAATGAATAAATAATGTTTTGATTCATAAAACATTGAATACTGATATTTGAAATTATTTAAAAAATTTAAAAAATTAAAAAATACTGTAAATGTGAAATTAAAGCCACCAGTAGGTGGCATCAAGTCACTGTTTATAAGTGAGTCATTGCGACTGAACCGAATCATTTAAACGGTTGATTCATTCAGGCACGAAACGCCGTCATGTTGCTCAGAGATGCAAAACAGTGCTGTGGCTGTGTTTGGAATGATTTTTGTTGGTGAAACAGAGCAGAAACAGGAAATATGGTGTCTAAAACGTAAGTCTCTTAATGTTAACTTCTTGTTTATTGAACTGTTGCACAAAATCACATTTATAATCATGATGGTTTTTGGAGAAAAAAAAACAAACAAAAAAAAAAAACAACGGCGCTCGATCTTCGTGTGAAACTATATGAAATTATATAAATATACACATTTTCTGCTCCCATATCTTGAATTTTCTGATCATTCTTCATGCATTGTAGTACTGAATCATGCAGTGAAAGAACGCACTCGTTCGTGATCTAGTCTAACCTAGACGACTTTACGTAATGTATGCGTGCATTCTGTAGGTGTGTTTTGTTTGATTCTTGCAATACACTCGTTAAAACAACAATTACGAAATTATCGCAAACGATATATATGGCACACCCCTATAACAAAGGCTATATCATAAATAAAGGCAGTCTGTTTTTGGTATTGACTTTTTCAAGTTACTTGTCTGATTGGGCAAGTAAATTTCTTTTTCACTTGCCCGACCAAAATATTCACTTGTCCCGGACAAGCGGACAAGCGTTAATTTCGAGCCCTGGCTTCACATCAAAAAGAAATGAAAAAGAGAGAAAAAACAAGCCTTGAAAAATATCAGAACACTTCAAACACAGGACCAGTTGTTCTTCTCAGAGTTTTACTAGACAAGACAGAAGATGACACAGTAGAGAGCTGAGTATGTACAGACAGAGCAGATGGACATCCTTGATGTTTCAACAATGTGTCTGGTCTGGTGGGAAGACAGTGGCAGTGTTCAGAGCAGCACACTGTCATGCTACAGCATTAATGTAGCTTAATAGTAGAGCATGGCATTGGAAACACCAAGGTCGTGGGTTCGATTCATAGAGGATGCATGAAATGATGAAATACCTTGAATGCTTTGTAAGTTGCTTAGGATAAAAGCAAATGCTTAAATGTAAATGCTCTTAATATTTCTACAGGATATGTATTACAGTTTTGAGGTATTATTATTGCAGGTTAGTGAATAAGGGGCCATTCACACAGAACACGTTTTCCATTCCACTGTGCTGCCTTTCCATTGTTTTTCTATGTAAATGTGCTAGATGGATGCGTTTGACTGTTGCGTTCGCATCTCATATCTTTTGCAGCATCCCGTGCCTATACAAATGTTCCGTATACTTGAATGATCTACTGCATATGTGCAGTATATAATGTCTGATAATGCAGTAAGCTCAATTTGCCAGTTTCCTGAATGTACTGGAAAAATGAGTCCAATGATATTCATCTGTGGTGTTATCATTATAGTTGTGATTTTGATTGAACTATTGGATGTTAGATGACGATTTTATTGCTTAATATTATTTACCCCATCCACACTGCCCTGATTACATCAGCAGAGGAGAAAAGGCAAAGAAAGCTATTCGATTTTAATGAAAACAACCATTTGTTCCTGTAGAATCATGTGCAGTATTGCAGGATAAGGTTAAATTAGCTATGTGAGTGATTTTATCTTGAAGGTATGTATTATTGAGGTAAAATCTCGCTATATGTTGGATGTAATCTCATTACGTTCTCCTGCAGAAATGCCTCCTGGGAAACTCAACACAGCTTAGAGTTTGAACTTCATAAGTAGAGGGCAGTTTCATTTTGTTGTCTCGTACTGACACACTTGAGTGTCTATGAGTATGTGTGATGTGCCGTCGCAAACTCTCTCACTCTCTGTCCCAGCAGGCACAAAACAGGCACACAACGTCATAAGACGTTGATATTTGGTTAAATTTTGGTTGCGACGTCGGGTGACTAAAATTCAATGTAAATTCAACGTCTTATGTCAATGTTAAATTGATGTCCAATACCGACGTCAGCTGACGTTGAGATTTTGTTGTTTTTAGGTTGTGCAACCAAAATCCAACGTTAAGTCAATGTCAAATTGACGTCAAATATTGACGTCAACCCGATTTTCATTTTCAACCAAAATGCAACGTCTGTCCGATGTCATGTCCAACGTCAACCTGACGTTACATAGACGTCTGGTGCCTGCTGGGGTGGCATTGATGACGTGAATGTTGTGTTTACAGTCCATGTGTGTGTCTGTGCACTGAAAAGGACTGGAAGCTTCTGAGACAAGGTCAGTAAGAAGAAATGAGTGCACCTTTTTTTCCCTTGTCCTCTTTTTAGCACTGTGATGGCCAGAAAATCTTCTCTCTTCTCCATCCAGGTGTTTTTTTTTTCTCTACTAGATCGATCTAGGGCATGATAGAGCCGTCATTTATCAAAGCTGATCTTACTGAATCTTTCAAGTGTAGACCCCGTTCTCACAGCAGATGCTTTCCACCGGCTGTATGACAATCTTCGCACACACGCTCACCTTCAGTTTAAATGAGCTGCTGTCACACCGCATCTAATTGCATTGAGCGTTCACGCTGTGTTAGGCAGTGAAAGCTGGGGTCAGGAGGCCGTTGCTGCAGGCCATGCCAGCTCGATGCACCCTGCTTGCACCCGGACGTATGGGGAAACATGCGGTTCATTCAGCGCTCTTCAATCAGCTAGTTCTCAGAACGTGTTTGAGAGTGTATGAGACTTTAGGAGAGTGATGGACTGTGACTGAGATTGATGTTGTTGCAGAAAAGAGGGTGAATATGTTCAGCTCAAGATGTTCTTATTCTTTCTGTCCATGATATTAAACATTCAAATGAGGCTAAAGGATGAATCTCACAAAAACATGGTGATTTTCATCTACAAATTCTCATTAGCATAATGCATACAAACATTTAAGTGTGTAGTTTTTGTTATTCTCAGATGGTGTTTTAATGAGATTCGAATGACTGAAATACAGTCATTTTGTACGGTACTACAATAAAACAGTGGTTCTTTGTTACGTTCCCTTTTTAAAACTCAAAAAGCAAATCTTTTTGACTAATTTGCTAAGTTTAAATCTTATGAAGTCATGCAATAGTTTTGTGTGAACAAAAATTACGCCCTTATTCACTGAAATTTTTCCACTCTGCCATTTAAAATCTGGTGGATTGATATTAATATACATTAAAATCTCTTTGTTTATGTAAATACATCGTAAATATGACATCATTAGATTTTTCCCTCCGTCATTTTTTCAGTTATAGAGCGCTGCAGGGATGATGTTATTTTGTAGGCCCAATACCCTGCTTCCCTTGACAAAAAGCCAATAGGGTTTTTCCATTATAAGTTCTCAGAAAATAAGCTCTTTGACCAACAAAAGTTTCATACTTAAATATTTTGTTCATCATGATAATCTTCACAAATGAACACAACTTTTATGAATTTGAAGCTTTATTACAATCTCCAGAAGTAAAACGCTAAAGGTAGGCTATAAACAAGCTGCAACATGGTCGCATTACTTCAACATCAACACCACTAAACTTCAGACAACTTTTTTTTACAGACAGTCTTTATTTAAAATTTACATGTTGGAAGTTTGAAGTTAGAACAGTTTGCAAGAGTGTAATTATAATCAGAAGGCTATGAAAGTGGACTAGTGAGTAGATGAGTTTTCCTGTATGACGTGAAAAATATGGGGGTATGCCTGTTTCTAATGCATTTTGTTGCATGTTGTGGAATAAAACATGGAAAAATCTTGTGTTAACCACAAACCTTATTTCAGGTATTTCACCACAAACACATTTAAAGAAATGATTTTAGGACGATGGAACCAGAAGTTGAAGTTTTCTAGAACCAGAACCAGAAGTTGAAGTTTTCATTCCTGTAGCACTCTGTGACTGTTGCCAAAGTATGCGATCAGCTCCAGTTGCATTGTGGGATGGTGGCATTAGGACTCTGAGCCGAAGTGAAGGTCACACATTTTACATTAACAGTTTTCACCAAACGCTACTGATGCGTCTGTGTGTGTGTGTCTTTGTGTGGGTGAGTGAAAACGTCCAATTGAGTGGTGTGTGTGGGAGTGGAAGATGAGAGAAGGTAAAGTGAGAGAGAGAGAGGGTCATTGTACAACATTTACTCGCTTTACCCAGCTGCCTCTTAAAAGCACACAGCTTTATAAGAAGGCAGTCTTGCTCGGCTCATAATGTTGAGTTATTCAGGACTCGTGGCCGCAGCATACTCTATACAGGTACTTGAACCCAGGGCATATCGACTATTATACCTACACTTTTAGAAACAGAAAATTGTTCCTTCACTTTTTTGGAGACAATCATTCTGAAAACAGGTTTAGTAGCAACCAGGGATTTAAAACCATGTCATAGTTGTGAAAAGAGACAGATGAGATTTAAAGTATCATTGCACTTTCTCATTGCACTTTTCAAACTTGCAACACTGTTGTAAACACAATTTTATGTGTTGTTCTTCCAAAATATCAGGAATGCATTGCATTCTCAGCATTGCCACAAGGGGTGCTATAGCAGACAATTTTGTCATCTTCTGTGGGCATTTTTCAGGTAAAGCATTGTCATGACAACTTGCTGAGCAAGTTAAAGTTAGGTAAACTCTTGTCATATTTATAGTTAACTACCTGAATTATACCTAATTATTTATGCCGCAGGGATTTGGAAAAAAAAAAAGAACTCTATCACCCCCTTGAGTATTAAGACATGTTACATCACAGAAATATATCATGCATATATAGAACACACTTAAATTAGTGTCAGTGAACATGTGAACTCCTTTGTGCAGACAGTCATTGAATTGAATTGAAACAACAGCTTAATAATGACACTATCTTCTGCAGAGCTACTTTACAGCTGAATTTATTTCATAATTGATTAATTTTACAGCATTAGCATTGTTATTTTCCTGTTACAGTCTGTATTGTATAAATGTCTATATTAATGTGATGTGACTTGACTTAATCAGATTTATTGTCTTAGTTCAGTTGAATGCTTTACTCAAATTATTATGCTGCATATATAATTTGTCATTTAAAAAAATATATTAAATTAGAAAATTATTTTCACTATAAACTTTTGGACCCGCTGCATGTACAGCAGGACGTCACACTTGTAATGCACTATCCAAGCATTGGCGTCTGTGTTTGCACGCTTGAGTTAGATTATGTTTCTGGTCTAACCTGTGACTGTCCCTGTCGTCTGTACTAGAGGAAGCAGTGTGCTGTTGGTCTCTGGGACATGAACACAGACGGCTGGCGGTAAAAACAGCAGAAAGCTCTTGTAAATATTGCTGTAGTGCATATTAATTGTATTATAGAGTCATGAGCACTGATTCTTCACTCTTTTGATAAATGAAGACAGACAGTGCTACTGTGTAATGACACACACACACACACACCAGACACAGACACACAGACACCATCACAGTCCATGTGTGCATTTGGGGTTGACATTGAGTATTTGTTAAAACAAACAGTTAAAGGTGTACCATATACTCAGAAATTATTCAAAGTATGCATTTGAGCAAACTGTGTTTGATGGAGCTTGAAAGTGAAAACTAAAAATAGAAAAGCCTTATTGCTTGGATTGATAAAGTTGTGGCAATCACATATAATAGATTTTTGAAAGTGAATGTAAGTGTTTTTCTTAAAAATAATTATTTATTGATAAAGTTATTTGTTTGAACATGAATATGCTTATTTGCACAGGCATAATGATGTTAAAATATGTTTTAAATTTAAACTGCATAGTTTCATTAATTTCTAAAGTTTCACTAGTTTCTGCAGTTTCTAATCACTTTTTCAGTAAAAAAGGCACCTATCTGCTGTCTATTCAACGATTCAATACTCATCTGTTAGTAAATACAGTAGTCAATCCCAAGCACTGACTGAGTGAACAATGATTGCAGCTGAAATAGCCAAACCGGTTACTAGCAAATAATATTTGCTACCAGATAGGTTGCTGTTTTTCTGTGACCTTTGACCTTGCTCAATTCCAGTTTGACCTTGTGCCTTGATGCTTTACCTCACCTCATCCCTGCTCTTTCTCTCAGCGCTGTGATCTGTCTGTCTGACAGATGGGCTGATGACCCAGCAGTCTTTCTTCTCATCTACTCCTCCATCCCTTGTTTCTTCACCTCTTTGTGCCCATTAGACTCCAGTGGAGAGAGAGATTGGCCTGAGCATATGCTGCTCTCACACATAGACACACACACACTTACATACAGTACACACACACAAACACCTGTAGACAGAATGGCACTAATTTTAACCTGTACCAGCTGCTCACCTCCTCAACTCCATTGTAATGCAGCTGAGACAGATGTGTGTGTGTGTGTGTGTGTGTGTGTATGTGTGTGTGTGTGTGTGTGTGTGTGTGTGTGTGTGCAGAAGAGGTATGGACAGGGTTCTGTGATATATAAGTATGAAGTCACAGAAAGGCCATAACTGTATCTGAAATTGTGTAATAAAGTTCAGATTTTTTTTTTTTTACCATATGTGTAAATAATATATATATATATATATATATATATATATATATAGGTTAATAGGTTATAGGTTAATAAATTATTAATGCATCATATAAATTATGTCAGTGCCAGTATCTTCATGGGCAGCGCACCGACATTTAGTGCCATTGTGTTTTGGGCATCCCGATTTCAAGTCCTGACTCGCAGACCTTTCCCGATTTCCTGTCCTCCCTTTGCTCTGCCACTTCGCTTCCTGTCTACATACTGTCATAATCATAATAAATCATAATAATCATAATAAAGGCAAAAATGCCAAAAATAATTCTTTAAAAAAATTATATAAATATAATTTACTTCATTTATTTTAATTATAATTATATAAAAAAGATGTCTCTTCTGCTCAACAAGGCTGCATTTATTTGGTCAACAAAACAGAAAAACAGTGATATTGTGAAAAATTATTACAATTTCTGTTTTCAATGTCACATGATCCTTCAGAAATCATTCTAATATGCTGATTTGCTGCTCAAGAAACATTCAAGAGTTTTCGATGAGTAGAGAAACATTTTTGAATAGTATTTTCAATTATGTCTTTACTCTCGCTTTTGAATGGGTATTTTGATTTCCTGAGTCAAGGTATTAGTTTCGTTTTAAAAAAAACTTGTGATATAACTGTAAAAAACAAATCAGCTAAATGTCTGCTAAATCTGCTCTTTTTAGTATTTAAAACTAAGGTTATTTCAAGTCAAGTCAAGTCAAGTCGAGCTTTATTGTCATTCTGCTACATGTGTGGACATATAGTGGAACGAAATGTCGTGTCTCGCAGGACCACGGTGCTACATACTAGTTAAACATAAGATAAACATACAACAATGCAAGTATAGGAAAAACAATAGAGCTATACAACAGTTAACTATCTGACTATACATGTACTAAAAATACTATAACTGCTATAGTTGTCCACACATACACAAACTGAGACTGTACAAAAAAACTTTACATAAATACTGTACATGAAATTGTGCGAAAGAGATATATGTACATGAAATTGTGCAGAAAAAATATATATTTTGTACATTATTGTGCAGAAGAGAGATTTTGTGGGAGACAGTGCATAGTGCAAAAAGATTTTGTAGTGCAATGCTCAAGTAAACGTATTATTTTGTAGTGCAATGTTCAAGTAGACATATATTTTCTTAAGAGTCTTTGTGGCAGGGAGTGTTTGTAGAAAGTGTCTAGTGTGCATATAGTGGGATGAGTGCGTTACTACAGGTGGTTTGTATAGCCCACTCACCTGTGTGTAGCACATTCAGAATTGCACTTAGTAAAATTGTCAACAGTTTTTAATGAGTTGGGGGGTGGGAGGGCTGAGGTGTTCATGGTTTCAGAGGGGGACAGGGGGATTGGAGTTAAGAGCTCTCACAGCCTGGGGAAAAAAGCTGTTGAGCAATCTGACAGAGCGAGCTCTGATGCTCCGGTACCTTCTACCTGATGGCAGGAGCTGGAAGAGGTTGTGAGAGGGGTGGGTGGGGTCCTTCACGATGCTGGTGGCCTTGTTGGAGCATCGTGAAAGGAAAATGTCCAGGATGGAGGGGAGAGGGGCACCGATGATCTTTGCGGCAGTGTTCACTGTCCGTTGTAGGGTCTTGCGGTCAGCAGCACTGCAGTTCCCATACCAGACAGTGATGCAGGTGGTCAGCACGCTCTCAATGGTGCCCCTGTAAAAAGTGGTGAGGATGGGTGGAGGGAGGCTTGCCCTTTTCAGCCGGCGGAGAAAGTGGAGGCGCTGTTGTCCCTTCTTGTTGAGTGACGTGACGTTGGTGGTCCAGGTGAGATCCTCTGTGATGTGCACTCCCAGGAATTTAGTGCTGCCGACTCTCTCCACGGTTGAGCCGTCGATGGTCAGCGGGGGGTGGTCAACAGAGTTTCTCCTGAAGTCCATCACAACCTCTTTCGTCTTACCCACATTGAGGGACAGGTTGTTAGCACCACACCATTCAGCCAGCTGTGCCACTTCCTCTCTGTAGTGCGTTTCATCGTTGTTGCTGATGAGGCCTACCACAGTTGTGTCATCAGCAAACTTGATGATGTGGTTGGAGCTGGACTTGGCAGTGCAGTCGTGGGTCAGCAGCGTGAAGAGCAGCGGGCTGAGCACACAGCCTTGTGGGGCACCTGTGCTCAGTGTGGTAGTGCTGGAGGTGTTGCGGCCGACACGGACTGACTGAGGTCTTGCAGTTAAAAAGTCCAGGATCCAATTACAGAGGGAGGTGTTAAGGCCCAGCAGGTTTAGTTTGTGGATGAGCTGTTGTGGGATTATTGTGTTGAATGCTGAGCTGAAGTCAATGAACAGCATTCTTACATAAGAGTCTTTCTGTTCCAGATGGGTAAGAGCTAGGTGGAGAGTGGTGGATATTGCATCGTCCGTGGAACGGTTTGGACGGTATGCAAACTGGAGTGGGTCCAGCGTGTTTGGGAGACTGGACTTGATGTGCTGCATGACTAACCTCTCAAAGCACTTCATCATGATTGGGGTCAGCGCTATGGGACGATAGTCATTCAGACAGGACACAGGTGACTTCTTTGGTACTGGAATTATGGAGGTGGATTTGAGACACGTGGGGACGACTGCCTGGCTCAGCGAGATGTTGAAGATGTCTGTTAGGACATCCGTCAGCTGTGCAGCACAGTCTTTCAGTACACGTCCAGGTATGTTGTCAGGGCCCGCAGCCTTTCGTGGGTTAATCCTGGATAGGGTCTTCCTTACGTCGACTGGAGAGAGACAGAGTACCTGGTCGTTTGGAGATGTGAGTAGTTTCTGTGCAGGTGTGTCGTTCTGTATCTCAAATCGTGAGTAGAAGTGGTTGAGTGCCTCTGGTAAAGATGTGTCATCGTCACTGGCCTGTGGCAGGGGCTTGTAGTCAGTGATGGTCTGAATGGCTTGCCATAGGGTCTGAGTGTCTCTGCTGTCTGTGAAGTGATTGTTGATTTTTTTAGCATACTGATGTTTCACAGGTTTTATCATATGTCCGTTGCTTTCTTGAGTCAAAACCTCTTTCTGAACATTGCCTGAGAGAACCTCTGACACTTCAAATAGGTCCTTGGTAAGATCCATCAGACATAAAAGGAGGTGACCTGAACTGAACATTTCTGGCGACGTCGAAGCCCTTATTGTAGGTTAGAAATGAAGTGTGTAATCACACAGAGTTTCTTGAGCAGGGATGTTGTCAGTGTTCTGGGGTTTGATGGGATGCAGACGTGCTCAATTCACAAGGAGAATGCCAGTCAGGTGCCCTGATGTAGCCCATCTTTGTTTCTTCCTCTTCTCTCTATCCCTCGCCCCATGTTTCGGCCCTGTCAGTCTGCACAGGAGATCTGAGGTGCCAGTTTCATCTTTCTGTTTTACTATTCTGTTCATTGCCCCCTCTCTCTCCTTCACTACGTGTGTCTCTGTACCTCCTGTTCTGTCTCTGTTTTTCTCTCTCATGCCATCTCTGTCCTTAGAGACATCCAGACCACAGACTGGCTTCCCAGTTCTTGATTGACAAGCTTGTATTTTGTAGTAAGAGACACACTTGGAGGTTCTGTCGCCTGGGTGACACATTATGGCTGAATTTTGTCTGAGTTGCCTCACGGTTGTCATCGGTTATAGCCGACATGGAATGACTTTCGCAAATCATTTTACTTTCACAATATGATGAAATTCCGAATGAAACAAGACATTCAGCAAGAATGAAATGTGACTAAAAAGATGTGACTTATTTTTTATCCCAGATGCTTGAAGTATGGAGTTTAATTAAGTGTAAAATACTTTATCCTAACCTGGTTTAATGTGCAGAAACAACTATAAATACGCTATTCGTGATATGATTTTTTCTGAAAATGGTGTGAGTTTGACACATGGTTTCTACGAATCATTATTTTTGCAATAGAGTGCATTATTGGCTGCCCACATTGATTCCAGAAGTATTTTTTACAATCATTTTTCCCTTGGGGATTTTAAAAAAAGACTTCATTAAACATTTAAGCCATGAACCAGGCTAACGTGAGTGAATAAACATTACAAACTTTTATTTAAAGCTAAACAATCGAAAAAATACACTAGACTGCAAACATAATGGCTTTAGTGAGGGAAAGAACTACAATCCCATGAAGCATTGCAAATGACAATCAAATTAAAAACGATGGTGAAATATAAAACTGTTCATTTAAAGTTGTCAATTATATCTATATAAACAATATATTTTAAGTATATTGCAAATATTCAAATATTTAAGAATTTGCAGAGTTTATTGAGACTCATTTTTGTGCTTCATGGGAATTGATGTTTGCTGCAAGCTCATTTGGTGTGATTTGCTGGCTGTCACTCTCTGATTGTGGGATTTTCTGCCTTGCATCATGGGTAATGTAGTTAATGTAACCACAAATTGCACTGTTAAACACGGTTGTTTTAAAAATTAATTGAAATTATGCTAACGGTTGGCTTAAAAAAGCATGTACCATTGATTAACAACCTCAAAACTCACAACAGGTCTGTCTTTAAAGGTTTTATAAGTTATCAGTTCCCCTATGGAGAAAATGAAATTATTTCCAGAACCGATTGTTACACTGTAAAAAATTTAAAGCGGTTTCAACTAATTATTATTTAGTAACAAGTTCCACAGAAATTTGACGTTCAGTCAATTTCTGTCTTCAAAGTGTTGCCTGAATTATTCATTTTTAGTTGGCTCAAACTTTACTGAAAGTTTTATAGTCCATTCAACTAAAATTTATTTAATTGGTCAAACATTTAGAAAACTACAGCAAATTGTGTCAATTAAAATTTAACCATTCACTCCGTGTTTTACCTCAACTAAGATTTATTATTTGGGCATCATAAGAAATTGCTGTGGAACTAGTTATTATATTTTATATTGAGTTTAAGAAAATTATTACCTGGTGTCTATCAATCACTAAAACACACACATTACAAAACATAATAGCCTTTATTTAATAACAATATGTCTTTATAATATTTGTCATACAGACTAAACATGCAGGCTTATAGGGATAGTTCACCCAAAAAATGAAAATTTGCTGTTAATTGACTCACCCTCAGGCCATCGAAGATGTAGTTAACTTTTTTTTTCCTTCTATTGAACAGTAAACAGGGCTCTATGCTTACTTTTTCTTTTAGGAGCGCTTGTGCTCCTAATTTAAAAAAAATTTAGGAGCACGGTCAAAAATTTAGGAGCACCTTCTAATCAATAATCAAAAATTCTGATAAAAAAATTAACCTTCCTATTACGAGGTGATATTTGACTCAAAGTGATTTACAGGGAATTTTGTTTTTACCTTTTTAATGGCATTTTTCTAACTTTATTAAAAGTATGTCATCTTTTGTCAAATTCAAAAAAATATATACATTTACATTTACATTTAATCATTTAGCAGACGCTTTTATCCAAAGCGACGTACAAATGAGAACAATAGAAGCAATCAGACCATCAAGAGTGCAGCAGTATACAAGTGCCATGACAAGTCTCAATTAGTCTAGCACAGTACATGTAGCTAGTTTTTTTTTTTTTTTTTTTTAATAAATAGAATAGGAAAGTGTTAATATTAGTTGGTCAGGTGCTGGCGAAAAAGATGTGTCTTTAGATGATTTTTGAAAATGGTTAAAGACTCAGATGTTCGAATTGAGATCAGGAGGTCATTCCACCAGCTGGGCACAGTCCAGGAAAAGGTCCGTGAGAGAGATTTGGTACTTCTTTGGGATAGCACCACAAGGCGTCGTTCACTTGCAGAGCACAAGTGTCTGGAGGGCGCATAAGTTTGAACTAGAGAGTTTAGAT
The DNA here is from genome assembly GCA_039654775.1 of Spinibarbus caldwelli. Taxonomy (NCBI): domain Eukaryota; kingdom Metazoa; phylum Chordata; class Actinopteri; order Cypriniformes; family Cyprinidae; genus Spinibarbus; species Spinibarbus caldwelli. The sequence goes on from CM077243.1 coordinate 5,360,428, forward strand.
ACGTTGGTGCAGTGCTAGTTGTTGTCTTGTAGGCAAACATCAGTACCTTGAATTTGATGCGAGCGGCTATTGGTAGCCAGTGTAACCTGATGAAGAGAGGGGTAACGTGAGCTTTTTTCGGTTCATTAAAACCACTCTGGCTGCTGCATTCTGGATCAGCTGCAGAGGCTTGATAGTACTAGCGGGAAGGCCCGCCAAGAGAGCATTACAATAGTCCAGTCTGGAGAGAACAAGAGCTTGGACAAGGAGTTGTGCGGCTTACTCTGACAGGAAGGGTCTAATCTTCCTAATGTTGTATAAGGCAAATCTGCAGGACCGGGCCGTTGTAGCAATATGGTCTGTGAATCTTAACTGATCATCGATCACAACTCCAAGGTTCCTGGCTGTCCTGGAAGGAGTTATGGTTGACGAACCCAGCTGTATAGAGAAGTTGTGGTGAAGTGATGGGTTGGCTGAGACCACGAGCAGTTCTGTCTTAGCAAGGTTGAGCTGAAGGTGATGATCCTTCATCCAGCTAGAAATGTCACTCAGACAGGCTGCAATGCGAGCAGCTACCGTCGGATCATCTGGTTGGAATGAGAAGTAGAGATGAGTGTCATCAGCATAGCAGTGATAAGAAAAGCCATGCTTCTGAATGACCGATCCTAATGACGACATGTAGATGGAGAAGAGAATTGGTCCAAGCACTGAGCCTTGAGGAACTCCAGTAGCAAGAAGTTGTGACTTCGAAACCTCACCCCTCCAAAACACCCTGAAGGACCTATTTGAGAGGTAAGACCCGAACCACAGGAGCACGGTTCCTGAGATGCCCATCTTTCTGAGGGTGGACAGGAGGATCTGGTGGTTAACTGTGTCAAAAGCAGCAGACAGATCCAGCAAGATGAGTACAGAGGATTTGGAAGCCGCCCTTGCCAGTCTCAGGGCCTCAGTAACCGAGAGTAAGGCAGTCTCGGTAGAGTATATTTATAAGCTTTTTAACATTTTTAATCAAAACAACAGAATAAGAAGTAGAATAAGAATAAGTTACCAATAAAATTAAATCAGTATTTAAGAAATAAATTTGTACTAGAGGTGGCACAGAAGAACACAAAAGTGGCTTGTAGGTGTATTTTCAGACATTTAATGAGGCTCAGAGGTTGCATGAGTGCAATTCATAAATTCATGTTGAGGTTAATGTTTTAAATATACACTTTTGAATATAGAAATATTAAATGATTTAAATAACAGAAAAGATACTTTAAAAATTAAATTAAAATTGCCAGCAGGTGGCGACAAGTCACTGATTTTATCACTGAATCATTCATTTAATTGATTTGTTCGAACGGCCGATTCATTCAGGAAGGAAGCATCTGACTGTCTTTATGAATGGGTAATTAAATCATTGACTCACTAGATTCATTTAAAAACGCAGTTCATTCATAAACGAAACACCGCTGTGTTTGAATGGAGATGCGCAGCGGCTCAGATGTGACTGTTTGAAACTATTTTTATTGACGAAATAGAGCAAAATAAGGCAATAGTGTTGTAGTCAGACAATATAAGTCACTTAATACTAACTTCTTGTTTAATGAACTGTTGTATTAAATCAATATCACATTTGCAAGCTGTCACTCTCCTTAGTTCATCGCGATCTCACAAAACTCCATTATAATCAATGCAGCTCTCTACACTGCAGTCAATCTCTTATTTACTCTTTGTCTACACTTTGTTTGTTATAATGAGAGGATATGTCTGTGATACATTACTCAACGCTGCAAAAACACGTAAGTACTTTAGAAACCTTTGAAGCTCCCTCAGCGCAAACACAAATATGCTGATCGGGTCAGTCACACAGGTGCTCCTAAATATTTTTTCATAGTCGCACGCAGTAGTTTTCAGTCGTAAATGCGACTGAAATGGTCACACTGTAGAGCCCTGGTAAAGGAAATTTTTAGGTGAAAACATTGTCTTTGAAAACATTGCAATTCATAAACTGCACGTGTCTGGCTACTGGCTTTTGAGAGTCAAATAAACATATACAGACAAGACCAAATTACCAAAGGCTCCTGGGGACACATTGAGGTCTTAAGAAGCTAAACAATCAAAAACCGGCAGCCACAGACGTGCAGTGTATGAATCGCCAAGGATAATTGTTTCAGATAAAAATCTTCTTTACTGTTCTACTGAAGAAAAAAAGTCACTGACATCTGGGTTAGCCAGAGAGTCAATAAAATAACAGCAAATTTCCATTTTTGGGTGAACTATCCCTTTAAAGTGCTCCAGTTGTCAAACATTACATTTGTAATACAACTGCAAAATTTATTTTAAACATTTGTTTAATGAACTTAAAAAAGACTAAACAAGTTAAACAAAATGTTTCCAAATAAACATTTACAAATATTACTACTGTTCACAATTACATCTTTAAAATGAGGCAGAAGTCAGAAAAAATAAATGAACCAGGTGTTACAGTTCAGCTGAACTGAGTCAAGTAAAGTCCAGTCACTGTATTTACATAGTGCTTTTTACAATACAGATTGTGTCAAAGCAGCTTTACAGTATTAAACAGAAAAATTGTGTGTCGAAGGAACCAAAACTCCATCGTTCTTCTCTGGCCAGACGAAACCAGCAGTTTAATTGCAGGCTGTAGCAAAATCAGATTGTGCAGAGAACTGGTCTGGTTCCTGTGGTCTTGTCCTGACGGCTGTCTAGGTGACGTGGTCTTCGGAGGGGATCTGTCTCTGGGGCTCATCTAGTTGTCCTGGTCTCCGCTGACATTCAGGGCTGTAGAGGTCATCTCTAGGTGCTGATCCACCATCTGGGCTGGATACGGACTGGATCCGGGTGACTGCAGTGACCATCTGATGGATACAGTCTGGATCTGGGTGGCTACGGTGACCTTGGAATAAGAATGAGACAGTCTAATATAGGGCTGCAACAACTAATCGATAAAATCGATTATTATCGATAATGAAAATCATCGACAACGATTCTCATTATCGATTAGTCGGGTCTGCTCACAGTGCACGTCCAACTTCAGCCGGTCACGTCAAATTAACGTTACAGCACTGAATAACGCATTTCTATGGCCAAAATGCATCTAAAAATAGTGGTGGAAACAGAATGAGATGCCGCGGGAGAAGTACGTCATCCAAGCTGCACAAAACATGAGAATTCTTTATTTTAAGCTTTAAGCTGATGGATTAGCGTAATGGCTTGCCCTGTCAGGCTTTGACAGATGCGTGTGGGTCCTCAGCGCAAAAACGCTCAGTTTACGGTCATATCCTTATCTGTAAATGTCACAAATTCATTTCCATTTTTGCATAAATTTCCATCCTGACAGTCTGTGTTGTTTAAATCTTAACTGAATGAGCACGAGCGTGGCGGGCGCGTGAACGCACGTCAGAGAGGGATTAATATTCAGCGCAAAAACATTCATTGTGCTGAAATAACTGTTGTTGAACGTTAAATTAAGGTTTAAAAGTCAACATGTAGTGCACGTACTTTATGAGAGTAGGAACTGTAAAGGGATAACCGCGTATAGTTGTCTGAATATAAATATCAGATGCTTCATAGCCGCCTTTTACAGGATAAAGAAATTATAGTAAACGTGACTGTGATCAAAAAATTGGTTAAAACTGAGTTTGTGTTTTTATTCGTCTTTATTATTTTTTATTATTATCTTAATTTTTGATGAAGAGATTTAAACTATAGGCCTATAGACAGTGCTTAACAAATTTATTAAAACAAATGTATTTAAGGTTTATAACAAATAATGTAAGCTTTGTGCCACTGCTGCTCTAAACTAACAGTACTAGTGTTTACTAAAATCATTTTTTAGCTATCTGTATTGGTTAGTCCTCCAATCATGCATAATCTCTTTAGTGACAGTAGGCTATGTCTAATGCTATAATATAATTCTTTCTGTTATCTATGAAAGAATGAAAGATCTATGAAAGATTTTTTCAGATAACTAATTACAGTCAAAAAGTAGCTAAACAATGCCAGCAAGAATGCATGCTGTTATGAAAGGCAGGAGGCTATTTTTTTATTATGGGAATAAATATTTAGTTGTTTCAGTTTGCTATTTTCCCAATAAATGACAATAACATTTTCAGATTTTAACAATTCTTTGACAGATTCCTAAAATATTTGTGTTTTCTCTTTATTATGACAGGTGGTCTAATAAATTGTTAAGCACTGTATGTTTTCATAGCATTCAGAAGGCACATTTGTTTGAAGGATATTGGGCAGAATGTGGAAGTGTTTTTGTCAATAAAATAAAAAAGAAGAAAATTTAGCTTTTTTTAAATCAGATTAATCGAAAATAATAATAATAATAATAAAAAAATAATAATATTAATAATCGGCCAACTAATCGATTATCAAAATAATCGTTAGTTGCAGCCCTAGTCTAATATTAGCGTAGATGCCACTGAGAACAATAAAGCACATTTTAATTGTAGTAAACACTCTAAACTTTTACACATAGTACCTTAAGTATTAGTGTTGAAAGTAGACACACACTATGTAGTTGCAGTGGAGTGGTCTGGTCACATGGCAGTGTTTGGAGCCTTGGAAGAAGTGACTGGCCAGCACCTGAAAACTTGCAATGATGAGAAAACACCAATGAAACCTTTGGCCACACCCTGATGTACAATTTATATCAAAAAATTAAATGACGACTTTTAAATAATTTAAAATGTAATACCAGTTAATTAAATTTGTGATGAAACAGAAGTTGCAACCATTTTTTTGGCATGCAAAAAAAATCTCAGTCCATCGCACAACACAGGGAGCGTCGATGTTGACTGTTCATTAGTTGCGAGGATTTGTAACAGAACATGCACATTTCATGTTATAAGTCTACCTTAAACAGCATTAAAATAATATCAAAATATGTCTGCCTGTTGTTGATAAATACTTGTGGTGACGTTTTACAAATTGATAGATCAGTTGTCTCAATGTTTACTAAGCCATGGTCTCTTTACCAGTGCAGGGACTCGTGTGCACGATCTAGTGATTCACTACTTAGGGAACGGACTGAGACGCAGTCTGCTTTGATAACAGCCTTGTGAAAGGATTCAGTTGTAATCCGCCCCGTTTGAAAAGAGCCCGGTTGTTAGTCACGTTTAATGTTGACTTTTAACTTCACGGGACAACTGCAAAAGTTTGCACATGCAAAAACCCATTCAACACGCCCATGTTACAAATAAGCGTATTACTGTGGTTTACACATTTCGTCGTAGTAAGCATCAATGGGTTATAAAAGAGAGAGACCGCGCAATCTCTTCATATCTTTTAACGTCTTGGAAACACAAAAATATCATACAACACGCCAAAATTATACCTAAAATTCATTATAGTAACACAGTTTTTGACATTAAGTGTTTTATGGATTAAACGAGAAGACCACGTTCCCTTAAACAGCTCATTTCCCTCAGACATATTCATACAACACTTATTCGATGTTTTTTTATATGTTGTACTTTTGTGTATAAATACATATAGCCTAAATATTCATTTTTCTTCAGGCACACAACTTATAAAACACTTCTAAATATCCACTCAAAAACATCGGATATGCTGTATGTTTTTGTCCATAAATGTAGTCTAAAAAATAACATTTATTTAGTGGGACTTACCTGACTCCTGAACTTGACAAGATGGTGGCACTGTTTCTCCCGCGAAGTCGCTCAGGCACGTGCACGTGCAGAATGATCTCAGTGTTGGCTGGATTTGTTTTTATTAGTTTAGTCAACATTAGCATAGCTAATCGTTGACTGGATTTGAAAATAACTGTTCATTCAATGTTTTTCAAATATCTTTGTGTAGAATTATAATTATAATATAATATGTCCTCTCAACTAAGCCCAAGCAATAAAATTAGCTCAACTTAAATATTTTTGCCCTTCCAACATTTTGTTAATTAGATTTTTTACAGTGTACACAGTGTATAACGTTTGGCAACGCAAATGGGTTACTTCAACTTAAATATCATTGGCCTTTGAGGTTTTTGCATGTGCAAAAAAAGGAATTGATTGTAAAGCCAGCTGCTTGGTGCGAATAGGCCTTCAAACTGCCTTTCTCTTCATATTCTCTTTGTGTCTGTTTTCGTCCATCCTCTTTTGGCTGCACTCAACATGTTGTTTGATCAGGCTTGTTCTGATCCACTCACCCTCAGACTGACTCAACACAGGCTGTTTGAAATCTGCCAATATGGGCCGCCCTGATTACATGTGTTTGTGCGTCTGGCTGTGGGAGATTTGGATATGTTTGTGTGAAACGCTGTTTGTAGTCATTGTTGCCATAATGTTTGTGTACCTGCAGGTGTTGGTGTTTGTGTGTATGCCAGTTAAAGCAATTCACTTCTGGCAATGTGACCAGGCATCTCGCAACTGTGAGATATCACAAAAATATTTCACTCTGAAATCAGAAGAAAAAAAAAATTAAAGCCTTTTTCAAGGAGTTGAATATATTTATACAATAGAAGTAATTGTGTTGTATAATACATTTTTAATTAAATATCTTTCATGTTAAATAAGTTCAATTTATTATGTAATTTAATGTTAAATACATTTTTGAAATCAGTATAAATACATATATTATTGTTTAAATTTGTAAAATATAATAAAAAGAATATAAGAATAATAATAATAAAAAGAATAATAATATAATGAAAAGAATATAATAAAGATCAATAAAATTGTTATTATATTTAAAAAAAAGTCTTCAGTGTTTCTTTTCAATTTATTATTTGTAATTTAATGTCAAGTTTATCATGTTCAGTTCAGTCCAGTTTAGCTAAGGCCAGTCCAGCAGTACTCAGCTAAGACCAAGTGAAGTCTAGTCAAGTTTAGCTAAACCCAGTCACATCCAGTTTAGCATGCCAAATTCAATCCAGATTAACTAAGGCCGGTCCAGTTTATCTCGACTAAGACTGACCAGTCCACTCTAGTTTTGCTAAACTCAGTCAGGTTCAATATAGTCTGCCTAGTTCAGTCCAGATTAGCTAAAGCTATTCCAATTGTACTCAGCTAAACCCAGCCTAATCCAGTCCAGTTTAGCATGCCCAGTTCAGTGCAAGTTAGCTAAGACCAGTACAGTTGTACTCCATTGCTTTTGATTTATGTAGATTTAAAAAATGTATTTAATATTAAATTACAAATAATTAATTGAAAAGAAACACTGAAGACCTTTTTTTATGACTGGTTCATGAATTCTCTGCATTTCTGAAGTGACTGGGTGGATGTGATTTACATGCTATGGTTTTTATAACCACGTATATCATTTTATAAGCCGTTCTCTGTTATCTGGGTGGTGATGGAAGGATGAAAGAAGGATGGGAACGCCATTAATTCCAGGGTTACATTCGCTCTTTCTCCCTCTTCCTCTCCACAGTGGTCCTTTAATCAGTTTCTGTCACTGCCACTAAAACCGTCACTGTAGTGATCCTGCAAATTTACTTTAGTTCACATCCTCCCCGTCGTTTTTCTCGCACCTCTCAGAGGCCCTCGGTCGCTCCAACAGGGGCCGAAAGAATCAGGCCTGTTTACTCTCATACGGCGCTAATGGATGAAAGAGCCCTCTCACAACAGAGACAAATGGCTTGAATACACACACACACAAGGCCTGACATCTCATTAAAGTCCACATGAATCAAAATCGACCCTATTTGCTTCCTTATTACACATTCCTGGTCTTATAGTGAGCGATTCATCAGTGCACGTTATTCTAAATAAAAAAATGTTTGTCTTCATAATCTTTTATCAAAACGTAATAACTTGCTCCGCCACCAAAGTGACTTTTCCTCTTCAGCTGATGTCAAATCCCTCTTACTTTCTCAACCCATCCAACCATCAGCTCCATTCTGGTATTTGTTCATGTTGTAAGGATCTAATAAAATTAACATTTCAGTTTAAACAATTTTAATTAGATTAATTATTAATATGCTGGTTAATTCATCTAAACAATTACAGTTAATTACATATATCATTATATATGCAATAATAATAATGATAATAATAATAATAATAATATATTTTATTAAAAAGTTTAATTTAGCATTTAGTTAACCTTTAAAGTTTAACTCTGTTAAATTATTTCTATTTTGTATAAGTTCATATTTAAAAACAGCATAATGTATAAATGCAGCTAAATAAATGATATAGTAATAAATTAAAAATATATTTTTAATTATTATATTACATATACATTTATTAAGGTTTATCTGAAGTATGGCTTGTTATTTGAAATATATTTTAATCTAATTAATTATAATATGCTGGCTAATTAATCACAAATAATTGCATTTATCAATAGTAGTAAAGTTAGTATATGATTTGCTTTATTTCCATAAAAATATAATAAGTTTGGTGTACTCACTTGCCTCACATTTCACCTTTCCTTTTTCGCTCTGGCAATATAGTTTCTCACTTTATGTCTCTTTTATGGTTCTTTAGGATCACTTTTCTGTGTGTTTTAAGTGTAGCTCAGACAGCAGAGAAACAGCCAGTCCAGTTAAAGAGACCTGAAATATGCCTGAGGTTAGAAAAAGTTTTTCTGAAGCCTTTTAAGAAAAATCACAATTGTCAGCATATGTTCTGCCTGTCAATAAATTCCGTCTGGTCTTGTGTTGACCAAGTAGGTGAGGGAAATTAAAGCACTGCAGCAAACATGATGGGAAATTAATCGTTAGATGAAAAGCGTGCAGTGCTGACAAGAGATGCTGTCCCTTCCTAACCCTATTGATCACAAGCCTCAGTTTGCTGTCTTTGGCCACTTTGTCTCCTTATTTTGATGCCAAGATCACTTGGTGTCTGTGAAATGTGTGATTTGATTTTATTAAATAATATTGTAATTTTTAAAATATTATTATAATTTTAAATTATAATAATATTTTACAGTATTACTGATATGTTTAATTAAATAAATGCAACCTTAGTGAGCATAAGGACGACGTTCAAAAACACTAGATAAATCTTTTGGAAATATTTGAACAATAAAACAAAGATTTTTGCAGATTTTTTTTTTTTTTTTTTTTTTAAACGAAAACGCAGTTTCTGAGTGAAAATTAGAACGGCCTCAAATTCAGCATCGCATCATAGGAATAAATTGCATTTTAAAATGTAATCAAAAAGAAAACATTTATTTTAAATTGCAATAATATTTCTCAATATTACTGAAATTTTTGATCAAATAAATGCCACCTTAGTGAGCATAAGAGACTACTTTCAAAATCATGAAAAAATCTTATTGAACTTAATTTTTTTGAACAATAAAACAAAGTTGATTGGAATACTTTTTACAACAAAATACTATTTTAGTCTTTCGACCTCTAAAAAAATTCATGTGTAATTATTTGTGAAATTTACTGGCAATAGTGAAGCATATAGTCTCTGAGTGAAAATTGTTTAAACAGGCTTTCTGCGGGGTCTTAAAAAATCTTAAATTTAGTTGTATCAAATTTAAGGCCTTAAAAAGTCTTAGGGTGAATCCCATTTCTCTGTCTTACCCCTTCCCCTTCCCCTACCCCTTCGTCTTACCCCTAGCCCTTGTCCCTCGAAACCGAGTGGTAAGCGCTAGGGGTGAAAACATACCCCTATGAAATGAGACACCACTTGGTTACGGTTACGTCATCATACATAGCAAACTAGCGATTTTTTAAAACGTTTCAGTTAAGAACATGGTTGCAAATATATATGTACAGGACTGTGTAGAGCACAAAACAAGACTGTCGTAATTTTTAAATCAATTATTTAAGACGAAAATACATTTATGGGACTCTCTGGATGATCTAGCCGCCATTGTTGCCGGTTGCGCAGTGTGTTCTGTGTACCCCTTGGTTTCAAATAAGCTCGCGAAAATGCTTGGTTTTAAGGGGTATTTACCACTTCCCCTTAGCCCTACCCTGTGATCAAAACGAGAATTGGGATAGCCCTTACTCTCACGTGAACGCGCAAAACTAAGGGTAAGGGGTAAGGGGAAAGGGTAAGACAGAGAAATGGTATTAACCCTTAAATTGTACAAGAAAGTCTTAATTTTGATTTCAAGAGGTATTAAATTTGAGGACGGAAAGACCAGAATTCTGATATGGCTTAATGTGACGATTAAACTTCAAAAGGCTATGATTTCATGAAATAAACATGAGTGCTACACATTCAAAGTCCGGTGCTGCCTCCCGGTTTTCATCCAAAATATCTTAAATTGTGTTCCGAAGACGAACGAAGCTTTTACGGGTTTGGAACGACATGGGGGTAAGTAATTAATGACAAAATTTTTATTTTGGGGTGGAGTATCCCTTTAAGATACCTTTTCATTTTTTAAATAATTTCAAACATCAGTTTTCAATGTTTTATGTTTAAAATATCAAAACATTATTTTTGCATTTGTAACTGCAGGTTAAAGTATTCCATGTCCCTCAGAGCTGCATTAAACAGTGTGTAAATACATCTAAATGCCACTTCAGCTGCAGCTTCTGTGTTTCCTCTGCATTGCAAAGATAAATTTTGTTGATACTGATTTCATTTGCTTGGTAACAGCCCAAATGCAAGAATTTGACTCAAAGGATGGTGCACACCTTTAGAAAAAATGGCATAAAGGTAAAAAAAATGCCCAAAAACTTGTTGGAAATGATTAATTTCTATCACTGCTGTGAACTGACCACACAGAATATGAAGAATATCAAAAAATTCAGGAGTCAGCTGTCCACGGTAGTCCTTAAGATATCAGCACAATAACACACTCAGCAAAATATTGTCTAATTATCGTTATCGATAAAATCCCAGAAAATTATCAAGATATAATTTTTTTGTCAATATCGCACACCCCTAATTTATGTTATTTAATTGATATAATAATTTATTCATAATAATTGTTTAAATTAATATAATAATTAATACTTTTGACCTTTAAACCATTTTCATAAAAATGGTTTAAAGGCTGAAATGTAAAGTTTATCATTTTATAAAACTTTTTGTTCCTCTTCAGGAACTCGAGCTGCGTCCGGAGACGCTTTGTGGAACGTCATGAGCGTGAGCGGCTCTGAATATCGTGTGTAATCAGTCCAAACGATGGGCAAGGCGTCACGGGCGGGGTGACGTAATGACCAGCTGGTATAAAAGTACATGCGGTGAACAGTGTCGGCGCTCATGGGGTTCGCAGATGGATCTGTTGGAGGGAATGGAAATGGGTGAGTCCCTATCTTCTTCCCCACCCATCAAATTTGGCGGCCACTCCCTGGGCTCGAAAGCCCGCGCTGCGGTTACTTCCCCCCCGAGGCGCGGGCTCGGCGCTTCGCCTTTCATCCTCCGAGGAGGGTGAATGCGAGCGCGCCAAGACTCCGCCCCCGGTGTTGCCCCAGTGTGAGGAGTGCAGTTATAGAGCGATGCCTCGGGTGGAACAGACGCTCGTGAGCTATCTGTCCCCCGACGCTGCATCGTCTATGAAGGCTCCGTCCTTGCCCTCCAAGCCACTGTGAACAACATCAGCGCTTGTGGGCAAGGGGTACACGGTGAGCGCGAGTCCATGAGCTCCGATGAAAAAGCATCATGGAGCTCAGGAGAGCCACTGATTTGGCCCTCCGCGTCACCAGGGAGACCGCGCTATTGGGCGGGCTATGGCAGCCATGGTGGCAGCGGAGAGGCATCTCAGGTTGACCTTGTCTGACATTAAAAATAGACAGGGTCTTCCTATTGGACGCCCCGCTTGCGCTTCTGGGTCTGTTCGCCGACGCCGTCGATACTGTCGTCGACAGACACCAGGAGGCTCGTACACAAGTGGCAGCGTTCCAGCGGTTCTTGCCTCGTCGCTCTCTAGCTCAGGCGGCTGCTGGGTTGGAGCAGCCGTCACCACGTACTGGCTCCTCGTACAGGGAAGCGCAAAAACAGAGTGTCGCCACTCGCGCTTCCCCGAGTCGGGACCGAGGTGGCAAGCCACGCTCTGGGCCGGGGCCTTCGAAGCTGAAGACGGACCTGCGGGTCGTACTTCAGGCTAAAAAGTCCTCGGCTAAAAAGCCCTTATGCCCATGGCCCAGGGCTTATGAGGGTAGCCCCCGCTGTAGGGGAAGGGTTTTTACCGCGATTCAGCCCAACAGAGTCCTGATGCCTATGGCTCAGGATTATGGACGGCAGGCCCTTCTGGGGAAGAACGGTGTACACCGCAGTGCATGGTGCCCGTCTCTCCTCAGTGCCCTCAGGAGATCGGTCTGCCAACACTGCCACGTACGGTGTTCCAGGGCGCAGCGATCTCCAGCGAGCGCACACATCTCAGTTTCTTCCGCCCAGAAACGTAGCGGAGCTGAGATGCTCGCCACCCCTTCAGGGGTCTCTTGAGCTGCTAGGTCGGTTGTCTCTTGCCGGTGTGCCGTCCAGGGCTCCGAACTAGCCGCTCTAAGTATACCAGAGGCCAGTCTCAAGAGACTGGTTCCCTGGTAGACTATTTGGGCTACTGCCAAATGTGTCACAGTGGGTTGCCTCAGCTTCCGGTCTCTTCCGGAGGTTGTTGAGACCATACTCCAATCCAGAGCTCCCTCGACGAGGAAACTGTACGCCTTGAAGTGGAAACTTTTCACTTCTTGCTGCGGAGACTGCCAGCTCGACCCAGTTAACTGCCCGATTGGTACATTTCTGGAGTTCCTGCAGGCCCGACTCTCCGCAGGGTTGACCCACTCCACCTTGAAGGTTTTGTGGCGGCAATATGGGCCTACCACGCCTCTCTTGGCGGACAGTCATTGGGCAGAAACCCCTTGGTTACACATTTCCTCCATGGTGCGCTGAGGCTGAGGCCTCCAGTATGTCCCGTGTACCACGGTCAGTCGTGCTGCAGGCCTTCTGTCCTTCTAACCAGCAGAAGCACAATTGCATGTGTCCAGTGCGAGCATACGTCCACAGAGCTGCCATGTGGACAAAGTTGGACCAATTGCTAGTTTGCTACGGTCCACCTAGAGAGGTCTGCCTGCTATGTAGCAGACCCTCAGCCGGTGGATAGTGGATGCCATCAAAACTGCTTATGTGTTCTCTCAGTTCCCCTTGCCGACGGGAGTCAGAGCTCATTCTACCCTAAGTGTGGCGGCCATTCCAAGGCCTTTCTCGCAGGTGTCCTAATACAGGACATCTGAAACGCTGTGGGATGGTCCACGCCTCTGACCTTTGTTAGGTTGTTGGCCTCGATATGGGCCACTCCAGGCTTTTCCGTTCTCTCGCCTTCTTTGTGCTCCTGAGGGATACACACAGGGCAGGGACTTGGAAGTCTGGCGGTGTGGGCATCTCGTTCCCCAAAGCGTCTCCGGATGCAGCTCGAAGAGGAACGCCTCAGGTTACGTATGTAACCCTGGTTCCTCGAAGGAACAAGACGCTGCGTCTCAGTGCCACACTTCCTGCATCCCTGCCAGCGTTTTGCTTCATTCCTAGAAGCTGACGCTGGTTTCACCGCATGTGCTTTTATACCAGCTGGTCATTACGTCACCCCGCCCATGACGCCTTGCCCATCATTTGGACTGATTACACACGATATTCAGAGCCGCTCACGCTCATGACATTCCCCAAAGCGTCTCGTTCCTTCGAGTAACCAGGGTTACATAAAACTTGTATCTGAACTGTAAATTATGCTTTTTACAGTAATTTTACAGTTTAATATGGTACTATATGCCTACCCCGCTCATATGGTATTAATTTTATTTGTGCAGGTCTTAAAAAAGGTCTTAAAAAGTCTTAAATTTGAGCTTAAAAGTCCTGAAGAAACCCTGTTAAAGGAAATCCATCACCACATTTCTTTTTTTCAGCATACAAACCAAATTGTCTGACAATTGTGTAAAAAGATGTTTCACAAGAATTTTGAACTGTTTTAGTCCGTATAGTGAAAGTCATCTGGACCCAGAACAGCACTGGACCTTAATGGCATCATTTTATCATCATTATCTTTTTACAAAATATCTTTCAAAGAATGTTATATAGGTTTGGAACAACATAAGGGTGAACTATCCCTTTAATTACAAGTTACAAATAGTTATTTTGAGAGTTGCATTCAAAAAGATCTTGTTGCTTTCATCCGAGGAGCACGTAAGTTTGAGCAGGCATGACGCTTTTGTGTGAATGCATGCAATCAAGACACTTAGAAGTCCTGGCATGTGCACCTCCGGGCAGCACTCAGTCCTGCTCCTCTCGCTTCCAGAGACGCTTGTCTGATGAGATGCCGTCTGCCCTAGTGCTCTTTTTTGCCAATAGTTGTGTTTGTCAGAGGGCTGATCCATATTGAGCCACAGTGAAAGCTATCAGCTCCTCACACAACAAGTAAACACTCAATAAAACACCTTGACACAACTAACACTGTCAGATTAGCCCTCGCCAGCCCCTGCTGGTCATTTTCTCTCTCTCTCTCTCTCTCTCTCTCTCTCTCTCTCTCTCTCAAGGATCTTATTTATTCTCACAAAACGTGCTCATAGACGTGCTCCTGCAGGATCAATAATTCCCTCTCTCTCGTTCTCTCTCGGGACAGTGCGAGATGCAGGACAGATGAATAAGTGTGTGACTCCAGGACGTGAGTGAAACAGTAGATCTGGTGAAGCTCCTCAGCAGGAGCGTTTCAGCTGTGATTTATGTGTGGAGCGTGTGCATGAAGAATAGCGAGGCAGAGGCGGCGATGCTCTAGAAAACTTTCAGCAACAGTTGAAGCTGCTCAGAAGGGGTGCAGAAATGTTCCCAGAGGACCGTGGGTGCAGGTGGAGCAAACAGCAGCTCGGGTCATCAATTACACCTGCAGTTTTTACACCTGCCTTAATTTGCTCGGTGTAATCTCCTCCGAGCGCTGCGTTTGTCATCCTGTTGTTTGGGGTCTTAATAAGCACAGGTTATCCTAAAATTACACATTATTAATATTTTACTCCCTAATTTACTAAAAAAAGAAAAACTATAAAAAGATAGCTTAATATATTTTTTCCAGTGGTTAGCAATATAGAATTTTCATAAGGCTGAAAAAAATTGAGATATAATAATTGTATGCATATATACAGGTGCATCTCAATGAATTAGAATGTCATGGAAAAGTTCATTTATTTCACTAACTCAACTCAAATTGTGAAACTTGTCTATTAAATAAATTCAATGCACACAGACTGAAGTAGTTTAAGTCTTTGGTTCTTTTAATTGTGATGATTTTGGCTCACATTTAACAAAACCCACCAATTCACTATCTCAACAAATTAGAATGTGGTGACATGCCAATCAACTAATCAACTCAAAACACCTGTGATGGTTTCCTGAACCTTCAAAATGGTTACACAATAGCCTATACAATCATGGGGAAGACTGCTGATCTGACAGTTGTCCAGAAGACAATCATTGACACCCTCCACAAAGAGAGTAAGTCACAGAAGGTCATTACTGAATGGTTGGCTGTTCACAGAGTGCTGTATCAAAGCATATTAAGTGAAAAGTTGACTGGAAGGAAGAAATGTGGTAGGAAAAGGTGCACGAGCAACAGGGATGACCACAAGCTTGAGAATACTGTCAAACAAAGCTGATTCAAACACTTGGGAGAGCTTCACAAGGAGTGGACTGAAGCTGGAATCAGTGATCAAGAGTCACCATGCTCAGACGTCTTCAGGAAAAGGGCTACCAAGCCACTTCTGAAACAGAAACAATGTCAGAAGCATCTTACCTGGGCTAAGGAGAAAAAAACCAGACTGTTGCTCAGTGGTCCAAAGTCCTCTTTTCAGATAAAAGTAAATTTTGCATTTCATTTGGAAATCAAGGTCCCAGAGTCTGGAGGAAGACTGGAGAGGCACAGAATCTAAGCTGCTTGAAGCCCAGTGTGAAGTTTCCACAGTCTGTGATGAATTGGGCTGCCATTTCATCTGCTGGTGTTGGTCCATTGTGTTTTCTGAAGTCCACAGTCAACGCAGCCATCTACCAGGACATTTTAGAGCACTTCATGCTTCCTTCTGCTGACAAGCTTTATGGAGATGCTGATTTCATTTTCCAGCAGGACTTGGCACCTGCCCACACTGCCAAAAACACCAAAAGTTGGTTACATGACCATGGTGTTGGTGTGCTTGACTGGCCAGCAAACTCACCAGACCTGAACCTCATAGAGAATCTACGGGGTATTGTCAAGAGGAAGATGAGAGACACCAGACCCAACAATGCAGATGAGCTGAAGGCCACTGTCAAAGAAACCTGGGCTTCCATACCACCTTAGCAGTGCCACAGACTTATCACCTCCTTGCCACGCCGAATTGAGGCAGTAATTAAAGCAAAAGGAGCCCTTATCAAGTATTGAGTACATATACAGTAAATGAACATACTTTCCAGAAGGCCAACAATTCACTAAAAATGTTTTTTTTTATTGGTCTTATGAAGTATTCTAATTTGTTGAGATAGTGAATTGGTGGGTTTTTGTTAAATATGAGCCAAAATCATCACAATTAAAAGAACCAAAGACTTAAACTACTTCAGTATGTGTTCATTGAATTTATTTAATACACAAGTTTCACAATTTGAGTTGAGTTAGTGAAATAAATGAACTTTTCCACGACATTCTAATTCAGTGAGATGCACCTGTATATATATATATATATATATATATATATATATATGTATGCATGTATATTAGTGCTGTCAATCGATTTAAAAAAAAAAACCTAATTAATCGCACATTTTTTCTGATATTAATCGTGATTAATCACGATTAATCCCACCTAACATTAAAGTTTTTAAAAATACTTTTACATTGTAATAATTTCACATTCAATCTTCAAATTAATGTAGAAACAACATAAATACAGTATATCTTTAATATTTATATAATAGCATCTTTTTTTATGATTGAAGGCCAGTATCACTGATGTCTCTATGAAATAGCTTTTTCCCCCTAATATTGATTAGCCATTCAACATTACAAAGCTATCAATTTTAACATTTATTAGACTACTTAAAGTAACTTCTAATTTAAGTGAACTTAAAACAATCTTCACATAAACCCATTATAATAAATGTCATATTTACCTGTGCCCTTCAGCAAGTAGGAAATATACAGAAATGTAATAAATTTATCAAACAATAAATTCTAAATTAAATATAGATGAATCCTTAAAGCTACAAAAGTGATTGATTTCCTGTTTTTTTTTTTTTTTTCGTTATATATTTGATTACCAGACATCACAGCAGCTGGTTATTAGGTTTTTTTGTCTGCTGTCCCTTTAAGAGCTGCCAATGCTGAACGTGACGTGGATCTGACACGCATCTCTTCACCTTTTTTGACCCACTTCAGGTCTTAAAGTCTCTACTTATTGAGTTGAATCGGGTGTGTTAGATGAGGGAGACAGTGCTGGGATGCTCCAGAACAGTTTGGAAAACCACTGCATTTCAGAGACATGTTCTTAAGTGTGACTCATATAACAAATACATACACAGTTTTAAGGCAGCTTTAATTGCCTTTTTGGTGACTTCATGGCTTAACTGACGACATAACTACGACATTGCATGCTTTTAGTTTCTTTTGCGACCTGATATGAAATGATACAGGCTACAGCGCGCACCAGCGCATTTGTGGTGCAATAGAAGAGCCCTGTATTGTTTCTGCGCTCGTTTGACTCACGCCTGGCGCTGAGGTGAAGTGGAGCGCATGTCTGAAACGTCTCCGGGTTGATGTGGTCATAAAGACCTTCTGCGTTTAAATAAACGATGGTTCTTGTCACGAAAATGAGACAGAATCAGCAGTTGTGAGTGGGGTGGCCAACCGTAGCCCCGCCCCTGCGTTAAAGGTGTTAAATATTTTTAACGCGTTAAACTGAAAAAATTAATCGCCTGCGTTAACGTGCTAATTTTGACAGCACTAATATATATATATATATATATATATATATACTTTGCTGATCAAAAGTTTGGGGTCAGTGTATTTTTTATTTTTATTCAGAAAGGATGAATTACATTGATCAAAAGTGGCAGTAAAGACATTTATAGTTTTAATAAAAAAAAAAAAAAAAAAAGAATATTTTTCATAAACTCCTTTATCACAGTTCCCACAAAAATAATGAGCAAAAACTCAACATTGATACTAAGAAATGTTGAGCAGCAAAATTAGTATATTTAATGATTTCTGAAGGATCAAGTGACACTGTAGACTGGAGTAATGATGCTGAAAATTCAGCTTTTCATCACAGAAATAAATTACATTTTAAATAGAATTAAAATACGTATTAAAATAGAAAACAGTTATTTTAAATTGTTATAATAATAATTTACAATTTCACTGATGTTTTTGATCAAATAAATGGAGCCTAAGACACTTTTTTCATAAACGTTTGAATGATTTATTATATATAATATAATAAAATATATACAGTCAAACCAAAATTTATTCAGACACCTTCAACATTTCTCACATTATCACAGTTTATTCACTATAGTTTAGAAAATGGTAATAAAATATGACAAGAACTCAGAGATAAACTGTGTCAGAACAAATTCATCTTGATAATCACAAATGAATTACAGTCAAACCAAAATTTATTCAGACACCTTCAAAATTTCTCACATTATCACAGTTTATTCGCTATAGTTTAGAAAATGGTAATAAAATATGACAAGAACTCAAGAGTTAAACTGTGTCAGAACAAATTCATCTTGATAATGTCAGATAACCTTGATAGAAAGTTATGTAACAAAACATGGTCAAGTCAAAGTGTCAAATCAAATTTTTTGTCTGTCTGTATATGCTTCCCTTTAAGGCAGGGCTCTACGCTAACTTTTTCTTTTAGGAGCGCTTGTGCTCCTAATTTAAAATAATTAGGAGCACGGTCAAAAATTTAGGAGCACCTTCTAATCAATAATCAAAAATTCTGATAAAAAAATTAACCTTCCTATTACGAGGTGATATTTGACCCCTTAAAGTGATTTAAATGGAATTTTGTTTTTACCTTTGTAATGGAATTTTTCTAACTTTATTAAAAGTATGTCATCTTTTGTCAAATTCAAAAAATATATATTTATAAGCTTTTTAACATTTTTAATTAAAACAACAGAATAAGTAGAATAAGAATGTTACCAATAAAATTTAAATCAGTATTTAAGAAATAAATTTGTACTACAGAGGTGGCACAGAAGAAGACAAAAGTGGCTTGTAGGTGTATTTTCAGACATTTAATGAGGCTGCATGAGTGCAATTCATAAATTCATGTTGAGGTTAATGTTTTAAATATACAATTTTGAATATAGAAATATTAAATGATTTAAATAACAGAAAAGATACTTTAAAAAATTAAATTAAAACTGCCAGCAGGTGGCGTCAAGTCACTGATTTTATCACTGAATCATTCATTTAATTGATTTGTTCGAACGGCTGATTCATTCAGGAACGAAGCATCTGACTGTCTTTATGAATGGGTAATTGAATCATTGACTCACTAGATTCATTTAAAAACGCAGTTCATTCATAAACGAAACACCGCTGTGTTTAAATGGAGATGCCCAGCGGCTCAGATGTGACTGTTTGAAACTATTTTCATTGGCGAAATAGAGCAAAATAAGGCAATAGTGTTGTAGTCAGACAATATAAGTCACTTAATATTAACTTCTTGTTTAATGAACTGTTGTTAAATCAATATCACATTTGCAAGCTGTCACTCTCCTTAGTTCATCACGATCTCACAAAACTCCATTATAATCAACGCAGCTCTCTACACTGCACAGTTAATCTCTTATTTACTCTCTGTCTACACTTTGTTTGTTATAATGAGAGGATACATCTCATTACTCAACGCTGCAAAAACACGTAAGTACGTTGGAAACCTTTGAAGCTTCCTCAGCGTAAACACAAATATGCTGATCGAGTCAGTCACACAGGTGCTCCTAAATATTTTTTCATAGTCGCAAGCAGTAGTTTTCAATCGCAAATGCGACTGAAATGGTAGCACTGTAGAGCCCTGCTTTAAGGCTAAAACCATGTCTGCTATTAGTTGTTTTTTTTTTTTCGCATTTGTGTTCACACTCCTGCTCTTGCTTATATCACCCTCTCTCTATATTGTGACTGTGTGTGCGTGTTTGGATGTCTGTGTTCATTTGTTTGTGTGTGTGTGTGTCTCATATTGATTTGTTTTTGTATTCCATCTCTCTATGCCGCTCTCCATTTGTTTTGTTTCTTTGCACCCCCCTCCGGCGTGTTCCCCTCTGCTGGCTTGAGACTAGTTTGATAACTCACAGAGAGAACCTTGTTTGCTTCAGATTTAGATGGATGGTTGTATGGGTGAGTGGATGGATGGATGGACAGGGCTGGGAGGAGAAAAGGCAGAAAGGAGATGTTTGAGAAGTTACTTTTTGTTGGATGACAGAATTGCCCACACAACAGCAGCAAAGAGAATTCAGCAGCCCAGCATTCACTCAGGTTAGCATGTTTAACAGCTCCCATACGGCTCGCCACCCACGGTTTGGACACAGTCGCTGAAAATATATTTTTGTATAAATGTGTGTCAATCTAGTTTTACTAGTAATTATGATAATTCTACAGGATCGCTGCATGGTTATACAGAGAGGGAATTTTTTGTTTGTTTGAACTATCTATCTATCTATCTATCTATCTATCTATCTATCTATCTCTTGTTGTATATATCGTTCTTTCTGTCATTCTGTCATTTTATCTATCTGTCATTCTATCGATCATTTTGTCTCTCTATCTATCATTCTATAGTAAATACTGTATATAATGTTGTTGGTCAGACTAGAACTCATCCAGACTATTCTGAGGTTGCTCCGGTTCTCCGTGATATTTATTTCCTCAGTATCTGACCCAGAGTGAATCCTGTTGCTGAGCGACTGCCACTGAATACTGATGTGAAGATGTGGATTGTCTTCATCCCATGATGCACTGGGTCAGTGTGACAGTGATAGATGTTGACCCGACTGCAGAGTTAAAGAGAGCTCATCCCTGATGCTGGGCGTTCTCTCCCGCTGCGGAGGAGAGTGGCCAACAATCTGGGGCTTAGACACACACACTTTCACATGCACACCTGCTGAGAGGGCAAGTGCTTTGTGAGGTCCAGTCATCCACACATTATGTGGTGCACCCGCAGCTGTTAACGCAAGGACCTCATGCACACAAACACACCTCACACTTAACTGATCAATAATAATCACATCATGGAGAAATTCATTGGCTCTGTCTTTGAGGAGACCTCTCTATTGACTATACTGTTATTTTCTCTTACACACATCCATACAGACACACACAGTCTCTCTTTATTTTGAAAAAGAGTGAGGTTGGGTTGTTTTTGGTTGTATGATATTATAGTTTAGAAAGTCAGAAAGAGCTTTATTGCCAAGTATGTTTGCACATACAGGGAATTTGTTTTAGTGTAACGGAGGCCAGCGGGTAAGTGCTGTGCAGGTAAACCTTTAGCCTCCTTGTTAGAGTGCCCGCTTCCCATGCCGACGACCCGGGTTCGAGACCCACTCGGAACGAGGTGTGGCAGGTGCGGACGGGGGGGGTTACATTAGTGTCACAAGCTTCCAGTACACAGAGACAACAACAATACACAGATAATCAAAATAAGATGTGAATAAAATACACATATGAACATAAATAAACCACAAAAAAGAATAATTTGTATGTGCAGGTGTGCTATAGATAAAATAGAATAAGAATAGAATAAAAAAGTTATAGGGGTGTACTAGGGTGATAAATAAGTATAAGGTTATTGCACATACTTTTATTGCACAATGGGAGAACATTTAACTGTTCATGAGGTAGATTGTCTGGGGAAAGAAACTGTTTTTGTGCCTGGCTGTCCTGGTATTCAGTGCTCTGTAGCGCCGACCAGATGGCAAAAATTAAAAAAAGAGATGGCTTGGATGTGAGGGATCCAGAGTGACTTTCTGAGCCCTTTTCCTTACTCTGGATGTATACAGTTCTTGGAGGGTGGGCAGGGGAGCACCAATAATCCGTTCAGCAGTCCGAACCGTTCTCTGTAGTCTTCTGATGTCTGATTTTGTAGCTGAACCAAACCAGACAGTTATTGAAGTGCACAGGACAGACTCAATGATGGCTGAGTAGAACTGTTTCAACAGCTCCTGTGGCAGGTTGAATTTCCTCAGCTGTAGAAGGAAGTACAAACTTTGTTGGGCCTTTTTAACAATGGAGTCGATGTGAGTGTCCCACTTCAAGTCCTGAGAGATGGTGGTGCCCAGGAACCTGAATGACTCTACTGCAGCCACAGTGCTGTCCATGATGGTGAGTGGGGGGAGTGCTGGAGGGTTTCTCCAGAAGTCCACTATCATCTCCACTGTTTTGAGCGTGTTGAGCTCCAGGTTGTTGTGACTGCACCAGACAGCCAGCTCTTTAACCTCCTGTCTGTAATCAGACTCGTCTCCGTCCCGGATGAGGCCGATGACTGTGGTGTCGTCTGCGAACTTCAGAAGCTTGACAGAGGGGTCTTCAGAGGTGCAGTCGTTGGTGTAGAGGAAGAAGAGCAGTGGGGAGAGGACACAACCCTGAGGGGCGCCAATGCTGGTGGTGCGGCTGTTGGATGTGAATTTACCAATTCTCACTAGCTGTCAGAAAGCTGGTGATCCATTGACAGATAGAGCTAGGAACAGAGAGCTGGGTTAGTTTGGTCTGGAGGAGTGTTGGGATGATGGTGTTGAAAGTAGAGCTAAAGTCCACAAACAGGATCCTCACATAAGTTCCTGTTTAGTCTAGATGTTGCAGGATGAAGTGCAGTCCCATGTTGACTGCATCATCCACGGACCTGTTTGCTCAGTAAGCAAACTGCAGGGGGTCCAGTGATGTCCTTCAGATAATCCAACACCAACCTCTCAAATGTCTCCATGACCACAGACGTTAGAGCCACAGGTCTGTAGTCATTAAGTCCTGTTATCTTGGGTTTCTTTGGGATGGGGATGATGGTGATGACGATGATGTTTAAAACTGTATTTTAGTATTATTTACATACTATTATAGTTTTTTTATCATTATTTTGAATTAAATTTTGATTTTAATGATTTGTTTTAGTTTTAGTAATTTTATGTGCCTTTGTGATTTTTATTTTGTAAATATTTCTGTTTAGCTTTATTTTTATTTTAGTTTTTGTAATTTCAGTAATTCACCTTAAACATATTTCAGTTAGTTGCCAATGCAAAAACGTACATTTTTAAGTAAGTTGAAATTTTTATTCTAATGTTTATATTTTATTTCAGCTTTTTAAATAGATTTAGTTTAGTTTTAGTTAATAACAACAACAAAGGTTCATCATTCTATTTCAAACTGATTCACTAATGCATCATTCAGTCCAATTTTAAACTGGTTTGTAATCAAGTTTTACTCTACACAAAAGTAATATTTAGCCAATCCTCACAATCTATTTTATTCTAGATGATTTATTTATTTTAACTGATAAATTTCCATTAGATTTCCAACATAATTATTGCCAAAGGCAGCATCACACATTTTTTGTCTATGTATTATATGTGACTCGGGACCACAAAACCAGTCATAGGTATCAATTTTTCGAAATTGAGATTTATACACCATCTGAAATCTGAATATATAAGCTTTCCATTGATGTATGGTTTGTTATGATAGGACAATATTTGGCCGAGATACAACTATTTGAATATCTGGAATCTGAGGGTGGAAAAAAATCTAAATATTGAGAAAATTGCCTTTAAAGTTGTCAAATGAAGTTCTTAGCAATGCATATTACTAATCAAAAATTAAGTTTTGATATATTTACAGTAGGAAATTTACAAAATATCTTCATGGAACATGATCTTTACTTAATATCCTAATGATTTTTGACATAAAAGAAAATTCAGTAATTTTGACTAATACAATGTATTTTTAGCTATTGCTACTAGGGCTGGGTATCGAGTTCGATACTTTTTAGGCACCGACCGAATTGCCTCGATACCACCGAGTATCGAAAAACGTCTTGTCGTTCGGTACCAAATTTCGATACCTAAGGGGTTAATCTCATAAACGTCCATGAGCCAATAAGCCTGCAGCACTAGATGTGTTCGGCTAGAAGCGGCGCAGCGCAGATCAATCAGTGTTTGACATCCACGAGAGCGACTCGAAAGCGTACGGAGCAGTCTGCTCTCTATATCGCGCGGTTTGTTTACTTCACACAGACTGAAGCGCGTGACGCTTGCGGTGATTTCAGCGTCTGGCATCTCACTAAATTAGGACATAAACGCATGAACAACATCTCCAGAACTGCTCTGAGAGTCACTTCACTAGCATTTTACCGTTTGATTTGAGTAAAACTAGTGTCACATCATATACACAGAACTGTAAGGTATTCACGGCAACCCGTCAAAATAAAAGTTCGTTTAACTTGGAAGACACTGAGGCAGAAATATATTACTATAGAGTGGGGGAACTATGACGTCAGAACCCGGAAGAGTAATTTGCTGCGGATTCCTTCGAGATTTTCCTATGGGGTTTTATAATGGGGTTTTTCAGTTTATGAGTAAAATAAAGCCTGTGGTAAACATAACTTTACAATACTCTTATGTTTTGTTCTACAAAGTAAATTACACACATCCATACCCAAAACTAAAAAATTGAAGCAGTTATGTTCATTTATGAAAACGTATGTTTATAATAAGTAACTAGATAAGAACGTTTGGGCTGTGAGTGTGTGCAGTTTACATTGTAGAACAAAACGTAAAAGTATCGTCAAGTTGTGTTTACCACAGGCTTTATTTTACTCATAAACTGAAAAACCCCATTATAAAACCCAATAGGAAAATCTCGAAGGAACCCGCGGCGAATTACTCTTGCGGGTTCTGACGTCATAGTTCCCCCACTCTATTGTTCAGCAGACAGTACTGCTACTACTAGGCTACTATTATAATTATTAAAACTTTATTTTTTTTTTTAGTAATGATCACACGTTTTAATTTTAATAGTAAACCCCCCTTTGTTTGCCAAAATAAATAAATAAACTTTGATTTTCATTAATTTAAAGATAAATGAAATTAATATTTTATGCCTTCATTTGAAAACCAGATACAGAACACAGAATTTCTGAGGAAAAATAAAACATTTCATTAGGCTATTTTAAGAATAAATTTGAATAAACTAAGTTGTTTTTATGCATTCAAATAATTAGACATACTACACCAGAATTCAATAACAATAAAACATATGGTGAAAGAAAATAAAACACCCACTTATGAAAGTGGATAAATATATTTTGTTCCTTTGTGCAGTGGCTCAGGAGATGAGACTTTGAGTCTGTATATTTGTCAACAAGCTGAAAAAATAGTTTTTTGAGATAATGTAATCTTGTTAAAACTGATTTCAGAAGATTGGTATTGAAAAAAGTATCGTTCAGGAACCGGTATCGAACTCAAGGTATCGGTATCGGTATTGATATCGAAAATTTTTTGAACGATACCCAGCCCTAATTGCTACAAATATACCCCAGCGACTTAAGACTGGTTTTGTGGTCCAGGGTCACATATTCTAATTTAAAACAATATAATTTTAATGGTTATTTATATATTATTGTAGTATATACTTAATATTTTGAACTAGCTTTTATTTTAATTTTAAAGTTGTAATTTTGTGTGTTTGTAATTTTTTAAAATCTTTTTCAATATTTCTATTTCAGTTGTAGAAATATTAGTACTTAAACTTATTTCAGTTGGTTGCCAAGGCAACATTTCTAATTTTCATGTTTTTAGACTAATATTTATGTGTAATTTTATTTCAGCTATATTTCAAATTTTTTAATAATTTTAGTTAATAATAACACTGGTTCGTCATTTAGACCAATTTTTGAACTGGTTTGAATGATACTTAAAAGAACGATTTGCTCACAAATTGTTCATCACTGTGGGTTGTGCACAAGTTTTACTCTATTCTCCAATGAAATGTATTGTAGCAGAGCATAAAGATGAACATTCATTACTTAAATTTCCATGCCTTTTCAAGGCCTACCATTTATTTAAAATTCCTTGATATTCTTATATTGTCTATGAGAGTGGAAACCCACAATAAGAGTTATTTTTGAGAAATATCATGCACAGAATTGCTGACTTAAGTGTTTTTTTTTAAAAAGTGTTTGAGATCCATTCTCTTCCACTGGTTGTTAGCGGCATTAGCATGAATGCAGGCCTCATTGTACCGCTAATGAGCATCATTAATTTCCGTGTGTTGACTGACCTCTGATGCCTGCTCAGCCCTGACCACACCATTACGCTCACAAATAAAAGGTTTGGCGATTTTCACACATTTCTAAACACGTCCTGCATTGCCTCGCAGCTCTTCCTGTCCCAGACTCCCTTTCAAATGCTAATAAGCGACGCAGACTTATCGTTTACAGTGTGTAGGCTGTCGCGGTACATGCCTTCCTCGTCATAATCAAAGCGCTCACCGGGCAGTGACTGCCGGGCTCGGCTGCCCGCGATGCTGGCTTGTATTCCCGAGAGTTCTGAGTTTGAATTCTGCTCAGAGCTTGAAGTGAAGCCCACTGCATCCAGCTAGCAAACTCTGTTAGCAAAGATGTCGGAGGTTCTTGAGTGCACGTCTGACTCATGAGAATGGAGGCTGTCATCTGAAATTTCCGTTTTCTCTATTGTTCTGTTCATTTCGGCATGCTTAGGCCATGCATGCTGTTCTATAAATGTACATATAAGATGTTGTTTATATATCATAGCAAGTTTGTTTTTTCCACCGGAAGTCCACGTATAACATGTATTGATGTCAGAACCATTACAGTTCAGAATGTGTTCTTGCAGTAGAAACAATAACTGCTCATTTCAGTGCTGAATGTTACAGTTTGTCTACTTAGTACATCAAACTTAGTATTTCGTACTTGTATTTCACTTATGAACTCATTTTATAGTGGGTTTAAATATCAATTAGTACCAGTCCAGTAGTTTGTTCATTCATTCATTCATTCATTCCTGAAATGTCAATGTCCCTTGCGATATACATAATGTACATAATCAACAGTTATTATTAGGTCAGTATCATTTATAAATAGTACAATGTGTAATAAATAAATAAACATAAAAAAATCTAATGTTTTACGTCTCCTACACAGCATATAAAACTACCACTTCTAAAGAAAGCAGTGAAAATGTAATGTAATAATCAGGTCTTCTCTCTGTTCTTCAGCTCCTGCGAACGCTCAGATTGTGCATTCTGGGCAGACATGTGTGGTGAAGGAGGACAACATCAGTGAAAGGATCTACACCATCAGAGAGGGGGACACGTTAGTCCTGCAGTGTCTGGTCAAAGGACACCCGCGGCCTCAGGTGAACACAAACACACTTTCACGTTATATACTGCACTAACTGCTGGGCAGGAAGACACAAGGGGTCCGAATTTAACTTTTTGGCACATCTTCCAATAGTAAGTAGATTTCCTGGAAAGAAATATTGTTATAAGCCATGAAACTTTATTTGATATTATTTTTATTTTAAGCAAATACTTCTGCCCTTATGACAGTGTACTTTAGCCCATATTTGTGACGAACATCTCTCTAAAAATGCACCTGTCAAAAACAAGAAAAAAAAAGAGCACACAAAGACACAGCATGCTTTTGTTCTTCATATTTTTGTTTTGGTAGCTTAATGTGCAGAACATTCGTCATATTTTTTGACACATGGACACGTGGAGAGAAAACACTTTAGGCATTCTGGATTAAACTCTTAATGGCGTAAAAGTTAGAAACAAACAACATATATTTGCTTCAGCAGACAGTTAATTTAAATTAATTATTATTTAATAAAAAGATTACAATTAAATAAGTTATATATCTATATATATCTATATATCTATATATATCTATGTATATATAGGAAGAGTTCAGATGCAAAAGCCTCTAAGTACGTCTGACGTTTTTCTTTAAAATTAGCATTTCTTTCTGGCTACTATGTATAGGTTTCTATGTAAGTACTGGTACTTCTGAATGGGTTGAGGCTGGGATTTAGCACGTTTGAAGTGAAAGTACTTGATGAACATATACTTTGTGTAGAGAGCATTCACTCAGTATTGTTATCTCATTTTTGACCAAGATGGCTTTTAGAAGCTACCTTTACTATAGAACAGGTCTATACCTTGTTCATTTACTAAACAAACTAAATAGCCTTATGTTATTTATCTTATTTACACGACGGCATGTCATTTCTGTCTCTAACATTTGTATCGAGCACAGCGGAGTTCAGCCCCGATGTGCTCACACACACACACACACACACACACGTGCCTGCACACACAAGTGAACACACTCCGACTCATATTTGTAAATATTAAGCCGCAAAACGAGTATTTAAATATGAATTCTGCGTGTCTCTGTGTTAATGAATGGCGCAGACGCGCGGTTTTGTTTACTACTGGTACTGAAGCGCGCGTCATGCTTCCAGTGATATTAACGTCTGCCGTCTCACTAATGAGGACCTAAATGAACAACATCTCCAGAACTTCTCTGAGAGTCACTTCATTTGAGTAAAACTATCCTCTTATCATATACACACTGAAATATAAAGGTATTCACAGCAACCCGTCAAAACAAAAGTTCGGTTTAACTTAAAGACATTGCGGCAGAAAATATATTACTATTGTTCAGTAGTATGTACGTAATAGTCTACTACTACTACTACTAAAATTATTAAAACCTTATTTTTAAGGAATAATCATACAATATTTCTTAAATGTTTTAATTGTAATATTAAATCCCCTTTATTTTCCAATAAAGTTTAATTTTCATTAATTAAAAGATAAATTAAATGAACGTTTTATGCCTTAGAAAATGTAAATACACAACAGAATTTCTAAGGGGGAAAAATCATAAGGCTATTGTAAGAATAAATTAAAATTGTTTTTATGCTTTCAAAAAATTAGACATGCTAAAACAGAATTTGGTAACAATAAAACATAAGGTTGGAAAAAATAAAACATTTCATAGGGCCCTAAACATGTAATTTTTGTAAAACTTTTAATAAATTGATGTTAAATTATTTAAGTTTCATGATTTTAATTAATTAGACATGCTTTTTGATTAATAAAATGTAATTAATTTAAACCATTAAAAAAAGAGTCCCCCCCCCCCCCCAAAGCCGTAAACCTAGGGGAAACACTGCTATTGAATTCCAGTTCTTAAAATTTGGAAAATAAAACCTCAGATGAACAACACCACATGACATATCACACCATATCATTATTTAGTAAAAATAAAGCAAAGATGGAAAAGACATGGGTGACAAAGTTAGGACACCCTATGATTTAATTGTCTGTGGATCCACTTTTAGCAGCAATAACTTGAAGTAATCATTTTCTGTATGACTTTATCAGTCTCTCGCATCGTTCTGGAGGAATTTTTGGAGTTTGTGGGCACTGGTTTATGCACAGCTCTCACCACAGCATTTCAGTCAGGATGAGGTCTGGACTTTGATTGGGGTATCGAAACACCTTGATTCTCTTTTTTTTCCAGCCGTTCTGTTGTAGATCTGCTGGTGTGCTTGAGATCATTGTCCTGTTGCATGATCCAATTTTGGCCAAGCTTTAGCTGTCGGATGGATGGCCTCATATTTGACTCCAGAATACTTTGGTATACAGAGGAGTTCATGGTCGACTCAATGACTGTGAGGTGCCTAGGTCCTGTGGCTACAAAACAAGCCCAAAATCATCAGCCCTCCACCAGAATGTGTGTCTTTTGGTATGAGGTTTTTTGTGCTGATATGCTCTTTAGGTTTTCACCAAGCGTGGCACTGTGCATTATGGCCAAACATCTCCACTTTGAAATCATCTGTTCAAAGGACATTGTTCTAGAAGTCTTATGGTTTGTTCAGATGCAACTTTGCAGACCTAAACTGTGCTGCCATGTTTTTTTTTAGATAGAAGAGGTTTTCTTCTGGCAAGCCTTCCAAACATGCCATACTTGTCCCATATTTTTCTAATTGTACTGTCATGAACTTTATCATTTAATATGTTAACTGAGACCTGTAGATTCTGCGGTGTAGTTCTTGGGTTGTCTGCCATTTCTCTGAGCATTACACGGTCTGATCTTGGGGTGAACTTGCTGGGACGTCACTCCTGGGAGGATTGGTTCCCGTCTTGAATGTCTTTCACTTGTGAATAATCTTCCTCACTATAGAATGACGGACTTCATATTGTTTGGAAATGGCCATATTACTCTTCCCAGATTGATGGCAGCAACATTTGCTTCTCTAAAATCATTGCTGATGTCTTTCCTCTTTGGCATTGTGTTAACACACACCTGAAGGCTCCAGACCAGCAAACTGCCAAAACGTCTGCTTTTATAGAGGTGCTCACACTTGCTGATGATCAGTTAATCAAAGGAATTTGATTAGCTGTGCCTGACTGCTACTTACCCTCTTAATTCCTATGTTAACAATAAGGGTGTCCTAACATTGTCACACATGGCTTTACCATTTTGGCTTTATTTTTACTAAATAAATAATGACATGGTGTGATATGTCATGTGTTGTTGTTCATTTGAGGTTTTATCTTCCAAATTTTAAGACCTGCCAAGGACCAGATCATTTTTTATTATGTCCTGATATGGAAAACTGTGGAATTCAATAGGGTGTCATAACTTTTTCACATGACTGTATATATACAGGTGCATCTCAATAAATTAGAATGTCTTGGAAAAGTTCATTTATTTCAGTAATTCAACTCAAATTGTGAAATTCGTGTATTAAATAAATTCAGTGCACACAGTCTGAAGTAGTTTAAGTCTTTGGTTCTTTTAATTGTGATGATTTTGGCTCACATTTAACAAAAACCCACCAATTCACTATCTCAACAAATTAGAATACTTCATAAGACGAATAAAAAAAAAAAAAAAAAATTTTTAGTGAATTGTTGGCCTTTTGGAAAGTGTTCATTTACTGTATATGTACGCAATACTTGGTAGGGGCTCCTTTTGCTTTAATTACTGCCTCAATTCGGCGTGGCATGGAGGTGATCAGTTTGTGGCACTGCTGAGGTGGTATGGAAGCCCAGGTTTCTTTGACAGTGGCCTCCAGCTCATCTGCATTTTTTGGTCTCTTGTTTCTCATTTTCCTCTTGACAATACCCCATAGATTCTCTATAGGGTTCAGGTCTGGTGAGTTTGCTGGCCAGTCAAGCACACCAACACCATGGTCATTTAACAAATTTTTGGTGCTTTTGGCAGTGTGGCCAGGTGCCAAATCCTGCTGGAAAATTATATCAGCATCTTTAAAAAGCTGGTCAGCAGAAGGAAGCATGAAGTGCTCCAAAATTTCTTGGTAAACGGGTGCAGTGACTTTGGTTTTCAAAAAATACAATGGACCAACACCAGCAGATGACATTGCACCCCAAATCATCACAGACTGTGGAAACTTAACACTGGACTTCAAGCAACTTGGGCTATGAGCTTTTCCACCCTTCCTCCAGACTCTAGGACCTTGGTTTCCAAATGAAATACAAAACTTGCTCTCATCTGAAAAGAGGACTTTGGACCACTGGGCAACAGTCCAGTTCTTCTTCTCCTTAGCCCAGGTAAGACGCCTCTGACGTTGTCTGTGGTTTAGGAGTGGCTTAACAAGAGGAATACGACAACTGTAGCCAAATTCCTTGACATGTCTGTGTGTGTTGGCTCTTGATGCCTTGACCCCAGCCTCAGTCCATTCCTTGTGAAGTTCACCCAAATTCTTGAATCGATTTTGCTTGACAATCCTCATAAGGCTGCGGTTCTCTCGGTTGGTTGTTTATCTTTGTCTTCCACACTTTTTCCTTCCACTCAACTTTCTGTTAACATGCTTGGATACAGCACTCTGTGAACAGCCAGCTTCTTTGGCAATGAATGTTTGTGGCTTACCTCCTTGTGAAGGGTGTCAATGATTGTCTTCTGGACAACTGTCAGATCAGCAGTCTTCCCCATGATTGTGTAGCCTAGTGAACCAAATTGAGAGACCATTTTGAAGGCTCAGGAAACCTTTGCAGGTGTTTTGAGTTGATTAGCTGATTGGCATGTCACCATATTCTAATTTGTTGAGATAGTGAATTGGTGGGTTTTTGTTAAATGTGAGCCAAAATCATCACAATTAAAAGAACCAAAGACTTAAACTACTTCAGTCTGTGTGCATTGAATTTATTTAATACACGAGTTTCACAATTTGAGTTGAATTACTGAAATAAATGAACTTTTCCACGACATTCTAATTTATTGAGAGGCACCTGTATATCAATATTCATATTGAAAATTATATATATGTGACCCTGGACCACAAAATCAGTCTTAAGTAGCACAGGTATATTTGTAGCAATAGACAAAAACACATTGTATGGGTCAAAATTATCGATTTTTCTTTTATGCCAAAAATCATTAGGATATTAAGAAAAGATCATGTTCCATGAAGATATTTTGTAAATTTACTACTGTAAATATATAAAAACTAAGTTTTTGATTAGTAGTATGCATTGCTAAGAACTTCATTTGGACAACTTTAAAGGTGATTTTCTCAATATTTTGATTATTTTGCACCCTCATATTCCAAATTTTCAAATAGTTGTATCTCAGCCAAATATTGTCCTATCCTAACAAACCATATGGAAAGCTTATTATCAATGGAAAGCTTATTTATTCAGCTTTCAGATGATGCATAAATCTCATTTTAAAAAATTTGACCCTTATGACTGGTTTTGTGGTCCAGGGTCACACATTTATTTTATATACAATTTAGTGTATTCTTTTTATAATATTACAATTATAAAAAAAAATACACAATTTTATATATATATATATATATATATATATATATATATATATATATATATATATATATATATATAAATTATTAATTATTTCATTTAAATTATTTGTATTAAATATATATATATATATATATATATATGTGTGTGTGTGTGTGTGTGTGTGTGTGTATATATATGTATATATATTTAATACAAATAATTTAAATGAATAAATAAATCATGTAATCTTTTTATTAAATTTTAAAAAATCTACTAAAATAAATTATATAAATGTTTGCATACACCGCAACACACAACATGTTAACTTTTTGACAGGTTTTTGAGAGGTCAGCATTGACACACACAGCCAGTGGAACCACTGTACCTCTATTCGAACCGTACAGTTTTTGTGCGTATGCTTGTCACGTATCTGATAACAGATGACTGCAGACACTGAAGGAGAGAGTGTCTGTCAGTGGACTTTAGGTTTTTTGTGAGGCTTGTGTTGGCGTGTGAGTGTGTGTTATATAAGGTAAGGGTGAGCTGATAACAGTAGGAGGTGTGAAGAGCGTGGCTCCCACAGGCGCTCTGTCCACTGCCATCAGATCACTTATTAAAGACCTCATACACACACGCGCATCCTCCCAATGACCTGTCTACATATATTAGTGCTCCAGGTTGCATCAGCAGAACACCCGATCTGATCTAAATTCCATTTTCAGTTTCATTCAAATTCAGATTTCATTCAAATTTCATTGTCAAATTTCCAATTCCAGTTTTCCCTCCCGCGATCCTGAGAACGAGTGCATGGAATAAAGAAGTTGCTATTCCATTACATGATCCACAATTTCCATTAGAAATGTCAGGACATTAAGATGACAACAGGCTGAATATAGGAGTGTAATATAGAGTGTGAATGTAGTCACAGTGTCTGAATATAAATTAATGAGGATATTACTGCATATACTGTAGGATGTTATTGCCTGTGGTGAGGCCTTCATGGGTCACTAGATAGTGTGCTTGTGTGTGTGTGTGTGTGTCTAGATATTTGTGTCTAGATTTTGTTTGTCTTCAAGGCTCATGCATTGAATGTGTATTGGTGTATTTTGCCCTTCACTGAATTGTAGTTGTTTATATTGGGGTCGATGTGTGATCTGAATATACTTATGTATAAAAGTACTGTTTGTAGAAAGACGGACGATTGATTGTCAGTTTGACGCGTTTGTGTAATGCTCAGTGGCGTATGGTATTATTTCAGTATTGGCAAAATTTATACCAATGATCAATTTGAATCTATTTTAAACAAAGGAACTGAAAAAAAAAATACAAAAAAAACAACAACAACAACAACAACAGCAACAAAAAAAACAACGAGTATGATGATATGAAACTAGTGTGTTTAGCCAATCTTGAAAACTAAAAAGAAGTAGCGCCACTATTTGCCTTAAAGAAGACTGGTTATGTAGTTTGAGGTCAGTAAGATTATTTTTGAAAGAAATTAATTCTTTTATTCAGCAAGTGTGCA
Organism: Spinibarbus caldwelli; assembly: GCA_039654775.1. Taxonomy (NCBI): domain Eukaryota; kingdom Metazoa; phylum Chordata; class Actinopteri; order Cypriniformes; family Cyprinidae; genus Spinibarbus; species Spinibarbus caldwelli. The sequence goes on from CM077243.1 coordinate 5,394,617, forward strand.
TTAAATTGATCAAAAGTGACAGTAAGGACGTTTATAATGTTACCAAAAATTTCAAATAAATGCTGTTCTTTGCTGTTTCCACAAAAAATATTAAGCAGCACAACTGTTTTCAACATAATAATAAGAATAAGAAATGTTTGTGAACAGCAAATCAGCATATTAGAATGATTTCTGAAGGATCATGCGACACTGAAGACTAATGACTAATGATTACTGAAGAGTAATGATGCGGAAAATTCAGCTTTGCATCAAAGGAATACATTGCATTTTAAAATATTTTTAAAATGGAATACAGTTAGTTTAAATGGTAATATTTTGCTATATGTTATACTATATATTTGTGTAAATAAATGTAGCATTGGTGAGCATAAGCAACTTCTTCCATAAACATAGAATCTTATTGACTGCAGACTTTTGAACAGTAGTTCTAGAGCTCTGGATTTGGTATATTTAATAACATAAAATGTGTTATAGATGTTAATATTTGCCTATAATGTTTTATACGGAGTAATCAAATGGCTGATGGCAAATGGCTACTCAAATATTTGAGTTGATGTGTTATTTTCATTTATACTTATGTATGTTATTAATTTCAGAAATCTTGTATTTGTCCAGTGTTAACCCTTAGATGACCATTGGATCTGTGATGGCTTGACTGTAGATGATGACGGTAAAGCGATCTGGGCTGATGGGGACATTGGGTTGTGGTGTGTGTGCTGCATCCCAAAGGGAGTGTTGAGTTGCTCTCTGCATTGGCGTTCTGCAGCGGTGTCCAAAAACATGATACTGCTTTGCCCCCTCCCTCTCCTGCCTTTTTGTACCACATCATGTTTTTTTTTCCCTCTGTGTGATTAACAGAGAGGCAGTAAAGGTCAGCCGTCTTCAAAATGATGGTGTGTTCGGCTGTCAGAGCACAGCCGCATGTCCATTGCTCTATGAACCCATTTGTTGTCGATTTTAATCCACTTATAAGTTGAAAAATGTGGCAGAAATCTTGTTCAGGATGACACAACTTCTATATTGTAAAGATGGAGATTGTACTATAGGCATATGTAGATGAGTGTATATGGGTTTTTCTTCAGTTGGCTGTAATTTTGGGGGCATTTATACTACTATCGGGTAGGATAAGCACATTCTCTCGACACTTGACTGTATACACTACCATTCAAAAGTTTGGGTCAGTAAAGAAATTAATATTGTTATTCAGCAAGGATGTATTTATTTGATCCAAAGTGACAATAAAGACACTTTGTAATGTTACACAAAAAAAACAAAAAAAAACCTAAAGTATTAAAAAAATGCTATCCTGAAAAAAAAATTAAGCAGCACAGCTGTTTTTAACATTGATAATAATAACAATAATAATAAGAAGAAATTATAATGTTTCTTGAGCAGCAAAACAGCATGTTAGAATGATTTCTGAAGGATCATGTGACACTGAAGACTTCAGTAATGATGCTGATAATTCAGCTTTGCATCACAGGAATAAATTACATTTTAAAATATGTTCAAAGAGAAAACAGTTATTTTAAACTGTAATAATATTTTACATTCTTACTGTTTTTACTATATATTAATTAGGGGTGTAATGGTACACAAACATGATGGAAAAAAATCTACCTCAGCTTATGCTCTAAACTATAGAGAGCCCTTTTACATTACTATAAGGTTACAATTAACAACAGAACCCAAACTTAAATATAATTATTATTTATTTTTTAATTTAATAATCAACACTCAACTTAAAAAAATGTATGCAAACATGTAAATTGCATTCTATAATAAATTAACTTCTAAATTATAAAATTTTTATTTGTTGTTGAAATGTATTAATTTACACATTGGCTGTTTCATAACAGATTTATTTAAACATACATTTAATAATTAAGACATCATTAACAAGTAAAGTATGATATAATGAGTATATAGTCTAATATTTTGCGAAATGCTCTTCTCTAGACTTCATTTCTCTAGCGAACTAACGAGCTGTGGACACTGATGAGTTGCCTGAGGTAAATGAAATGCTATGTGACATTTTGATTACAAGCTGTTTTATTGACGTCTTTCTGCATTTGAAACACAGATTGACAGATTAAGCAATTACTGTACATGAGGCAAGAGATGTTCATTCATGTTTATTTCATGTTAAAACTAGTAGTAAAAAGGAAGGTATGATTGTGCTCTAGGCTGCCGCTAGAACTGAGGGGTTTTTACAGCGATCTGTCGCACTACATCAAAGAGCATCAAATAAAGAGCACATAATTTGAAAGATGAGACTTTGTTTTTTATCAAAAGTAACAATATATAAAACTGGAAGTTTCCGAATAAGTTTTACTCGTGCAGTGGTTAAAACAGTGCTGTATTTGTTCGGAACACATGCGTACCCAATCGAAAGACCTGTACCGAAAATTTTTTACCATTACACCCCTAATATAAATTATAATTAAATTTGTTGACATACAGAACACTGAGAAGCAAAAGGCTTCAAAAGTCTTAATTTGCTCCCCATTATCTCCTTGCAGTCTAGAAGAAAAAATTAAGATTTCATTTGTGTTTTTTCTCTCATATACTATACAGTTGTGTTCAAAATAGTAGCAGTCCAACATCACTAACCAGATCAATCACTGTTTTTGCTAAAAAATTATATTTCTACATGGCAAATATTTTACTAGTAGGTGTGGTAGAGTAATAGAAAACCAACAGACCCAACAGTCATGACATGCATGGTGTTGATTCTGTGTAATTGAATCATTACTTGAAAAGGGCATGTTCAAAATAATAGCAGTGTGGAGAGGTAAATTATTCTGTGAAAAAACTGGTGTCAAACAAGTGGCCCTTATTTATGGACGAAGGCAGCAAATGCTGTACTGTGCATTTATCTCTGAAAATCTGAGTAAAATGGGTCGTTCCAGACATTGTTCAAAAGAATAGCGTACTTTGATTAAAAAGTTGATTAGAGAGGGGAAACATATAGAGAAGTGCAGAAAATGATAGGCTGGTCAGCTAAAATGATATCAAATGATATCAAATGGCAAACAAAACCAGAAAGATTTGGAAGAAAACAGAAAACTACCGTTCAAATGGATCGAAGAATAGCCAAAATGGCAAAGACTCAGCCAATGATCAGCTCCAGGATGATCAAAGAAAGTCTAAAGTTACCTGTGAGTACTGTAACAATTAAAAGACGCCTATGTAAAGCCAAGCTATCGGCAAGAAGCCCCCGCAAAGTACCATTGTTGAAAAAATGAAGAGGTTACAATTTGTCAAAGAACACATTGACTGGCCTAAAGAGAAATGGCGCAATATTTTGTGGACTGATGAAGCAAGATTGTTCTTTTTGGGTCTAGGGGCCGCAAACAGTTTGTGAGACGTCCCCCAAACACTGAATTCAAGTCACAGTACACTGTGAAGACAGAAGCATGGTGGCGCAAGCATCATGATATGGGGATGTTTCTCATACTACGTGTTGGGCCTATTTATCGCATTCGAGGGATCATGGATCAGTTTGAGCACATTAAAATACTTAAAGAGGTTATGTTGAATTATGCTGAAGAGGAAATGCCCTTGAAATGGGCAACATTTCAAGACAACAACCCCAAACACACCAGTAAGCGAGCAGCATCTTGGTTCCAGACCAACAAGATTAACATTATAGAGTGGCCAGCCCAATCTCCAGACCTTAATCCAATAGAATACTTGTGGGGTGACATCAAAAATGCTGTTTCTGTCACGGATGATATAAAGGATCCACGTGCAAAGGCAGTCAGTTAGAAACAGTCTTTAATGAAGACGCAAAACAAGGCAGTCTGTTGTACAATGACATAGAACTGGATCAAACACAAAACACAACTGATAATTGTCAGGTTCAGAGGACTCCCGTCTTGGAGAGAGCTCATGGTGCTGGGCTCACTGGAAGCAGCAACAGGACACCGAGGACACTTAGACGAGCACAGCAACACTAGGCAAGACAAGGCATGGTAAGACTTCTGATGGTATCATAACACGAAGGGCGTATGCATGACACACAATAATCCGACAGAGAACAGCAAGCACAACCACTAGAAATAGAGTCAATGATTAGATCAGAGTGGGAACAGGTGTCACCGCAAAGCAGCGCTAGCGCTGATTGTGATGACAAACAGGTGGAGAAGAGAGCTAGAATGAGCATGGGCGTGCCTGAGTGTGTGTTTGATAGTGTATGTATGTGTGTGTAAGAGAGAGACAGAGAAGCAAACCCAGCTCATGACAGTTTCTGAGGCAAAACCAAGAAATGCAGAGGAATTGTGGTCGTGCAATCGTCCTGGGCTGGAATACCTGTTCACAGGTGCGAGACTCCATGCAACACAGATGTGAAGCAGTTCTCAGAAACCTTGGCTATACAACTAAATGTTAGTTCAGTAATTCACAAGAAAGCTAAATCTTCAAGCATTTTTCAGTTTATACAGTAAATGTTTGACTTTGTAAAGAAAAATGCAGACACTGCTATTTTTTTGAACAGCCTAATATTCCTTTTTTTCACTTTCTGTAAAGTAATAAAAATTTGCTAAATTTTTCTTCATGTTTTGATTTAGAATAGAATGTGCAATGCTCCCAATGCATTTGTGTGTATTGAAGTAAAAGGTTTTTATAAGGATTTTGAGCTTTACTCGCTTTTTTAAACACTGCTATTATTTTAAACACAACTATATCACAATGTCCAAATCAGGCTCAATTCACCATACTGTTTCAGACACGGATGGCTCAGTACACTTGCAGCAGAAGAGAAAGTAAGTAAGTGAGTCTGTTGGGCAGTGTGAGTGAGCAGTGATTGCATTTAAGGTCATTGGGAAGGTCTAGTGGTGTTAGAGATATAGCTGTTTCACAGGACTCGCAGTTCACATCCTATAGCATTTCTGTCACATGGACATCAGCGGCTAAATGTACAGCCTTTAGTAACATAATAGCAGCCTAAATGGCTTTTCTGAAAGAGATCCCGCTCCGCACATTATTTATTCATACTGCTGGTCACTGCAACCTTGGGCCGCCATCAGAGAGAGAGAGAGAGAAGAACAAAGAGAAAAAGGGGGATTGGTATAGAAGTTTGAGATGAGGGAAGTAGAAGGAGGGGTCGTCTGGGTTTGGTTTCTGTCCTTGAGAGTGCAGTGCAGAAGGATCAATACAGTTCTGAAAACAGAAAGATCAGATGGCAAAAAAATCACTCCTCACCACATACTGATCAAGACACAAGGTCATACGACAACAGAGAGACAGAGAGCAGAAAACACAGGCCGCGGATCAGGGCCGAAGCAACTGTTACATCTCCAGAGTTTGAGGAACTTTGTCTTTTTGGCCACTTTTTTTGGAAATAAATATTAGTTCTCTTGACAGATGTGTTATTGGAACTTGAAGTTTGGGCGAGACGTATCTTGATTATCAAGCAAACTTTATTTTTATTATCTAGCAAAATTAAGCATATGTCACAGCCATGAGCCATGTTTATTGTTATTGCTAGTTAGTTTCAGGCATCTATCTATCTATCTATCTATCTATCTATCTATCTATCTATCTATCTATCTGTCTGTCTGTCTGTCTGTCTGTCTGTCTGTCTGTCTATCTAGTATATAAAGTTCTGTAGGCATTTTTCAAAACTTTTAGTAACAATATATAAAATATATTTTGTCTAGATTTTTTCTTAAAGTTACTTTCATTTCCTTGAAATTTCCTTACATTCAAATTATAATTTTGGTTCTGCATCCTGTTTGTACTACTGCAATTCAAATTCAAAGTTCAAGTTAAATTTTTTAAATTATTATTATTATAATTTTTTTTTTTTTTGTAGCTGATGGCAGCATACATGGGGAAAAAGTGAAATTTCTTTTTATTTATTTTTTTTTTTTTCGTATACATCTGCCTATATTTCCGATTATTCATATGACCCTGTATGGAGACAGACAGGAAACAGTATAGAGGACAGAGGAAGATGAGGATGAAGGTTGTGATGGTGAGACACATATAGAGCAGAAGGAATATTAAAGCAGTGTGCTGGTGCAGTGAGTCGTGTAAAGCCCCAGTGGTGGAGTGTTCTAGAAAGCACAGTTTTTGTTGGCACCTCGGTGTGCACGGCATCTGAATGCATTACACCAGACGGCTTCGCACAGAAACACTGTTTAACAGCCTCTGATTGGCCACGAGAGAGAATGAGTTAAAGGAGGAGGGTTAGACACGAACGTTTTAACTTGTACCATTGGTAATAGCAGGAGGGAGAGACACGGTCATCAGAAATATTTGATGTTTGAAAAATGTTACTGGATGAGTAAACACTGTTTTAAAGAGGTCACATTATATAAAACATGTTTTGAAACAGTTTGATGAACTGTGTAGTCATTCGCAATTCAGACCAGTTTTGAAACTAGGCTGCAAAAACGTAATTTAGAAGCAAGTGTGATAGTGGTTCACAGGTTTGTGAATTAGAAGTCATTTACATATATAAATCTTAAAGGTACAGTAACATAAAGAGCCTGTTTAATGCAATAATTTCATAGAAAGGGTGGAAAAAATAATAATTTAAAACTAATTCACAAGGTTTTTGTTTCCAAAAACTGACTGGTATTTGGTTTAATTTGGTTGACCAGTTAACTGAGCCAGTTTCTTTTAAATATCACCTTTGTCTTAGATGTTTCTTCTGTCCTCGAGGAATGAAAATAGTCAAATAAGGAAATCAAATTGTTAAAATTTGATTTGAATTGATTTTTTTTTTTTTTAAGTTTTTTTTTAAAGTGTATCTGATCATAGAGAAACAATTGAGATTTTAAAGAGATCTTATTTGTGATTTTTCCCAGTAGAAAACCGAACCTTGAGACGTCACTTACTTCAATCAGTCTCCATCTATCATGTCTCCAGTTCAGCGTTCTCTCGATCGAACAGTTCACATTACATTCTGTCAGCGCTCCGCTGCATGCCTTGGTCAGCACTGACATCATCACCGTCATCATAATCGTGTTCCTGTAGCTCATCTGCTAAAGCGTGTCACTTGTGATGCCAAGGTTGTGTTTTCAATTCCCAGGGAACACACATGATGGTGAATGAAAGCCTGTTTGTGGAAAAGCCACATGAACCAATGCTAGAAATGCATTGAAATGCAAGTTTCCTGTTCCAGACATTGCTCTCTCAAACTCATCGATCTCAGATTGCTGTTGATTGCCATCCAAGAGGAACTGGATCTCTCCCTGATCACGTGGCGTGTTTAACTTAGTGCTCAGTAAGTCAGTGATTATAGAACATCACAGATGGATCGGACATGTTGCTGATGAACTATGTGTCAGTGAAATCCTGTAAGTCAGGCCTAGCCAGACTTTTGACTGTGGCCTTAAATACTGACCCTCACTACAGTTTTTGTGGCCAAGAACCGCCCACTTAGACAGGAAGAGATGATCTGAACTTCAAATGTTTTATCTGCGTATGTTCAGAATGATGAAAGTTATGAGTGCTGCGTGACACAGAAAGTTATAAAAAGTTAAACTTTTGGGGAAAAAAATATTTTATGAGAGAAAGAAATTAAATTTGTCATTTTGCAATTTAATGTGCTCTTGCTTGTTGTTGTTAAGGGCATGAATAAGAATAAATGAAATTCAATTGCTGTGCAGAATACCTGGATGAGTATTAAAATGAATGGCAAGACTATCTCCAGTATTTCTATGGAGGAGCAGGAAAAGGTACATATGCACACCTTTTAGTATTATTTATACACAAGTATAATGTTTATTCATTTTTTTTTAAATTTAATATTTACATTTTTGTATTTTTTTTTTGTTTTAATTTTAGTTTTAGTAATTATATGTGCTCATTTTTATTAGTTCATTTTTAATATTTCTAATTAGCGTTTTTTTTTTTTTTCAGTTTTAGTAATTTTATCACTTCAACTGAACGTCTCGTTTTTTTTAGAAGTATATTTATTTTATCATTTTATTTATTTTATTCCAGCTTTATTTCAATTAACAATTTTTTTTAATACTTTGTTTTAGATTTAGTTGACAGTAACACCGCTGGTTATTCATATTTTAAAATAAACATATTTGATAAAATAATACATATTGTCCAATGATGACTTAACCACAATATAAATTTAAAAATGGGGCCTTTAAAGGTGTTGCTATTGGTTCTCATGTGTCATGTGACCCAGATTTGAGCTCTGCTGCAGAGGTGGGTATCATAACAGAATAAACTCTCATATGGTTTCAGAAGACTTGAAATATAGCGCAGGAGTCACATGGACTACTTTTATGATGCTTTTTGGTGCCCTTTCCATTTACAAGATTTGACATTCTGCCTAACATCTTTTGTGTTTCACAGAAGGCTGAAAATAAAATGAAATTCAAACGAAATTGGAGATTGGAGATAAACTATAACAAAATTTAAATTTTGATGTGAACAGCTTCTCTTCGTAAAATGCGCATGTAAACCTGGTGGTTGCTTTCTGTAGGCTTGTTTGTAGGACAGAAGCATGATCTTGAAGGTGTGTAACATCAGGCCACAGAAGGACTAATGCTGTGTACATCCCACGTGCAGCAGATGTATTTCTGCCCTCATTGTGTCCGTGAGCAGAAGAAGCTACCTCACACTTTACACACTCATTTATTACGCTTGGCGTGGGAAGTTTAATAGAGCTGCTGTTTGTGTAACATATTTAGAGGTTTAAATACTCCGCAGCGCAGCGTGTTATTTGATTAGGATTGATTTCAGTGAACAGAGGTGCAGTTCAGAACAGAAGATGAGCTGGCAAAATCTGACACTGCTTTGGTCTTCTTTCTTTCCTGATGTTTTATGTTTCTCTTCAGGCTTGCTTTTAGTTCTAAACACTGGCACAGGACATCTGGCAATTCATGTATGGATTCAGACAGGATTGCATACTTTATAATTATTACTAGGCTGGGAGTGTCTGTTATCTGGATCTGTTGATGTTACGGAAAGTTGTGTGCTCAAGATGTTTGCATTACAAAATCCACTGAAGAAAGAAAGACTTAGCGTTTAAGTATATAGACTAATTATATTTTAATAAATGTAATAATTTAATACAATTGATTGTAATTACATTTATAGCACTTACAGGTGCATCTCAATAAATTAGAATTGGCAGTGTGGGCAGGTGCCAAATCCTGCTGGAAAATGAAATCAGCATCTTTAAAAAGCTGGTCAGCAGAAGGAAGCATGAAGTGCTCCAAAATTTCTTGGTAAACGGGTGTAGTGACTTTGGCTTTCAAAAAACACAATGGACCAACACCAGCAGATGACATTGCACCACAAATCATCACAGACTGTGGAAACTTAACACTGGACTTCAAGCAACTTGGGCTATGAGCTTCTCCTCCCTTCCAAATGAAATACAAAACTTGCTCTCATCTGAAAAGAGGACTTTGGACCACTGGGCAACAGTCCAGTGCTTCTTCTCCTTAGCCTAGGTAAGACACCTCTGACGTTGTCTGCGGTTCTGGAGTGGCTTAACAAGAGGAATACGACAACCGTAGCCAAATTCAAATGGCTCTTGATGCCTTGACCCAAGCCTCAGTCCATTCCTTGTGAAGTTCACCCAAATTCTTGAATCAATTTTGCTTGACAATCCTCATAAGGCTGCGGTTCTCTCGGTTGGTTGTGCATCTTTTTCTTCCACACTTTTTCCTTCCACTCAACTTTCTGTTAACATGCTTAGATACAGCACTCTGTGAACAGCCAGCTTCTTTGGCAATGAATGTTTGTGGCTTACCCTCCTTGTGGCGGGTGTCAATGATTGTCTTCTGGACAACTGTCAGATCAGCAGTCTTCCCCATGATTGTGTAGCCTAGTGAACCAAACTGAGAGACCATTTTGAAGGCTCAGGAAACCTTTGCAGGTGTTTTGATTTGATTAGCTGATTGGCATGTCACCATATTCTAATTTGTTGAGATAGTGAATTGGTGGGTTTTTGTTAAATGTGAGCCAAAATCATCACAATTAAAAGAACCAAAGACTTAAACTACTTCAGTCTGTGTGCATTGAATTTATTTAATACATGAGTTTCACAATTTGAGTTGAATTACTGAAATAAATGAACTTTTCCACGACATTCTAATTTATTGAGATGCACCTGTATACAGTACCGTTCAATTGTTTGGGGATGGTGAGATTTTTGAAGTCTCTTCTGCTCACTAAGCCTGCATTTATTTGATCAAAAACACAGTAAAAAGAGTAATATCATGAAATATTGTTAGAATTTAAAAGAGCTGTTTTTTATTTGAACATATTTTAAAATGTCATTTATTATTGTTCTTGTAAATTTCAGCATCCTTATTCCAGTCTTCAGTGTCACATGATCCTTCAGAAATAATTCTAATCTGCTGATTTGCAGCTCAATAAATATTTCTTATTATTATCAGTGTTGAAAACAGTTGTGCTACTTAATGTTTTTGTGAAAACCATGATATATTTTTATTTTCAGGATTCTTTGATGAATAGAAAGTTCAAAAGAACAGCATATATTTAGATTTTTTTTTGTAAAATTAAAAATGTCTTTTCTGTCCCTTTTAGTCAATGTAAATAAAAGAAAATCTTACTGACCTCAAACTTCTGAATGTTAGTGTAATTTAACCAGAGGTGGGTAGAGTACCCAAAAACTGTACTCAAGTAAAAGTAAAAGTACTTGTAGAAATATTTACTCCAGTAAAAGTAAAAGTAATAGTCTGAATAATTACTTGAGTAAGAGTAAAAAAGTATTGGATAAAAAAACTACTCAAGTAGTTAGTTACTAGTTACTTTGGATCATATAGTGAATATAGTCTATTTTTATTTAGAGATATAGATAGTTAGATAAAATTTATATGCACGCACGCACGCACACACACACCGCCGTTCAAAATACTTTTAATGTTTTTTTTTTTATGTAATTTATTTCAGTGATGCAATTCAGAATTTTTATCAGCCTGATTTATTATCAATGCTGTTCTTTTTTAGCTTTCTATTCATAAAAGAATCCTTAACAAAATGTCACAGGTTCCAAAATTATTAAGCAGCAAAACTGTTTCCTGTTGAAAAAACCAGCATATGCTGGTAAGGTATGTTTTGAAGCATGGGATGTTGGTTTGAGCTGATTTAAGCTGGTCCTTTGCTGGTTTAAGCTGGTCATGTGCTGGTCTTAAGCTGGTCCGACCAGCTTAAGACCAGCACATGACCAGCTAAGGACCGGCTTAAAACAGCAAAGGACCAGCATAAACCAGTATCCCAGCTTCAAAACATACCTAACCAGCATATGCTGTTTTTTTTTCAACAACACTGGTAGTAAATCAATATATTTGAATGATTTCTGAAGGATCATATGACTCTGAAAACTGGAGTAACAGCTGTTAAAAATTCTGATTTGCATCACTGAATTAAATTAAATTGTATTTTAAAGTAGCCTATATTAATTAGGTATTATAAATGTATATATGTTTATAACCTCTGGATGTTAACTTGAACGAATATTTAGTTTGAGTATTTGTGTACATTTTTCACAAGCTCTGAGAGAAAGTCCGCGGGCGCGGGCAGGAGTGGACACAAACATTGCGGGCGCGGGCGGGAGTGGAACACGCAGGTTGCAGGAGTGGGCGGTCCTGGTCAGAAATTCAGCGGGAGCGGGCGGGTGCGGGTTTAAGAAAACAGTCCCGCGCAGGGCTCTACTGCAAACGTTGAGCTTTTGTGTGTAGTAATCACTCTTCACTGATTTAACATGCTCACATAAAAAGCCCAGCAATGAGCATTAAATGCGCTTACAGTGGCAATAACCAGTGCTAGTGCTGAAGGGGACCACAGCCGCCCAGATTTAAGCAGGCTTGACAAGCATTAAGCAATAAACGTCTCTTTGCAGATGCTTGACTTGAATTGGTGTCACTCGCAGAGAACTTAATTTATAGAGGCAGTTATAGGATAGGCGGGAAGAGAAAACCTGAAGCGGAGAGAGAGAGAGGGTTTGGAAAAATGAGAGTGGGATGATAAAAGCTCTCTTCGGACGCGAGAAGCTTTCCCTGAGGACGTCAGGTAAATGTACTTTATGATTTCAGTTCAGCATGAAACTATTTTTCCTCTCACAACCTAGGTAAAAATTACAGAGAAAATGACCTCAATCTTGAAAAAATAAGGGTTCTTTAATGGCATTGAGGGTTCCATGAAGAACCTTTAACATCCATGAAACATTTGTATTCCACAAAAGGTTCTTTAGATTATTAAAATGTCCTTCACACTAATAAAAAATGGTTCGTTTTCACTGAAAGATTCTTTAGGGAACCCAAAATGGTGGTTCTATGCCATTGATGCAAAACCCCAATTTTTTAAAGAGTTTTTTTTTTTGGCAGACAATGAGAAATCTAATCCTAATTGATTTATATTATGTTTTCTCCTCATTTATTTTGACCTTTGTTGAATGCCGTAACTAAAGCTACAAAACAACAATTCCTTGTTTCGCTGCCTGTTGCAGCTTCATTATGGAACTTTTTGTCAACTTTGTGAGTAAAATAATAGTCTGTGGTTTTCTGTAGTCTGTGGTTTCTGTTAAATAACAACTATAATGGAATATTTGTTTTTTAATGTTGATTATAAATATTTTGTTCCTACATAAAACAGCTTATTTTGAATGGCCATCAGTGTAGAACGATGACTTATTCAGCCAGGTCAAGTAGTAATGACTATGATTGTCCCTTGGTCAGTGTTTTAGTATCATTGATATATATTGTAACATACTATTCTAGTTTTGTTAGTATTTTGAATTAAATTTTATTTCTCTATTTTTTTTAGTTTTCCTATTTTTTTTTTAAAGTTTGAGAATTTTTTTTCATTTTTAGTAGTTTTTTTTTAAAGTATAGGTTTCTGTATAGGTTTTATTAACTTTTTATAACTTAGTTTTAGTTTAGTGTTAGTACTTCAAGTTAAACTTTAAAGTCCATGTAAGGAGAATTCTGAGAATTGTTTCTAAACACATTATAAATGTTAGAAATGTATTGCTGAAACACATTACAACGACTCTGAAGTATGTAGTACTGAATTGTGGAGTTAAACCGTTTTTCACCAATTCTGTGTTCAGGATTTTTTTGGGCAGGGCTAAAATGGTGGCTCGATGATGCAATGGAGCCACCGAGGGTGGCCCCGCCCCTAACACTCTAATAACTACTAAAAGAACACTAAACAACAGAAAGAATACAGGTATGTTGAGAGGTCAAGTTCTTAGTTTGTCTTTTTGAATGTGTGTGATGTTAGATATACAGATTCTAGGCAGGGACGATTCTAGGATGAATGGATACCTGGGTCTTAGCCCAGAGACATCAACATGTGTCAGAATACATACAATTTAAAAACATGGAGAGTTCACAATTCGCATCTAAAAACTCATGGAGACGCGAGCTGTACCGCTTTCTCTTTTTTCAAAGCGCACGGGAGCTTGCGCTCTAATGGTGTCTGCCGTTGCTAAGCAACCATGAGCCGCGCTGGCCTTGAAGACGAGAAGGTTTCAACTCACTGCAGCGTGTTGCTGTCTATTTGAGCGGCACGTCTACAATTAACGAACTTGCACGCTCAAACATGTATGCCTGTATAAATCCAATTAAGCTACTAGAGGTAGCATCAGTAACATTCATTCAGGTTGTAGCGGTATTTGACAGTTGAGAGAGACGGATGGCCGTTTTCCAGCGAGTGGGCATGGTTTCAGCGCCGACAGCGGATACGCCCCCAGCGTTTGAGAGCAGAGAGTCCTGCTTATTTTTCAAATATTTTGATAACTTATTTTAGTTACTTGGCGGTTTTTTATCATTCAAATTTGGCTGGGTGGTTAATAACACATTTTTCTGTTGTATGACAAACTCAGAACAAATATTTTAAAATCGCTTTACACAGACTTTAAGAAAATGAGAAATGTTGTCTTGGCAACTAGCTGAAATAAAATAGATTAAATTTTTAAATTTTTTTTATTTTAGTTAATAATTGTATTTCAAGTAATGAAAATGGATTGATTGATTTGATTGATTGATTGATTGATTGATTGATTGTGGTTTTACTTTTAGTTTTAGTTAATGATGATAACCCTGCCCTTGGTCTGAACAAACAAAACCAAATTCATTATCATCAAAATGGAAAGAAGGGATTCAGAAAGCATATCAGAATATTGTGCAGCATATTGTGAGGCTGATTTTGCAGTAGAGACAGATGAAAAACGCTAGTGTACAGCTAACAGAGACTCAAGGGATTTCTTTCCCAAGAGCAGACAGAAAAGACTGTGCGAAGAAAGAGGGAGACAGACAGACAGGGTTTGCGCAGTCTGTTGGGATCTCTGGAGCAGTAAAACATGGTGATGTGTGGCAGCTGTTGATGTTGAGAAGGGCAGTGTTGTCTCCTTCTCTGGTTCATCTGTTTCATGACCAAATTCTTCCCCTGTTGTGTTTTTTGTAGCTGCAGCATTCCGGTGTCTGTTGCCATCAGCCGTCCTCTCCTGTCTGTCTCTGACGCTCTTCGTATCGCTGAGGCTTTGAAAGTTTCTGTGACTTTGCGTTGCTGTAAGTGAGCCGTCTTAGGCCGCTGTAATGATAGCCTATCCAGAGCCATCTGTCTTACATCTGCCAGCGCCGGCCCTTTGAGAGCCACGATGAATCAACACAATGATGGCAGAGTTTTGGGCTGCTGAGAAAACAAACAGGACATTTTTTTGAACATTCACAACCGATGGTGGATCCTGATATAGGCATCGAAACACTCAGGGACGATGCAGATCAGAGGTTCAGCTCACTATTGCACTTGAATTGTAAGGGAGTTGTGAACTACAGTAGCAACTTTTCTCATTATAGAAGGTTAAAAATACTATATGTAAATGTATATACAAAAATGTGTGCATCCTGTAGCTGTAAGAAGTTTTTCACTATTTTTAATTATCATTTTGCCTTCATTAGTCCATGGACCCTACAGAGGAGAAGCAGTTTGGAGAATAGATAGATAGATAGAGAGAGAGAGAGAGAGAGAGAGAGAGAGAGAGATGTGTTAATTTGTTATATTAAATATTATATATGTTAATTAAATTGAACCTTAGTGCAAAGTGTTGTGAAAGTGCATATTTTGAAATATTGTAATATTTTTAGTACGTGTGCATATGATATATTAAGTGATATAATTCATTCAATATATTATATATATTGAATATATGCTAATACTTTCCAGTAAGGTTCAGTTTAATTAAAATTAATTAACTATTTAAGGTACACTGAAAAAAAACTGATGTTGGAAAATTGCTAGGAATTTGGAAATTGCTAGTAAATTTCACAATTAATTACAAAGAAACAGCAAGTAAAACTAAAGAAAGAAAGAAAAACTAAAGTTGTCACGGTGCTGCTACTGTGGAGGAATGCGGAATGAGGAGACGAGGAGATTCAGCAATCATAACAGTCTTTTATTAAATCCAAAACAAGAAACAAGGAACGGGCAGGAACACACACGTAGCAGTGGGGTAGGACGTACAATACTGGACGCTAGAGACATGGAAACACAGGGCTTAAGAACACAGGAGTAAATTAGATAATTAATTAAACACAGCTGAAGACTAATGGAACTAAATGAGAACAGGAACAGGAAAAACCAAATAAGGACATGGAGGAAGCACATGGGGACATCACAACACAAGCCTGACATGACGCCCCCCTCCCTCCATACAACATCAAAGGGGTGGGAGGGTGGGCGCCTTAGAGATCCCTCGGGACAGGCTTGGATGGGACGGGATGCCTCCAAGGTGGACACAGATCCGGGCACTATGGCGGAGCAGGCAACTCGGGGAGCCATGGTGGATCAGGGAGCTCAGGGAACCATGGCAGTGCAGGGAGCTCAGGGAGCCATGGTGGAGCAGGGAGCTCAGGAGACCAAGGCGGATCAGGGAACTCAGGAGGCCATGGCAGAGCAGGGAATTCAGGAGGCCATGGCAGAGCAGGGGACTCAGGAGGCCATGGCGGAGCAGGGGACCAAGGTGGCCATGGCGGAGCAGGGGACTCAGGAGGCCATGGCGGAGCAGGGAGCTCAGGAGGTCATAGCGGGCCATAGCTCGACCCTCGGCCCGGCCACTCCGACCGGAACCCTACTAACCCAAAAAAAATCCTTGGCGGAATTTACGGGTTTCCTGGCTGGAATGGTCTCTTGAGGGCGCTCTGGAGGAGCGGGCACTGGAGCCCTCTCTGGGCTGGATCCGGAGACTGGAGCCCTCTCAGGGCTGGATTCGGGGACTGGAGCCCTCCGTGGGCTAAACTCAGGAACAGGAGCCCTCCGTGGGCTAAACTCAGGAACAGGAGCCCTCCTTGGGCTAAACTCAGGAACAGGAGCCCTCTGTGGGCTAAAATCAGGAACAGGAGCCCTCCTTGGGCTTAACAGGGAAACAGCAGCCCTCTTACGACTCTGGTCAGGGGCTAGAGCCATCTCTCGACTCTGGTCCGGGGCTACTTATGGAGCGGACTCCGGGGCTGGAGCAAACTCTGGAGCTGGAGCCGACACTGGAGTGAACTCAGGATGAGTGGGCACTGGAGGGTACTTTCGAGGAGCAGGCACCGGCTTAGGAGCGGCGGCCGGCGGGCTTGACTTGGGAGCGGCCAGCAGGCTTGACTGAAGAACGGCTAGCGGGCTTGACTGCGGAGCGGCCGGCAGGCTTAGGGGAGCCGCGGTCAGTGGGCTTGACTTCGGAGCGGCCGGCGGGCTTGATCGCGGAGCGGCCGGCAGACTTGACTTGGGATCGGCCGACGGGCTTAAGAGAGCCGCGGCCGGTGGACTTGACTGATGCACGGCTGGCAGACTTGACTGATGAACAGCCAGCAAACTTGACTTCGAAGCGGCCGGCGAAATTGACTGATGAACGGCTGACAGACTTGACTGATAAACGGCCGGCGAGACTGACAGCGGGCTGGTTCTGGCTTGAGACCGGTCACTCTCCAGACACCAGAGGATCCCTTCCCTCCAGCTTAGTCCCGTGGTGTCTGGGAGGTCCACGGGGCGATGGTAGTTGGCCCTGTGCCAGAACAGTGAGTTGATTGTGACGTCATCTAACGCCATCGGTGCGGCAAGCCCGCAGAACTCCCGGGCATACTCCACAAAGGGGAGATCTCTGCGGGCTAGGACGATGAATTTTGCGGCAACTACTTCCATGCCGCGGGGAGAAAACAGGAAAACAAAAAGACTTTCAAAGAACAAACAGAAACAAAACGGGGAGAACGGACGCCGCTTACTGAATTGGTCCAGTATTCTGTCAGGGTGCTGCTACTGTGGAGGAACGCGGAACGAGGAGACGAGGAGATTCAGCAATCATAATAGTCTTTATTAAATCCAAAACAAGGAACAAGAAATGGGCAGGAACACACACGTAGCAGTGGGGTAGGACGTACAATACCGGACACTGGAGACATGGAAACACAGGGCTTAAGAACACAGGAGTAAATTAGGTAATTAATTAAACACAGACTAATGGAACTAAATGAGAACAGGAACAGGAAAAACCAAATAAGGGCATGGAGGAAGCACATGGGGAGAACAACACAAGACATCACAAATGAATGTTAATTGTATACTATCACTTTTTATCCATTTAACACATCCTTGCTGATTAAAAGTATTAATTTCTTAAAAAAAAAAAAGAAATAAAAATGTACTGACACCAGACTTTTAAATAGTAGTGTATGTTTTAACACAAAATTTCTACTTTGAATAAACACTGTTCTTTTTAACTTTTTATTTATCAAAGAATTCTAAAAAAAAAAGTATCACAGGTCCCCCCCCCCCCCCCCCCCCCCCCCCAAAAAAAAAAAAATTAAACAGCACAACTGTTTCCAACACTGTCTATAAATCAGCATATTAAAATGATTTCTGAAGGATCATGTGACACTGAAGATTGGAGTAATGATGCTGAAAATTCAGCATGGCTTCACAGGAATACATTATATTTTAAAGTATATTAAAATAAAAAACTTTTATTTTAAATTGCAATAATATTTCACAAAATTACATTTTTTTTTCTGTATTTTTGATTGAATAAATGCAGCCTTAATGAGCTTCAGAAATGTCTTTAAAAAAACATTAAAAATCTTACTGATCCCAAACTTTTGAATGGCACTGTATATTAAAAAAAAATATTAAATCTTATAATATTACTATATATAAAATAATATTTTTATATTTTTTAAGTACTTGAGTAATGTGAGGTAATAAAAACTCTATGCACATTTATGAAATTATTTTGTTGTTTTAGTATCTGATTAAGTAAAGGAATTTTTCCAAAACAGATAATGACACAACCCAAGTTGTACGTGCAACTCCTCACTTTGTGAGTCTGTTCTGAGTTGTCAATTGAGGAGGACTAATATGCTACAATCTACACAATAAAGTGTCACAACGTTTTAGTGATTTTGCCCCATCAAACAACTTTCGACCAGCTTTTCTGTCCTTTGCTTCCAAGAGGATAGGTTACTGCCAGCAGGAGCTCTCTCTCCCTTCCTCAGTGTTAATTTCTCACCCACCACACCTGATAAATGAACAGCAGCTGTGTCCCAAATCCACAGGCAAATAAACCTGAATAAACACAAAGCTTGTCGTTTACACAGGTCGCTGTAATCCCATAATCCTTTGCATGCACGTCCTAACCTTCCCGCCGCCCCCAGCACTGCCAACTCCAATCGGTTGCTCACCCGTGTGGCACCCTGTTCAGAGGTGACCCCGACTATAATGGAAGCAGCTTACTGATGTCCAGAGGTGGAGAGGTGTAGGAGATTACACAGGCTTTAGTTTGTGATGTTCACTTGACATTACATACTCAATGCAAAGATTGTTTGAAGGAGTCAAAAGAATGATTGAGAGGGATGAGACTCTGATTACAGACAGTCTGACCGCTGTACTTACGTTTGGGTCAAACTTATTGAGTCCCACTGTACATTGTGATCATCTTTGAAACCGGGCCTTTTATGCTTATCTGTACTTTTTTTTTTTTTTGCACTTTTAACTCTAGATTCAGTTATTACTTTCTAAAAATTAAATCTATCTGTTTACATGTTTATTATTTATAGATGTATGAATTTATGAGTCTGTATATACATATACAGTAAAGTTTCAAACCACATTGAAATTTTGCAACTTTTCCTCATATATATTATAATTTTAACATATTTGAATCAATATTTTAATAAAAAAATGCATTTACATTTCTTAATATTTATGATTTAATTGTTTTTAATACATATCTTTTCATGGACATATGCAGTAAAGCCTGAAACCACATTGAAAATCTGGGACTACAAATTTATATTATGATGTTTTCTGATTTTGATCTTTATATTCTAAGCTTTGATTTGATCATTTAAACATAGAAAATAAGTTACAAATACATTTATACTTCTTAATCATTACAATTTAATTTAATAATTTTTTAAGACATGGCTTTTTTCATTGATAAATATGCAATTACAGTAAAGTCCTCATTAAAAATCTGCAACTTTTGTTTTTCATGTAAAAATGTAAATAACCGGAAAGCTTCAGTTTCAGGTATTTAAAAAGAAAAAATAAACTGGACAAAAAATGATTATTTAGTTGCTTTACTTTTTCTTGGTCTCAATCAAATGTAAGCAAATTAAAGCAAAAGTAGGACCAAATCAAAGTGTCCAAAGTTATTCTGTTAAATTATTGATTGAGTGATTTATATGTAAAACATGTTGAAATGAAACTCTTTTGCCTGTTTATTATTAGCTCATGAGTCTCTGAATGTCGCCCCCTTCAGGTGCGGTGGACCAAAACAGCAGGCAGCGCTTCTGACAAGTTCCAGGAGACGTCCATCTTCAACGAGACTCTACGGATCCCCAACATCCAGAGAGTGCAGGGCGGCCGCTACTACTGCAAAGCTGAGAACGGGGTGGGGGTGGCTGCCATCAAGTCCATTCGCGTAGATGTGCAGTGTAAGTGATAGGGCCACGATCCCTCCTCTTCCCAGCCTGATCCCTCCAGGATTTCCTGCAGGAGGTGAATCAGTGTGAACTCTCCAGAGCTCTATCTCTGTCCTAGTGCTGGATATTGGTGTGGGAGGTTATGGAAAACAGGAGGGGAAACGATGCTCAGTTGCGCTGCCAAGACAAAAGAGGAAACAAATTGTAGCACCCACCAGCTTTTGAGGAGATTTAATAAGTGGTGATTGATGGACATATGGGCTGCACTGGACAGATACACCTGGAGAGTTCGGGTGAATGAATTGGAAGGATCTCGAGTGAGAGTTGAAGCCATAGTTCAGGCAGGGTCACACTCTTTATGTGTGTAAGGGATTCCCTGCAGTGCTGCCCAGCGCCACTGACCCACTGTCCCATTGAGCCAAGGGTCAGGTCAGCGGCTACAGCCAGACCTCGCAAAAAAACACCTACCTACTGCCTCAGATCGAACTCACATTCAACACTAACAACTTTAAGGGGTATTCACTCAGAATTAGTTTTGAATTTTCTTTTTTAAATGCATTAAAATAAATCAAATATATTCAATTTATTAAACTGACTTCACAACCACGCAGGAGATTCGTTCTGCCTGGATCTCTTCCCAAATCATCTCTCCCTAACATTTTCGTCTCGTTTTCAAATTTCATTCATAGTTTTTGTCATTCAAAATTTTGTTGTTATCGTCTCGTTGAAAAAATGTATAAAAAACAAAAAAAAAGGTTAACACTGTTTGAGACCTTATTGAAAATCATTCAACACTAACAACCTTAATGGGTATTCACTCAGAACTAGTAATATATACAATTTATTAAAATGTATTAAAAAGTAATAAGCAAAACCTTATTTTATACATACATAATGATTAAAAAGTATATAATTACTTTTTATATTGTTTTTATATTTTTTGATACATACTGTATATAATTATATGCAGTCTATTAATATATATTTTTCATTAAAATAATATGCATCCTTTCATACACAATTTAAAAAAATAATAATTGTGGTCATTTTTATTGCTTTTTAAAAATCTTAAATATTGTTTATATATACAGTATATATGTCCAAAAACATAATTATTGTAATACATTTTTAGATTATTTATTATATAATTATTTATACTTATTTATAATTTTTATAATTTCAGTTTTTACATTCTCTCTCTGTCTCTCTCTAATTTACATTTACATTTTTTAATTAAAAATATTAAACAATTTACAAATTTTACATTAAGTATTTTTTAAAATAATTAATAACTTTAGATGTATATAATATAAATAAAAAATATATTAAAATACAAACTTCATGAAATATTCTCTAAAAAGTATGCATATACCATTTTGCTTAAAAGATTAAACACACATAATATATATTTGAAGTAAACAACAGCAGCAAAAAAAAAATTACAAAGGTCTCAAGATTCACTTTTATGAGGCTTGCTTCAGAAATAATGGACAGCAGAAAACAGCAGTCAAAATGCAGCTATTCAGTCAAAGATGTCCGTTTAATACATGTTAGGATAGAAAAACAAACAGTTAATTAAACAGACAATTAAAAGTGTGTTGGAATGCAAAAACACATTCTGTGTGAACCAGCCCTTATTCTTTCACCCTCACGGCTTTGCACGTCTCTGTTGAAACATTTTTTGTATGCTAAATTTACTTCCAGCCGCTAACACACAACAAGATTCAGTCAGCGATCTCCCTCTGCGATATTCGACCATCACACTTCCCCCATGGCCCCTCTTCGTCCCCCAGAGGATGGATGTGTTGTTCCATAGGGTTCCCCGGGGGCGGATGATAATTGTGTAGGAGGTAAACAGGGCAGGCTGACAGCTGCTCTGAGTGGAAGCACTCCTGACGGGTGATGCTTGTTCAATTTTCCCCCACTGGCTCGGCGCGGCTCTCCGGATGACTTTAGTACCACAACACCGGTAATTAGACTCAGCCAGACCAGAGCGGACCACCCACAACAAACACACACACAAAACATCCCCCCTCAATCTTCTACAGCACCAAACCCCATTACAGAGAGAAAAGAGAAGTAAGAGAGCAAGTGTGAGCTGTGAGGTGGAAAGGTGAGAGGTACAGAAGGTGTGAGAGATAAAGATAGATGAATTACGGAAGCGGGATTGAGAGGATGTTGGGAAAGGCATGACACTAAGAGCCTCGGAATGGCCTGATTCTTTTGTCGGGCTGAATAAAAGATCTGTGCTGCTTTTATAGCACAATGCCAGCGTTCACACACAGCCAAGCAGAGTTTTAAGAGTTATTTAGTTGGAAAATTGATGACAAATCTCCCTCTCTTTTTCCGTTCCCTCCTTTCCCGCTGAGGTCTCTATTGGTTCACGGCTACGGCCAGGGGAGTTTTGATGTGTTTTGTTAAAGGGACTTTGATATAACCAGTCACTGTTCCGTGTGTGCTGTGCTAAAGCTGTTTGCCTGATTTTATGTCAGCATATTTCATCTATTTAACCTCAGCCTGGCGCATGCTACAGAGCCAGACAGCCTTAGTTAACATCAAAGAGAGAGAGATGCAGGAGGAAGTGAGAGGTACAGAGCAGCGATGCACAAAACTACGTATTTTCAAAATGAACTAGTCTGCGGTTTGTCAGAATGATTATTCAACTAATTAGGTATAATTAGGCTGCTTTAGGGTTTTGCTTTCAAAAACAACTGGACGAAAGTGGTTTGAGGCATATGTTTAAAAGTAATATCTGTGAACTTGAACCGCAATTCTAATTACATATTTTCTTAATTTGTATTTTTGTCTTGTTTTACAGTAGAAATATGTAAACATCATTGAATAGGATATACGTGCTTAATATATTATGCAAAACTGCATAATGTATTAAGAAATGTATTTTCCCTTCTTCTTTACTATATTTTAACCTTATAACAAGAATATAAAAAATAGTTATTTTAATTAAAACAATTTTATTTTAAATTAAATGTAATTTTAAAAATATTGATGTTATTTTTTGTATATGAAATTATTGTTATTATTATAATTTTTATGATTATCTTTTTAGATTTGCACAACTTTTATATACTTTTTAAAATATTTTGTGATAAATGTAGTAATTTTAATAATTTAACAATTTTAATGAAATTTAATAATTTTATATTTCAAATATATATTCTTGTTATAAGAATGAGATAAAAAAATATCTCAGATAAAAATATCTCAGATAAAAATAACCTTTTTAGTATATTATGCAATTTTGTGTAATCTATTAAGTAAATATATCTTGTTCATATATGTATATGTATTTTTACTGGAAAAGAAGACAAAAATATTAATAATTAAAATATTGTAAACGTTGCATTGTGTTGCATGTTGAGGTAAAATATATTATTAAAATATTATTATTATTATTGTTATTATTATTGTTATTATTATTATTATTATTATTATTATTATTATAGAATAAACTTATTTAAAAATATGTATGAAAACAATACTTAATATATTATGCATTTTGGCTTCTTAAGTAAATATATCTTGTTTTAATGATGTTTAGAAAACTTGCTGATGAGCAAGACAAAAATATGGATAAAACTGGTAATGTAGTCAGGTGTTGGGCGACTAGTTGATGATCCTGACCAATCCTGTGCAGCTAATGCAGATATTGATGGGAACTGAGAAACCATTAAACACACACACACACACACACACACACACACACACATACACACTGTACAAATCGTATTTTCTATCGCCTTACACCAACCCTACACCTAAACCTACCCCTTACAGAAAATTTTCTGCATTTTTAAAATAAAAAAAATAAATAAAAAATTTAAAAAACTTTGTTTACTTTATTTTTATACCAGTTGGTATAAAATGAGGACGTCCCCAAAGGGAGGTTTTTGGAGATTTTGTCAGGTTTAGCTCACTTGTGGGTACAAATTTGTCCCCAAAATATGGTTAAGTAGGTGCACTTACACACACAGACTCATTAGGTGTTTTTTTGTGCGGGCAGGTCAGTCTTTGACCATGGCACTTTGGCCAGTGAGACAGTGGGTAACTGTTCTGGGTTCAGCGTGCCTCTACTTTAAGGATGGACTTGGTTCAGAGACCCAGTTCTCACCCTTTCATTCATTCAGTACAGTTCAGATCACATAATCCAGCACCAGGTAAGAAAGACAAAAACATGTGTGGAGCGGCTGGTTCTGTGAACTGTACACCAGACATATTTATTTCCTGCATAATGTTTTCCTTGACATTTCTTGTGTACATTTTCAGTATTTACATTTCATTCTGTCCAGATGGATTCAGTCAGGTATGTGGGCATAAGTCACTGAATCCTATGTGCATGTTTAAAGCAGATCACTTTAAATGAATAAACAGTGTCATACTGCTGTGATATTTCACAGTGTTATTTGTAATCACATTAAATGCAACAAGAATTATATGTAATATATTGAGTGTTTGTAGTAAGATAAGTCATTATTGCATTTTTGATGACATACAGTAAGCATTGTAGTCTTGAACAGTCACCACTGGCACAAATGTGTACAGTATATAGAATCACATAATCATTTTTTACTTACTCTTCTTTTCTCGTGAGTGCCACATTCTGAAGTATTTGAATAAGAGGTTATGAGCTAACACGTCCTGAAGATGCGAAATGCTTGCATTTGTTTCTTCCCAGAGGAGATTTTCATTGCTCAGTGGTTGCTCTTTCATACAGTACCTCAGGAGATGTGATGGTATTTTCAGGTTTTATTTAAGTATTGAATTTGTCTTAGATGTTTCTCCTAAAACTCCTTTAGAATTTAAAAAGTATAGATCTATTAAATGAATGTGGAAAATTTTGTCCTGGAGGAATTAGATGAGAAGTGTTTGAGCTCATATTGAGATCACTGACTTTTGTATCTTGTCAAATCTGAGCATAGTTTGAGACATTGAGATCTTTTCTTTACACTCTCATTCGAAAGTTTGGATTCAGTAATAATTTTTTTTTGTTTGTTTGTTTGTTTTCTAATAAATCAGTAGGATGCATTAAATTTATCAGAAGTGACTTCAAAGATATTTACAGCACAATATTACAATAGTTATTTATTTATTTATTTCTAATAAATGCTGTTCTTTTTTTAACTTTTTATTCATCAACATCAAAGTCTCCATAAAAGTATTCAGCATGCAGCAGAACTGCTTTTTAAAAATTAATATTGCTAATAATAAGAAATATTTCTTGAGCAGCAAGTCATGATATTAGAATGATTTCTGAAGGATCATGTGGCACTGAAAACTGGAGTAATGATGCTGAAAATTCAGCTGTTGCATCACAATCACATTTTAAAATATATTCAGATAGAAAACAGTTATTTACATTTTAATAATATTTCACAATATTACTATTTTTGCTGTATATTGGTGAGCAGAAGGGGCTCAAAAACATTAAAAAGTCTTACCGACCCCAAACTTTTGAACTGTAGTGTACATGAGACTTTTTTTTCCTCTCAGGAGAAAACTCTGAGAAGTAAGAGACTGCTCCATTTACCCTGCATTTAATCTCCTAGGAAAGATATGAAAGAAATCTAATTTATGATTTTTCTTTCCATGTGCATCAGTGTGTATTTGTGATATGGTCTCGTCCGTGTCCTGAGCTGTAGTGTGTTTGGTTGTGCTAGTTGAGTGTGTTTGGGCACAGACTCGTCTCCGCTCTGATTCTTCTTGAGTGTGTGTGTGTGTGTGTGTGAGCTGGCCTTCAGCCTGTCTGTGCGTGCCAGAGTCTGGCGTCACAATACAGTCCACAAAAAGCCCCTTGTGCTGAAGACACCAGAAGAGCACTGGAGGAGAATAAAAATGAACCAGTGACTCACACACACATTTAAAACAGGCCTGACACTATATACTAAATCTTACTGTGCTAATTGGAAAGTACAAGTACAAGAAAGTACAAGAATTCCTCTTTGTGTCATAGGAGTTTAAGAGCTTTCTATCTCTTTCTCTCTCGCTCGCTCTCTCTCTCTCTCTCTCTCACACACACACACAGACACTTCTGTGGTTATGGAGAAGGTACATTGTATTTGACCTTTGGGTTGTGATTGTGATGGGTAGTTGGCTAAAGGTGAGTCATTGTGCTTTCTTTAGGCCCAGACAGAAGTGTGTGTGTGTGCGTGTCAATACCCACATGTGGTTTTTCCTAAATGGCATTTTAGAGTGAAACCAAAATCAGTTAGTATATCATATCTTGTCTGTCTGTGTCATCAGAAAGTCTTTCAAAGGGCTCAATGTAAAGAAGAGGAGCGAATGAGAGGAAAGGGCAATGACAAAATGAAAGGAGATAAAGAAAATGTGGAAGAAAAGAAGAGATGATATAAAGGGAGAGGTACAAGAAAAGAGGAACTATGAAAGAGGAGAGAAAAAGTGGAATGGAGAGCTTGAGAAGAAAGACATGGTCATAATATTTGTCTTTTGATGAAAATGGTCCTTAAAGGGTTACTCCACCCCAAAATGAAAATTTTGTCATTAATCACTTACCCTCATGTCGTTCCAAACCCGTAAAAGCTTCGTTCATCTTCAGAACACAAATTAAGATTTTTTTTTTTTTTTTAGGCATTCTGACAGCTCTCTGGCACTCCCATAGACAGCAATGTAATTAACACGATCAACGTCCAGAAACGTAGCAAGGAGATCGGTAAAATAATCCATGTGACATCAGGGGTTCAACTATAATTTTACGAAGCTATGAGAATAATTTTTGTATGCAAAGAAAACAAAAATAATTATGACGAATTGTTGAATAAAGTCATTATTTTTGTTTTCTTTGAGTACAAAAAGTATTCTCGTAGCTTTGTAAAATTACGGTTGAACCCCTGATGTCACATGGATTATTTTACCGATCTCCTTGCTACGTTTCTGGACGTTGATCGTGTTAATTACATTGCTGTCTATGGAAGGGTCAGAGAGCTGTCAGAATGCATCAAAAAAATCTTAATTTGTGTTCCGAAGATGAACGAAGCTTTTGCGGGTTTGGAACGACATAGAGGTTTTCATTTTGGGGTGGAGTTTTTTTTTCATCCTTTCGTAATTCTAGTCAATTTTACTCTGATGAAATGTTATTTGATTTTAGTACAGCAACTTAGTTCAAGATCCCTTGTGCATTTGCGTCTTTTTGTGCAGATACAATTGTAATATTGTTTATATATTATATACACACAAATTTGTATTTTTTTAACATTACTGAAAGACGTCTCTTACAGTATTACGCTAGTCTTCAGTGTCTAATTTGCTGCTCAAGTAACATTTATTATTATTATTATTATCAGTTGTGCATATTTTTTTTTAGGATTTGTTGGTGAATAGAAAGATCAAAAGGACAGTGTTTATTTTGTAACATTATAAATGTCTTTACTGTCTCTTTTGGTCAGTTTAATGCATTCAGTTTACCAGTGTTCTTTTACTGAATTAGCTCAAGCTAATTGAATTATTTCAAACAATTATATTCTTGACATTTTTTTCTCTTCTAGAAAACATTGCTAGCGCATAAACATTAATATCTTGCAGTGTTGTTTTTCCTCATATTTTTGTCAGTAGCATTGACCATGTTTAATTATTGTCACAATACATATTTTTAGACTTTGTTATAGAATCAAAACAGCCTTTGTTAACAAATAGTTTTGTCTGTAATACTGTTGATCTGATTAAGACTGGATGAAAGGACAGGAGAGGCAGAGGAAAGAATGAGAGGAGAGAAGCAGCAGAGAGGAGATGGAGGTGATGACGAGGGTCCAGTTCAAGACGTTACAGACCTGCACACTACTGGCAGGACATCTCCTTGAGCTTCGGGAGGTAGAGCAAATTAGACAGTGATAGCAGAAGGTGAGAGACGAACAGAGGAACATGTTCATTCTTCTCCTTTGATGAGTTTAGCAGAGATCATGTCGCACTCTGACCTAAGATGAGCTTCTTACAATAAAGCTCCTTATCCATGTCTTTGTTCTCTGGCTTGACTCACATCCTGTTCAGAAATGATTTTTTTATGTTTTTGAAAGAAGTCTCTTTTGCTCACTAAGGCTGCATTTATTTGATCAAAAATCCAGTAAAAACAGTATTATTGTGAAATATTATTACAATTTAAATTAACTGTTTTCTATTTCCATAAATTTTAAAAAGTAATTTATTCTTGTGATCAAAGCTGAATTTTCAGCATAATTACTCCAGTCTTCAGTGTCACATGATCCTTCAGAAATCATTCTGATATTCTGATTTGCTGCTCAAGAAACATTTCTTACCATTAACATGTTGAAAACCGTTGTGCTGCTTAATATTTTTGCGGAAACCATGAAACATTTTATTTTTTCAGGATTCTTTAATGAATTGAAAGTTCAAAAGAATGACATTTACTTGAAATAGAGATCATTTGTAACATTATATCTTTACTGTCACTTTTGATCAGTTTAATGCATCCTATTAATTTATAAAAAAAAAAAAAAAAAAAAAAAAGAAAATTACACTGACCCCAAACTGCACTGATTAGTTGACTTCACGTCTTTGTTCTCTGGCTCGACTCATCATCTCAAAAGCCTCTCATCTCGTCAAACAGTTGTACTAAGCAAAGTCTTCTTCTAATTGGCTGATTTGGGTTGATGATGTTCCCGCCCCCTCACCCTTGTCTTTGATGATGTCACCTGAAGGCATGGCCCCCCGCTCTTAAACGCTGCCTCCCTCCCTTGCGGAGCTGCCACGCCACGCCTCGGCTTCCGCCTCACGCTTGACAGCAGGCTGCTGGATGAAAGAGAATGCTTCACACCGCATGAAAATTTCATACAGCTCTAATAAATATCTGCAGGCGGTCTAACAGCCACGCGCTCCTGTTGAAATGTGTGCTGGCTCGCGCGCGGATTTCCCCAAACCTGGCGTGAAGCGTTGGAAGAGAGAGCTTTAGTTTATCATTAAGATCATTTGGTGTAGAGCGAATATAGAGAGACTTTTTAAGGTGTCTAAACTGCTCATTTGTGTCTTTTTAAGTAAAACTGATTTGGTGGAAGTCACCCGAAGGGCAGGAGAGATTTCAAAAGTGAAAAAGCGAGTTAAAGCGATGGTGCTTCATCTGTAGTGGGTTTCGTTCAACTTTGTATTGAATAAACATTAGCAAGAGCTTCAAATGAGCGTTATACACTGAGACATGGTTTAGTTTGTTCATTTGCAAGAAGTTTCAGGCTGAAATTAGATTGTCAGGGAGAAGAGGGATAGTCAAAATGCTATTATATGAAAACTGAGTAAGAGAAAAACAACAAGAAAAGAAAATAATATACTTTTTGTCCTTCTAGACCAGAGTTTATCAGAGTTTTTTTTCCAACTTTTAGCAAATTCCTAATACTGTAAAAATGATAGATTTTATTGGTAATAGGCTATATCCAGGTGAATTTTATTTTATTTTATTTTATTTATTTTATCTTTTATATAATGATATGATCATTTGCCATATATTTTGTTGATCTGCGGTAAAATATTTGTTCCATTTCTGCTCTTGGGAAAAGTTTCAGGATTTTCAGCCCTGAAAAGCAGTAAATCCATTATCAAACACTTCTTCTCTTTTTATTTTTGCCTTTATATGTTAATATGTAATAGGAGAGGCTTCTTCTGCCTTAGAGTTAAAAAGATCCTTTTAAGTGCTCTGGCTTTATTCCCAAAAAAAAACATAAAAAATAAAAAAAAAAACTTTCTATTAGATGACTATTCTAAGGCTCTGTCTTCTTTCAGTAGACTTTGAGATTATTTTAATGGCAAAAGTTTGAGTATTTTTATAAGTAAATAAAACCATTAAAGTGTTTCTATTCTATTCTATTCTATTCTATTCTATTCTATTCTATTCTAGGGATGTGCGCTATGACTAATTTGACTGTCGTTTAAATGGAAGTTTTGTATCCGACTAGTCGATTAGTCTAAAAGCTAGAAACCCCCAAAAAATTGCAAAAGAAAAAAAACTGTACGTGTGTCTATTTAACAGCCTACACTTGAAATACTAAATCTTTGAATCACACAGTCAAATCCCTCAATGAATTCTGCTAAAAATAGGTCACGATTATGCCATATGCTTGCCTCGCGTTATCATCATTTGATTTTAGGCGGTCCTTAAACAGAGAAAAAAGAAAGGGCATACACTCAACATAAACCAGTGCATAGCTTATTCATTCAGATCGGCTGGAGCAATGCAGAAATGGAAAATCAATCAATAGACTGACAGAATTCTTAATTTTCATATAACGTTAGCCAACATATTAAAACACAAGTCAAAAACAATAGGAAAGTTTATCAAGGAATAGCATTAAAACGGTTTTTAAAAATGTACTTCATGTTGGCTATATTGTCTAAAAACAAAACAATGCTAGTTTTACTTACTCAGACCATGCACATTTGTTCAGTGAATTTAACATGTTAACGTGGTCTAAAAGATGGGACTAGAGGTGATTCTGCACTTGGAAAAAAAAAAAAAGTGCTCAGCAGGAACTGGTCACAGGCACGCAGAGAGATAACTACAAGCAAGCAGACAGTTTCGAAAAGAGCCTGGAAATCCTGCACCACCACCGAAGTGGGTTTTCGTTATGAAGAATAGACGGCGTGGATGGGATCGCGGACCACAGCGGCGGGTTGTAGTGTATGACGTGATTGACATTTGCTGGCTTTGGCTAGCCTCCAAGCTAACGCATACATGCATGTATTGAATATGATTACGCATCGCTCCAGTAGAGTTATTGTAAGCCAATTTGACATTACACAGTTTACACAAAACGTTTCTATTTCCTTCTAATTCAAAATAATCTCACACCTTGCTGGTCTTTCGTGTGGTCATTTTTGAGCTCGCCGCAACTGACATGAAGAAAACGCATGCGAGGTCTGAGGTGAAAATGTAGTTTCCGCCCAGATACGCATTAAAAATATTTAAATATTTTGATATGTATTCTTTTTCAAAAGTTTTATTTTAACTTGTCATTTAAAATGTTTTAAATGTAACGTTAAAATGATGGCAATTTGAATGATAAAATCATGTTTTTTTTTTTTTTTTCTGTCATGTAATCGACTATTGTTTTCAGTGTCGACTAGCAGGAGCTGTACCATTTAGTCAACTAGTCGACTACACCTGCACATCCCTATTCTATTCTATTCTATTCTATTAAGGAGGATGGCAGTATGATAGGAAAATTTGCCATTTATTTATGTGATCTGCATTTGAAAACCTATACTGTTTCGGCCATTGAGATGGTGACAGAGCTTTTAAAAGTCATTCTCTCTCTTTTTCCCTAACTTGTTTCTCTCCTAAACTCCCTCTATCTCTCTGTGCTGTTTAAACCTTGTTATTCAGACTTGGATTGTGTCTACAAAGCCCCAAAGCCACAGGAAACGAATGTGACAAGGCCTCTGCCTCTCTGCTCTTCCTCTATTCTCTAGCTCACTCTCATTCTCAATAAATCCTCCGACCTTCTGCTCTTTTGCCATTTAAAGTAACACAGCAGCAGAAAAGGAGCAGATCTGCTAGTGCTATTGTTCGGAAAAATATACAGGTGCATCTCAATAAATTAGAATGTCGTGGAAAAGTTCATTTATTTCAGTAATTCAACTCAAATTGTGAAACTTGTGTATTAAATAAATTCAATGCACACAAACTGAAGTAGTTTAAGTCTTTGGTTCTTTTAATTGTGATGATTTTGGCTCACATTTAACAAAAACCCACCAATTCACTATCTCAACAAATTAGAATATGGTGACATGCCAATCAGCTAATCAACTCAAAACATCTGCAAAGGTTTCCTGAGCCTTCAAAATGGTCTCTCAGTTTGTTTCACTAGGTTACACAATTATGGGGAAGACTGCTGATCTGACAGTTGTCCAGAAGACAATCATTGACACCCTTCACAAGGAGGGTAAGCCACAAACATTCATTGCCAAAGAAGCTGGCTGTTCACAGAGTGCTGCATGTTAACAGAAAGTTGAGTGGAAGGAAAAAGTGTGGAAGAAAAAGATGCACAACCAACCGAGAGAACCGCAGCCTTATGAGGATTGTCAAGCAAAATTGATTCAAGAATTTGGGTGAACTTCACAAGGAATGGACTGAGGCTGGGGTCAAGGCATCAAGAGCCACCACACACAGACCTGTCAAGGAATTTGGCTACAGTTGTCGTATTCCTCTTGTTAAGCCACTCCTAAACCACAGACAACATCAGCGTCTTACCTGGGCTAAGGAGAAGAAGAACTGGACTGTTGCCCAGTGGTCCAAAGTCCTATTTTCAGATGAGAGCAAGTTTTGTATTTCATTTGGAAACCAAGGTCCTAGAATCTGGAGGAAGGGTGGAGAAGTTCATAGGCCAAGTTGGTCGAAGTCCAGTGTTAAGTTTCCACAGTCTGTGATGATTTGGGGTGCAATGTCATCTGCTGGTGTTGGTCCATTGTGTTTTTTGAAAACCAAAGTCACTGCACCCGTTTACCAAGAAATTTTGGAGCACTTCATGCTTCCTTCTGCTGACCAGCTTTTTAAAGATACTGATTTCATTTTCCAGCAGGATTTGGCACCTGCCCACACTGCCAAAAGCACCAAAAGTTGGTTAAATGACCATGGTGTTGGTGTGCTTGACTGGCCAGCAAACTCACCAGACCTGAACCCCATAGAGAATATATGGGGTATTGTCAAGAGGAAAATGAGAAACAAGAGACCAAAAAATGCAGATGAGCTGAAGGCCACTGTCAAAGAAACCTGGGCTGCCACGCCGAATTGAGGCAGTAATTAAAGCAAAAGGAGCCCCTATCAAGTATTGAGTACATATACAGTAAATGAACATACTTTCCAGAAGGCCAACAATTCACTAAAAATGTTTTTTTTTTTTTTTTATTGGTCTTATGAAGTATTCTTATTTGTTGAGATAGTGAATTGGTGGGTTTTTGTTAAATGTGAGCCAAAATCATCACAATTAAAAGAACCAAAGACTTAAACTACTTCAGTCTGTGTGCACTGAATTTATTTAATACACAAGTTTCACAATTTGAGTTAAATTACTAAAATAAATGAACTTTTCCACGACATTCTAATTTATTGAGATGCACCTGTATATTTAATATATATAGATGTGAGCTTAATAAAGTCTAAAATCTGATCAGTTATGAAAAGATATTAGGCTTTGAAATTATGAAAATAACATGAAATGACTTTTTCAGATAGCAAATAATTTTTGAAGAGCTGGAATTGTACTAAGTCTGAAAAGCCAGCCCAGCCATTATGTTTAAAGGAGTAGTTCACTTGCAATTTTTTGTCTTTAATTTAGTCATCAAACTAATTTTTTTTCTTCAGGTACACACAGAATGAGATTTTGGCCAGAATGTTTCTAATTTGCATTTGTAATTTATACTTTCAAGCACTAAAAGAGACAAAAGAGCATAATCTTTTAAAATTGCACACAAGCACAAATGACATTTGTTAGATTTTTAGTAAATAATGACTTCTCTTTTTTTTAACATTTGATTTCAACATGAGGGTCAGTAAATGACATTAAAAGTTTTATTTTTTGGCTGAACTATTTCTTTAACATCTGCAAAAGCTTCATATCATCTCAAGGAATAGCAATCCTACTTCTAAAAGAGAGTAACACTCGCTGGGAATGAGAATACCTGTGG
The DNA here is from genome assembly GCA_039654775.1 of Spinibarbus caldwelli. Classification (NCBI taxonomy): domain Eukaryota; kingdom Metazoa; phylum Chordata; class Actinopteri; order Cypriniformes; family Cyprinidae; genus Spinibarbus; species Spinibarbus caldwelli. The sequence goes on from CM077243.1 coordinate 5,428,183, forward strand.
ATCTCAGGGAATTCTCAGCATTTTCCCTTTCTCAAGCCGAAACATTATTACTTCTCACAGAAGCCGATATGCTATCAGTGAGGGATATCAGTCCTTGCATCAACTCATTTAGTCTCTTATTCTTATTCAGATGAACTCTCAGATCCACATCAACATCTCGCACACCACATACGCTCACTGTGTGCTTTGTAAAGATGGTTAATAACTTTCTATCAGCTTTCATATATTTTTGCAGACGCATGTCTTATTGAAATGTGAAATGGGGAGCTGTAATAGGAGAGACACTCTTGAATGGAACAGACCACCTTCTGCCTTAGCTTTAAAAAGATGCTTTTGAGTGCTCTGGCTTCATTCAGCAAAAAGGTACAAAATAAAATAAATAAAAAAATTTAGTTTCTCTTTCTATTAGATATGTCTTCTCTCAGTAGGATTTGAGATACTTTTAATGGGAAAAGTTTCAGCATTTTCAGCTTTGAAAAAGCATTGAAACAATTTTTATACATTTTCTCTTGTTTTTTTTTTAATTTATTATTATTATTTTTAATAATATTAATTATTATTATTTAATATTTTTTTGTTTTGTTGTACTGTTGTTATTTTGTTTTATATTGTTTTATTTTATTTTTTTTAATTTTAGTTTTATTGGTGAAAAATGTTTTGAAAATTATTTCTGTTTCTATTTATTAATTTTTATTTAGTATTTTATTTTGTTATTTTGTATTTTATTTTTTATTTTGTTACTACATTTTATGTTATGTTTTATTTTTTATTTCATTTTATTTTGGTATTGTTTGATTGGTTGAAAAAATGTTTTCAAACAAATTTACTCTTGATTTTCTATTTATCTTTTTAAAATGATTTTGTACTTTATTGTTAATTTTGTTTTATTTTATTTTATTTTAATTTGTTTTGTTTTGTGTTGTTTTATTTTATTTTTTTATTTTTGTTTTATTGGTGAAAAATATTTTTGAAATTATTTCTATTTTTATTTATTTATTTTTTATTTAGTATTTGATTTTGTTATTTTGTACTTTATTATTTATTTTGTTGCTATATTTTATTATGTTATGTTTTATTTTTTATTTCATTTTATTTTGGTATTGTTTTATTGGTTCTTTATTTTCGATTTCTCTTTTTAAAATGATTTTTTACTTTACTGTTTATTTTATTTTATTTTATTTTATTTTATTTTATTTTTGTTGTTTGTGCTTTATCTGCATGACAAAGCAGTCACATATATTTTCCGATGTTTGAAAGGTTTGGCTAGTTAGCGCAAATTTTTTTTTCTTCTCATGAATTTATATAAACTTCATGAATTTTTCCAGGGAGCGCAGCTTTGTCTGAATTCTGTGTTGTTTATATTGCAGGTGCAGCCTTTATCTCATGGCAGCTTTCTGTGCTTCTGTCTCTGCTAGCGTGTTTCTGTTAGTTAGGTCTTGTTCTATGAGTCTCTACTTGTCAGAGTTCTTCTGGCTTTTCTATCGGTCACATGTAGCTTGACATGCACATATAAAAACATGCTCTGAAGCTGCACTCCTGCTTCAAATGCGGAGACGGTTTGCTCTTGGTGTAAATGTCAAACATTTCCCGGTCTGAATGTGTGCGGAACATGATAAAGCCAGGCTTCCACAGATGACAATCGCCAGGTGACACACAATGGTATAAATCCTCTGATTCAAATCCTAGTGCTGGCTGCTGCCTACATAGGTGGCATCTTAATGGAAATGGAATCTTGTAAATGATTTAGAACATTCTATATAGCTAACACTGGTAGTAACTTAATACAAATAGTGTTGCTGGTAGTAACTTAATACAAATAGTGTTAAGTACATGGAGGGCTTGATTTGCAATTGATTTTAATACAGGATGAGTAACAACATACAGAGTACATGCAAATACTGGCTTAAACCATGCAGTTTTAATTAGACTGAAATACTTTTTTTTTTTCAGTAAGTGAATTGTATTTCAGCAATCAATCAAAATTTATCTTTATCACTTCACCTGTAAACTTGGATGGATTTTTTTTTTTTTCTGCTGAGCTTGTTGCAATTCTTGGATTGCCTCGTCAGTGAGGGATACATATGTGACTACCTTAGAATCTGGCAAGAAGAAAGCATCTTAGAAGGCAGCATATTCATGCCTACATAGCCAGCTCACTAAGTTTTGGAACAAGGCCAAAGTGTAATTTTTTTCATCGTACTGTAATGTATGAGCTAACACAGCTGTAAATTCACAGGCGGCCGTTAACGATTCACGAGGCTGTATTTTGTGACAGTTTGTAAGGTGACAGAGGTGATAAAATAGCATTTATAAATGATAAATGGGTATTTGGTGTCAGTGCTCACCTCAGTGATGATGTTAGGCAACACACACACACACACACACACTCATTTTCCCTCATTTTTACGGTTTAATCTATAGCATAAACATACAGCAGTTTTTATTGATTCTGTTTTAGAATAAATGTATACCTTATTTCAATCCTTTTTTAGTTTTAATTTAGAGAAAATTTTGTCATACTTAGCAGTGTTAACAACACTGCTTTCAAATGTGAGAGGTCAGTAAGATTTGTAAGATCAGTTAGAAATTAATACTTTGATTCAGCAAAGATGCATTAAATTGATCAAAAGTGGCATTTTTTAAAAGAGATGCTATTCTTTTGAACTTTCTATTCATCAAAGAATTTTGACAAAAAATTCCACAAAATATCAGCAGCACAACTGTTTTCAACATTGAAAAAAATAATAAGAAATGTTTCTTCAGCATCAAATCAGCATATTAGAATGATTTCTGAAGGATCATGTGACACTAAGACCGGAGCTTTGAAAAAATCAGCTTTGAAACTTCAGGAATAAATTACGTTTTAAAATATTTTAAAATAGAAAGCAGATGTTTTAAATTGTAATAATATTTCAGTGCTACTGGATCACTGAGTCTGCTAATTGAACAAAGAATCAGTCAGATTCACAAATGAATCATTCACTCAAGTTTGCGAACGGAATCAAACGATTCACCAAAGATCTGACTTACACGACTTAATAAAGCCCGTTCAGCCTGTTCCTCAGTTCCTCTAATGTATCTGTTATATTCTTCCACACTTTGTGTTTATTCTTGTGAACCGTTCCATTAACTTAGCAGCAGAGTGACACATAAAGTTTGACTTCACGTGCATGTATATGCATATATGTGCTGGAGCTCCTGTCTGTTTTTGAATGCAGGGTAATGTGTGAGTGGTCGGCGATGCGTGTCTCTGCATGTATCTGTTTGTGATGTATTTACGTGGATGTGTGTTGCTCTAGCCTGATTCCTTTAATCCCCAGACTAAATAGGGCTGAGATTTATAACGGTGGGCTGTAATGAGACATTGATCGCATTGAGAATAGGCCATTTAGTGTCCACACTGCAGTATATGAGCCTCTCTCTGACGGACCCTAGAGTCCTGTGTGGGGGTGGAGGTGGCGGACACAGACACAGTCGGCTTTGTCTGCTATCAATAGGACATGTGTACTGTCCTGGGGGGTGTCACTCCGATGAAGCTTTTTTTTTTTTTTTTTTTTCTCAAAGAACTACAGTTGTGAGTGACAGTCCATCCAACATGATTGGTTATGACGCTTTGGTTATAACACTTTAGATCATGTGTTCTTTATTTGGATCTACAGAAATCTTGTTTATCTGTATTTTGATATATTTTATTCAGTTTTTAAAATGTATTTTATTTTGTACTTTGTGTTCTTTTCTTGGATCTAGAGAAATCTTGTCCATCTGTAGCTTGATATGTTTTGTTTTATTTTTATTTTATTTTGTACTTTGTGCTCTTTGCTTAGATCTAGAAAAATCTTGTCCACCTTTATTATATTTTATTTTATTTTATTTTGTTTTATTTTATTTTTTGTTTTTATTTTTAGTTTTTAGTTTTTATTTTATTATTATTATTATTATTATTATTTTAGTACAAAAAATCGTCTCCATCTGTCTTTTTATTTTATTTTATTTTATCATTTACATTTACAGTTACATTGAATCATTAGCAGACACTTTTTTTTTTTAATCCAAAGCGGCTTACAAATGAAGACAATAGAAGTAAATTTAAATGTAAAATTTAAAACTTATTTTACTTTGTTTTACTTTGTGTTCTTTTCTTGGATCTAGAGAAATCTTTTTATTACTTTATTTTAAAATATATTTTATTTCACTTTTTTGTTTTGGTTTTGTACTTTTTTGTTCTTCTCTCAGATCTACAAAATGATCGTCTGTCTGTATCTTGATATCTCTAATATGAAGTTTTATGAATATGAAGTATTAAGCAGAGACGGTTGTTTTAGATGTTTTGTTCATTTGAATTTAAAGTTAATCTCATAGTTAGATCTTGGCAAACTGTCAAATTGCTTTATGTTCTCTCAGATCTAGATAATTCTCAATTGTCTGTATCTTGATATCTCAAATATTTAATATAAAGTATTATATTAAGGCACCGCACTACACATTTTTTTGTGCCATGAGTTGTTTTTGTTAATTGTAGTTTTTAAAGTGAATTTTCATAGTTATAGCTTGGTAAACTGTCAAATTAGCTCTAGTTCTAGTTCCCATTCATATTCATCTGCATTCATCTGCTGTCAGATATGGTGACAGCTATAGACAGAAGAAACTTTTAGGCTAAATTGTATGTTCTGTTTTTTTTTTTTTTTGTTTTTACATACGCTTTCAGACTATTTTATTAATGCCTTTTTGCTGGATATGACAGAAAATTGATTTTGAAAGAACTGAAATTAATATTCTTTTGAATTCTTGTACTGAGAATTTATCTTATTAAATTTAAGAGTCTAATTGTAAGCCAAGTTTAGTTTTACCATCACTGGTTCATACTGTAGTTATGGACTTTATTCCTTTTTTCTCATTGGCTCATTTACCTTGATGTGATCAGGATTTGACCCAGCAGCTCTCTGGATCATGAAGACCTTGATCACTAAAACCATCATCGTCTCAACTGAGGCGTGACAGCAGGAGAATAATAGAGTTTGGAGACTCTCTTCAGTCGTCAGGCTAATCTGAGATAGGCCTATTGTATCACATTTGGGCTAATTAGTGCTGTGTTTATTCCAAACCCCTCGATACTAAGAAAGTCGACCTTGGAATTATTTCTAGATATTGCACAAAAGAGGCTTGGCTGCTTTGGGCCTCCCTCTCTCATTTTCTCTGGCTTTCTCATGATTTTACATGCTTCAGATGCATTATTTTAGCCCTCAAGCTCTGGAAAGAATAGACCCTTTCCTATGACATTAGCCCAGGTTGTTGAATGAAATGTGCTTGTTAAACAACAGTACAAGCAACATGTTGCAGCTAGAAGAGTTTTCATCAGGCTGTGGATAGCTGAAAACATGTCACATTCTTAACATGTTAAACATTTAATGGCAAGTGTCCATTTTAAAATTTCTTACAGTAAATGTAGTCTATGCTGGATAGAACATGAAAAGAGCATATAGGAACATGACATAGATATACAACAGGTTTTGAAACAGAGACTCAAATAAACATTCTAATCACATTCAATTATAGAAAAGGTGAGAACTCGTCCCATAATCCACACCTTGGTGAACACTCTTCTAGGTGCATTGTGTTTGTTGTGGTTTTTAATTTTATGGGTCTTGTTACACTCCACATGATTTTTTTTTTTGTATTTTTAATTTATTCTGAGTTATTTTCTTTTTTTTACTAATACAATGTCATGCTTTTTATTATTTCTTTTACTATTTTATACCTAATTTATTGTATGCTTTATTACTTCTTAATTTTCTTATTTTACTTAAGAAATAATATTTTGTATTTTTTTTTTTTTTATTTTGTTTTATTTTATTTTAGCAGTGTGTGTTAGGCTGGTGTACAATCTTGTAAACAGTTTCTAAATTTGAATTTATACAGCAAGCTGTCACACATTGGAGGGAGAGGTACACGAAGGTGAGTATAGTAAGAGCTTCTTTATTAAACAAACTGAAGGCAACGTCAAAAGATAAGTGCAATAACTCCGAGTTCAATGAAGCTCAATAAACTGAGGAATTAGCAGTCCTTATCTTTCTCTTTTAGGAGAATCAACTGGAGGAAGCCATTCACAGAGCCACAGGGATCCAACAGGTAAGTGACAAGACAGACGACGAGCTTGCAACCTCGAGACCAAACAATGAGCGTGTGGATGGAGTGTTGTCTTATAGTGAGCTTAATTGGCAGCAACAGGTGAGGAGGATTCCCTGATAGAGGTCAGGTGTGAGTAATTATGACGGAATGCAGGTGAGTGGCAAGAGGGATGCTGGGAAATGCAGTGCAGCTCGACTGGTGACTGTGACAGTAACCCCCCCTCGAAGGAGCAGCTTCCAGATGCTCCAACAACAACAACAACAACAACAACAACAACAACAACAACAACAACACAGTCCTGGAGAGAGGCGGAGCAGTGGAGGAACCAGGGGGGACAGAGTGCCCGGTCCATGCAACGGAGATCCAGAGGAGGAAGATGGAGCAGGAATTCCGCCAGGGTGGAACAGATGAAGCCGAAGCCCACCAGGGTGGAACTGAAGCCCACCAGGGCGGAGCAGACGAAGCTGAAGCCCACTAGGGTGGAACTGAAGCCCACCAGGGCAGAGCAGACGAAGCTGAAGCCCACCAGGGCGGAGCAGATGAAGCTGAAGCCCACCAGGGTGGAACTGAAACTCACCAGGGTGGAGCAGATGAAGCTGAAACATAGGGCATACAGATTACCAATAACCACTACAACTGCGACAGGGTAGGCAGTGGGTTCACAGACGACCGCCCTGGCCATGGCAGGACATTCCAGGGGTTCCTGAAGCAAGCATTAGCACAAACTCATGAACTGGAACTGGCTCTGGAGCAGAGATCTTGGGATCTGAGGCCCTCCCTGGGCCAGTCGTGGGAACAGCAACCCTTCCAGGGCTTAACTTGGGAACAGGATGCATTTGAAAGCGCATTTGAGGGCGCTCCTCCAGAGCGGGCACTTGAGGGCGCTCTGGAGGAGCGGAGCTGGCTGAGACCAGCAAAGACGAAGGAGGATTGGAATTAGGATCTGTGGCTCTCCCTGGGCTCAACGGGGAATCATGTGTCCTCCCTGGGCTCAACGGGGAACTGGATCCACTGGAACTGGGAACGGCACTCCTGGCCGAAATTGGGGAACTGGATCCACTGGAACTGGGATCTGCAGCTCTCTCGGGGGTAAATGTAAGAACTGGAACCTCCTCGGGCTAAACTGAGGAACTGGAGCCCTCCGTGGGCTCAACAGGAGATCAGGAGCCCTCCCTGGGCTCAACTGGGGATCAGGAGCCCTTCCTGGGCTCAACTGGGGATCAGGAGCCCTCTGTGGGCTGAACTGGGGATCAGGAGCCCTCCGTGGGCTGAACTGGGGATCAGGAGCCCTCCGTGGGCTGAACTGGGGATCAGGAGCCCTCCGTGGGCTGAACTCAGGAACTGGGTTGTGCTTATGCGGAGCAGACACTGGAAGGCTCTCTCGAGGAGCAAGCACAGCAAAATGCGTACGTGGAGTAGGCACTGGAAGGGGCTCTCGAGGAGCAGGCACAGCAAAATGCGTACGTGGAGTAGGCACTGGAAGGGGGCCTCGAGGAGCAGGCACAGCAAAGCGCTTTCGAGGAGCAGGCACTGGAGCGTACTCAAGGGCTGAAGCCAACACTGGGCTCTGGTCAGGGGCTGGAGCCTGCACTGGGCTCTGGTCAGGGGCTGGAGCCTGCACCGGAGCGCGCTCTAGGGCTGAAACGAGGGCTGAGAGCAGTTCTTTTCTCCTCTTATTCCTTTTCTGGTTCACAGTGAGGGAGGCTGCTGCTGACTGCTGAGGGCTTGAGTGAGTGACGCCCAGCGAACTTGACTCAGGAGCGGCCGGCGGGCGCAACTTAGGGACGACCGGCGGTTCGGGGCTTGAGAGTGAGGCGGCCGCAGGTTCTGGGCTGAGGACTGGATTGGTACGGGGAGCTGGAAACGGAGAGTGGCAGGCAGATTTCATTGCTGACCGAACAGATGTTGTAGCGGGGTCCGCAACCTTAGCCCCCAGGTCGGTGCTGTTAGAAACCCACTTCTAAGGACAGGTGTGGTCAGGACCACTGGCCAGGCATGTGGAGGATCTCAGCATGGGGTGAGCCGGCGAGGCCCAGTTGTTCTCAGAAGGGGCTGGAGCCCCCAGTCTCTTCCTCCGCATTCTCCTCTTTAGAGCTGAGGAGAGGGAGATGTCTGACGGGCTTGACAGCGGAGAGGCCGGCGGGCTTGAGTCAGCGGCGGCCGGCGTTTCTGGGCTGAGGATTGGGATGGTTCTGGGAGCTGGACATGGAGGATGGGAGGCAGGGAAGATCGCAGTGGATCGTGGTTTCATCCAGCCCCAGCTGAAAACAGGCACCGAGTGCGGCGTCATGCCAACTTACCCGGTTGGAGAGCTCAAGGAATTCCCCCACATACCTCTCCAAAGGTCGACCACCCTGTCGCAAGCACCACAGTCTATCCTCAGCTTCAGACATCTTTTTGTTGGTCTGGTCTTCTGTCACACACTGGATGGAGAGGCACACGAGGGTGAGTATAGTAAGAGCTTCTTTATTAAAGAAACTGAAGGCAACGTCAAAAGGTAAGTGCAATAACTCAGAGTTCAATGAAGCTCAATAAACTGAGGAATTAGCAGTCCTTATCTTTCCCTTTTAGGAGAATCAACTGGAGGAAGACATTCACGGAGCCACAGGGATCCAACAGGTAAGTGACAAGACAGACAAAGAGCTTGCAACCTCGAGAGCAGACAATGAGCGTATGGATGGAGTGTTGTCTTATAGGGAGCTTAATTGGCAACAACAGGTGAGGAGGATTCTCTGATAGAGGTCAGGTGGTCAGTAATTATGACGGAGTGCAAGTGAATGGCAAGAGGGAAGCTGGGAAATGCAGTGCAGCTCGACCGGTGACTGTGACACTAGCATGAAATGGAATTTTAATTGAAATATGAATTTAAGGAATAATATTTAAAATGTTATGAAATTCAGTATCAGGTGAAAGTAATTAGGTAACAGACTAGTAAACCTCGTTCACATTTAAAAATCAGTCTTACATACAGAATTCCATAGTCTCTTCATTACCTGTTCATCCTTTACTCCACAGGCCCGGAGATATTTAACTGTGGATGGAGAATGAAATATTTAATACTTACACACAGACAAACTGCTGACAGTGTCGGCTCTAGTGTTTCTCTTTGCGGCTGTTATGTGGTTCCTGAATTCTTCATTCGTGCTGTTGCGGCATTAATATTGAAGCGCTGATCTATAGTTCACCTCTCAGGCCTCCATTAGCAGATCACCCACACTGCTGCGTTGCCCGCTCGTGTCAAGACTAGAGGATGGGCCTAAAATTTAGCACGGCAGATTGGCACATTTGTTTCTGTTCTGCTTTGTCCTCTCTTTTTTGTGAATGTGGAGGCAGTGAGCAAGCGTTCAGAGATGGAGCTGAAGTCAAAACAGTTAATGGTCAGATAGTGTTGAGGCCAATGATACAGGGAAAAGCACTTTCCACAACTCCTGTAACATCTGCCAGAGAGAGATCACCTCAGTAACACAAATTTGGTTTTAATTGCACATTTGATGAACAAATTATGAGCGGTGTATTGGTGCACGTAAATAAAATAGCTCATTCCTTTTGGTGTATGCAAATCCTGATGGTGAAAAAAAGGTCCTTGCAGCTTGAAGGAATATTTTGGGTTAAATACAACATAAGCTCTATCGATTTCCACAGGCTTAACCTTCAGTTTGTAAAAACCAAATGAAAATTGCATGTACAACAATGGACAGACAGTGAGAGTCTATGAGGCAAATCATTCCAGCCCAAACATGGAGCTTGTATTTTTTGTTACAGCACCTACATTTTCCTTACCCTTATGTGTGTTATTCCAGTTTTGCCCAATACAGACTTAATTTTTTTGAGTAGATATCTGTTTTACTAGATCATGACAAGAGTTTTGATCCAAAGGAGTCAGTAAGACATTTTAATGTTTTAAAAAAGCCTTTTATACTCACTAAGGCTGCATTTATGTGTTCAAAAATACAGTAAAAACAGGAATATTGTGAAATATTATTACATTTTAAAATAACTTTTCTATTTGAATATATTTTAAAATGTAATTTATTTCTTTGATGCAAAGCTGAAATTTCAGCATCATTACTCCAGTCTTCAGTGTCACATAATCCTTCAGAAATCATTCTAATATGCTTATTTTGGTTACACTTTAGTATAGGGACCAATTCTAACTATTAACAAGTTGCTTATTAGCATGCCTATTATTAACATGTTGGCTGTTTATTAGTACTTATAAAGCACATATTCTGCATAACCATATTCTACATCCCTAATCCTACCCAATACCTAAACTTAATATCTAACTTATTAGCCATTAATAAGCAGCAAATTAGGAGTTTATTGAGGCAAAAATCGTAGTTAAAGGTTTGTTAATGGTGAGAATGGACCTTAAAATAAAGTATGACCGCTGATTTGCTGCTCAAGAAACATTTTTTATTGTTATCAAATAAACCAAATAAATAACTTAATGTCCTCAAATGTTTGAACAGTATTGTAGCTATACATAGACAACCTTAGAAAGTGATTTTATCACATTAGTCTCATGTCAACCTTTATATTGTTTAGAAAAATCATGTCTTTCTTGAAAGTTTATTCTGGTCCATTTTTTCGCTAACTTTAGAATAGGAAATAATTCTTATTATTAACTAGTTGCTTATTAGCATGCCTACTATTAACATATTGGCTGTTTATTAGCACTTATAAAGCACATATTCTGCATGACCATATTCTACATCCCTATTCCTATCAAATACCTTAACCTAACAACTGCCTTACTAACTATTAATAAGGTGCAAATTAGGAGTTTATTGAGGCAAAAGTTGTAGTTAATGGTTGGTTAATGGCGGGAATTGGACCTTAAACTAAAGGGTGACCATTTTTTTCTGTTGTAATCAACAAGTGTTAAATATAGAGCTTCACTTGTCAAGTACGTCAACCAGTTATGACCATTTCTTCAGTCTGATTGGAAGTAATGGTCACTTGCTGGTGGTGACCAGTTGAGTTAGTTGCTTGTTAGACCTGCTACCAACAGGGAAGTGACAAAAGGATTGTAAGAACATAATATTACCTGAAGTATCCATGCAATGGAGTCTCTGCTTCTAGTTAGTGAAGCAAACTCACAATTGTTTTTTCGAGACTCAGCAGTTTGGACAGTTGTGTCACAGCAGTAGAGTAGATGACAGCAGTATCTGGCCACGCCGTTTCAAGATGCCATCTTCAATCAAGAGCCGAATCACTCTCAGACAGAAAAAACCAACAACATAACATTGACATTTGACAGCAGTTATTTACTGCTGACAATTTTATAGTGATTCATGCGTCCCCTGCAATCACAGAGGTGGTAGAGTCATGTGAAATTTATTCTGCATGTGTGGCGCGCAGATCACTTGCGTGTCAGAGAAATGCCGCTGTGTTTGAGAAAGATCATTCCCCAGAGACTGACCTTATAGACTCCCGGATACTTGCTGTTCTCTGAGAGCTCACCTCAGGACATGGAAAGCCATTGATTACCTCCATCAGGGTAAATGAGAGGAGTTCATACCCTCCAAACTGTAAATAGATGAATACGCAGGCTGCTGAGTGTCATTGTTGACTGCTTGAGCGTGTTTTAATATGCTTTAATGGGACAGTAAGTTATATGGCTATCAGGCTTGTTGTGTGTAATGATTCTTGATGAACTATCTATCTATCTATCTATCTATCTGTCTATCTGTTTGTCTGTCTGTCTGTCTGTCTCTCTGTCTGTCTGTCTGTCTGTCTGTCTGTCTGTCTGTCTCTGTCTGTCAAATCATCCATCCAACCCAGTATTGACAGGCAGTGCTCACTATGATCATTTTCACTGTATGAAAAATAACAGCTTTGATATTTTATTAGTTTGAAGCAGCGTGAGGGTGGGTAGATGATTACAGAAATGTTGTGTGGAGAGGTTACTCAATTCACTGACAATTTTGGTCAAACCTATTTTTCCCCCAGAGAATTATCATGCAACCTTACTTTAAAATAAATAACTGTGAATGAAAGTTTGCATTTAAAATCCACTTGGCTCAAAAATGTCTTCTGATGTCTGTTCATAATGAAATGCTTTACTACTTATTGAATACTATGCAGTATACCATAGTCTCATACTCAGTCTATAAATGGTCTTGTCATGTTGTCTTTTTGTCTTATGTCCATCTTACTGGGCACAGATGGAGATGTTGAACTCCAGGGACGTCAGGAACAGTTCCTTAACATGATGATAATATTTCATGATAATATCAGTGTGATAGTATTAGTATGGACGGCTATTCTGAGAGCCCTATAGTATGGCAGCTCTACTCTAGAGTGGATTAGCGGTTGCCCGCTGTGCATTGTGGGAGTTTGGACCCTGCGTGCAGCTTTTCTCTGCTCCCTGTGACTGAGGGATTTACTTTCTGAACTGTAAGGTTTGTCTTATAATATGTCATGTAATATTATTGTAACCAAATTAAACACTAAACTTACTGTTCTTTTCGGTTTACAAAGCCAGCACTGACCAATCTGCGCTTGAGGAAAATGATGGATACCAGGCAACACATTTGTTATTCTAATCTGTTTCCGAGAGCGTTTAATAGCATACTGCTCTTAATCTAAAGTGCTTTCAAGTGCTGTAATGCCGCTCCATTGGCCATCAAGCGCAGGTAAAAACAGCCCAGCAGGTGTGCAGCACCTGTCAGTATTAATGAGTGCCAGTTCTTTATGCAGCAGGATTTCAGGTTTTGATCCTCCTGTAATTATAGCGAAGCGCTCTGTACTTTTGAATTTACTGTATATTCTGGAATGTATTCGATGCTCGTTGTACAAGCTTAAAACCCGTTCACACTTCAAACGCTGCACTTAACGATTCATGTTGGCTCAGAATTGCAAGGTTACATGCGCTGATGAAGGAAACGGCATCTGAACGTCCAACCTAGCCAGAGTAAGCAGAGCGCTTCATTCAGTGATCATGGATGTGAAGCATTCCCTGTGAACGCTTCACCCTGCACAGTGAGAGATGAACATGAAACGGCATTCACAACTCATGCTACTTTTGTAATGTGACACATTTCCTAGTGAAAATATGTGGGACATGACTTTATTTTATATTTCATTCATCAGGAATTGAGTGAATCGTGGAAAGTGGGTGTTATGTGCCAGATAGGAGTCAGATGATTTGGAGTGGAATGGGAAATAAAGATTTTTTTTCATAGCAAGTATAAGTACATTTTGATCAAAGACAAACATTATTTTTAATAACATGCACTGAAGGGTGTTAATTTAATTTTAATTTAATTTAGTTTGATTGTTATGGGTTTTTTTTTGATTATTTTGTATTATTTTTTATGTGAATATATGTATTATTCACTGAAAATTAATATTATTAATATTAATATCATTAATATTGGCACAGGTAGTTTTTATTTTATTTTATTTTATTTTATTTTATTTTATTTTATTTTATTTTATTTCATTTCATTATTCACTGAATTCCTGGGACATTATTATTGGTACGGATAGTACAATAACAGATTTTTTTTTTTTTTTTCATTGATGTTTTTTCATTATTGGGGTCAAACAGGTTCATGTGCTGCTAAATCAAGTGTGTGTGGCTCCTACCATGTCTCTCAGCCTCTGAAGTGTTTGAAGCCCTGCAGGCTTTTCCTGCTTCAGCTTGACGTGTTTGAATGTTTAGCTGACCTCAGATCTGGACAAGGATTTCATTACCGATAATAATCATGAAGATGTAGTTACACTGCTAAATACCAATTCAATAGGAGGGGGTGTCATCAGGGCCGCATTAATGCACGGGCTTACCTGGGCTTAAGCCCAGGGCCCCGGGCTGAGGGGGGGCCTCGGTGATGCCGGAAAATATTGTAATCACATTTTATAATGAGTTGACTGTTCCCATAAAATTACGTTTTATCGGTTTGCTTTAAATGCACGTGCGGGCGTTGCAAGTCCTGCGCGAGAAGTGTCAGCCAGTCAGAAAAGAGAAAAATTGCCAAAAATTCCAAAGCTCACGGCATATTAACACGGGGCAAGGAGAAGATGCCGATGCAGACATAGTCTTTGATGCAGATCATGGCAGGTAGATCATATGCTATCAGTAGTTAGATACAGTAGGCTATAATTACTCAAATAATTAACTACTTTTCCATCTTAACATAGCTGAGCTCGCAGTTGTTAGCCACTACACACTACAGCTGCGATGGTGATGTGGACAATTCTGCATAAATGCAATTAAATAGTCCTATAATATATATTAATGTACTGTTTTATTATAAGAAAGAACACTTGTTATAGGCTATATTAATAAAAAAAAAGTTGTGCATGCCTTTGGAAGCAAAGCCCTTAAGCGTCTGATGTTTCCAGACAATCTCTACCAGATAATAAACTTCTCTTAAAGCAAGATATTTGGGCACATTTTGTTTTTTACAAAAAGAATATGCATGAATGAGGAAAATACTGCGGGACCTGATTGATTAGATTTTAAGCGCAATAGGCTAAGCCACAAAGATCTCAATGCGTTACTTGCGCTGACTGACCAACCCGAAGCGTGCAGACGGACAGCTGCCTCTCTCAGACAATAAATTACTTTTAAAAAGTATCTGTTTTTGGAGTTGGCTATTCGCGTAAACATTGACTGGTAAGTGAACATAAACAGTTGTGGAAAAATCTGATGTGTAACATATTAGATTCGTGATTTAGATCTTAATATAATACACCTCAAACAACGAAAGAAAAGAGGGAATTACTCACTGCTCTTGACTGAATAAATTTTGTAGCTTTATTAATTGTAATTAATAAAGACTATGATTATATTTACATTTGATTATTCAATTTCTGTATTATTGAACTGATGATTCACATATGTGATTTGGCCATAATGGTTCAACTGTGGTTTAAATTATTACTTGCCCTGCCACAAAAAATAAAATAGTTTTGTTATCATTATTTTTGATACCAAAATTATAGATACCAGTTCAATTATACAATTCTCGATTCCAACTGAAGACAAGTGAACAGTCAGTAAAAACAAATGAGCAAATTATAAGCAATAGCACAAATAAATAAACAGAACAAAGATAAAAATTAAAATGCTTTAGGTTTTGGAGTTTGTAGATGTTCATGTACAGAAACTGAATAATAAAATGTAAAATAACATTGCATTGCCTACTCTTGTATGTATTTTTCTGTTCAAGCGCAAGTTGTTGCGGAAAGAAAGGCAATTTGGGGACGCGGCTCTGAGTGAGCACAGAACACAATGGACCTTCCTTTCGTGTCTTCTTGCCCTTGAATGCTTCAAATTCTCTTGAATGTTTAAGTCGGCAAGGCTTAAAACAGGTGCAAATGATCAACTTTCGTGGTAAATCCGTCAACTGTCCTGAGTGTCTTTCACACTGGCCCCAGGCCATCAGGCAGTCCTTATTGTCCAGCCGCTGGCCTTAATTGTAATTAAAAAAGGCTAAAATACAACTTTGATGATAAACACTTAAAACTTAGCTACTGTAGCACGTTACAAAGGTTTCACTCATTAATATTAGCCTAGTTATTGCATTAGATGTCAAGAATATTATGATTATGATTATAATATGAGCAACAATATTTTACATCTCCTATTTCTTTTGGTTGATGTTAATAAATTATTTCACTATTATTAAAGTAAGTTAGTGATTTTAAAAAAAGCTGCAAAGATCCACAAGCAGAAAGACATATTTGTGAAGGTAAATCAGAAGTGCACAGACTGTTTTGAGAAAGTGTACATTTACCTTCACTAATTTACCTTCCTACACTGTTCCTAACTTAATATTAGTTCATAATGAATTTAACCAATGTTAACACGTACAATTAAATGCTACACATTTTTAGATATCTGTGTAAAATATGTCCAACTATGTGCATATGTGTAGTTCATGCAGTGATATTTGTGTATATTTTATATGACAGAACTTTAGATTTGGATGTTTTGTTAATGACATTTAATACTGCAAAATTAGATTGAGTGAATGTAGACTGTAGTTCTCATTGATGAAGGGCCCCACAAGAGGTAAAGCCCAGGGGCCCCTTACAGTGTTAATGCGGCCCTGGGTGTCATCAATCCTCTTTGAACAGTCATGTAACAAAAATACCACAAATCATGATAGCAGTGTCACTGTCACAGTGTTTTCTTCGAAAATGGGTTTATAGGCCTTTGAATTGCTATTTTTTTTTTTTTTCACGTATTATGTATGATTTTGTATCAAATTAAATATATAATAATTTTATTCATATTATTTAATCATGTCTTATGTGTGAGATTGGATGGTGTTTACATAAAACTAAAGGAATGTAGAAGCAGAAGAACCGAACAAACAACATTTCCATATTTTATATGAAATGAAGGAAGTGTAATGATAAAGGATTGGAGAAGGATATGTGTTCCAGATGTCTGAAATAGCCTAAGGGTGTTTTAGTCTGTGGCTCGGCTGGCTGAGCTGATATCGAGCTTTGAACGTGTTCAATAAAGGCTGTGATCTGCTTCACCACATGGAGTCGAAAGTTTCAGAGCTTTAGTCGAGAACGGGTAGCCATCGGATTACCAAGATCGTTACTAACCGAACACACAGTTTGGTTGTGAACCTGACTAGTGCTCCAGAGGGGTGGGTGGTAGACTGGTTAAAGCCCATAGCTGCTCCTGAGAAGGTTAAATGTCTACAAGCAGCGGGACATGAGTCATCCAGCTCAAGACCAGGATACAGTCTGTCAGATATAGATATTGTTAAAAATAGGCTAGAACATTGAGACCTCTGAGAGGGGACAGGCCAAAATCACAGTTTTGGTGGGCATAAGGAAAGTATCACAGATTGCACAACTTTTAAGCAGCACAGTTGTTGTCAGCATAATAAAGGAAATAATAAGAAATGTTTCTTGAGCAGCAAATCAGCATATTAGAATGGTTTCTGAAGAATCATGTGACACTGAAGACTGGAGTAATGATGCTGAAAATTCAGCTTTGCATCACAGGAATAAATAAAAAATTTGAATAAATAAATAAATAAATAAACAAGCAAACAAACCCTTATTTTAAGTTGTAATAATATTTCACAATATTACTATTTTACTTTATCGGATAAAATATATGCAAATAAAATGGCGAGCATAAGGCTTCTTTCAAAAAAAAAAAAACTTGTTAGTTTATGTAGTAGTGTTATTTTGAGATACTATTATAATACGTTTTTATTAGTATTTTAACAGTTTTTTTTATTATTTTTTATTTAAGTTTTAGTTATTTTTATTTTAGGTAAAGTTGATTTTATTTTAAGTAACAAGTAACAAAATGTTTTTTATGGTTTTAGTTTTAGTTAACTACAGTATAATAATCTTGGTATTTACATGTACAATTATTATTTTATTTTAGATTAGACTGTTATTGATGGATACTATATATTACTTATATATAAAAATTCACTGCTTAACAACATCACGTCTATAATGCCTTTCTGTTTAAGTGAGTTTTTATGTCAGTAAGTGCTGCCTGTCTATATGAATCGGTATAATCAGTCTGGTTTAGATTGAATTTGTCTTGAATATTGACATTTAGTTATGATGTTCTTAATATGATATTGTGAGCATCTCCAGTGCTGTAGAAAGAGCTATCCTCACACACTCAGTCACTGTGACTCCAGGGAGTAAAAATACAGCAGAATAAAAGTGTCTCTGGGTGAGCCGCAGATAACATCTGTCTGAATGTCCACATGCTCTTTTTTATCTGAGATGTGTTTTTATCACTGGGTCCTATAGGCTTTTTCCATTCTCTGTGAAGGTTATTTTTATACAATAGACCACCAACTCAAGACCAACTTGACCTTTTATCTGGCTTTTGTTAACTAAGGGGGGGGGTGAATCGGCATATAGACCACCAGCAGAGTGTAGTCTGGTCCACTCACTCCATTAGTCACCGTAGCCTCCATCGCCTGTTTGTTATTTCAATATCCGTGTCCAAATACCTGGAAACCAAAAGGTTGAGGCTTGTCAGAGCTGTCTGGAGCTCTGTTTCAATTGTTTCCTGAGCAGACAAGCTGGATTGACTTGTTAGAAGTCTAAACTGCGTCACCCCCTTGTCCTCTGTGCCATGGCTGGGAATCTATTTCAGGGAATCTATATGAAGTTCAGCAGTATTACATTCTGAGACTTCTTTTACCTGAGACTATTTGATTGTATTGTTGAATGAAGCCTTGTTCGTTTCTGACATTTCCTTTTTTAAGATTGTTGGGTAGTGTTGTCCAACACGTTCTCACTCCCAACTCGTCACATACAGCATACAGTAGGTGGCCAACCAGAATGAGCTTTTTAGCGCCGTAGGCACCGCCGCCGCTGCGTCTGCAAAGTGCATTTGCAGCTTTTGACCGCTGAGTGGTGCTTTAACCACAAGTTATCAAGCGAATGCATCAAAGCACATTTTTGCAAATAGCCGTCAGCTTTGCCTCGACGATGTGTTACATTTGACGGCTGCAGTCGGCGGAAAATGAAAGAAAAACACTGTAGTTAAAATATTTAATATTCACAGATGCAAATTTAGTACTGATGAAGTTATATGCGTTTCTTAGAACGAATTCAAGCAGGATAAATGTCAAGTCTATGAGCCTGTGCTTATATTTAGGCTACACAGTATTACACCATATTTTAGATGTCAAACATTTAACGTGTGCAGTATTATTTATATAATATGAATCATGTGTTATATTATCCTAAATAAATGGTGGTTTACTTTGCATCGGAGAATTAAAAGTGGTAGCCTATTTCAGTAGACTAAACATGGACTTATATGCAAAATGTCAATATTCTCACATTACTTAATATTTGTCACAAGTACATTTTTAGTTTATATTTTTAAAATTCCTTTAATAAAACATACTTTGTTAGGCTATTTGTTACCTGTCCTTTATTTTGACAGAGAACATTGTTGTGTGTTTTATGAATTATTTCCTTTATTTTAGCAAAATGTGAGGCACTGTATAATTTCGCTCCCGTTATTTAGGCCTAACTAAAACAAACGAATAAATTAAACCAGGCCACGATTTAGCTAAATCATTGAAACTGAAAAGAAGGGACGGATTAATAAAATGTCCTCACGTTTAAACTCAAGTTCTCTCATTATAATCAACAAAGTGCACACGATGTAAATAAAGAGCTTCATTAATTGACAACTTCAGTGATTTTAAAGGGAGCCTTCTTTACTCGCTTTCATACAATCTGAGTAAAACTAAAAAAAAAAAAAAAAAAAAAAAAAATTGCAGCCGTATTTAAATGCAGGAGTGTATCCTATTTGTTAAAATATCAGACTGCAAGATTTGCGCGGCGTGCATGATGCTGAGTGCGATGCGCAAGAGATGTGCTGTTTGGTTGTATAATTTATTCTTATTTGTCTACATATTTTTTCTTCATTACAAATCTAGTTTGGTTTTATTTTGTATCATTGCATGTAAAAAATAATTCACTTTGTAATGCATATGCAAAATGTGAAACTGCAATCTTATTCGCAGTCTATAGCATTTTATAATTATTTGTACAATAATATTTAACTTAACCTGCTTTGTATCTTTATTATTTAATGCAAAAGCGATTTATTAAAACAAGTTTATGAGAGTCATACATCTGTTTAATCAAGAACAACTAATGATCAACGAATTGGAGTGGCATCGACGGTTAGATAATTTTAAAATGTCTCATAGCCTTCAATTTACAGGTTACAACTGCATCTGTAGACATGTGAAGATTTATTTTAATGCGGATCCCATACTGTAACCT
The DNA here is from genome assembly GCA_039654775.1 of Spinibarbus caldwelli. NCBI lineage: Eukaryota > Metazoa > Chordata > Actinopteri > Cypriniformes > Cyprinidae > Spinibarbus > Spinibarbus caldwelli. The sequence continues at coordinate 5,448,076 of CM077243.1, forward strand.
AAATTAAATGTGCTCTATTACTATTCATATTCAAGTGTTTGTGGGGAAAATTATTAATGCGCATGCATGCATGACAGGGAGGCACCTGCACGATCACTTGAATTTTTTCCTGATAATGAAATAACTTATAATCGGGGTGCCTCACATACATAAGAAATATATCTACAGAAAGCTTGGAATGTCTACTTTTAAACAAACCAATTCAAAACAAAAGCAAATACTCCCTGATTATGTAATCTGTGAAGGTTGCATTTCTCTCAAAAGGCGCGTCCAGTACTGTGGAGTTGAGAGCCAGCACCGTGAATTTCATCTTGCAGCCGACAAGAAAACATTAGTTTATTAGTAAATAATTACAATGTCTCCTTTTTCATAATTATTAGGCTATACTTCTGCCTGTGCTTTGTGGCAAACTTAATGCGTGTGCTTGAGTGCGGAATATATTAAGGCTCATTATGGATTAGTAGACTTAATTTAATATAAATGTGCTTTTAGTTCAAAAATGACATAAATGAACGACTACTAGTAACTACAAAAATCTTACGTGGGGGGCAGCTCTAAATACCCTCTAGAAATCTCTGTTAAAGTTTTTAAAGCATTTTGTATGCGTTTGCATATAGGCTAGTCTGATAAATTCTGCTTTCAGAATGGTGACGTCCGTAACGGAGAGATGTCACATCCATAACGATTTTCCTCTGAAACACAAAAACGAAAATTTAAATAAAATTGATATTTTATGTTTTGTGAATGGTTTTTTGTCATGTCCGTTACGCACATTTTTTTTGTCATGTTTGTCATCTCACTTTGCAATAATAAAAATAACAGTGGCATCATGCAGATAATTCTTGTGTGGATTCTTGTGTGGATAATTCTTCATGGATTCAGTCTTACATGTATTCTGTAGCTTATTGTGAATATAAACCATCAGTTTTGGACACGGCAAAGCTAAGCTTCACCTGATTTTAGAGCTTTGCATTTCAGCCTGAGCTCGGCGGGTTCCTGTTCACACAGAATGAGATGGCAAAAAGCGCGTGCTGTTTGTTTTCTCTATTTTACAAAAGCACAAAGTTTTGTTGATGTTGTGAGTGCACACAAAAATAAGGGTAGACCATTTACATTTCCGAATGAAGTATTAGTCTTATCTGTATGAGCAAAAATGAAGGTGTACTTCAAGTTGTTTCTACTGAAGAACAAAATGCAAGTGATCGCGCTGGCACCTCCATGCATTCCTACCCGATCTCATAGTACAATAGTACAATAATAGTACAATCGTTAGTACACCAAATAAAAACGAAAACTCGTGGTATTGATACGCAACAATGGACTTTGGCGTGTATATGCTACACGATACGTAGGATTAGGGTTGTGTATCATACGCACGGAAACAAATTTCGTATCATATGCACGCGAAAACTGCGTATTATATGCACGCCAAACACATGCGTATCATTTGTACACCAAAGCCCATTTTTGCGTAACAATACCACAAGTTTTCGTTTTTATTTGCCATAATATTTATACGCATTTTCATGAGACCGGGATCTGCATTAAGCATGCTTCAGCTTCCACTCTCCGCACAAACCCTTAGATCCTACGCCTAACAGCGCACATTTATCTAAATGTTTAAACTAACATTGTAATATGCTTGAAGTGTTTTATATCCATAGATTTTATTTTAAGCAAGTTGTGACGATTTGAGAAGGCTACATTGATCAAACGTAATCAACTCAGCTGTCAGCCGCTATCTGCAAAAAAAAAAAAAAAAACCTTGAATTTAACAAACAAAAATTTTTCCAAACAGTTTCCTAAATTAATTAATAATGAAACAATAAGAAATATAACTTTGCAATTAAAAACAAAACTGAACTATGTTAAAGTGCCCCTATTATGGGTTATGAAATGTTCATATTTTGGTTTTGGGAGTCCCCAACAACAGGTTGACATGCATGCAAGTTTAAAAAACACTTTCATTTTCTTATAATATGCATTTATTTTTACCTTATTAGCTCAACGACTCCCAAACGATTCGTGCAACGCTTCATTTTTCCAAATTTAAAGCAGTGTTTGTGAGCTTTTAACACTCCAAAAGTGGCACCTAGTGGCAAAGAATGAATTTGCATTTTCATTCAGACCAACGCGAAAATCAAGTTTTCCCAGGTCTGCTCGTGCAACAATTGGGCAGGCAATATGCTAATGTTTCATTTTGACGTCAACATGAAACGGCTTGAGATTCGTTTTAAAAACGACTCGTTTCAATGATTCAGAGTCGACTCTTTCTTTTAAGAAACAACTTTATACACGGTGCACTTTCAGATTTGGGAGTGAGAACGTGTTGTGTTGTCAGATGAGATGGACAAATCAGACATGTTGTATCAAGCTTGATTTATTTGCTAAATTTCAACTGATAATTCTTGACAGAGTTTTCTATCGTTAGTTGTGTTTGGGAATCCACAACCTGGGTTTGACTTGTTTTTAAGCTGTTTTTTCACTCTTTGCTGCCACAGCCCTAGTGAGAAAAAAAAAATAAAAAAAATAATTATATATATACTAAAATATATTTGAAATACATTTATTTTATGCTAAGTATACTACACATATATTTACATATTGTACTTTTAGTATATTAAACCAATACTTAAAATCTGCTAAATTGGAACAACTAATTTTGTGCTTAATGCACTTTAATTGTGCAGAAGTAGTGCTAAAGTCCAGCTAAAGATATACTGAAATATATTTGATTGTGCTGAAGTGCAACTTTTGCAAGTATACTTCAGGTACACTTTAAATATCTTGCGTTTAAAGACAGATATTATTCTAAAATCATACAACACTGTAACAGAGACGCTGGAGTTGGATTAGAATCCATAAGTGGAAGTTTATTAGAGGTCAAGACTTTAACCAGAGGTCGGTAAAACAGGCAGAGGGTCACACCAGGGAAGCAAGCAGATCGTTCTTCATACACAGGGGCAAACTCAGAGACAATAATGATAAGGCAGGCAAAGGGTCCAAACACAAACATCAGTCAGATCAGGCGTCAGAACAAAGGGACAGAGTACAAATACCGTGAGTCAGGATATCAGGCAGGATCATAGACAGGTAAGCAATCCGGATAGTAGAAGGAATAACGCTTGGTAAGGCAGAATGACTGGCAATACTTCGCGACTAGTCTGTGAACATGTCTCAGTTTATATGAGAGTCAAACAGGAAATGACAGCAGAGGGAGCGGGCCAGGTTCAGTATTCGGGTGAGGGCTCCCTCTGCTGGCTTGGTGTTACAGAACTCCTCCCTCTAGGAGCGACTCCTGGAGCTCGACGTGGACGTCCCCGTGGTCGTGGTGCTGGTCGATCGGGTCTGGCTCGATGAAACTCCTCGATGAGTGCAGGATCCAGAATGTCCCGGGCGGCTACCCATGATCTCTCCTCAGGTCCATAGCCCTCCCAGTCCACCAGATATTGGAGCTGACCCCCTCTTCGTCTCGAGTCCAATAACACATTCACCTTATAAGCTGGGGTTCCATCAAAATCCAGTGGTGGTGGTGGTTCTGGGGCTTCATGGCCAGGGTCAGCTCCCGGGTGAACAGGTTTGAGGAGGGACACATGGAAGGAGGGAGAGATACGATAGTTAGCAGGAAGCTCCAATTGGTATGTCACATCATTGATCTGTCTCAGTATTTTAAAAGGGCCAACATACCTGGGACTGAGCTTCCTGCTTGGTAGCCGCAACTTGATGTCCTTTGTGGAGAGCCAGACCCGTTGTCCTGGTTGGTAGGGAAGGTGTGGACGACGTCGTCTGTTGGCCTGGAATTCCTGTGTTCTTATGGCCCGCTGGAGACGAACATGAGCACTGTTCCACAGCCTCTCACTACGCTGAATCCAGTCGTCCACTGCAGGAACGGAGGAGGGTTCACCAGACCACGGGAACAGAGGCGGTTGGAACCCCAGGACGCACTGGAAGGGAGTTAGACCTGTAGAGGAGTGGGTTAGAGAGTTTTGGGCGTATTCAGCCCACGGTAGGAACTCAGACCATCTGTGTTGTTCACGGCTGCAGTAGCTTCGAAGGTACCTTCCTATTTCCTGGTTGAGCCGTTCGACTTGCCCGTTGGCTTGTGGGTGATAACCTGAAGTTAGACTGATGTTGATATCTAATTGGCTGCAGAATGCCTTCCAGACCTGAGACGTAAATTGGGTACCCCGATCACTGACTATGTCTTCTGGTAGCCCATAGATCCTAAAGACATGTTGAAAGAGGGCTTGAGCGGTCTCCATGGCAGTGGGTAGTTTGGGTAGTGGAATGAGACGGCAGGATTTCGAGAAACGGTCGATGATGACCAGGATAGTGGTATTATTATTTGATGGTGGGAGATCAGTGACAAAGTCAATAGACAGATGAGACCATGGTCGTTGGGGGATGGGTAATGGTTTGAGTAAACCTGATGGCAATTCTTTTGGGGTTTTTGATTGAGCACAGATCTGACAGGACTTGATATAGTTGGTGACATCTCGAGCCATGTTAATCCACCAGAAAGAGTTCTGTAATAGTTGGAGGGTTCGAGAGATACCTGGATGACCGGAGCAGAGAGAAGTATGAACCCATTGCATGATTCGTGGTCTTAAAACTTGAGGTACATAATGCTTTCCTGGAGGTGTGTTAGCGGGTGAGGGGTCTTGTTGTTGTGCTTCTCTTAGTTCTTCCATGATATCCCATGAAACTGGGGCTAGGATGATCGAGCTGGGTAGGATGGGACCGGACGTGTGATGTACTGAGGAGGGGTTATACTGTCTGGAAAGAGCATTTGCTTTACCGTTCTTGCTGCCCGGTCGATAAGTTACTGTAAAGTTGAAGCGTGTAAAGAACAATGCCCAACGGGCTTGACGGGGGTTAAGACGTTTGGCACTTTTGATATATTCAAGATTTTTATGGTCAGTTATCACTTGAAAGGGATGAAGAGCTCCCTCAAGCCAGTGACGCCATTCTTCTATAGCTGCTTTCATGGAGAGTAGCTCTTTATTTCCAACATCATAGTTACGTTCTGCGGGGGTCAGTTTCCTGGAGAAGAAAGCACATGGATATAATTTGCTTGGTTGCCCTTGCCTCTGTGAGAGTACCGCTCCTATGCCACAGTCTGAGGCATCCACTTCCAGTATGAATGGTTCGTTCGGATCAGGATGTTTCAGGATAGGAGCTGTCGTAAATCGTTCTTTCAATGCGTTGAAGGCGTTGTCAGCTTCTGATGTCCAAATCAGTTTTGACGGCTTATTCTTGAGGAGCGAGGTAAGAGGAGAAGCCACCATGCTATAACTTCGAATAAACCTCCTGTAGAAATTGGCAAAGCCAAGGAATCTTTGCAGTTCCTTGATGGTTCGTGGTTGTGGCCATTCGGTGACTGCCTTAACCTTGAGATTGTTCATCTTGACGCCCTGTGAGCTGATGTGGTAACCCAGGAAGGAGGTTTGATTAACGTGGAACTCACACTTTTCGGCCTTGACATATAATTTATTCTCTAGAAGTCGAGAAAGGACTGTTCTGACATGGGAAATGTGCTCCTGTTCAGTCTTGGAGAAGATGAGGATATCATCGATGTAGGCGATCACAAACTTATTCAGAAGGTCTTTGAAAATTTCATTGATGAAAGACTGGAATACAGCAGGAGAGTTGGCCAGCCCATATGGCATTACCTGATATTCATAGTGCCCCCTGGTGGTGATAAAGGCTGTTTTCCATTCATCCCCTTCTTTGATCCTGGCGAGATTATATGCACTTCGGAGATCGAGCTTGGTGTAGATCTTGGCCTCTCTGAGTTGTTCTAGTGCTGATGGTACTAACGGAAGGGGGTAACGGAATTTAATTGTAATGTTATTCAGTCCTCTATAATCAATACACGGTCTTAGACCACCATCTTTCTTCTCCACGAAGAAGAATCCTGCAGCTGCTGGGGAGGTTGATGGTCGAATAAAACCGGAGTTCAAAGCCTCATCTACATACTCTTCCATGGCCTGATTTTCGGTTCTAGAAAGTGGATATACTTTACTCTTAGGGGGTTGTGTGTTGGGCAGGAGGTCGATGGCACAGTCCCATGGTCTATGTGGAGGGAGTTGAGTGGCTTTTTCCTTGCTGAATACATCAGAAAGATCTCGGTAGCAATGAGGAATATGAACTTTCTGGTGTGTTTCCGGACTTTCTACACTGGTTGTGAGACATGATTGGGGTTTTGCAGTGATACAATGATTCATACAGAAGGGAGACCAGCGTGTTAGCTCACCTTGATGCCATGAGAGTTCGGGGTCATGAATAGAGAGCCATGGATATCCTAAAACAACTTCATGTTTAGGAGAGTCGATGATGTAAAAGGTGATGGATTCCGTATGAAGAGTTCCAACCTGGAGTGTGAGCGTCTTGGTTTGGTGAGTGATGCCTTTTCCAATCTGTATATCATCGATAGCCTTGACTTGGATTGGTGGGATGCATGGTTGGGTTGGGATTTGATGTTTTGTGACAATATCCTGGTGGATTAGATTCAGGGCGGCTCCCGAGTCAATCATCGCTGTGAGGTCAAGAGACAGAGTATCAAATCTTAAGACAACAGGGAGTGTGAATAATTTGTTACTTAAAAGGGCAAGATGTTCAATATTTACCCGAGGATTGCTTTGGAGCTTGTGGGGGCATCCTAAACTGCGGTGACCTGGTTCACCGCAATAAAAACACAGATGTTGCTGTCGTCTCCGTTCTCTCTCACTCTCGGATAAACGGGATGTGTTTAGTTGCATGGGTTCCTCAGGAGAAAACATTTCAACAGGGTGACGAGTAAGAGCATTGGTTTGTCCACCCTTTCCACTCTTCCTTTTAGGAGCTTGTCTCATGAGGTTATCAATCTTGATGGCGAGCGTGACAAAATCAGAAAATGAGGATTCCTCACCCTTACATGCCAGTTCTACCTGAAGGTCGCAGTTAAGGCTTTTATGAAATGTAGCTTTTAAGGCAACATCATTCCATCCACTCTGGGCAGCGAGCGTTCTAAACTCAATGGCAAACTCGGCAGCGGTGCGATTACCTTGTGTCAGATTGATGAGCTGTGTTGAAACATCTCTTCCACCATGAGGGTATTCGAACACTTCGCGGAGTTGTTGAAAGAAGTACGTTACTGAACTCCTCAGTCGGGAATCTGAGTCCCAAATGGCTGCTGCCCAATCGATGGCTCTGCCCGTCAAAAGTGTCATAATAAAAGCGCACCTCTTCCCCTCTGATTCGAATCTCTCTCCTTGGTGATCCAGATAAATCTGCACTTGGCGAATGAAGCTCTTGCATTTCTCAGCTGTTCCGTCGAATTTGTCAGGAAGTGCGAAACTTACGGCGTTCGGCGTGGCCGGAGGGAGAGATCGAATGTAGTGGGTTAGGTGTTCATTGACTGTCCGCAGCAGGGTGAGTTGTTCCTGATATCCTTTGAGCATTTCCGTTTGGTATGAAAATGCTGTTTGTAGACTTGAAACTTCCGCTGGATTCAGGGGAGGCGAAGTATTCTGTAACAGAGACGCTGGAGTTGGATTAGAATCCATAAGCGGAAGTTTATTAGAGGTCAAGACTTTAACCAGAGGTCGGTAAAACAGGCAGAGGGTCACACCAGGGAAGCAAGCAGATCGTTCTTCATACACAGGGGCAAACTCAGAGACAATAATGATAAGGCAGGCAAAGGGTCCAAACACAAACATCAGTCAGATCAGGCGTCAGAACAAAGGGACAGAGTACAAATACCGTGAGTCAGGATATCAGGCAGGATCATAGACAGGTAAGCAATCCGGATAGTAGAAGGAATAACGCTTGGTAAGGCAGAATGACTGGCAATACTTCGCGACTAGTCTGTGAACATGTCTCAGTTTATATGAGAGTCAAACAGGAAATGACAGCAGAGGGAGCGGGCCAGGTTCAGTATTCGGGTGAGGGCTCCCTCTGCTGGCTTGGTGTTACAAACACTCATTAGTAGTGACATTAAAACACATTTTAGGCTTAATATTAAGAAATGTACATTGTGCACAAGTAGTACTCCAAATGAAGTTTAATTATAATTTTTATATCAATAAATCTCGAGCAGTATGTCAGTAAACACGTGAATAGATTCGAGCTATACTTAGTATGAAATAAATGTATTTTAAATATATTACATTTACCAGGGATTTTTCATCCTAAATGTGTTTTTGAGCTCCAGACTGTGGTGTGTGTCATCAGCGTGAGTTATAGCTATTTATAATAGCTAGTTGATTACTTAGTATACAACTCAAGTTTCACTAAGTTATTCTAGTATTATTGATAACACTTCAAAATGCAGTTTCACTTATTAATATTAGTTAACATGATCAAACTATGAGCATTATATTTGTTACAGCATATATTTTCCTAAATTTTACAGTAGTTAATTAAAAATACCTTAGCTAGTTGTTCATTCATGTTAGTTCAAAGTACATTCATTTTAATAGTTGCAACTTTCGAGTTTAAAAATATGTTGGTAAAAGTTTCAATAATTATTAAGATGAGTAAGTTCTGTAAAAATCGACTAATGTTAACACATGGAACCTTACTGTAAAGTCTTTCCGTATTATCAAATGAAAATTTGACACAGTTCTTGCATCGTCTTCCACAGATGCATTAAGTATAATAAGATTCAATTCATAAATGTTAAAACATTAAGTTTCATAAACTAACAATGAATATTAACCTAGGCTAATGTTGATATATAAATGTACTGTTGCTATTGCTATTTCATTTTAGTACATTAAATTTTTATTGATGTAAAGAACCTTATTGCAAAGTGTTACCGATACATTAAAGGAATTATTTTATTAAAATGTAGACAAATTACACACTTTACAACTAAAATTAAAAATGTGGTTAAAAAAGTAGCAAAATTAATTATTATAACTTAAATAATCAGATTGTGTTGAGCTGCCCCAGTGATTTTTAAATGTGAAGTGTGTAATTTCTGTGGCATTATAGATATAATGAAAATAATGATTCCTATGTCCTATTGGACTATTAAACAGGTACTTCCACCCCAAACTCACACCACTGGTTAAAAGCAATGTTTTGATAGCACCACAGAGGCAAAATGTCACATGTCTTATACTTGACTGTCATATTTGAGTAAGGAAAAAGTATTTCAACATTAAACGGCACACTTTACCTTTAAGAATGTTCTTTTGCTTTGTTTTCTACCTTCCTGAAGAGTTTTCAAGGCGATATATGTGAGAAAAACAGGGAGAGTTGAGTGTTCTGAAGATGCCTTCAGATATAATGGATATGAAATGTCTCATTCTCAAGGATTTGCCACTAAATAACTGTGCACAGAGATGGAAAGCCAAGGAAAAACCACACAGAAAGAGTGAAAGCAGCCAAGAACAGAAGTGTATTCCCTGCCTGACACCTCCTCTACCTTTGGAGCAGAGCCAGTAATTGTAAAAGAAAAGCTGCCTCCAGGAAAACTAGTAAATAAAGTGGAAGGTGTGGAAAAGAAGATAAGAGAGGAGTAGTGCACTTTGTGTCAAAAATTTGATTTATTGCCCCTCATAAAATCCCACCCCCCACCCCCCTTACTGGACACCTGTTTGGACACCTGTTTGTACACCCCCACCCATCTAAACGGGTCCATCTGTTTTTATCCAGTCCAGCGATCCGAAGGAATTTATGACTGTTTTTGGAAATGTGTTTTTGTGCGTGGGGATGTACAAACTGTTAAAACTATGTGCTTTAAACTTTAAATTGTGAAACGGTGTTAAATGGAATAAAAGGGAAGTTTTTATTAATTTTTTCACACACACGTCAAGAAAAAAAAACATCTGTAAAACAAGTCAAGACGAGCTAGCATTGTTAAAACAATTTACACTAGTTAGAGTTTGTTACAAGTTAAATAAAAAGAAGCAGAAGTGAACGTGTTCGTTCATCTAAAACAAACAAAGCATCTGACACGTTAGTTAAAACAATAGCATAACATTACAAGTTAAATAATATAGAGTTGACTTATCATCTTCTAAAACAAAAAAGTATCTGACACGTTCGTTAAGTAAGATACTTGTCAAAATCTTCTAGTCTAACATACAATTTAAAAAAGGTAGGTTAGAGTTTGTTACAAGTTAAAGAAAATAGAGTCGACTTATCTTACCATCTTCTAAAACAAAAAAGTATCTGACACGTTCGTTAAGTAAGATACTTGTCAAAATCTTGTAAGATTACACTTTAAAAGCTAGTTAAACAAAAGAAAAAGAACCGCGTAGGCCTATCTTGCAGTGATCTAAAACAAAAATATCAGACCGTTAAGTAAGCTACTCGTCAAAATCTTGTAAGATTACAATTTAAAAGCTAGCGTTTGTTACAAGTTAGAAAAGAAAAGAAGGGAAAAAAATAGCTGTGATCTAAAATAAATAAATAAAAAGAGTAGACTATCTTACGCTGCTACATCCTCACAGGACTGTGTCAAACTCAGAATGAGCTCAGGAGCGCTGAGGTCAGACCACACCTACATCACCGCCCCTAACACCTTAAGGAGAGACCGACGCAAAGATTTAAAACAATTAAACAAAGTAATGTTTTAACATTAGAACGAAGGTTATTTTTAATAAATCTTTTAAATTTCTTAATTAATGAAACAATTCAACCTAAAACTTTTCACTTTAAAAATAGGTTAGCCTACACAAGTTTTATTGTAAACATTCAACTCTAAGCCGTAGGAAAATGTTGTTTGTCTTGTTTTATTTTATTTAAGTAGCATGAATCCTTTATTTACACTTCTATTTTTGACAATCTTAAAACTTGCGGTGGGGCATATCAGTTTGAAGACGTATACACCATAGTTACAATATCAAGATGACTCAGAATGGTAACATCCGGGCCCCAGTCAAACCACGCCTACAACCGTCCCCTACACCGGAGGAGAGACCGCGAAGACTTATTTTTAATAAATCTTTTAAATTTCTTAATTAATGAAACCATTCAGCCTAAAACTTTTCACTTTAAAAATAGGTTAGCCTATACAAGTTTTCTTCTAAACAATCACATCTAAGGCACAGGCTAGTTATTCACACTTAATTCACCTATTCCTTTAATCGACCTTTGATTTTTGTCAAGTTTAAGACTTCTGGCGTGCTATATAACCCAGACTTTTTTTCACTTTAAGAATTGTTACACAACTTTTTCCTTATAAAAATCACCTCTAAGCCACAGGAAAAATGTTGTTTGTTTTGTTTTGTTTGATTTAATTTTATTTAGTTATTCACACTTAATATGGTTATTCCTTTAATCGGTCTTTTGGTTTTTTATCAATCTTAAAACTAGCGATGTGGTATAACAGTTAAAACGCACGTATGCGCGTACAAATATCTAACAGGAATGAAACCAAATGTTTTCGGTTCATACCGCGTAATAAATCAAGACAGGATTTCTCTTTGATTTTCTTGCAGTAAGACTTCTTATCAGTTGAAACAGACGTAGAAAGTGTAAACTTTTACAACATTCCACGAAATACAAGATATCGCGGCTCACGCATCGCAATGAAGCGAGAGAAGGTTTGAAGATGGCGTGCAGAATTTGTGGCGCTGTGCTATAGGGTAGCCTATCGGTTAAAACACATTCATGCAGCCTACAAATATTTAACAAGAATGAAACACATGTTTTTGTTTCATACCGCGTAATAAAATCAACACAGTATTCCTCTTTGATTTCTCGCCGTAACACTTGGGGTGTGTTATCTATCAGCTGAAACAGATGCACAACGTCTAAACTTTTACAACATACTACGAAATGCAAATATCTCGTCTCGCGCAGTGCAACGAAACAAGAACGCGATGGGCGTCTGGGATGAATGATTATGCGTTCATACCGCCGTACTGTTTTTCAAAAGATTGTAAAAACATCTAAATTAATTTTATGGGGTTGTTTTATAATTGTAATCTAGTGAGTTTGGAGGGATCTGGCGATTTGAACGGCGGTGTTGTGTCAGACAAAGTTCAGAGATCAAAACAGATATTTCTTCTAAGATGTTCACTGATTAAAGTATGTCCATTGCACCCTTTTTTTACAACATGCACCTGTGAGTGCGTCGGGGTCTTCCGGTCCTGGTGAACTTTTTGCCTAAAATTCAGTGATCAAAGGACACCATTTATGGCATGCACCTGCAAAGTTCAGTGACCGGTCAAAGGGTGTGTGGCCTTTTGAACCTTTTTACGACACATATCTGGTGAAGTTAAAACAAGATGACGAAAAGCAGCATGAAGTTAAGTTTTGAAGTTAATCTTTCTAAAACCGCGATGCTCTAAAGCAAGGATTAGAAGTCCTCTGATGAATGCAAAGGTGGTTACAAAAATTTTTCTTTATGAATTAGACCTAAATTAGACTAAAAATTAGACGCCATAAGGTTGTCTGCAACAAAAGTACATCCTAAACAAGGTGCTACAAATGTCTCACAGGATCTTTACAGCAGATTAGACTTTCTTTTCCACTTTAAAAATGTTATTATTAACCGTGGGGGTTTAAATGCAGCATTATTTTTCACAGTATAATGTTTTATTTTATTAAAATAAAAACAACTGTGTCTTTATAGGTTTATTTTACTAAGATTTGATCAAATAGTTGACAGAGCAAATAATTCAAATAGTTGATAAGTCCAATTTATCAACCCGCCTGATGTGTCTGACGGTTTGTGACAAATATCTTACTGATACAGATGTGTTAAGAGTTTAAGCGTGTGTAAAACACGTGCAAAGTTCAATATTACTGTTAAAAATAGTTTAATAAAGCACAAACACTCGCATAAAAAACAAACATACACACACACACACACACGCACACACACACACACTAAAACAATCCCTGCAGTTAAACATTTAAACTTTTACGATGTCGCATAAAAACCTTTTACAAATAAAAACTTTTAGCATCACACTGGGTATCTCTACAAGACGATGGAAAGCAGTATGATTAAACGATGTAACTTTTGTTTTAACAAATAAGTTAAGTTTTGTAGATTTTAGATCTTTCACACCTAAAACCATGATGAGGATCAGAAGTTGTCAAATGATCCTCTGATGAATGCAATGCGCTTACAGAGATTTTTCTTTATGAATTAGATCTAAAATAGACTAAAATTAGCTGTTGTAATGTTGTTTACAACAAAAGAGCGTCTTAAACAAGGTGCAAAAAATGTCTCATCTTTACAACAGATTAGACTTTCTTTCTCACTTGAAAAATGGTATTATTAACCATGCTGTTTAAAATACAACATATTTATTTTTTCACACTATAATGTTTTATTTTATTAAAATAAAAACAACAGGGTCTTTATAGTTTTATTTTACTACGATTTGATCAAATAATTGATATAAGAAACAATCAAATATTTGACAAGTCCATCTTATCACCCAAGCTGATGTGTCTTACGGTTCGTGATGACATTAATATCTTACTGAAACAGATGTGTTAAGATGTTACGTATGTGTCAAATGTGTGTAAAGTTCAATATTACTGTTAAAAATAATTTAAAAGGCCATTTTTAACTTTCATATAGGATTCACAACCACACTCAGTTGCTTTTTGTGTAACAGACCCCCCACCCCAGGACAGATGAAAATAGAATGTATGAAAGACTTTTCTTTTAAGATATTATAATGACAGACTAAAAACTTTAGGTTGATTAAAACAACCGGGGTCGTGCATTTCTCTTGAATATGTATACAGTGACCAGTGAGTACATGAAACATTATTGTACGCTTGTAGGATGCCTGTAGTTTGTAGTTAATCACATCTTTAACCTAAAACATTTTTCATTCAAACTAGCTCACGCACGTAGCTTTCTCAGACACCCCACAAACTGCCAACAACATTCTTAAGTTTGTTTTATCATTTACCTGCAGCTGAAACCCTATAATGAAATTATTTATGCATTATTACAAGTATGGATGATGAAAGAGGTCATTAACTTGTTTAACACTAAAAATGTGAACAATATCACTTAAGACTAGTTTGACAAACAAGGGTACGCTCATAAAACAAGCCTGGACCCAATTTGAAGCATTCTAACAAGAAGTACAACCATTGCAGAAAATGTATTATAGCACCGCAGTAAGATGTGTGATTGACCACCTTATCAGATGTTCAACATATTATTACAAGGTCCCCTGCTTACCTAGTTTATGATGAAACTAGAAAATACAGGCGTGAGCTAACAGTCATTAAAAATACTGGTAACGTTCAATTAGATGAAGACATGCAGAGGTAGCGAACACAACAAACTTGGGGTCGTGAAGCAAACTGTCTTAACACAACACACGTTCTCCAGAATGGTGCTGATGGCGGGTTCATAATTTCACGACGAAGACAGACTGAATATTCAGATAGCAGATGGGACTGACTGACTTTTTCTTAAGATTTGATTTCAAGAACACACAACCGAATCCTAATGCTATTTCACGAAATAACACAACAACGGTTGCTCCGTTTCAACATATACATGTCAAGTATGTTTTACCATGAGTATATCGTATTCTTCGTATATATATTTGTTTAGGCTAAATACGTTTTAACAATTATTTTTGTTTTTGTTTTTACAAAGATGTTAAATTGAAAGCGTGTGACTAATACCTCATTCAAACGTCGCGGACTTTCAGGTCTGTGAACTACAATACCCAGCATGCACCTCAGACTTCAAACATGGCCGTCGGGGATCCATATCCCAAAATGCTCATACGTGACAGAGCTCTAAATCTTCGGACTTCTGATTATACGCACGCTCAGATACCCTATATAAAAAGACTCGCATTTCTACACTTTTTGTGAAGAATACGCGTCTTCCGTGTTGTGATGTTACAACCCCTTTAGTTGTTTATTTATTTATTTATTTATTTATTTTTTTTTTTGTACGATCTCTGTTAGTGATGCAAAGTCTGATTCATTTCCGCGAATCGATTCTTTCCCACAGTTCGGTTCAACGAACCGGTTCATCGTCTCCTTAAGTCGTCTCGCGGTGATGTCAGTGTACATCTGTTTTCTAACAACTCAGGGTTATTTTATATCAGTGAAACATCCAAATAAATTTAACCGTGTGAATGCGTATCGTCTTTTGTTCATTTAACCTGATGATGTTTGTGGTCACGGTTTCATTCATCGATCCTTCATGTCGGGTACGAGTCACGACCGAAGGATATTGAATAGCCTACACATAAACGTGGATGTGTTCTACATCTCTAAAGTATAAGCCTGTAGAAAGAATAAACCAATAAACCTTATAAACCCGTTGATTTGGCTTAACAACTTTAAAATATAATCTGCATGCGCGATAAACCACACTCTTAAAAATCGATAACGCAGGTAATATGTGTAAAAGGACTGATAACATATTAACGTGATGTTTTGGTTCGTGTCTTACACAACTGTGCGTTACTGAACGTTTTTATTAAGTTTTAATATAAAAGATAATAGTTTGTTAACAATTTAGATGCTTTTATTATGAAATCACACAAAGAACCGCTGAAGTACGTACTGTTTGTTAACATGGAATTAGTTGAAATAATACTATGTGCTCATTTAACTGCTTTATTTACAGTATGCTGAATATTACACTCTTAAACAGGAACATTAAAACATTTCAAACTTGTTAAACGACCACTTCAATACATTCCTCTTATGAAAATGCTTTATAAAACATTTATCAAATACTATAAAACTCATATCCGTTAAGCGCTGTCAAATAGAATCTTGTCTGCAAGTTCACAACATGTGAATTACCAACAAGTTCTCAAACAGAAACATACTTACACCAAACTTGAAAATATGTTCAAAACACATAAATATCCATCACGCATATAGTTCATACACCGATCTAACGCATTCTGCACACCTTAAAACGATACATTCAATCAAAAACCTGGCCAAAAGACAGACAGACAGACAAAACCTCAATGATAGCTGAGATGGATCGAGAGGGAGGACAAAATAATTATTCTTCACCACGGTAACATAGTTGGGGGTTCAGAGAAATTTGATATCCTTACTGTAGATTTTCTTAATATTCTTTATTCTAGTTATTATTTTCCTCTTATTCATAAACCTACAAGAGTTAAGGAAAATTCAACAAATTTGACAATTTCTCTAAGTGAAGAAATTAAATCTGGTGTTTTATATTCAGACTTGTCTGATCATTTACCGATATTGCATAATTCTGTAATTAGGGTTAACAGGATTGAACTCTCAAAAGAAATACAACAACAGAATTGATTTTTATTGATCAATTAAATGACAGCCCTTCTACACGACACTGCTTAGGACTAAACAAATGATATTTCTTTTAGGTGATCTTTCTTGTCTGACTACGATGTGGGGTCACAAGACGAACCGAGTGGAAACGCTATTTTCTTTGCACGCGTCTCTAAACATGTCTTTAATAAATAAATCACAGATGTCATGTGGTTAATTCATTGAAAGGTGCACGTTTTTGACCATTTTAGATGGTCTGCTCCAGCACACAGACACATGTTTTAGGTATTCATCTGACCAAAAGGTTTGATCCTGGGGAAACACGCACAACGGCAGCTCTTTGCTCACAGGGGATGTAGCGTAGGGGATGTTAATATTTAAATTGTTGAGGTCTTGTTTCCACGTGTCGGCTGTTGGTCGGGTGCTGAGATGGGGGTGTTGCACTCAAAAGCGGTAAAGGTGGGTCTGCGGGGTGTGGTTTGGTCAAAGAGAAATGGTTCTCACAGAATAGTTCTCACAGAAAGTAAGGGTATTGTATGGTAGATCGGGAAACTTGTTGTACGCAGACTGATCATTTAACTTGACCGAAACAGTTCGTCTATCGTCGGAAAAATGGTGTTTAACAGAGGCGCGTCGCTCCGATCGAAATATAGATTCGTTTTGCAGCACCCGAAAGGGTTGTCCTCGGGAATGGGAAAGTCACGGTCATACTCAGAGTCAGTTTCATCAGAGTCAGTCTCATCAGAGTCTGACTCGTCGCTGCTTTGAGACAAAAAGTTTTTTTCAGATTCCTCGCGACGTTTATTTACCATCATGAGATGTCATGTGCGTATGTCTCTAAACAATAGTTAGGTAAACAACTTACAGTTGATAAGTCATTTTAAGCGAAAGGCGGAATGATTCATGTCGTTTTTATTCTGTCCACACCAATACTTTGATACCGCTGTTTTAGGTCTGACCCAGAAAGCAAATGTCTTAATATTTTGTTCTTCTTTTTATGAAAACATGCGATAAGCAGTTTTTGTCCTCATCTGCATTATACCGACACGTTTTAACATGTCATAATTTCCGATAGTTAGTTAGCAAATGCGATTGTTTATTACTGAGATAAGTCACATCAGAGCTGCATTCTAGTTTATATTTTTCATCTGCTTACATGTTTAATGGCGCTACTGTTCTAGATCTCGTCACACCGTTGTGAGATATAAACAGTAAATTTCTTCATTACCTTACACTTTGAAACCAGAACAATTTTATATCTTTCTATGATTTGTTCGCTCTTTCTGTTTGAATTTGTTTACCGCAGTTTCACCACCCTTATCTTATTTTCCCGCCTAATTGTAATTGTTAGGCCTACGCTTATGGCGTTATACGCTTTGGATCGTTAGCATAATCTTTGTTCATATAAGTCAATATTTCTGCGAATTTGGTTGATTTAATAAAATATTGCGTCTTCATTCGAGACATTTACGTTATATTATTAACACTATCCTAGTTTATATAAGATACCAGACCGTTTCTCGATCATTATTTTCATCATTTCTTTTTAGAAAATTGATTTGAAAAATTAAAAACTATCAGAGGTTCTCACAAACTAGTATTATTATAAATCATCTAATAATTTAAGAGATAATATCATGCGTTAAAGCGCACGCCGTTGAAGGCGTTACTTTTCTCGGTTGTTTGGCCCGCCTACATTCAGAATTTGTTATTTAAATAAGGTTTCTACAATGTTTTCTACATCGTTTCAACAGAACTTCTTGGCGGTGTTACCGACATCGCTCTTCTTTCAGGAGTGAATGGAGCAGAGAAGGCTGTTGAAACGATGTGTTTACTGTTTATATCTCACAACGGTGTGACGAGATCTAGAACAGTAGCGCCATTAAACATGTAAGCAGATGAAAAATATAAACTAGAATGCAGCTCTGATGTGACTTATCTCAGTAATAAACAATCGCATTTGCTAACTAACTATCGGAAATTATGACATGTTAAAACGTGTCGGTATAATGCAGATGAGGACAAAAACTGCTTATCGCATGTTTTCATAAAAAGAAGAACAAAATATTAAGACATTTGCTTTCTGGGTCAGACCTAAAACAGCGGTATCAAAGTATTGGTGTGGACAGAATAAAAACGACATGAATCATTCCGCCTTTCGCTTAAAATGACTTATCAACTGTAAGTTGTTTACCTAACTATTGTTTAGAGACATACGCACATGACATCTCATGATGGTAAATAAACGTCGCGAGGAATCTGAAAAAAACTTTTTGTCTCAAAGCAGCGACGAGTCAGACTCTGATGAGACTGACTCTGATGAAACTGACTCTGAGTATGACCGTGACTTTCCCATTCCCGAGGACAACCCTTTCGGGTGCTGCAAAACGAATCTATATTTCGATCGGAGCGACGCGCCTCTGTTAAACACCATTTTTCCGACGATAGACGAACTGTTTCGGTCAAGTTAAATGATCAGTCTGCGTACAACAAGTTTCCCGATCTACCATACAATACCCTTACTTTCTGTGAGAACTATTCTGTGAGAACCATTTCTCTTTGACCAAACCACACCCCGCAGACCCACCTTTACCGCTTTTGAGTGCAACACCCCCATCTCAGCACCCGACCAACAGCCGACACGTGGAAACAAGACCTCAACAATTTAAATATTAACATCCCCTACGCTACATCCCCTGTGAGCAAAGAGCTGCCGTTGTGCGTGTTTCCCCAGGATCAAACCTTTTGGTCAGATGAATACCTAAAACATGTGTCTGTGTGCTGGAGCAGACCATCTAAAATGGTCAAAAACGTGCACCTTTCAATGAATTAACCACATGACATCTGTGATTTATTTATTAAAGACATGTTTAGAGACGCGTGCAAAGAAAATAGCGTTTCCACTCGGTTCGTCTTGTGACCCCACATCGTAGTCAGACAAGAAAGATCACCTAAAAGAAATATCATTTGTTTAGTCCTAAGCAGTGTCGTGTAGAAGGGCTGTCATTTAATTGATCAATAAAAATCAATTCTGTTGTTGTATTTCTTTTGAGAGTTCAATCCTGTTAACCCTAATTACAGAATTATGCAATATCGGTAAATGATCAGACAAGTCTGAATATAAAACACCAGATTTAATTTCTTCACTTAGAGAAATTGTCAAATTTGTTGAATTTTCCTTAACTCTTGTAGGTTTATGAATAAGAGGAAAATAATAACTAGAATAAAGAATATTAAGAAAATCTACAGTAAGGATATCAAATTTCTCTGAACCCCCAACTATGTTACCGTGGTGAAGAATAATTATTTTGTCCTCCCTCTCGATCCATCTCAGCTATCATTGAGGTTTTGTCTGTCTGTCTGTCTTTTGGCCAGGTTTTTGATTGAATGTATCGTTTTAAGGTGTGCAGAATGCGTTAGATCGGTGTATGAACTATATGCGTGATGGATATTTATGTGTTTTGAACATATTTTCAAGTTTGGTGTAAGTATGTTTCTGTTTGAGAACTTGTTGGTAATTCACATGTTGTGAACTTGCAGACAAGATTCTATTTGACAGCGCTTAACGGATATGAGTTTTATAGTATTTGATAAATGTTTTATAAAGCATTTTCATAAGAGGAATGTATTGAAGTGGTCGTTTAACAAGTTTGAAATGTTTTAATGTTCCTGTTTAAGAGTGTAATATTCAGCATACTGTAAATAAAGCAGTTAAATGAGCACATAGTATTATTTCAACTAATTCCATGTTAACAAACAGTACGTACTTCAGCGGTTCTTTGTGTGATTTCATAATAAAAGCATCTAAATTGTTAACAAACTATTATCTTTTATATTAAAACTTAATAAAAACGTTCAGTAACGCACAGTTGTGTAAGACACGAACCAAAACATCACGTTAATATGTTATCAGTCCTTTTACACATATTACCTGCGTTATCGATTTTTAAGAGTGTGGTTTATCGCGCATGCAGATTATATTTTAAAGTTGTTAAGCCAAATCAACGGGTTTATAAGGTTTATTGGTTTATTCTTTCTACAGGCTTATACTTTAGAGATGTAGAACACATCCACGTTTATGTGTAGGCTATTCAATATCCTTCGGTCGTGACTCGTACCCGACATGAAGGATCGATGAATGAAACCGTGACCACAAACATCATCAGGTTAAATGAACAAAAGACGATACGCATTCACACGGTTAAATTTATTTGGATGTTTCACTGATATAAAATAACCCTGAGTTGTTAGAAAACAGATGTACACTGACATCACTGCGAGACGACTTAAGGAGACGATGAACCGGTTCGTTGAACCGAACTGTGGGAAAGAATCGATTCGCGGAAATGAATCAGACTTTGCATCACTAACAGAGATCGTACAAAAAAAAAAATAAATAAATAAATAAATAAATAAACAACTAAAGGGGTTGTAACATCACAACACGGAAGACGCGTATTCTTCACAAAAAGTGTAGAAATGCGAGTCTTTTTATATAGGGTATCTGAGCGTGCGTATAATCAGAAGTCCGAAGATTTAGAGCTCTGTCACGTATGAGCATTTTGGGATATGGATCCCCGACGGCCATGTTTGAAGTCTGAGGTGCATGCTGGGTATTGTAGTTCACAGACCTGAAAGTCCGCGACGTTTGAATGAGGTATTAGTCACACGCTTTCAATTTAACATCTTTGTAAAAACAAAAACAAAAATAATTGTTAAAACGTATTTAGCCTAAACAAATATATATACGAAGAATACGATATACTCATGGTAAAACATACTTGACATGTATATGTTGAAACGGAGCAACCGTTGTTGTGTTATTTCGTGAAATAGCATTAGGATTCGGTTGTGTGTTCTTGAAATCAAATCTTAAGAAAAAGTCAGTCAGTCCCATCTGCTATCTGAATATTCAGTCTGTCTTCGTCGTGAAATTATGAACCCGCCATCAGCACCATTCTGGAGAACGTGTGTTGTGTTAAGACAGTTTGCTTCACGACCCCAAGTTTGTTGTGTTCGCTACCTCTGCATGTCTTCATCTAATTGAACGTTACCAGTATTTTTAATGACTGTTAGCTCACGCCTGTATTTTCTAGTTTCATCATAAACTAGGTAAGCAGGGGACCTTGTAATAATATGTTGAACATCTGATAAGGTGGTCAATCACACATCTTACTGCGGTGCTATAATACATTTTCTGCAATGGTTGTACTTCTTGTTAGAATGCTTCAAATTGGGTCCAGGCTTGTTTTATGAGCGTACCCTTGTTTGTCAAACTAGTCTTAAGTGATATTGTTCACATTTTTAGTGTTAAACAAGTTAATGACCTCTTTCATCATCCATACTTGTAATAATGCATAAATAATTTCATTATAGGGTTTCAGCTGCAGGTAAATGATAAAACAAACTTAAGAATGTTGTTGGCAGTTTGTGGGGTGTCTGAGAAAGCTACGTGCGTGAGCTAGTTTGAATGAAAAATGTTTTAGGTTAAAGATGTGATTAACTACAAACTACAGGCATCCTACAAGCGTACAATAATGTTTCATGTACTCACTGGTCACTGTATACATATTCAAGAGAAATGCACGACCCCGGTTGTTTTAATCAACCTAAAGTTTTTAGTCTGTCATTATAATATCTTAAAAGAAAAGTCTTTCATACATTCTATTTTCATCTGTCCTGGGGTGGGGGGTCTGTTACACAAAAAGCAACTGAGTGTGGTTGTGAATCCTATATGAAAGTTAAAAATGGCCTTTTAAATTATTTTTAACAGTAATATTGAACTTTACACACATTTGACACATACGTAACATCTTAACACATCTGTTTCAGTAAGATATTAATGTCATCACGAACCGTAAGACACATCAGCTTGGGTGATAAGATGGACTTGTCAAATATTTGATTGTTTCTTATATCAATTATTTGATCAAATCGTAGTAAAATAAAACTATAAAGACCCTGTTGTTTTTATTTTAATAAAATAAAACATTATAGTGTGAAAAAATAAATATGTTGTATTTTAAACAGCATGGTTAATAATACCATTTTTCAAGTGAGAAAGAAAGTCTAATCTGTTGTAAAGATGAGACATTTTTTGCACCTTGTTTAAGACGCTCTTTTGTTGTAAACAACATTACAACAGCTAATTTTAGTCTATTTTAGATCTAATTCATAAAGAAAAATCTCTGTAAGCGCATTGCATTCATCAGAGGATCATTTGACAACTTCTGATCCTCATCATGGTTTTAGGTGTGAAAGATCTAAAATCTACAAAACTTAACTTATTTGTTAAAACAAAAGTTACATCGTTTAATCATACTGCTTTCCATCGTCTTGTAGAGATACCCAGTGTGATGCTAAAAGTTTTTATTTGTAAAAGGTTTTTATGCGACATCGTAAAAGTTTAAATGTTTAACTGCAGGGATTGTTTTAGTGTGTGTGTGTGTGCGTGTGTGTGTGTGTGTGTATGTTTGTTTTTTATGCGAGTGTTTGTGCTTTATTAAACTATTTTTAACAGTAATATTGAACTTTGCACGTGTTTTACACACGCTTAAACTCTTAACACATCTGTATCAGTAAGATATTTGTCACAAACCGTCAGACACATCAGGCGGGTTGATAAATTGGACTTATCAACTATTTGAATTATTTGCTCTGTCAACTATTTGATCAAATCTTAGTAAAATAAACCTATAAAGACACAGTTGTTTTTATTTTAATAAAATAAAACATTATACTGTGAAAAATAATGCTGCATTTAAACCCCCACGGTTAATAATAACATTTTTAAAGTGGAAAAGAAAGTCTAATCTGCTGTAAAGATCCTGTGAGACATTTGTAGCACCTTGTTTAGGATGTACTTTTGTTGCAGACAACCTTATGGCGTCTAATTTTTAGTCTAATTTAGGTCTAATTCATAAAGAAAAATTTTTGTAACCACCTTTGCATTCATCAGAGGACTTCTAATCCTTGCTTTAGAGCATCGCGGTTTTAGAAAGATTAACTTCAAAACTTAACTTCATGCTGCTTTTCGTCATCTTGTTTTAACTTCACCAGATATGTGTCGTAAAAAGGTTCAAAAGGCCACACACCCTTTGACCGGTCACTGAACTTTGCAGGTGCATGCCATAAATGGTGTCCTTTGATCACTGAATTTTAGGCAAAAAGTTCACCAGGACCGGAAGACCCCGACGCACTCACAGGTGCATGTTGTAAAAAAAGGGTGCAATGGACATACTTTAATCAGTGAACATCTTAGAAGAAATATCTGTTTTGATCTCTGAACTTTGTCTGACACAACACCGCCGTTCAAATCGCCAGATCCCTCCAAACTCACTAGATTACAATTATAAAACAACCCCATAAAATTAATTTAGATGTTTTTACAATCTTTTGAAAAACAGTACGGCGGTATGAACGCATAATCATTCATCCCAGACGCCCATCGCGTTCTTGTTTCGTTGCACTGCGCGAGACGAGATATTTGCATTTCGTAGTATGTTGTAAAAGTTTAGACGTTGTGCATCTGTTTCAGCTGATAGATAACACACCCCAAGTGTTACGGCGAGAAATCAAAGAGGAATACTGTGTTGATTTTATTACGCGGTATGAAACAAAAACATGTGTTTCATTCTTGTTAAATATTTGTAGGCTGCATGAATGTGTTTTAACCGATAGGCTACCCTATAGCACAGCGCCACAAATTCTGCACGCCATCTTCAAACCTTCTCTCGCTTCATTGCGATGCGTGAGCCGCGATATCTTGTATTTCGTGGAATGTTGTAAAAGTTTACACTTTCTACGTCTGTTTCAACTGATAAGAAGTCTTACTGCAAGAAAATCAAAGAGAAATCCTGTCTTGATTTATTACGCGGTATGAACCGAAAACATTTGGTTTCATTCCTGTTAGATATTTGTACGCGCATACGTGCGTTTTAACTGTTATACCACATCGCTAGTTTTAAGATTGATAAAAAACCAAAAGACCGATTAAAGGAATAACCATATTAAGTGTGAATAACTAAATAAAATTAAATCAAACAAAACAAAACAAACAACATTTTTCCTGTGGCTTAGAGGTGATTTTTATAAGGAAAAAGTTGTGTAACAATTCTTAAAGTGAAAAAAAGTCTGGGTTATATAGCACGCCAGAAGTCTTAAACTTGACAAAAATCAAAGGTCGATTAAAGGAATAGGTGAATTAAGTGTGAATAACTAGCCTGTGCCTTAGATGTGATTGTTTAGAAGAAAACTTGTATAGGCTAACCTATTTTTAAAGTGAAAAGTTTTAGGCTGAATGGTTTCATTAATTAAGAAATTTAAAAGATTTATTAAAAATAAGTCTTCGCGGTCTCTCCTCCGGTGTAGGGGACGGTTGTAGGCGTGGTTTGACTGGGGCCCGGATGTTACCATTCTGAGTCATCTTGATATTGTAACTATGGTGTATACGTCTTCAAACTGATATGCCCCACCGCAAGTTTTAAGATTGTCAAAAATAGAAGTGTAAATAAAGGATTCATGCTACTTAAATAAAATAAAACAAGACAAACAACATTTTCCTACGGCTTAGAGTTGAATGTTTACAATAAAACTTGTGTAGGCTAACCTATTTTTAAAGTGAAAAGTTTTAGGTTGAATTGTTTCATTAATTAAGAAATTTAAAAGATTTATTAAAAATAACCTTCGTTCTAATGTTAAAACATTACTTTGTTTAATTGTTTTAAATCTTTGCGTCGGTCTCTCCTTAAGGTGTTAGGGGCGGTGATGTAGGTGTGGTCTGACCTCAGCGCTCCTGAGCTCATTCTGAGTTTGACACAGTCCTGTGAGGATGTAGCAGCGTAAGATAGTCTACTCTTTTTATTTATTTATTTTAGATCACAGCTATTTTTTTCCCTTCTTTTCTTTTCTAACTTGTAACAAACGCTAGCTTTTAAATTGTAATCTTACAAGATTTTGACGAGTAGCTTACTTAACGGTCTGATATTTTTGTTTTAGATCACTGCAAGATAGGCCTACGCGGTTCTTTTTCTTTTGTTTAACTAGCTTTTAAAGTGTAATCTTACAAGATTTTGACAAGTATCTTACTTAACGAACGTGTCAGATACTTTTTTGTTTTAGAAGATGGTAAGATAAGTCGACTCTATTTTCTTTAACTTGTAACAAACTCTAACCTACCTTTTTTAAATTGTATGTTAGACTAGAAGATTTTGACAAGTATCTTACTTAACGAACGTGTCAGATACTTTTTTGTTTTAGAAGATGATAAGTCAACTCTATATTATTTAACTTGTAATGTTATGCTATTGTTTTAACTAACGTGTCAGATGCTTTGTTTGTTTTAGATGAACGAACACGTTCACTTCTGCTTCTTTTTATTTAACTTGTAACAAACTCTAACTAGTGTAAATTGTTTTAACAATGCTAGCTCGTCTTGACTTGTTTTACAGATGTTTTTTTTTCTTGACGTGTGTGTGAAAAAATTAATAAAAACTTCCCTTTTATTCCATTTAACACCGTTTCACAATTTAAAGTTTAAAGCACATAGTTTTAACAGTTTGTACATCCCCACGCACAAAAACACATTTCCAAAAACAGTCATAAATTCCTTCGGATCGCTGGACTGGATAAAAACAGATGGACCCGTTTAGATGGGTGGGGGTGTACAAACAGGTGTCCAAACAGGTGTCCAGTAAGGGGGGTGGGGGGTGGGATTTTATGAGGGGCAATAAATCAAATTTTTGACACAAAGTGCACTACTCCTCTCTCTAAGATATAAAGAGCTCTTAAAATGAAAGAGGGGCTTTATATCAAGATAATCCACAAATGCTTACATTGCATGTCCTGCCCGGGTGTGTGTGCGTGTGTGCAATGAAATGGCTATTTTATGATAGGTTAAACAAACAGTCGAGCCTTTCTCCTCTGTGCCCTGTGCCACGGCCCTGCGCTCCAGGAGGCCAGGGAGCACGGGGCCCTCGTGCTAGGCACGCGCTGCTCTGTCGGGCCCCCCGAGGCCCTATTGATCTCTAGAAGTTAAGATCCCGCCTCCCACACACTCACGGATATTTGCGTCTCAGTCTGTGCTTGAGAGATATATTGGAGTCATGAGATTTCTAAAGCAGCTTGTTTGAATGTTCCGTCTGATAGACAGTCAGTTCCTGCAGGGTTTCATGCTGAGACCGTTCAGCACACTAAACACTCACTCAGTTAAAGTCAGCTTCAAATTCAGATTGACACTGTTTACTTTCCTAATGCCCGTTCTTGGCACTGTTATTTTAGTATCACTGAGATACTATTATAGTTTTTTATTAATATTTTGAAATAATATTAATAAATGATTAATTATTAAAACATATAAATTATACTTAATTTATAATTAAATAAATAAATAATGTTTTTTTTAAATTCTAAAATTATTAGGATTATTTTTATTGAAAAAATATATATATATATATTTAAGTTTCAGTCATTTTCTGTTTTTGCTATTTTTATTTGTTTTTTTTACTATTTGTATTTCAGTTTTAGTTATTTTAATGCATCAAGTTAAATTAAAATGACAAATTAAAAAGTAGCTCAAAAATGTAAAAATATTTTATTGTATTATTTCAGTTAGCATTTTATTTCAAGTAACATTTTTGAATGGTTTAAGTTTTAGTTAACTATAATAACACTGGTTCCCGGCTGTGTAAAATTCTGTAGAGTTGACTCACTTTTAATTAATTTTTGTGAACTTGAATTGAATTTGCCACACACCACAGAAATTTGAATTTGAATGCCATGAAGTGGAATTTATTGAATGGCAGTTTAAAGAAAAAACTAACAAAAAAACATTAAGTGTTTTTCCACCTTAATCCACAAAGTTATTTTCGTTAATATGTAAATTATCATAAATGATAAAATCCAACATTCAGAGTTTATCTTAGTTCATATTAAGAACCTTTGTTTTATTTATATTTCTAATGTATACCTTTATATGAATTATTTGCATTTGAAATATCTATATTTAAATTGCAATTCTACATCTGCTTTGTAACCTTTATTCAAATCAAGGAAATGAATCGGAATTTAAAGATGTTTGTAATTGTAATCTTTTGTCAAAATGTAACTATAAAATGCAAAAAGCAATGTTCATTGTTTTGTTCTTGACCCTTGGCTTAGTGTGCTCACTATACTTCATGAGTACCATCAGCTGGCTGTGTCTTCAATAGACAATCATCTTACAGGATCTGAATGACTCACTTGAAGCCTAAACGATATCAAGTGCTGTTTTTCAGTGTGTCTAAACCACTGACACTCTGAACTCAGTTGAGGGTGATTCATTCTGCTGGGATATACACAATAGTATCATGAATGCTTGAAAATAGCCTGAAATGCCACAGACTTTTGTAATATTAAAGATAATGCTTTCTGCTTTCACAGTTTAATGTGCCATTCAAGGGTTGACTTTCCTAAAGAATGCGAATGCTGTGTTTTTGTGGCAGGGTTTTCAACATTGTAGCTATTTGTTGAATGGCACAGCAGATGAAAGGGGCGATAGTAGTGCAGAAATTTCACCATCATTTACAGTAAAATCAATTAAAGGAACAGATGACCTAAAAGTGACAACCCATATCCTGTTATTTATGGAGAATTTTTAAATAATCTACAGTTTATAGTGACTCTCAAGCTTCATAAAGCTACAAAGTAAAAAAAAAAAAATGCATCAAAATAGTCCATATGACTTGAATACAAACTGTCATGTGACTTTAGAAGACTGCAATATAGCATATATAATTTTCATTTTTGAGTGAACTGTTCCTTTAAACACTAGATTTCTCTTACTTCCTCAGCCAGTTTCAAACTGATCACAGACACTTTGCACAAGCCATCTTTGTAATGGAAAATTCTCCGTGCAAAACCCAATAAATACATTTCTATTGTTTGCCAGCTCACAGTAATGAGTGCTGATGTGGCTTTTACAATTCCCCAGTATTACACAGTCTAAAGGAAGGCTGATCCAGTATATAATTTAATTAGTCACAAACTACCGTCAAATTAAAGATCACAACATGTTCCTTTAATGACTCGGTGGTGTTTTAAATGTAAAGGATTTCTTGTCAACAACACCTAATCAATATCTGTCAATAATCAGTAAGATTAGAGAGCTCATTTTGAATGATTAGAGGTGTTGAATTGCCTTGGCTTGCTGTGGGTGTTCGCTCATTATCTGATTTGAATTGCTAACTAGGTTACCCTCCCCATTAAGTCCATCTCCAGATCATCGTAAAGAGTTTATGGTACACATGACATTTCTACAGTCATATAACAGTGAGGAAAGGGCTCAAGATTGAAAGAGTGACTGTGTAACTGTAGAAAGGAGGAGATAAGAGTGTTGAGTGTGTCCAAACAGTGCCGTGCTGAGCTAAACAGGTGGGCACAGGCGGGGCAGACGGGTATTAGCGGCCACATGCATACACAAGGTCCAAAATTAACACTCTCAAACTGCCAGGTGCCAAATGTGTGGAAATCGTCTTTGGCAAATAAAACTTTACTGTAGCTGCAACTTGGTTCAAGTTGAATTGTATAAATGGTACTCTAATGTGAGCAAAAGAAAACATTTTTGTGACTTTGTTGGGAAAATTGGCGTAGGATTTATTTGGAAACAATTTTTCTCAGATACTGCTAGTAATTATTGCAAATAATAAATTGCAACATCCATATTTTTGAATAGTAGTCAAGTCATTTGTGCTGTTCCACCATTATGCAGTTATGATAAACAAATAAAATGATATAATCCTTATCAAATTTATTAGTGTTTAAAAAAAGTTTACTCAGATATTGCTAGTAATAATTTGAAAAATAGTATTTTGAATAACTTGAATAATTTGAAGAATAATTTGAAGAAGAAAGACTGATTTTTTTTAATGTATCCCCATTATTTTATTTACAACTTCCAAAAAAATAAAAATAAATAAATAATAAAAATCTTGTATAGGTGTTTCTGATTTTCTTTTCTTTTCTTTTCTTTTCTTTTCTTTTCTTTTCTTTTCTTTTCTTTTCTTTTCTTTTCTTTTCTTTTCTTTTCTGTTCAGGACCCCATTAAGCCAACAATAGTATAGACAACAGGTGGCAAATTTAGTTTTCTTAAAATTTGTATGGGTTATTTTGTAATTTAAAGGGTTAGTGATAGATAGTGGCAGATTTGACCCTAAAAAGGTGCACATCAGTTTTAATTGCTGTGCATATGTAATGATAGCAGAGCTGTGTGTGTTTGTGCATATGACGCATGACGACTTTTTAAAATTTTGTTTGAAACTTTGTTTCAGACCACATCCAAACAAATCCAGTGCTCCTAAATAGAATTATGTGTTTTTCAAAGACTAAACAGCATCCCAGAGGTCCCTTTTTATTGTTTTATGAATATGCAATTTGTCTAATTTAAGCAGTGTGCATTTTTGTATATCAGATTTCAAAAGATTCATATAATTACTGACATACTGTAATGGCCAGAAGTGCAATTTCAGTGCATTTTTAGATTTGTTGTATCATTATTTCTGAGGAGTTAGTTATGTGCCAAAAATGTAATACTTTGGGTTATGAATTTGTTCAAATCTCTAACTCCAGGTAAGAGCAAAAGTAATATTGATTCTTACCTTAGCAAACTTGATCCCGAACCATTCAATGTTTTCCCAAACCACAAGTGAAATGTTCAGTCCTACTTTCAGATGTCTTAACTATATCTGAACATTTTATGCTGCTGCTGTTCTTTATGTTTCTGACTGTAATGGAATGTAGTTTGCATGCTTTACAAACAGTGACATCCTGTGTGGTTGGCTCATGCTGGGCTGTTGAATAAGAGCTGGATTTGTGGATGTGTTGTGCGTTATGTTATTAGGTGCCTAAATATTCCCAGACAGGTCGATAGCTCGTCTGGTAAGACAAATGGCATGGTTACCAAAATCTAGCTAGAGCCAAAAAAAACAAACAAAAAATACTTCTAACAGCAGTCATTACTCTGGGAGGCCAATTAAAAAACAGCATCGCTGTACAACACCATCTGTAGCCAACAGCTACGAGTGTGTATGTGTGCATGTGTAGTTTGTATTTATGTGTGTCATTGTCCCAAGAAAATCTAGGGCAATTAACAGAACAGTCAGAGCACAAGCAATTATATAAAGTCTCTTTTTGTGTATCCAGAGAAAGCGTTGTCCCTCGGTGTCTCTCCTCTGGAATTCTGATGCCGTTAGGAGGTGGCGACCCGGGAAGCATTCGGATGGTTAGTGACCCCCTCACCCAGCGGAGTTCAGCTCTCAGAGCTTTGCCTGGGGTTTTTAATTAAAACCGCACCCTAGTTCAAAGCACACTGAAGGTTCTTGGTGCCGAGCCAGTGGGGTTGACTAAATATCTCATTTCCTGCTGCGGGGCAGAGACGAGGAAGGGCCGAGTGTAATTAGCCAATATGAGGAAGAGGAGGCTGCAGGTGTGTTGAGAGTCTGGAGGTTTGGGATCAGTATTGAGAGCCTGTCCCTGATCTGCTTTCCCATTCCGAGGGTGTTTATTAAAATCGCCTGCAACCGCTGATCTCTGGACAATTTAATTGGAGCTTCTTGTAGCTGTTGGAAGAAAAATCACAAATGAGATCTCTTTAATATTTCATTGTTTCTCCTAAAAACCAAGAAGATTAATTGGAGAGCAAACAGACTCCAGTAATATACATTTAAAAATTTCTCACTTTCAAAGATCTTGCAAGTCAGATATTTTAATATTAAAGCTGGCATAAAATAAAAATTCACCCTATTTTCTAAATGCATGTCATTGATCTTAGTGTGAACAGGTTATCTGTTTCTTTCTCTTTCTTTCTTTCTTTCTTTTTTTCTTTCTTATTTTTTAAACCTTGTAATTCCTAAAATTCTCAATCGCAATGTCAAATTTCTGGTAAAATGACAGACTTTTAATTTTTCTTTTTAATTTTTTGATAATGCATTCACTTACATGTATCTCACCTCTTGACTTTAACGTAAGTTCTTCCATAACTCCCACCTTCATTTTATAGCTTTTAAGATCTTTTTCTTAAGATTGTTTTTGTGAAGACCCGCAGTATTTTTTCTGCCTTTATCTAAATTTTAATGTAAAATCTCTTTATTATGTTAGTTAAGCATAATTGACCCCTTATTACCTTAAAACAAACAAATTGTGAATAGCTACTGTATATATATATATATATATATATATATATATATATATATATATATTATTAGATAAAAGTATTTTTAAATAATTTTTATCATTAGGCTTTTATCCTTTTTGTACTGCATTTCATGTTTTTTTGAAATCTTAATTTTGCAAATGACTCTGTTATAATGATGAGGGTCTAATGAGAAGCACCATTGAGAATAATGAGAATTATTAAGAAACTCAAAAGTAAAATATTCCAGAGGCATTGCAGTAATGAGAATTTTAGACTAAATTGTGCTTAATTGTCATGGAAATCATGACATAATATGAATTTTCTTCATTTTCTTTATACAAAATATAATGTCTTCTCTGTTTTTTTTGTTTTGTTTTTTTTTTTTTGGTGGGTGGATGGGTGAAATATAACCTGACTGGTTTCACCCATTAAATTGTACAAGGAGTGCAGAGAATATTGACTTACTCATATGAACACTGACCTTTGACCCTCACGTTTGTGACCTCTAGAGTAACCCCTGTGGATGTCAGCTGTTAGATACTGTGGATCATCTCATATTGACAAAAGATATCAGATGTCTGCTGCCTCTGGCTTTACTGTGTTATTCACCTCATTTGGGCTTAATTCAGCAACAAATATCCGGTTAATGTGATATTCAAGTAATTACAATGGCTTTTATTTGCCAGGACCTGTAGATACCTGAAATATTCCTTTTCACATTGACTGAAAATGCACCATCCATATTTTTGAATACTAGTCAAGTCATTTGTGCTGTTCTATCATTATGCACTTACGGTAAACAAATCAAATTATTTAATCCTTATCAGATTTATTAGTGCTTTTGGTAACACTTTAGAATAGGGAACAATTCTCACTATTAACTAGTTGCTTAGTAGCATGCCTATTATTAACATATCGGCTGCTTTTTAGCACTAATAAAGCACATATTCTACATCCCTACCCAATATCTTAACTTAACAACTACCTTATTAACTATTAATAAGCAGCAAATTAAGTTTATTGAGGCAAAAGTTGTCATTAATGGTTTGTTAAATAGCAAGAATTGGACCTTAAAATAAAGTGTGACCGTGCTTTCTTAATATTCTGTGCAATCAATGCACATTGACACAAAATCATTCGCTCATATCTGTCCTTTCACGCATATTCATCGAGAGCGAGCTGAATTATGAAAGAGACACAGAGATGTTCCTGTGGGTAGGGAACAGGTGCATTGTGGGTCCATGCCCTCAGACCAAGCAGGTGGAGATAAAGCTCATGTTTATAAGATCACAGGTTTTACGCTGTACTCTCACACATTATGCAAATAATCCTGCAGTCCTAGCAGTAATGTCGATGGAAAAGCATGAATTACAGAATAAAGGACACACTCGCTCACACACCATTCCTCACTGACTCTGTCCATGTAGACACTGGGGGTGCGTGTGAGAACAGCTATGAGGCAAATGTTGACACTGATTTGTAAGTGATCTAAACAGAAAAATGAAAGGAAAACCTGAAAGAAGATCTTTATGGGCTCGCCGTGCATTCTGAGCCATTCGTATATGCTCATTATATCCAAATGTGCTGCTCACACTCATGTGATGCTCCATTTCAGGCAATATGAAGAGTGCTAAATAATTCACGAGATGCTGGGATCAAACGTCTGCCTCTGTTTGTGCTCTTCTGAATGCAGAAGGGTGTGTGTTGGTGGGTTAGAATTTGGGGTACTGGGATATCAGTCTTTTGGCAATGTTCAGTATGTATCTTGATGAATTTGATCTAAAACGTGTTTTTTCTTTTTTCTTTATTTTTTTTTTCTCAGAGGAACCATCATTTTTGAACAAACTTCCAATTTAGATTAGAACTGTATAATTATTAATAAAAAAAAAAAAAAATTGAAAAATGTCAGAATTTTTTGTTGTTGTAGAGAATTTACAGTTTGGACAAAATAATGGCAAAAGAAGAATAATTATAATATTGTGAAACAGATTTACAATTAAAAAACAAAAAAAAACAAAACTTATTTTATGTATGTAATGTAAATGTAATTTATTCCTGTGATGCAAAGCTAAATTTTCAGCATCATTACTCCAGTTTTCAGTGTCACATGATCCTTCAGAAATCATTCTAATATGCTGATTTGCTGTTCAAGAAACATTTCTTATTATTTCCTTTATTATGCTGACAACAACTGTGCTGCTTAAAAGTTGTGCAATCTGTGATACTTTCCTTATGCCCACCAAAACTGTGATTTTGGCCTAATGTATTATTATCAATGTTGAAAACAGTTGTGCTGCTTAATATTTTGGTAGAAACTGTGATACTTTTTTTTCAGGATTCTTTGATGAATAGAAAGTTCATAAAAAAACATCATTTGATATATTGAATTCATTCTTGCCTAATAAAAGTATACATTTCTTTCCGAAAAACAAACAAACAAATCTTACTGACCTCAAGCATTTGAACATTAGTTTTTCATACTAGTTGCACAACCTGTACAATCTGCTTTCATAGACTTTCATAAAATACACACACAAACACACACACACACACACACACACACACACACACACACACAGTCACACCACTGCACAGAAAATCAATGGTTCCCGCTCATTGGTATATTGGGTTGGGTCAGTGTGTCATTCATGATTTTCTCCTCTGGCCTGTGGTCATCAGATTAGCTCCAGACCGCCTAATAAAATTGAGTGATAATTTGACACGGTCATTGTGATGTGGGTTAGCGCGCACACCAGATTACTCTGTGGAATTGGTAGGGAATTCCCTACGGATCAGCACATTTCCCAGTCAATCTCTCTCTGACGGATGTGATGTTTTCATTTGGGGCTTCTTATTGCCGTTGAATTTACTCAGGCATTATGCTTAGATTTCCTTCATAAGCTAAAATAAAGCCATTCATGTGTGCTCTCCACACACACACACACACACACACACACACACACACACACACACACACACACTATCAGGACTGAGTCTGTTAGACAGATTCCTGTTTATTCAGTGGGAATCACTGAGCAGCGAAAGGTCAGAGGTCAGACTGGGTTACACAGTCACATAGATTTAACCTTCACCTCTCATTCCTCCATATGTGATATGGCTCTCTGCGTGATCTGTGTGTTTATGTGTGTGTGCATTTGATTTGGCACATATTGAAGTAGCCAGTGTGTGTTTATTCATATGAATATTTTACTGTCATTTATTCATATTTCCATTCTTCTGTGAAACATACAAGTAGATGCTAGATTCTGGCCAGTAGATGCTGTTCTTGTTCATACTGTTAAAGCTGATGATGGTATTTAGTATCGAAGTCCAAAAAGGACTAAAAAAAGCACTAAAAGTAGTTTAAATACTTTGCATGCTAAGTCTTCAATCTGAAACCAAAGACCTGTCGGTCCAAAACTATTTCAATAAAGTGCATTAGAGAACATTTATTGCATCATTCATTCAAACAATGAGACTCTTTGTGAAATGGCTAACCAGCCATTCAGATCCATTGAAACCTTGGTGAAATCTGTGTAATGGTGAAGATAGTGTGCTGACCTGTTGTTGAGGTAATTGGCACCTTCTGTGCAGTGGAAATAGTGGTTTTGTCTGAGACCACTAGATCAAGACTCTGATAATTATGGATTCTGTGAGCATTTACCTCTCAGATTACTTTATTAAAGAGATTACATTTTCCCAATCTAAGTGAATTCTCTTTCTTTCTGTCTGTTCTCCAGATCTGGATAAGCCTGTGCTCACGGTGCACCAGACGGTGGGTGATGTACGAGGGAACTACTATCAGGAGAAAACAGTGTTTTTACGCTGTACGGTAAACTCTAACCCTCCCGCTCGCTTTATCTGGAAACGAGGAAATAAACCAATCGAACAAAGCAAAGACAACGGTGTGGACATCTACGAGCCTCTGTACACACAGGTACAACACTATCATGACTTCTGTTGTTGTTTTAGTGAGGTAATTATATTTAATAGACCTTAACCCTACAGATGGGTACCTATAAAAAACCTTTTGTTGTTTCTTTAAACACTTTTTTATTAAACACAATTTATTTATTTTTTTTTAAAACACAATTTTATTTTTTATTATTTTTTATTTATTTTATTTTATTTTATCTTATTTTTTATTTATTTATTTATTTATTTAATTCAGGGACATCTGGGTGTCCCGAAAGGGGGTTTAAGTTCTAAGTTTGTTAAGTTTTAGCAAACCTTTGGAAACAATTTTGTCCCCAAACCTAAGTAAATCTCAAACCTCTCTTACACACAGCTGGACAATATGCAAGATTTCTCTATAGGCCTTATTTCCCCTAAAACAGAAAATAGTTTAATTAGAGTTAATATTCATTTGAATAGCAGAGAACCACAGGAGACCTGCTCAATCACAGAGAAACGTACTCAATAAATCAGCAATCCATGAGTGATGAATTCATAATCTGAGCACTTATTATTAAAGAGCCGTTTGAATAAGGTGGGATAGATGGAGATTGATTGGCTTTGCTAATAATAATGAGGATTATTAATTCTCCTGATGGACTCAGTCAAAAGAATTAAAGGAATTTAAAATTCCTGAATTCATTCTCTCTTTATCATGCACACAAAGCCTCTGACATTGCATAGAAATACAAGGGTCAACAATTTAATGTAAATGTATTTACATTTTGCTTTGTCTTGAAATTGAAATATCATTAAAATGCATTAATTTTAAAATGTTTTATGCATTTTAACTGTTATGCTGTGCCATTCCTGTTTCTGTCATCATATTTGAAGAAATTACATCATCACAGTTGTTTTCAGTTGAAGTCAGCTACTTTATATTGCATCCTTTATGAGTGTTTTTGTAGTATTTCGCAGTTTACACTTCTGTTGGCCTTGTCTCATTTCAACTCTGTGATGCTTCAGGTGGGAATATGAATTACTCAACAGTAGTCAAATTATACAAAAAGAAAAATTCTAAAAGCACAAATGGCACTGTTTCCAGAGGATGACCGACAATGCATGTTTTGACTAAAAGAAAACCATCTACCATGTGAATGTGTGTGTGTTTGCAGGGTGAAACAAAGGTGCTGAAACTGAAAAACCTCCGTCCACAGGACTTTGCTAATTACACCTGTCAGGTGTCCGTCCGGAACGTGTGTGATATTCCCGACAGCTCTGTCACCTTTCGCCTTACCAACACCACTAGTGAGTTCCCATTTATGCTCAAACACTCACATTCACTCTCTTTACCTCATTATACAGCAGCTGTGCTGAGATTTGCATGAATTTTGTAAAAGTAATGTTTTAATTTTATTTTGCACATTTTATTATAGGAAAAAATGAATTACGTATGGTATCTTGCTGCCGTTAGCTTTACAGAAACTGTAGGAGTAACTGTCTTTTCTCCTTCAGTTCTTTTTTATTTTTCTCCTCAAATGTTCCTTTTCCCCTGGTTATGTGTTGACCTGTCAGGTTTAATTCACCTTTCTTTGATTACATCTTCACTTTTCCTTCTTTTCATCTTACGTTCTTTCTCTTCTGTGTTCTCTCGTTCACTGTCTGTCAGCGCTGTGGAGACGTTCAGCGCAGAATAACACAGGAACAGTCACGTGTGTCTTTGATCAT
Organism: Spinibarbus caldwelli; assembly: GCA_039654775.1. Classification (NCBI taxonomy): domain Eukaryota; kingdom Metazoa; phylum Chordata; class Actinopteri; order Cypriniformes; family Cyprinidae; genus Spinibarbus; species Spinibarbus caldwelli. The sequence goes on from CM077243.1 coordinate 5,485,085, forward strand.
GCTGGTCTCTGCACCTGTTTGTGTCTCAGGTCTCTCTGAAGGCAGACGTCACTATCACTGTGCTGTCCTGTACTGAAATTCCTCCAAGAAATCAGCGAACTGACAGGATGTGTGATTTTTATCCTTGTTAGAATAGATTTATCTGGGATGCGGCCTAGTGGTTAGTACACATTGAGCTGTGGTGAAACTGCAATTTGGGGGGGGGTCAGTATACTCTGACAACGGGGCAAGTTGACACACTACCGTATATGGGATAAGTTGTCACAGCTGGAACTTTTAAAAAACAGTATTTAAAATGTATTATCTATTTTACAGCTTTTCAAACACAGAATTATTCATAAAAAAATGGGAAAAGTTAAAATAAGTAAATACCACAATTAAGCTACTGTTCAAATTTTTGGAGATTGTAAGATTTTGAAATGTTGTTTGAAAAAGGCTCACAGAGGCTGCATTTATTTGAACAGAAATGCAGTAAAAACAGTACTAGTGTAAAATAGTATTACAATTTAAAATAACTGTATTCATTTTTGATATACTTTGAAATGTAATTTATTCCTGTCATGCAAAGCTGAATTTTCAGCAGCCATTTCTTCAGTCTTTAATGTCACATGATCCTTCAGAAATCATTCTAATATGCTGATTTGCTGCTCAGGAATCATTTCTCATTATTATCAACATAGAAATAAATAATAAAAAGTTTAACATTTATTTATATTGAATAAAAAAGATCAACATTTATTTAAAATATTTTTTGTCAACATTATAAATGTCTCTACTGTCACTTTTGAACCTAATGCATGCTTGCTGAACAAAAGTATTAATGTCTTAAAAAAACAGTAGTAGCAAATCTTTGTCAACTTTCCCTTGTGACAACTAGCCCCAGTTACTCTTGTAGATGCTTTCAAGAGGTTTCATAAGGTGAGTATCTTCAGTAGATGATATTTCACACTGAAGGCCTATAAAAAGCGTTATCCTTGTTAACTAACATTTTTGTCATAGTCAGAATAAATTGTTTGTGTAATCCATAATGAATCGAATTCAGCGCAAAAGCAAAAATACGCCTTTTTCATTTGTGACTGGCAAATGAAAGAGAAATCTTTGCTAGAACAACAAAAAATGAGACTACAATACCCAGTGAAACCCTTTATGAATTAGTCATGTAAAAAACATGTTTGTTCGTGTTCAAATTAGCAGCATTAAGAATTCATGCTCGAGAAACGAGTTCAAAGCTCGCCGAGAAAATCTAAAAGTAGCCCAAAAGTTCCCCCCTCTCTGTGTGTGTCTTTATTTCCCTCGTTTCTCGTTCTCTCTCTTGTGATGAGTTTGAAAGGCTGTTGATTCTCCTCTTTCTGCTCTCTCCACTAGAAAGGCAGCTGTGAAATAGTCAATAGAGATGAGTGAGTTTGGAATGACAATATCAGAAGTCTGTACCTCTCACACAAACACACACACACACACACACACACACACACACGCTCCGCAGCGCCCCATCAGTGTCCTGCCCTGTGGAGAAACAACACACTGCTGCAAATTGGAATTTGTTTTCCGCGTGGCAGGAGCGCGTGGCTCGTGTACACGCAGCTCGTCGCCGAAAGAACAAAACACTGATTTGTTTTTCTGTTGATTTTCATTTTCTTTCCTCTGAACTGACGAACAGGAAGGGGGCGAGATGAAATTGGAGAGAGCAGGAGAAACACACGTCGGACGCTGCGCTGAAGTTTGAGAAACTGGTCTCTTTAGAGTGAAGGAGACTGCGTCTGTGCACAGGATTCCATGTACTGTTTAAAATTACGGTTTGATCGTGACAGTAACTCCAAACCTAGCTGGTCAGCGTCCGCTTATGTGAAGATCAGAGCTCAGATCAGAGAGAAAGACCTGCTTTAACCCACTGTGGTGTTTAGTGTATGATGTTAAATCTAAACCATCATGGCTGATCATTTGTTTTTCTAGATTCTATCTGGTTTTCCTCTTATACGCTAGCATTCAAAAGTTTGGGGTCAGTAAGATATAAATACTTTTATTCAGTAAGGACACATTAAATTAATCAAAAGTGACAGTAAAGACATAACGTTACAAAAGATATCTATTTCTCGTTCTTTTGATTTTTCTAATTATCAATGAAAAAAATCCAGGGTTACACAAAAAATATTAAGCAGCACAACTGTTTTCAGCACTGATAATGATAAGAAATGTTTCTTGAGCAGCAAATCAGCATATTAGAATGATTTTTGAAGGATCATGTGATACTGAAGACTGGAGTAATGATGCTGAAAATTCAGCTTTGCATCACAGGAATAAATTACATTTTAAAATATATTACAATAGAAAACACTTATTTTAAATTGCAGTAATATCTCACAATATTACTGTTTTTACTGTATTGTTATTTACAAATAAATGCAGCCTCAGTGAGCATAAGAGACTTTCAGAACATCTTCAAAACATTTTAAAAATGTTACCGATCTCAAATTTTGAGCGGTAGTGTATGTCTTTATGGTATTTATTTATAACAACATTAATTTAACAAACATACATTTATATTCTATCGTAATGAAAGATATATTAAGAAATTTTGAGTCAAAAAAGAATAATAGTGTAAAATATGTTATATCCTTGTTATATTTTTCCTTTTTGACTTAATATTTCATGTTTCAGATTCAGATGATTGTCTGATGAATCAGAATTGATGCCTAGCTGTGATTTTGAAGGGTTTTGCATTCTTAAAACAGTTTTGTATAAAAATCTCTCAAGATATACCGTATTATTTAATGAGATGTACAACATCACTGATATGTCTTCCAGTTTGTTCATCACACTGGAAATTGAAGGTGAAATCTAGCATGGGATACAGTATTCCATGCACTTTCCTCTGTTGTATGCTTCAAATTTTAGCAAATGTAGTAGGCCATCATTATTCTGTTTATACAGAAAGTTTGCAAACTCTACAAAGTATGCATAAGGTATAGTGCAAGTACTAGTTTGTGATTCCATGTTATGAATAATTAATATTTTGCCTCACCTCAGCTGTGGTACAATCACTGCAACCCACAGTTTCAACTGGCTTGCGAGGAGACTCAAAAGGTGTTTGTTTGCGCTTGGTTCACTAGTATAAAAAATGTATCATATGCCATATTCATTTAAATCAAAGGCAATTTAATGACCTTTATCACTGATTAAATTTAAAAAAAAAAAAACTTTGGGATTTCAGCTCTATGTGTGCATATCAGAACTCAGCCTGGAAAAGGTAAAAAAAAATACACATACTGTACTTTTTTATTACGTCAGGGTTTTGTGTTTAATTATATGTTTATGTATTTCATCGTTCATATACAAGTACAGGCACCATCTGTACAGATCGTTCAAGAGGAAACAACTGATGTAACTCAATCCCATCACACTCACGCTCAAATGAAGCTTTAATTGGATAATTGTATGGCTGGGAATGAGAGAGCTGTAGAAGATCTGGAAGAGAGAGAGAAAAGAATGAACCTGGTGGAACATTTTTCTCTTTCAAACTGTTTTTTTTCCCCGTCTTTTAATGCTTTCATATTTTCCTCTTGGCTGAATCCCATTAAAGTAGCATATGATGACCTGTCAGTTTAAATGCTTTAGGAGCATCAAAGGAAAGGAGCAGTAGAAATTAGGAGAGGGTCTTCAGTGTTTAAGGAGTCATGGTGAAGACCTGCACACACTGGTCGCTAGTAGCCGGTAAAAATAAGTTGTCATTCTGTTTTTGACAAGGAATTTGTTTTGTTGCTACCTAAAAATTAACATTCCACAGGGGGAAGTGTTATATGAATACAAACTGCAGCAGTGCATAAAGCATCATATCATGAATAAGATGAACTATTATCAGATGAATCACACTAGCTCGTAAAGATGACATAATAATTTAGCATATGCTAAAGCCATTCATCTATATATAAAAAAAAAATCAAACAATCAATCAATCAATCAATCAATATAAAATAAAATGTAAATTATAAAATAAAAGTAATACATAAAAATAAAATTTAATTAATTCAATGGAATATATATATATATATATATATATATATATATATATATATATATAATTCTTTCTGGTTCTCGTATCTGATTGGCTGATAGGAGTGTGATTGTAGAATCCAACAGAGCTCCTCCAACCTCTTTACCGTTTGTATCACTCCTCTTGCTGAAGTTGCAATATTTCTCACAGCGAGTGTCATGGCGGATGCCAAAATCCACTATAATTTTAAAAATAATACTGTTTTGTGTCACGGAATGCAGTTTTAAGAGTTTTTTTAGGCGAGAATGTGCTTGCTTGGACTTCAAATATGCGGTTTGTTAATAAAGATAAGATCTATTTCAAAATTTGCTTCGACGTTTTTGGAGACGTGAGCTCCAGCGGTTCAGCGGCTGTTCAGCGCTCATTACACTCACAGAGAGCAGCTTCACCTCAGGCCAGACCTTCTGGAATTTACCGCTGGCTCTGATGTCTCTAGTGGTTAAACACGAGATATAATTCCTGTTGGGTAAATCTAACGGCCAGTCTTTGGTCTCATTAAACTATTATTTGTTCTAGAGCAAATAGTTTTGGCAAAATCTTATCATGTTTATTTAAATTCAAACTCATGTTTTAGTGTGTGTAGGAGACTTGAGATGCTGTATCAGATGCAGGTAACGTTAATCACAGTCGCTCAGTCCATCTCTCTCTCATAATAATTTACATAATATAACAAGCTTTACTACAGTAATACAATAAGTTTTCAATGAAACAACTCAACGTTCCTTCGTTACTAGTTCTAAAGTGACGTTTTGGAATTAGTAACCGAGGCTTGGCTCAACTGTTAAACTGTCAACTTTAGATTTGAATCCGTGGCGGAAGGAAGTAGTTCTGCACAAAAGAGGGCTTTTAAAGACACTCCGTTGTTGTTTCTAATTTATTTACACACTCGTGCTGTCGAACTGTTGTATAAACGCAATATCACACGAGTAGATGTGCGATATGGCTGTATATCGGCACGCTGTGATTATCTGTGGCCTTGTGCCTACAGCCGAATCACAGCCGTGCCGATATACAGCCATATCACACGTCTACTCGTGTAATATTGCTCATATATATATGAGCAGGTACTTGTCTTCTGTATTTCAGTCAAACACACATTGGAGAGTTATAGAGTTGCTTTTTATTTAGCTTCTGATTTGAAGTAGTTAATAATCTGCATTTAATCAGCACATTTAGTCAGACAGGATGTTCTTGTGATATTTGTTTGTAGTTGGTTGAGGGCTGGAGAGATTATTTTTTCTGCTACCTTTATGCCATGGATGCCCAGGATTAGATTTTCCCCATGTGGGTCAAACACACACACACACACACACACACACACACACACGCACAGAACAGGTGGTGTCCAGTAGATTGATTTTTGTATCATAATCCTGATGTTGTATTGAAGTTCATTCGAGCTGTTAAAGACGCTTATGCCCTCATGCCAGTCATGCTCTGAATTCTGCTGTATGAACACACAGTGTGTCTCATGTGTGCGTGTGTATCGAGCACTGCTCACAAATGTATTGACACTAGACGGATTTGACAGGATGTGTTACAGATGGTTGATGTTAAGGAACATCTTTATTCGTTCTCTGAACGTCAGCCCATAAATCTCAGCTTTATATCACTTATATATCACTATATAGTTATTCATACTGAAATTTCATCGAAAACATAGTTTTATATACTAAATAACCATGCGGTAATGTTTTTATATCATTTTGGGGAGTATAATCCAAATTATCTTGAATGATGCTTTTTGAAATACTGTGTAGTTGTATCTATGTATCTATTTATCTATCTGTCTGTCTGTCTGTCTATCTATCTATCTATGGATTTTTTTATTTATTTCTCTACATATTAATTTTTATGTTTGTATGAAACAAACAAATACATAAATATGCTGATTGGATCAAAAGCTTTATTTGCCTCAAAAATCTTTATTATTTTATTTTATTTTGTTTTATCTTATTTTTTGGCTATATTACAAAAACAGAGTATATCAATCAGTCGTATGTCTTTTTTGCAATTAGTGTACCAAACTGCCTAATGCTTTGATGTGATGTAATGTAATGTACCTAGATTTAATCATATTTAGTTTTATTGGTAAGACTGCTCAAAAACAACCCCATTTAAATGAATCCTCATTATCTGTTGACAGTTTTTGTCCGTTAATTCAAACTGCTTCCCCTCAGTTAATTATAGTTTGCACACACACTGTTCCCTGACTGGCACTTTTGTAAGTTTATTTTACAGTGTGTTTCCTCTGAAGTGCTTTTGTAATCTCCGTAGGCTCTCTTTGTTCATATCTAGAGGGTTTGAACGCAAATGGTTTGTTTGTAGCTCAGATTATGGAGAGAATTTCTGGCACCGGATATATGTTAATTAATGCAGTGTGTGTTAATGTGCACCGCTTAACATGTGCTAGTGCTTTAGGGGTCATTGTCTCCCTGTTAGGATGAGTCTAATAATGGGTTGGTTAAGCGTTGGTTAGCTGTGTTAATGTATCTCTGTCTCAACCTCTTTGAGCCATTAGCTGGGAGTAATTGGCTGGGCTTAATTGCACAAGCCTGGTCCCCACGGCAATAGAGACGGCGGATGTCCGATCTCTCTATACTTGTAGCTCTGGTGATTCGCTATCCTTCACACACACACGCGCACACACACACACACACACACACACACACACACACACATGCAGGCACGCACTCACATTAAATGCTTCACTGGTCACTCACACATATTTCCTTCTTCAGTCCATTTATAGAAAGAGAGAGGCTGTTCAAAATAACATACTACTCTTACTATCTCTGCAGTATATTTTATGTAGAATGTCTATAGTATGTGCATTAATTTATGCACATAAAACAGCGGGAATGACCTACTGTATTTGACAGGACGTGCTTTAAACTATACAGAGCATGCTACATCCCAGAATGCAATCCACTCGACATCCATTAAGATGAATGAACCTGAAAAAACCTGTAAAAACTGTTCTTGACAAGTATTTTGTCTAGTTAAAACATAAACATGCTTTAAACAAGATGAATTTACTTGAGAAGCAACACTGCGTAAGATATTATGGATTGTTTGTAGACAATATATCTTTATCAGTGTAATATTTGTGATTTGTCTTAATGCACTGGAAGATTTTTTCTCATTTAAAGCTGCAGTCCGTAACTTTTACCTCTTTGTTTACCTCTATGTTTGAAAACCTGGAATTGCAGTTTCTTGCGGAATTATCTTCAGTGCGCGGGGTTGTGATCCGGTGTTCCGGCACGGCTCCAGCGCGGATGAATCTAATGTTCTGAGGTGAATGTGTAGTTGTCAGTCACTGCACCGGTGTGGGTATTTACTGCCTATGTCTTGGAATATATGACCCAAATCAGAATTTTCACCGTAATTTGCCATCTTAACAAGTAAGTAACAAGTCTGCCACGTTTGTTCTGCCCAACTGAGGAAAAAAGCATTACAATAAATCGCGCTACCAACAGTGATTAAATCTAAAGATCAGTTAGCTCATATCACATCTAACTGTGCAAAGTATTATTATTATACTTTATTCTCAAATTATTAATGTTAACAACATCAGCATTGTGTGACTATGAGTATAGTATAAGCGTGTAGATTTAAATTTCTGTACAGTCTAATATCTAATTGTCATACCATTCAAATTTCATATTAAGAAATTCTTTTAAACCAAAAAGCAAATTAATCTTCCTTCAAACTGGTTCTATTTAAAATACAAAAACTTGTGTAATCCCACGTTGGCTATCTGTAATCAGAACCACATTTAAAACTGGAATATAATTTAATTTCATTCACATGTGTTTCATAAACATAATCCTTTCTGGATTACAATCCGCCATCAAAATGATAAGTTTAATTATTTGAGCTGCTGTGAGAAAAGGCTATAAATGATCCACCACCTGCAGGATCCTCACGTGCTAGAGCCTAGTAGCCGGGAAAACTTCATGTTTACAGATGTGACGTAATGACGCAGTGCCATGCTTGAATTTCCCACGGAAACCTACCCGTGCCACTCAAATTAGAAAACATTATTATAAGCTAACCGTTGTGAATCTGGCTAAAGTAAGGCGATAGTTTTGAACACTGGCTGGTTATGTACTTTCTCAAATATTGATTTCGGATCATTTTTAACCAAAAAAAGTTACGGACTGCAGCTTTAAGTATAAATATGCTAAAGCAAGTAAAAAAAAAAAAAAAAATAAGACAAAATACACTTCTATTCAATATACAGTCTTGGAAACAAGAATTAATGTCTTATGCAGTGTTGCATCTGAAGTAAATCTGTCTTGTTTGAATGATTTTTAGACATTTTATTGAGAAACAAGTCAAATTTTTAATAAAACAATCATTTTTATGCAGTTTAACACTCTTATTGATTGGATCAGTTAGACAAAAAATTATGAGATTTTGTGATGACAATTCTGCAGTTAGGTGCAGCAAAGGCTTTGATTTCTAGTTTGTAAAAGGGAATTATTATTGCTTACTACATCTTCTTAGACTAATAATATTTGATCAGACCAGAAAAAGTATATATTTTTGCACAAAAATAACTTTTTATTGCTGCATTTCACATATTATTTTCTTTTTTTATGAAGTAGGAGGCAGTATACAATGTATACTTTCCAGTATTTAGTTAGTATCCATTATAAACATATCAATGATCTTGCTATGTTAGAGTTGTGGTGCTCATGTGGGTGATGCGGGTTTGAGTCCAGTTATGTCCTCATCTCATTTCCTTCCTCTGCTCAGTCACTTTCTATTCCTTCCAAAATAATGCTTTTTATCTAAGTATAACCAGTGGGTCTGATCCGGTGAGAAACAATGACCCCTGCCCTTTATACGACATGGATCTCTTCCATATGCATATGCAAGAGCACAACTGTGACTTTTCTATAGCAAAGCAGATTTGAAAGCATGCCGTATGCATAGCAGTGAGCGGCTGAGAGGAGATGTGTCTGATATTGATCTGTGTCTTGCTACACACACCTGCCGTCCCTTACATCAATACACAGCACTAATACACCATCAGGTGTAATGAGACTGAATGGGCAGCGTGTGTGTGATGTACACACTCATTTCCCCTTGGGAGAGGACATTTGCCTGTTAAAGGGACAGTTCACCCAAAGTTACATTTCTGTCATCGTTTTCTTACCTTCTTGCCATACCAGACTCTTTGCATGGATTTTTTTTTTCTCCCTGGATTTTCAGTACAGTGACCATGGCTTCAAAGCTCCATAAAAGACAAAAACACCATAAATAAACCATAACAATTGTCTACATGACATATTTGTAAATCTTCTGATGCCAAGTTAAAGTCAGTAGAAACTTGTGCTAATTACTGAAAACGTTCCCTTCACTTAAATCTGATTTTTTAATTTGGCATATTTAAACTGGTGAGCCATGATCGATATTTGGTGTCAAGAGGAAGATCAGCAAAAAAAAAAATATTTTATTTTATTTTATTTTGACAGTTGGCTTGACAGTTTTAGTTACTTTAAACTGCCTTTTAATTAAAAAGAGTAAAAACATAATTGCAAAAACATTCTGTATTCCATTTAAAAAAAACAAAAAACAAATAACATTCAGCTTTGAAATGATATGAGGATTAGTAAATAGTGACTGAATTTACTTTAGTTGAACGAAAAGATGACTTAGAGGACTTCTGTAGTAAATAAATACAAATGAGAAACTCATCGACAAATCCACATATAGGTTGATGCATATTTATACAAACAAAATCACATTTTCTGACTTTCATGAAAGGGCAAACAAAACACACACACACACACACACACACACACACACACAAAAATGGTATCAAAAAAAAAATGATATCAGTAGGCTTATTGCCATGCAGTTACGATTTATCTAACAGCACTAATTGAGACAGGCATCATTAAATCAGACAGGATAAATTGCTTTAATTATGTTATTGTCGTGTCTAACATTGCTGAGTACTAATTACTTTTCATCTGTTGTCACGGCAGCACGGCTCCGATAGCCTCGTTAATCTGCCGTGCTTTTGCGTTACTTTTTTTTTTTTTCGGTGGTAAAGCCATCAGTGATTGGCGCATGTGATTGGCGCATGTGACACTGAAGTGGATGAACAGTCCTGAAAGTGACATCCTTCACAAGAGACGGAGAATGCTTTCCGAGAAGAGAAGGTTTTGCCATGTTTGTTACGCCTAAATCCTTTAATAGAATCTTTCTAGGATAAACTCAGTGACTGATATACGAAACCCACAGACGCTAAAAGGGTCACACCGTCTGCTTTGTTTTCTGAGTTATGTTTTTGAAATAATCAGTACTTATTACTTTTGGATGGAACATCCAAAAAGAGCACATTGTTATCCAATAAAGAGCACATTGTTATTTTATCATTCTGTCTGGAAGAAAGTTGTGTTTACCGAATTGATACAATAAGTTGAAGGAAAGTTTGACAGGTTAGCAGCATCAAAGTGAAAGATACTCTGAGTTTTTATTGAAGCACTAAGTAGAAGGTAACTAGATATTCCTGAGTACAGCAATATATTTTGCTTTGTTCTATCTGTGAAATAATCTGTGCTTATTTCTTATGGACAGATATAGATTTTAATCAAAACATTTTACACATTTTCAGCTTGCTTTCTGTGCTTTCAGCCATTCACTGAGACCGCTGTGCCATTATTTCAATTAATTTTTTACATGCTGCTCTATTATTGTAGTTTAAGGCTGGAAACCCACTGCTTCTTTTTTAAAACCAATAATCAAAAGCAGCTGGAGGATGATGTGTGAAATTTAATTATTTATCTGATTCCAATATAATTAATCAGACTCAATTAAATTTTTAAGAAGTAGAATCGTGTTCTTTGAAGGAAAAACTTTCTCAGAAGCTAACAGGAAAACAAAATTTAATATGAAAGTTCAGATAGCACTGTGTAAAATAGCTGTGACTAGACACATCTCTACTATTTTCCTGTTTTTGAGATCCAATTCTATTGAATGAGGAATTGTGAGCTCTGGGGTCAAAAGTAGGGCTGTCGCGGTGAAGGAATTTCCCTTGCGGTAATTTTGATTGTCTCAATAGCGCGGTATGCGGTATTACCACGTATACAGATATATATATTATAATCTGTGTGTATGTGTTACGATGTAACGAGGTCATATTCAGAAACCGAAACTAAATCGCTTTGAAACAGGAAGTGAAGTAAACAGAAGAGAATGACAAAACAACGGTCCGCATAACAGAACATAAACCTGACAATAAGATCATTAGTCTGTTGTTAGCCTATATATACATACATACATACATACATATATATATATATATATATATATATGTATATATATATATATATGTATGTATATATATATGTATATATGTGTATATAACAGTTAGTTCTGATCCTCGAATCTGACTGACAAGACACTTTTTCTGTTGATATTTCACCTGCGTGTTCTAGAGGGCTGTCAGTCAGTGCAGTTTCATTGTTGCGCCACAAGGTAGCATCAAGAGATTGTCTTTGAGTGAGTCTTTAACCCGTTCATTCAACTACACGTTCAAAAATGCTGATTCATTCGAGATATGTAATGAAACACGCTGTTGAAATCATTTTAACTTTGAGCAACACTTTTAAAGGCTCAGCTGACCAGCAATGCATCGATGCTAAGACAGATTTCGCTTTCCTTGGACATAATAACCTGTTTTCACAAACATACAAGACTCGGCCTGAAGGACAGACGCAGGTAATTGCACGCGCTCAGTCGATCTCTCTGTCATTCGCTCTCTGTTTAGGCTTGTTAAGTGCAAATTTACTGAGCCTCTGTACAAATCAGCATGGTACACATTGTTATCTTTACTAATGTTAAGTACACATGCACAAAGTGTAAAACGAGAAGGGCGTAGCCTTACGAAAAAAAAAAGGAAATATCGCGGTTGCTGCGGTTGTTGCATTCTTCTAAGGTTATGCTCGTCAGTAGCGCGGTATTGCGATATTGCGGTTATCGCAACAGCCCTAGTCAAAAGGTCATGTTCTGTCTAAATGCATATCAGATGCAAGTAAAAGCTATTAGATATGTAAAGATATGTTTAAGTATGCACAATTCTATATAGAATCACCTTTACACCTTTAAATCACCTTTGAATAAAACATCTGCCAGTTGCTTTTGGAGAAGAGAATCAGTTTCTCATTCTTCTCTCTAAAAGTGGCTTGATAATATTAAAGTCAGGTGATTAGTCTGGCCAGGGCAGCTGTTGAAGTTGATCTTGGTGATTCAGCTGTCCAGGTTCTATGATCTTGACTCCATCTTTTCCACATTTAAGCACTGGCAATGAAAGTAGTGATGAAAGTTTTAGCAGTTGAGGCTCTTTCATGGATGTTGGCTTTGTGAAGCTCTCTGTGGTCAGTTTTTGTGGAAACAGGCTCTTCAAGGTGAATATTGAAGTTTGCTGTCAATTTGCAGCAGTAGTTCTGTGTTGACTGGACACAATACTTCTTAGTGTTCAAAAATCCCGATCATTCACTTTCAGTTTTCGCACACTTTTCTTCTTCACTGATGAACTCTTGCCATGCATTGTGCACACAGACATAGGACTGTTGTTTTTAAAACACTAAATGATTGGGAAAAAAATCGAAATTCACAGTTGATGAAGAAAGTTGGTAACTGAACAGCCATTGACATCCATAGTTTTTTTCCATACCATGGAAGTCAATGGCAACCGTTAGCTCTGTGGTAACCAAAATTTTTTTTTTTTTTTTTTTTGTATTCCACAGTAAAAAGAAACTCATACAGATTTGAAATGACTTGAACGTAAGTAAATGAAGGCAGAATTTAAATTTTTGGGTAAACTTATCTCTTTAAGGTTACAGATAGTCGAACTCATTAATAGGCTTCCAAGATTTGCCCTTTTTGGAAATCTGACAAGTCACCCATTTCACCAATTGCTTGTACTAACCACTGCTGAACACATACTACACTGAAAGGCAAACTATAGAATATAGACAATGAAGAGATAAAAGATAATCACAATGTTTGTTTTTGCACTGAAACCTTGTGTACACCTACACAAATGATATTAACTCTGGTAATAATAGGTGTTCACATTATTTTGTATATTAAAGATGCTTTTCAGTATTGAAGCAAATAAATGTTTGTTTATAATCAACACATCAGCTCTGTCTGCCATCTTGGTTGTAGTTTTTCCAGTGATCTTGTGCATTCACCACAAAACCTTTGTGTGATGCTGAAACCAGGGGAGTGTCCACAAGGGTGGCAACTACCACCCTAAAAATGAGCTTCGCCACGCCAGTTGCCACCCCAAAGCAGAGTAATGGGATCGAGTGCAGTGAGAGTGGAGTGAAAATCATGGAGCTGCGTGATTTTGACTGATGCGACAAGGATTTTTTGAAAGTCGGGCGTTGTGGTTTTTCATTTGCTCCGAGAGCATTCCACTACCACTCCATCACAAGCACAGTTAATGCCAACAGCTCATAATATAACTGCATTTTATCAAGAATTGTCGCAATTATCTAGCTTGACACTGATGTATCACTCAAATCAAACAGATGGTGAAGGTTAAGAAGATGGCGATGGACAATTAATTGACAAATAATTAAAACACAGCTTAACTAGCAGAGAGACGTTGCACATGTGGGACTAATTCACACGCAATCGCGCTCTCACAAATGCATTCAAATAAATGTAATCTTATTGTGCTTCTCTAGGCTATATCTGTATCTGACTAAATAACTGATAAAATAACAGTAAAATGTACTGTTATTTTCCGCCTCCCAAATAAAATTTGAGCTTCAAAAAGCTACAATGACAGATTTAACTTTTTAATGCTGATAACAGGCAAAAAAATAACTTGGCAAATCGTTTAATGCACACTTAGCCTACTAAAAGAAAAGAAAATAGTCTAACACAAATAGCCCTTTTTTGTCTTATCAGATCTGCTCAAGGACTCTTACGTTTAGGCTACATTTACTTTATCCAAAGCAAACTGCAATACATTAATACTGACCTACATGTTTTTTTTTGTTGTGTTCATGCACCTGAACGATACAAAGCGATACAAAGTTACAGCAGCTGCTTCAGGAATCTGTAATTTAACTTATCGCTACAGTAGGCTACCGATCTCATTTTTTAATTTAATCAATTATATGCAGTCTTTCTATAGGACACACACACACATGCATTTAGAACGATTATATGAACGGTTTGGTTAGCATGGTCTGTGGCAGACCTCGTGTCAACGCAACAATTTAATAAACAAGAAGTTAATAGTAAGTGACTTAAATTGTAAAGACAATATTGTCTTTTTTTCACTAGAAAAAAAAGCTATGTTGTGCGTCTCAGAGGCAAAACACAGCGGTGTTTCCATAGCCTACTTAATGAATTTGCATTTTGAACTGATCCATTCATAAAAATAGTTTCTTACTTTGTTCCTGAGTGAATCAGTTGTTTTGAAAGAATCCACTGAATAAATGACTCAGCGACTCACTTATTAAGACAGTGGCTTGCCACCACCTACTGACAATTGTAGTTTCATATTTAAAAGTATTATTCTATTTTTCTATCATTTCATATTTCTATATTCTGATTTTTTATATTTAAAACATTAATTAATTATGCAAATTGTAAGAGCAGTGTAAATGCATGTGCATAGAAGATAGGCTACAGAATCATGAATGTTTAATTATACTTATTTAAAAAAAACAAATATATTTATATATATATATATATATATATATATTTTTTTTTTTTTTTTTTTTTTTTTCCCCGTGTATTCACGGATGTGTTTGGGACCCGGATATCTACTCGCCTTAGAACCAACCCTGCCTGAGATTGATTCAAACCCATGATTCTGATGAGCCACATTTTTGCTGAAAGAATTCTGTGAAAATCTTCTTCAATAAAACCTTGTAAATAACCAAAAGATTACTTCTTACAAATAAACAAAGATGAAATAAGATTTTTTTTTAATGAGTTAAAAATTTCATTTATCAAATGAGCATCAATCGCTCACCCTTTGACATTACAGACACTGTCTTATCCTAAACAAGGGAACAATGCATTAAAATAGGACAGCTCAACTAGTCCCATTTCGTAGAAATTTTTTTAATTCAAAATAGGTCATTTGTATGGATCATGAGTTTTTGAAAACAGTGCTAACAGTGCTCAACTTTGACAAAAAGTGTTTTTTATTTAAATGTTATAATAGTGATTTTCTAATATCTAAATATAAATCCTAAAGCAAACCGTGAAAATAACTGTATTGGAAACAGAAAATGTACCAATGAGTGATCCACTGCAGCCATCTACTAGTTATAGTGGAAATATCAAGTCGTTTTCATTTTGCTAAGTGTTTGTTTTCAACATTTGAAAACAAACACTTGGGTGGCAGAAATTTTCCACTGGCATGGCACATTTTCCAAGAATTATCGACATTAATTAAAAAAAGTGAATTTTATAATGTTCTCTTTTTGTGTAAATACAAAAATAGGCATAATTTGGAGACAAATTAAAAAACAAACACTTCTTAAAATGGGAGCAATATGTACAGTTGCGCCCCTGGTAACAAGCCTAGTTGCCACCCCTCATTCTGCTCTTGCCCCCCCTTTGCCACCCCAAGTATAAAATCCTGGACACGCCTCTGGCTGAAACAAGATCTCAGAAGGCAACATATTTCACTTTCTATCTTATCCTAAGTTAATTTCTGACCCTTCATTTCTTTTAACTGAAATTTCCTCTATCCATTTCTCTCTCTAATGTGTTTGTGGAGCACAGAAGTGCAGCGGTTTGTAACAGCGGCATAAACTCTGTAAAACACATCAGTCCCATTATCGAGAGACAACAGTCAACTGATGCTGTGCCGTCCCCCTCATACTGTTCCGGGAAATTGAAACGATAAATTCTTTCCTCCTCAGACTCTCTCTTTCTCCGTCTCTGTTTCAGTCCCTGTGATCTCTCTGTTATTTGTAGAACAAATAAGATTGTTGTATGTGGCTGAGAGCTTGTAAAGCTGTTGGCAGTACAGAAACCCAGATCCCCTCCAGTCTGGTGCTGGAGTCCATCAGGATCAACTGAGATTTCAGCAGATGTAAGTCACAAGAGCTTAGTGAAGAGATCAAACCAGTTTTGGGTCAGGTTGTGCTTTCTATCTTTTATCTATTTATTTGTCATTTAACCCCCTGGGGTCAACGGTATCGCCGGTGTGACCAGATCAGTTTTTTTTTTTTAAATCAGTGCAGAAGACAATAAAGATACTCTGTTGATTTTTGTGTTATACTTCAATCAAAACTGTTAAGTGTCTACTTTTATTTGTGTACACTCACAATAACAACAAAACTTTGTGCTTTTGGAAAATAAAGAAAACAAACAGGGTACACTCTCTGTCTTCTCCGTCTCCACAAACTGCTTTTAGAAACATGTCACTAAAATGAACTGTAACTCAGTGAATACTCGGCACACAGACATGGGAGTTATATCTATAGAAAGCTTGACATGTCTACTTTTAAATGAAGTAAGTCTTATTGAAAACAAATATTCTGTGATAAAGTAATCTGTATGAAATCAACACGATGTTCAGTCTTTCCCGTCTAACTCATTATCTCTAATGCAATCCCGCCCCCGCGCGGCTCACGCCCTTCATATGTAAATATCCACATGAGACGTGGCACATGTAAATGCCCAACGTAAACAAAGTGTGAGGAAATCGTTCATTGCGGCTACTGTTCATTTCTGGAAGAAGACACGCCGAGTAAGGTAGAATTTCCCTCAAAAGAAGAACAAGATTTCATCCAGTAGAGGAGATCAATCTGATGAGTAAGTAATGTTTCTTTTTTTGCATTAGTTAACGTGTTATTGTGACAAACTTGAACACATTTACTAGTTGGGTTTTTCTCAAACTACAACATGATGAATGCTACGCGTCTAAGAATGTTTATACCATGTTTATTATTAATACTTTGTTCACAAATAGATTTTAATAGCAGGCTAAACAATAATAATTTGTTTCTCAGATATAAAATATTCTTTTTTTGTGATAGTACAAAGCATGCGTGAGTCTATGGCTACAAAATCAGATCATAGGCTACTATAAAATCATACATACTTGGCTGTATGAATACAAAATCATAGTTGGGTTTTTTTCTCAAACTGTAATTCCTGACTAAAATGTTTGAAATCGAGTAAAACATTTTGAATATGATAGGCAATTCATTGTATTTAAATTTCTTACAGCGAGATGATGTTTTCATGTAAAACAAAACAAAGTAATATTACGAGTCTAAGTATGTTTAGAACATGTTTATTATTGATAGCCTACTCTGTTCAAAAATAGATTTTAATAATGTGCTAAACAATAATAATTAGTTTCTCAGATATAAAATGTCTTTTTTTTTGCGATCTGTGGCTACAAAACCTATATATATATATATATATATATATACAGATGCTCCTGATATTAACATGCTCGCAAATGTTTTTTTTTTTTTTTTGGTTTTTATTTTATTGAATCAGATACCTGCATCACAGATGAATCATGATGACTTTCTTCAAACTGTTTTCCTCTGAGAGCGCTGTACCAACATCAGATGTTCAACTACACTGATATTCTATGCTAAAACAAGCTCCTTGACTACCGATTATGTTCTTTTTCTTCTTGAATCCATGGAAAGAAGCAGAAACACTTAACACATGTAAATATCAGGTATGATTTACTTGTTGAACAGAATCTGTTGCAGGAATGACTCAAAGTCTGTTCACATCTCTGTGGTTAGATCAGTGCATTTACATTTACATTTATGCATCGATATGACTTACTTCATTTAAAAGTAGACACTTCAAGCTTTCTATAGATATAACTCCCAAGTCTCTGTGCTGAGTATTTGCTGAGTTACAGTTCATTTTAGTGACGCGTTTCTAAAAGCAGTTCGCCGAAACGGAGAAGACAGAGAGCGCACTCTGTTTGTTTTCTTTATTTTCCAAAGCCACAACATTTTGTTTTCATTGTGAGTGTACCCGGAAAAAAAATAGACACTTCAAAGTTTCAGTTGATGTATAACACTTATGTGTATGACCAAAATCGAGTATTTTTAGTGTCTTTTTTTAGTGTACTTGTAAGAAAAAAAAATGAGCTCGTCTTGCCGGCGAGACAGCCGACCCCAGAGAGTTAAATAAATTCAATGCACACAGACTGAAGTAGTTTAAGTCTTTGGTTCTTTTAATTGTGATGATTTTGGCTCACATTTAACAAAAACCCACCAATTCACTATCTCAACAAATTAGAATATGGTGACATGCCAATCAGCTAATCAACTCAAAACACCTGCAAAGGTTTCCTGAGCCTTCAAAATGGTCTCTCAGTTCGGTTCACTAGGCTACACAATCATGGGGAAGACTGCTGATCTGACAGTTGTCCAGAAGACAATCATTGACACCCTTCACAAAGAGGGTAAGCCACAAACATTCATTGCCAAAGAAGCTGGCTGTTCACAGAGTGCTGTATCTAAGCATGTTAACAGAAAGTTGAGTGGAAGGAAAAAGTGTGGAAGAAAAAGATGCACAACCAACCGAGAGAACCGCAGCCTTATGAGGATTGTCAAGCAAAATCGATTCAAGAATTTGGGTGAACTTCACAAGGAATGGACTGAGGCTGGGGTCAAGGCATCAAGAGCCACCGCACACAGACGTGTCAAGGAATTTGGCTACAGTTGTCGTATTCCTCTTGTTAAGCCACTCCTGAACCACAGACAATGTCAGAGGCGTCTTACCTGGGCTAAGGAGAAGAAGAACTGGACTGTTGCCCAGTGGTCTAAAGTCCTCTTTTCAGATGAGAGCAAGTTTTGTATTTCATTTGGAAACCAAGGTCCTAGAGTCTGGAGGAAGGGTGGAGAAGCTCATATCCCAAGTTGCTTGAAGTCCAGTGTTAAGTTTCCACAGTCTGTGATGATTTGGGGTGCAATCTCATCTGCTGGTGTTGGTCCATTGTGTTTTTTGAAAACCAAAGTCACTGCACCCGTTTACCAAGAAATTTTGGAGTACTTCATGCTTCCTTCTGCTGACCAGCTTTTAAAAGATGCTGATTTCATTTCCCAGCAGGATTTGGCACCTGCCCACACTGCCAAAAGCACCAAAAGTTGGTTAAATGACCATGGTGTTGGTGTGCTTGACTGGCCAGCAAACTCACCAGACCTGAACCCCATAGAGAATCTATGGGGTATTGTCAAGAGGAAAATGAGAAACAAGAGACCAAAAAATGCTGATGAGCTGAAGGCCACTTTCAAAGAAACCTGGGCTTCCATACCACCTCAGCAGTGCCACAAACTGATCACCTCCATGCCACGCCGAACTGAGGCAGTAATTAAAGCAAAAGGAGCCCCTACCAAGTATTGAGTACATGTACAGTAAATGAACATACTTTCCAGAAGGCCAACAATTCACTAAAAATGTTTTTTTTTTTTTTTGATCTTATGAAGTATTCTAATTGGTTGAGATAGTGAATTGGTGGGATTTTGTTAAATGTGAGCCAAAATCATCACAATTAAAAGAACCAAAGACTTAAACTACTTCAGTCTGTGTGCATTGAGTTTATTTAATACACGAGGTTCACAATTTGAGTTGAATTACTGAAATAAATGAACTTTTCCACGACATTCTAATTTATTGAGATGCACCTGTATTTTAATCTCTGGTTGTGTGAAAGAATAGTTAGAGAGATAAGTCAAAATACTTTTTGATGACCCAGACTGCACTGTGAGAAGTCATTTTCTTATTCTGTATTTTTCTTAAAAATCTAAATATCTTTAAAATGTTCAGTTTACTTGAGAAGGAAAACAGTGATATTAATTTTGTTGGATTTTTGATTTAAACACATTCAAAATTGTTTTCTATGAAAACAAAACTTTATGCCCCGGTTTCACAGACAAGGCTTAAACCTAGTTCCAGACTAAAATGTAAGTTTAAGCTGTTTCAACTGAAAGAAACTTGCACTGACTGATTTTAAAATATACCAGTGCCTTGTTTTGTCTCAAGATGCACACCAGTAATGTTTTTTTTTATTTATTTTTTTTCTAAGCATGTTTATAAAAATTACTTAAATGTCCTAATTGAACTATGGGTTAATCCTGGCTTAGTCTAAACCCTGTCTGTGAAACCGGGCCTAAATTGTACACAGTTTGTCTTCTAAATCTTCTTTTAAGGATGTTTAGAAATTTTTACTGGATGACAAGCCAAAAATATTGATTGTTATGACTTTAGTAATGATTCTAGTCATTTCATGATAATTTTTTAACACTAAATGAAGACTTTTTCAATCACTTCTGGTGCTCTTTTATAAAATATTATTCAACTTTTTGGATCAGTTTTAATTGGGCTCATAGACATTGAATGAGATTTTTTTGGCATTATATGTGTGGTGTTTTACAAGTCTATTCAGAGCTCAAATATTTCCAATGACAATTAATTTGTAGGTAGATGAAAAGTACATTGGCAGGTTTTCTGCTTTCTAATTTCAGTCATTTATTTTTAACTGATGAGTTTATGATGCTTAGCAGCAGTCTGGTCTTGTTCAGGTACAGTATGACAGTTCTAGACTGCAGAACTAATGAACACAGATGGAAGTGATGCCATTCAGAGAGACTGCGGTGTGCTGTGTGACACAAAAGAGGGGCTGATGTAGGGTAGCAGGTTTGAATCTGGCCTGCATCATGTCATGTCATTTCTGTGTTTCTCCCTACCTAATTACATAAAACAGATTGAGATATTCAAATCTGATGTGTTTTATGTCAGTGTTCGAAACACTTTGCAGCCATTTGTATATTGTACAGTATATTACATTTGAAAAACTCAAAAGTTAACAAGATGATTTATTCATTGACAGTCACCCTGATGAGTAGATTGCATCAAGTCTAATGCATTTATTTTCTTTAACAATATATAAACATACACATAAAAGATATTGAGTAATTTTGTTTTTGACTGTTTTATTAGATGAACAGTGTGTGCACTGTAATAATAGGCATATGGATAAAATGTTATTTTTTAATGTGTGATTCTGACTGTGAAATTTATTTCTGGCTTAATGATCATGTGTTAAGTCATGTAGAGATAAAAATGCAACATCTGCGGTCGTGTTTTTGAAATATCTCTATTTTGTGAAAGAAACGAAACTTAAGATGGGGCTGTGTTTATATAGTAAAGCATATCCACTTATTGAGAGCAGCAGCAGCCTGCTTGGTTTCTTTTAAAGGTGCCATAGAATGCATTGATACAGTATTTTAAATTGTTCTCTGATATCTACATAGAAGGTATGTGGCTTCGGTAAGGGCAAAAAATCTCCAGAAACGGTTTTACATGTCCATTTACAACCCTAGGATTTGTCCCTAGAATGAAATGGTCTCTTATTACCTTATTTGGAAGGGTCATGAATAATAATGTTGAGCTCTGCTCTGGTTTGCTGTTTCACAGTGCGGCTCATTTCAGTAGCTCACACAGCAAGAAGGAAATACAGGGAGGAAAATGTATATTTCAATACTTTCTCTCGCAGTTATATCATTGGGTAAATATACTGTGTATAAATTATAGCCTTGGGTAATTATAGCCTCTATTAATATGCAGGGCATTGAAACTGCTTTTGAATGCATGATCGCGTTTTAGTTTCACGTTCACTTTCACTTTCGAGATTCGTGATCGCACGTACTCTGTTTATACTATGGAGCGTCAGTACTTACCACACATTTTACAAGATCAGATGCTTGTCAGTGGTACTCAGGATCTGTAAATCTATGGAAGCATATGTGTAGCAAAATTCAATTTGCAATGTAATATGCAAAATGGCAATGCAATATGTAAAATGGCAGTGTATTTCTGTATTTAAATTTACATTTTCCCATACCTTTAGTTGCAAACATTTAGTGCAAAATGAAAATGAAAATTCAATTGTATCATTTAAATTTGCCATTTTCTACACTAGTTTTAATATGCAAATTAAAAACATATTTTAAAGCTTTATAAGTTGCAAAATTAAAATGAAAATGTATTACCCAAATTGATTAGATATGTTTAACATGTCCAAGCAAAAACTGTAGCAAAATTATCATTTAAATGCTCTTTTTCCTAAATGCATTTAGACTTGATTAATATAGTCATTGTGGATTTGAAATTGCATTCCGAGCCGAGCACGCCCCCTACCTGTCAATCATTACATCAAGGCGGTGCTCGGCAACAGGACGCAGGATAGGTCAATATTCACCCTTAACTAAACATATCTGTCAATCTGAGGCGTTGCTACGAGTTGTGTGCGTTTTGCTTGACTGACTGATATTCCACAGTCTGTTCGGAAACTAGGCTCTCAAGCCATAGGCTATATGGTTCTTTCAGTGAGTGGGTCGACGGAAGGAAAAAAATAAACCAAACAATATTTTAAACTTTTTTTCATCAATAATCAAAGCTAGTGTGTCGATTTATTTAAAAATCCATATATTATATATTTTAGAATATTACATAATTCATCAATGCCTGTTTGTCATTTATAATACACCAACCAATCATGATCTTGCTCAAGTTCAAATTTCATTGGACAATAATGTGAAGTGGAGCGGTCATTTTCCGTTCTTATTCATAAATGGGTGGAAAATGACATGGGACAGATGAGCTTATTTGTGGAGCGATCTGGATCTGCGGTTTGTCTCATTTTATAAATCAAATTACATCGTTGAGAAAATAGATGCTAAATGACTACAAAAGCACTGCACAAAACAAAAGTCGCAATAATGGTAATCTGTAGGCTATTCAATTCACATATTTATGTATGATATCCTACACCGTTTACTATTTCATGAAACTTTCATAGTTAATGAAGCCCAAGTGCCACCTACAGGCCTATTATGTGAAGTGTAGGCTGGCGAAATGGTGACGTGAAAGGACTTTATTATATTACCATTTTTGATAATTATGCAGCATTATGAAAGTGTCTTATGCTCATCAAGCCTGCATTTATTTGATCAAAAATACAGAAAAACTGTAATATTGTGAAAAATTACAATTTAAAAGAATGTTTTTCTATTTTAATATACTTTCAAATATAATTTATTTCTGTGATTCAAAGCTGAATTTTCAGCATCATTACTCCAGTCTTCAATGCATGGTCCTTCAGAAATCATTCTAATATGCTGATTTATTATCAATGTTGGAAACAGTTGTGCTGCTTAATGTTTTGCTTTTTATTTTAATTTTATTTATTTATTTTGGAACCTGTGATCCTTTTTTGGGGTTCTTTGATAAATAAAAAGTTAAAAAGAACAGCATTTATTCAAAATAGAGATGTTTTCTAACAATATCGATCTTTACTATCACTGTTTCTATCATTTTAACAAATCCTTGCTGAATAAAAACTAATTTCTTTAAAAAAAAATAAAAATACTGACCACAAGCTTTTGAACGGTAGTGTATATTTTTACAAAAGTTATATTTTAAATAAATGCCGTTCTTGTTTAACTTTTTATTCATCAAAGAATCCTGAAAAAAGTATGACAGGTTTCCAACATTGCTAATAAATCAGCATTGCATAAAATGTATTTTAAAGTATATTAAAATTTTGATCAAATAAATGCAGGCTTGATGACCATAAGTGACTTATTGCAAAATATTAAATATTAACGTATCCAAACTTTTGTCCTATAATTTTTTTATTTTATTTTTTATTTTTTTTCACATTACCACTTTTTTTTTGTTTACATTTGAGCCCCTGCCCCTGAGGAACTCTCTGCACGTCCCTGTTCAGTTGCCAAGGAACACGCGCTGTTTTACGGATTAAAAATAAAAGAGTAATAAAATATAAGGTAAGGTAGTAAAAAAGTGTAGAATAGCACTGTCTGTTTGCTTATGTGCATCAGTCCGAGTGTAAATGATGAGAGATGTTCAGGCAGGTGAAAAGCGTTTGGTTAATGGTGAATATTGACCTATCATGCGTCCTGTTGCCGAGCCCCGCCTTGATGTAATGATTGACAGGTAGGGGGCGTGCTCGGCTCGGAATGCATTTTCAAATCCACAATGACTTAAACTATATTCATCGCGGGGTATTTAATGAAAATGCAATTGAAACATCATATATGTAAGTGTCAATGCATTTAAGAAAAATAAAAGACATTTAATTCACCATTTTGCTACCCTTTTGGTGCACCTTTGGCTCAGAATGCATTTTGAAACTCTCACTGCATTTTGCTACAATTATCACGCGGTATCACGATGAAAATGCAATCCCAAGTGTCCTACCCCAAGTCTAAATGCATTTAGGAAAAACAGCATTTAAATGATAATTTTGCTACAGTTTTTGCTTGGACATGTTAAACATATCTAATTAATTTGGGTAATACATTTTCATTTTAATTTTGCAACTTATAAAACTTTAAAATATGTTTTTAATATGCATATTAAAACTAGTGTAGAAAATGGCAAATTTAAATGATATAATTGAATTTTCATTTTCATTTTGCACTAAATGTTGCACATATGTATGGGAAAATGTAAATTTAAATACAGAAATAAATTGCCATTTTACATATTACATTGCCATTTTGCATATTACATTGCAAATTGAATTTTGCTACACATATGCTTCCATATAAATCATTCGCCACCATCCTCAGCCATCTCTCCTTACTCTGTTTATGTGGTAAGTGAAATCTTATGTACTGTAATGTAACAGGCTACTGCTAGCAAGCAGCTAACCATGTCCCTTTAGTGGCTCGCGTTATTTTATTACAATGCGATATTTGCTTTCCGTGCCTTTCTGAATACAGACACCAACCCATCCCTGCACTTCACATCTCCTGCACAGCCTGGAACATAACATTTATATCCATGATCTGCCATTTTCGCTATTGTCCTCACTTGTTTCTTTACAATACCTGCAGAACTTCTGATGATTCGGCTGTGCAGGTCTGGCTGGCCTAGAACATGGGCGGGTATATACAAATGTTGGGTGCGTATACATATTAGTGATCCCGACTGTTACGTCACAGTCGGTGTTATGTTCTGATTCGCCTGTTTTCCAGTGGTCTTTTGCATCCAGGAGATTTACATAAGAAAGAAGAAACAATGGTGTTTGAGGCTCACGGTATGTCATTTCCATGTATAGAACTGTTATTATTCAACTATGCCAAGGTAAATACAGTTTTCCATTCTATGGCACCTTTAATAACAGTATGCTTCATGTTGTTAATTTTAGTTTCATACATTATTTTATTACACAAAGCAACTTAAGTTAACAACAACAACAACAAAAAAAAACTATAATGTTTATTTAAAGCTAACCTCTTTAGCCATTTCTTGGCCAGGTCTATATCTTTATCATCTTAAATGTATTAGCTTAAATATGAAAGGTTTTCAGACAGGCGTTTATGACTCTCAGTTTAACACATCTGACTGTATTCTACAGCATTCTGCACAGTTTCCCCACAATCAGAATAAAAATGCTAAAAAGACAGCATATTCATGAGTGTAGGAAAAAGTGTATTTATATACTTAGGTTTTTTTTTTTTATATAATTTTTTAATTTTTAATTTTTAATTTTTTTACTTACTGGATTTCCCCATTCCACATCTCAAACAAACAAATAAATGAATGAATAAATAAATAAATAAATATGAAAGGTATTACTTATTTTGAAAGATGTTTACTTTATTCTGAATTTTTATTTATTTATTTATTTTATTTTATTTTTGGGGGGGGGGGTGATATGACAATGACATGTTTTTGTGATCTGTTGTGATCATTTAACCTCAAATCTTAGACATTTCCTTTAACTTTAAGTTAAAGGAAATGTCTAAGGTTTAAGGTTAAATGATCAGCAGTTGCTGAGGCCAAATCTGCTGACAGGACACTTTGGCTTTAAAAGAGGGAAACGGTGAAGGAGATACTGTAAAGAGTCTGCCATGGGACTTGAGTTATGTGTCATGCTAAGAATAGCTGTTAGTTCTTTACCCAGAAGCAGTGAAGAGGTGATTTCTGATGAAATATTATTATTGATCGATGGTAGTATTGACCCTCTTGTCGAAACACTTTTAGCTTTGAAGTGTTCACATGTTGAAGCAAGACCACCTGCACTTCTCTTGTTCTGCTCTATTCTGTAAATGCAAGACTCACTCATTTAGACATAAACAGGAAACCCACCAGCTTTAAATGATGCACACTTTTGTTTACTCATTCCCAGCACCCCCTGCTCTAAAGCTGTCTGTGAATGAGACGTACGTGGTGGACCCAGGCCAAGACGTCACGCTGTCGTGTGAGGTAACGGCAGGCTTCCCCACGCCTACGGTCAGCTGGTCGCGGTACCCTGGGTCTCTCCCTCAGCGCTCCATGATCCGAGGCGGCTCCCTCATTCTCCGGGCCGTCTCTCCCGCTGATGCTGGCATCTACAACTGCACAGCCGTCAACAACGTGGGAAACCCTGCGAGAAGAACCGTCAACCTCGTTGTGAGAAGTAAGTGTGCTCATTTTTACACACGTACTGACATTTGAATTTGAATGTAAGGAAGTAGAATTCAAATGCATTGGAAATTAATCTCACTTTAACTAGAATAGCAAAGTTTGTCAGGACAAGCAGTGAATGATAGATAGTTGGATAGACATAAGGATAGAAGGGCATGGATGGATGGATGGACAGATGAACAGATGGATAGATAGATGGATAGACATAAAGATGGATGGATGGATGGACTGACAGGCAGACCGAAAGATAGATAGATAGATAGATAGATAGATATATAGATAGATGGATAGACAGAGATAGACAGACAGACATTCAGATGGATTGATAGATGGATAGACAGACAGACATTCAGATGGATTGATAGATGGATAGACATACAAATAGACATGAAAGTGGGTGGATGGATGGATGGATGAATAGACAGACAGATAGATGATAGATGGATGGATGGACAGATGAACAGATGGATAGATAGATAGATAGATAGATAGATAGATAGATAGATAGATAGACATAAAGGTGGATGGATGGATGGATGGATGGACAGACAGACCGATATATAGATAGATCTATAAATAGATGGATAGACAGAGATAGATAGACAGACAGATGGACAAATTGATGGATGGATGGACGGACAGAAAAACAGATAGATGGATAGACACAAGGATAGCCATAATGAGAAAGATATATGGACGGACGGTTGGACGGATAGATAGATAGATAGATAGATAGATAGATAGATAGATAGATGGATAGACAAGAATAGACAAAGATGGATGGATGGAAAGACGGATGACAAACAGATGATGGATGAACAGATGAACAGGTGGAAAGATAGATGGATAGGCATACGGATAGACTTAAAAGTGGATGGATGGATGGATATAACTTTTCTGCACCAACATGGAAGAAAACTTAATTTCCAGAATGCACTAGCTGAGTTGAATTTTCTTGAATTACAACTCTTCATTCTGTTCTTCTATTTCAAATTACATTCTCACTTCCTGTGGGGTGTGGCCAATTCAGTTTACACTCGTGATTTAAAAAGGAGCCAGTTTAGTTCTGAATTTTATGCAACCATGGCTAGAAATCAGTTTTTATTTCTGCAGTTCTGTTTGGTGGCACAGAAATCACTTCACCTTTAATGGCTGAAATATTAGTTACATCTCAAGCCATCAGATTCAATTTAAGTTTACATATCCCTCCGACCGCTTGAGTGACACGCATTTGAATGAGTTATGACTTCCTGTCTGTCCCGTGCTCAGCACAAAATTTGCCGAGCCAGATTTCTTCATATGTATGCGTGGGAGCATGTGTTTATGTGGCGTGAGCATGAGTTAGCGGTTGAACTGTAATTAGCTCTCTTGGCAGTGTGTGATCGTGTTAAACTCCTCAAGCCGAGAGGGTGATTCAGGAACGGCTGCCATAACGCCTGCCGTTCATCAGGGCCTGGAGCTATTCTTAGCCTCTTTAATCATTTTTATTTACTCCAATTAATTTGAGAGGAATGGAGGTAATTAGCAGTAGAAGTGTCTTATTTGGGAATGTGCGGGGTGCGTGCTGGATCCGTCTCTTTTGACGGTAATGAGCTCGCTTTGTGTCAAACGCACACGCAGGTGCCGCGGACGCCTGAGCGCAGCCAATCATCCAGGTAAGGCAGCCGTCTGTTGAAATGCGGGGCGCTGAGCATATGGCGCTAAACTTTCTGTCTCCACCTGCAGGGTCGTTTTTCATACTGTCAGTGCGTAAACACGCGGCTAAGCTGTTATAGTTATAAATTGTGCTTCAGTACTAACAAATTACAGCAGTAGGGCTGGGGGGGTTCATTTCATTTACACATAAGCGTCTTCAGCTGTGTTCAGTTTATGACAGTCATTATTTTTATCATGTAAATTGTGATTTTTTTTCTCATGATTTCATCCAGTGTTTGTAGTAAAGCATGAGATGGTTTCATGTACAGTGACGAAGCAGTGCACTGGAAGACAAAAATGAGGAAATTTAATCAGTTCAGTTCGCTTCCGTACAGACTACATTCACTCTTTGTGTTGTTGATCATTTCAGTCTTATATGTGCTGTCTATTTGTGTTTTTTGTAAACTTTATACTTTCTACATTTAGGAATCTTGATTTGTTTCAGTGCTCAAAATGTAACTGACAATGATGATGCCACTGCAGTATTACACTGCATAAAGACTATGTATTGATTTCTGTTTGCATGATAACGTCATTTCATTTACACTGAAATAAAGCTTTAAACCTAAACTCACCTGAAACATAAAAAAAAAAAAAATTGATGTAATTATACTACATGCTATTATTTTAATATTAATTTTAATATTTAATGTTAATTATTTATTTTTAATATTGTTGATTTTTAATATATTTTTTATTTATATTTTTATTTATTTATTATGTCCGGCCTTTTTAAAATTTCACCCACAGATTTTTGCATATTTTATCACAAAGTTCATAATGCATTTAGCTACTAAAAGGAGCATAGTATCCTGTTGGCAAGACCAATAAAAAACTTAATTAATTCTGCAGTCTTTCATAAATTTTTTTTTTCCCTAGAAAATGTGAAAAACAGTGTTATTTAAATACTATTAAATTTGTATTTATTTTAAACACACACACACACACACATACATATATATATATATATACATATATATATATATATATATATATATATATATATATATATATATATATATATATATATATATATATATATATAGCTTTAATTCATTTTAATTTCCATTTTAATTCAACTTTAGTACTTACACTTAAGTTAGGTAGAAAAAGCTACAATTCTGATATTCAATTAGGTTTTAATAATTTTTTTTTGTTTAATATTTACAATTTATTTAATTTCAGCAATATTTCAATTTTTGATTTTGAATAGTTTTAGCTTTCAACACTGGTGAATAAAAAGTTGATAGTTCTAGGAATGGGTTTAGTCATAACCTAAATGCTTCTTTCACCAAGATCACCATGTCATCCTTTCTCTCTCTCTATTAGTCATGAAGAACTTAACATTCCAGATCACGCCAGACTCCAACAAAGACAGCGAGAGCATACAGATGGGTCGAGACCTCAAACTTTCCTGCCACGTTGACGCCCAGCCTCAGGACAAGGTGAACTACACCTGGTACAAGAATGGAGCTCTCATCTACCCCACCGACAGCCTCATCGTGCTGCGCAGTGACCCAGACATGCCGCCCGGTACCAGCAGCCTGGAAATCGTGGACATGAAGTTCAGAGATCAGGCCACCTACAGCTGCGTAGCCAACTTCCCCGGGAGCAGCGTTCCTGAACTGCGAGTGGACGTGAACATCACACAGAGCAGCGGTGAGATACTGATTGTAATACTAAAGACGCTGAGGGTTTGAGGCCTCAGAGCTTTTAAAACCCACTTCTTGTGCTCGTACTGTGAAATGGCCCTTTGATCCGACTCCTTCTGCTCGTTGCTGATTATGTTGTTTGCTTGTTAAAATGTGATTTTCTTTGCTTACAAACATGAAAGACCCCATGAAATGGTTTGATGAGTGCTGTTTTCTTTCCAGTGTTTCCTATTGTCCAAACAGACTTTGTGACAAGACATATTAGACTTTTCCTGTTCTATCTATCTATCTATCTATCTATCTATCTATCTATCTATCTATCTATCTATCTGTGGTCAGATTATAGCCAGCCTAAACTTAATACTTCATTACATCTGTCTATCCTAATCTTCATAACATTAATTTTTACATGAAATAAAAAATTACCTCTTGTGCCATCTTTAAACATTTTTTTTTGAACGACGGAAAGAAACCACTATTTAGCCCACAAGTAATTTTTTTATTTATTTATTTTTTTTTTACATATAAGGCCTTTCTGTACAACATGATGTTTATTGAGTAGTTTTTCAGCTATCTGAGAGGTTAAACTTATGCCTCATGGATAAACAGTGATAATGTGGGAATGGCCATTCTGCTGGGTTGATGGTAGTAAACTGTTGAATTCTGGGAAATACAGACGCCCTCATGAATCTGAGTCCCCTCTGATCTGCTCTCTCTCATCTCAGCAGGATGTTATTTTTTTCCTGAGTTTCTCCTCTTTTTTGTACTTGAAGTTTCAACCTTCTCTGGGGTTACTCTCTGTTTCTGACTGCAGCACCTAACATGATCAATCGTATCATCTGACAGTCTCTTTATCTCTCGCTTTATAATCTTTCTGTTGTACTGTTTGAAGTCTGTCCATCCTATACGGTCATTATTTTGACTGTTTTTTCCTTTATGTGTTTTGGTATTGGTCCAGTAGATTTAACGCAGTAGTGTATTAAAAAGCAGTTGATTATCTTTTATTATATATTATTTTATATTGCATCACAGTTAATTGTCTCTTTTATGTGTTGTTAACCTGCCAACTGGCCTCGATAAGGCAAGATAAAAAGAGCTGAGGCATTAACATAGCAACACGGATTGAGTAGTAGAATTTTTTTCTTTTCTTTTTTGCTTGTTTTGTACAATTGTTTATAAGATAAATAATTTTGAGTTAGTTTATTAATTAATTGAATAAAAGACTATTCCCAATGCATGTTTTAAAAAAAAAAAGAGTTAGGATAAATTGTTTCATTTTTATCAATATCTGCAGATATTGATAAAATATCAATAAGATATCAATATCTTATGTCTCTTGTGATGACACAAGGTTGCATTTTAATTTTTCATAAACATTAGTTGTGAGTGTGATAGGTCACTCAGGCTAAATATAGAGAGAGAAGTTGCAGTTCAAAACGTTGGTCATAAACTTCTATTAATATGAGTTAGTAGTATCTCATAAAACTTTACAAATCTTCAGCTTTAGATATTATTTCTTCTATTTTCTTCCAAGTTTTCTTGTACATATCAGCTGTTATTTAATATAATTTATAGTTTTGTTGAAACAGTCAGACTTCCAAAAACAATACATCTCCTCTTACAACTATGTTTTCCTCTTTTCCAGTGGTTCCCCCTGTTCTGAGTGTGCCAGTCGGAGGGGGTGTGGTCAATGTCAGTGAGGGCGGGACCGCAGAGCTCATTTGCTTGGTCGATGGTAAGCCCCGCCCACCTGTTCTGTGGTCTCGTGCAAACAAGGACCTGCCCATGCCATCGGGGGATTGGGTAGTGGAAACACGCGATGGACGTTTGCGGCTGACCAATGTGACGCGAGACATGATGGGAGCGTACCGCTGCCAAACCGCTCCTTACAACGGCCTAAACATCAAACGCCGACAGGCTCAGGTGCAGCTCAACGTGGAGTGTAAGTGTTTCAGTCATCAAACAAAGTTTTTTGAAACTAAAGCTAAAGTATCTAGCTACACTGAAATGATTTATAAGTAAGCAGTGTGTAAATAGCATTTTCCCCCATGATCTACATAAATGATCACATTCTCAGTCTCCAGCTTCTTATTTATGGTTGGCAGGCAGTACTGGCACATTTAAATATCTTATATCTATATTATGTTCTATAATAACCAGATGTCTTAATTTTTAACAAAAAATAATTTTGACTTTTTGGCTGTTTATTTTATGTACACTACCATTAAAATTGTGGGGTCGGTAAGATTTTTTAAAATGTTTTTGAGAGTCTCTTTTATTTATTTTATTTATTATTCTCTTTTATTTAAGATTTAAAAAAAAATAATTTATTCTTTTTTATTTATTATCTTTTATTTATTCAAGGCTGCATTTATTTGATCAAAATATAGTAAAAAACAGTAATATTTTGAAATATAACTATTGAGAAAAACTGTTTTCTAATTTAATATATTTCAGTATGTAATTTGAATTAATTACTGTTATGGCAAAGCTGAATTTTCAGCATCATAACTTCCTTCAGAAATCATTCTAATATGCTGATTTGCTGCTCAAGAAACATTTCTTATTTTTATCAAAAACAAATAAATAATAATAATAAAATTTTTGTGGAAACTGATTATTTTTTTAGGATCTTTTGATTAATAGAACGTTTAAAAGAATAGCATTTATATGAAATAGAAATCCACTGTAGCTTTATAAATGTCTTTGCTGTCACTTTTGATCAATTAAATACATCCTTACATTATAAAAGTATTCATCTCTTTCAAAAGTTTGACCCCAAAGTTTTGAATAGTAGTGTATAATCACTATTGAGGTGGATAAAATCAAATTTTTTTCCTCAAATATCCTGTATCATACTCAAAAGCATGTCTGATTGTAGAAGTAAAATGGCTTGTGAACAACATTGCATGTTTACTAGTTAGTTGGCTTGTTGTTTTGGTCTATATAACAGTTTTAACCATCAATTCTTAAAGGATTTAGAGTTAAAAGTTTATCCAACGTGTTTATACAGTAGGAAGTCTCGCTCTAGCCTTTGTATAATTTCACAGAAGGATTTTATTTGTCAGTCGACCAGGGCATTGGACACATCGCACATTATTTGTCAATTGACACAGTTTGGACACATACCAGAGCGTCTCAGACAACAGCACTCCTGTACCTGCCTGAGAAAGGACAGCGGTAATGAAGTCTATCATGAAATTGTCTCGATTGAAGGCGTGATTAGATTTGATTTGGTGCCGCACATTCTAATGTGATTTTAATCTTGATTGTAATGCGATCCACTGACTGAGGATAGATTGAGTCTCGACCAAACGAGCCAAAGTGACATGCGTTTTCCATTAAGACCCAATGGGCCATTATCAATGATTTTGATTCTACTATTTTTAGATGCAGCATTTGGGGGCCGGCGGGAGTGTTAATGCGCTCAGAGTTTTCATAATGCATTATGATGCCCGCGTGGAGCATGTTTTGTAAGTGCCAAACTAAAAAGCCTTGAATTCATTAGCACTCTAGCTGCGCGCAACCACACAAAAGATAGACGGGCTAAACCCTGAACCACTCAATGCGCATCAGCCCTTTTCACACGAGCCATTAGCGGAGCAAAGCACTCTACGCTCTCATAATGGATCCTGTGTTTATTGTGTTGCTTCAAAATGCACCATGTGATTACAGGACGATGCTGAATTTGAGTGTGCGTCGATCCATTCACTGCACAGGAGGAGTATCTGACCGTGAGCATCACACAATGCAAAGAGCTTTTTGGAGCTGTGACACTGTGGCCAGGAAAACCGGATGCTTGGTGGTTCAAGCCCCACAAGGCGCAGGCCGTGAACCAATACCATTGTGCACAAGGCACTGAACCTAAAGTTTATTCTAGGAGAACTGAGCATGCATAATATTTTGGTGATTGTTCTGCACTGAAAAAAATTGTCTAGGATTTACATCGACTTACAAATAGAAAATTTCACAAATAATTACAAAGAAACGACAAGTAACACATTAAATTAACCCTCATGTTGTGATTCGGTCGTTTTGACCTGGAGAGGTCAAGATTTGGTGATAAAATAGCACCAAAAATAAAATAAGAAATGTATAAGCTGTTTTTTCTTTTATATAGGTTGGTCATTTTTGACCCACAACAGTAAATTACGCAAAGTATTTTCAGCACAGCACATGAAATTTTGACATAGACAGACTGTAAATGTATGGTAAAATGTACTTAATCTTAAATAATTTGATATCTCTTTAGATTATTTTTATTGATCATATGCTGTTTTGCTATCAAATTCTGTGTGACGGGTTGTTTCAGTATGTCTCTTTCCATCTGGCAGACAGCGTTTAGGTAAATGAGTTTGTCTCAGGTGAGCGGAGCATGTCATTGCTCGGCCTGTGATCAATTATGATAAACGATGACAACAGCTACGTGATTTATACTGTTATTAAACAGCACAGTCAATGAATCTGCACAGCCCATACATTCAGAGACAGAGTATAAATGCAGTGCATGTGACTTGCATGCTGTGAACAAATTGAAGTTCTTGGGAAGGATTTATGGCCAGAGAAATCCCAGAATGCTGTGTTGCAGCTAAATGAGTGATAGCTTCATTAAGAGCTCGTATGAATCACCCTCTCCCCCACGCATCTAAGTCTATCCTCGCATCCTCAGTCCCTTTGTTTCTATCTTCCGTCAATATCGCTTGCCGTAACGGTCCCGGCTAATGCGGAGTATTGCAGGATGGATGCAGTTTAGAGCCCACCGCTGTGCTTCAACCCACGGCAGGTCTGATTTATGAGCCAGGTGGCTCTGCCTGTCTCTCTGGAGCAGGAGACAGGGGGATGCTGTCTAACACCCCGTCCTGTCTCTCTGTGTCAGGAGAGACAGACAGCATCTGCTTGAAACTGAACCACATTTCACTGAGAGGGATTCAGAGGCTAGCAGGGTAAATCTCACAAAAACCTGTTAAGAACAGTCTCATTCTCAAAAAACAGTTATGCATTATGTAAATCGTAAAGCATTTGGAGTATTTGTTACATGTATATTGATTTAAATAAAAGGAGCAGTTCACCCATAAATAAAAATTTCCTGAAAATTCACCTTCAGGCCATCCAAGATGTAAATGAGTTTGTTTCTTCATCAGAACAGATTCGGAGAAATGTATCATTACATCACTTGCTCACCAATAGATCCTCTGCAGTGAATGGGTGCCATCTGAATGATTATCCAAACAGCTGATAAAAACATCACAATAATACACAGCTAATATAAATAATACATAAGCTGCGTGTTTGTAATAAACAAATCTGTCATTAAAACATTATTGACTTAAAATGCTTGCTTCCAGCTAAAATACAAGTCCTCTATCCATAATATTGTTTTCTCCAGTGAAAAAGTAGTCTTGTCTGAATCAGGAGAGAAATATACACAGATTAATTTTAAATTTTGGGTGAACTACTCCATGAAGAATATGGGAAAAAAAATAAAATATAATAAAAAAAAAAAATCAGGATTCACAATGCAAGAAATCTTAATGATATATATATTTTTTTCATGCAGTTGCTTTGAATAATTGTGCTCACAATATGTCAATACTGATCTATTCTTAATTTCCACCTCTTCTTAATAGCCAACAACAGAAAGTTTTATATTTTAATATATATATGTATATATTTATATCTATCTATCTATCTATCTATCTATCTATATATATATCTATATATATATATATATATATATATATATATATAGGGCTCGACATTAATGCTTGTCCGCTTGTCCGGGACAAGTGAATGCTTTGGATGGGCAAGTAAAAGAGAAATTTACTTGCCCAATCGGATAAGTAACTTGAAAATGTCAATACCGAAAACAATAATAACTGCCTTTATTTGTGATATAGCCTTTGTTATAGGGGTGTGCTATATATATCGTTTGCGATAATATCGTAATTGTTGTTTTAACGATGTGCGATTTGACATTATCGAGTATATTGCAAAAATCAAACAAAACATTACGTAAAGAAGTCTAGTAAGTTAGGTTAGACTAGTGCACGTGTGAGTGCGTTCTTTCACTACATGGTTCAGTATTAAAATGCATAAAGAACGATCAGAAAATTCTAAATATGGGGGCAGAAAATGTATATATTTATATCATTTCATATAGTTAAACAATATCACACGAAGATCGAGCGCCGTTTTTTGCTCCAAAAATCAGCATGCTTACAAATGTGATTTTATACAACAGTTCAATAAACAAGAAGTTAATATTAAGAGACTTACGTTTTAGACACCATATTGCCTGTATCGCCAACAAAAATACACCCAAACACAGCCACAGCACTGTTTTGCATCTCTGAGCAACATGACAGTGTTTCGTTCCTGAATGAATCAACCTGAACAATGAATCTGAAGGATTTGTGATGTCCCTCAGAGCTGCATTAAACCGTGGGTAAATATATCTATTCCACTTCAGATGCAGCTTCTGTGTTTCCTTTGCATTACAAAGATGAATTTTTGTTGATACTGATTTCACTTTATTATTTTGTTTATTATTTTATTTAAAAAGAAAAATGTAACTAAATAAACTAAATGTGACATGCTCACAAAATCTACTATATATACTCTATAAACACTATACTATGTTTTGTATAACTACAATAAATAATTATAAATAATTATAACTCAATTTAAATGTATTTTTTTTTCTCTCCGGGGAAGTAACTTTTATACTTGGACAAGTAAATGACAAATTTACTTGTCCAAAGGACAACCACATGAGAATGCTTAATGTCAAATCCTGTATATATATATATATATATATATATATATATTGTGTCTGTATTTATTGTTCATTTTATCTTCATACTGAATTTTATCAGTGTTGTTGGGTGGCTGAAGCCCATGATGTTTTGGTTACAGACACGTGTCCTCTCACATGAGACGTATAATTATAGTTTGTTTATGGGAACTGTTGTGTTGGGAAATTAAAATAGTCTGGTGTAAACTTCATTATGGGAATAGATGAGAGAAAATCACCTCTTCCTGTTGAGTTTATATAAATGTTTGTCACAAACTGCACACTGATGATCGCCTGTCACATCAAGGGAATTTATAATGCTATATACATTCACAGCACCTTTTGTTATTCATTTCCCAACTTGACTTTTTTCTGTCCTGTCTGTGTCTGTTTTTTTGCTTTCTTTGCTCACTACATTTTTAAATGCATTCAGCATTTTTTCTTTGTCAACAAATAATCAGTAAAAGGAGACACATTTTGGAAAAGTCCAACAAAATATCATATGAGCTGTTTTATTAATTTCATCATGCATAATGAATATACATAATTTATAAGTTCGTGCATTACATGGGATTTGAACCCATGACCCTGGCGTTGCTACCGCCGCTGCTTTTCTATTCATTTTCTTTTAAGTTTGCCTAACCTCTAACATTTGGGACATGTCTAAATGCATTTCATTTATGGAAATAAATTCAAAACATGTATCAAATTAGTTTTATAATGCAAAATGATTATGAATATGTGGAATACAGCCAAATACTGTTTTTTGTTGTTGATACTGAAAATTATTTAATAATTAAAAATAGTTTTTTTTTACTACAAAGAATTGTGCCACTTATGGAGTGGTTTGGCTGGAGTACAAGTTCTCTCCCACGCTGTTTGTTTTCTTTGTCTCAAATCCAAAACACAAACCAGAGAACCTTGTGGGAATTTTAAATGGGTTTCATTGTGATCATTTTGGCAGTGTTGAATTAGCGTGAACACAAGTCAGTGAAATCAAATTTGACCCTGTGTGCTTCCTTAATGCACAGACCTGGCCTTGTTTTACCATATTTGTTGCAGATGAAAAATTAAAAATGTTTGTCTTTGTTTAATCTGGTTTATTGTTTAATTTTTCATCACTATGTGAAAACTTGAACCTCAGACACGACTTTCCTTTTTTGACTGACGCCACCAAGTCAGTGTGAGACGCTATTCACAAGCCAAATTACTTCTTTAATCTGACATATTTTTCAAGTGAAACAGGAAAGAAAAATTTATTTTATTGATTGGATCATGGAAAATGGGGATGATAATCGTTTTGAATGTTAGATTATTTCACAGTATTGTCTATTAAAGATAACATTCTGTACAACCAAAGAGTTTGTAAATCAGTCTGAAGCTAATAAGGTTTTTTAATTATATTGCCATTGAAAGCATTGAATTTAAGTTCAGAGAGTTAATTACACCCTGATGCCTTGTCACAGTTTCTGCACATTATTAGTTACAGTAATGTACTGTTGATGTATGCCTGAGGTGCTGTGATGCTAATTTGCAGTCACATCACTTCATACATGCGGAGTGTCTAACCAGACGCTGGTAGACTGTAATTAGTCACTAGCTCTAGCACACTATATAGATTGATTCCATGCAATTAGCTGAGACAATGTGGACCCCATCTTATTGATTCAGGTTGTAGCTTGCAATCTGTCATCTGAACGTTGTCGACATGTGCGATGAGTTCATGCATTGTGTCCTAAGTGCTTTGGTATGGTTTATGTGGGGCTTCGTTTCCAGTAAAATTCTTCAGTTCAATTACTGTTCTTTTCCTTAATAGATTTTTGTCCTGTTCAAGAAGAAAAAAACACTGTTTGAGAACCTTCCTCTGAAAAGCATTTTACCAAAGCGATCTTTGATAGAAGTCAAAATGTCCGCACAGAAGACCAAAACAGATGCAATTGATAATAAATGATTGGAAAATTATAATTGTACCCAAAATATTCACCAAAAAATGTCAAAGAAACAAGCAGATGAATACCAGTGTAATAGTCTTTCTTTCTCCACCAGACCCTCCGGTTGTGGATCCAGTCCTGCTGGATGTCCGTTCTCAAACATTTTCGACAGTCAATCTCCGATGCCTGGTTCTCAAGTCCAATCCAAACCGAATAGCCAGTGCCCGCTGGTATCGTAATGGGCTGCCCATCCGAACCCCAACGGTGGACCCTCAAAGTGTCCCTCAGCTCCGCTTCAAACTAGACACCACTAATAACGGCACTTACGAGTGCAGAGTGAGCAATGGAGTCGGGGCCTCAACCTGCACCTTCATTGTGTCTGGTGAGTTGTAAAAAAAAAAATTAAATAAATAAATAAATTTATATATATATATATATATATATAGTAGGGGTGGGACAATAAATCGATATGGCGATATATCGTGATCCTTCTCCATGCGATACGATAATCGATATCTGGCGCCAAATATCGATATTTTAATTAATACAATAAGGTGCTCTAAATACATTTTCCTGCTCTCAGCGTCTAAAATTGCATGGAAATCGCGGCCGCGCCATTTCCACATTCTTTCCAAGAGCGCTCTGAGCAACTATGCAGCGTTCTCTATGAAGATGGGGAAGCACGAGGAACCAAATGATAAACAGATTTTCAGCCACTGTATTAGCTCTACTGTTATATATATAGGTTTATGGAGATGAAAACTAAAAAACTGCCCCGGAACAGCGGGACCATAGGCACCGATCACGTTATTATTGCAGAGCGCATATTCAGTTCATGAGTAACCTCTCCACTCGGATCGCAGGTGGATTTCCCTCACTATATGAGAGAGAGAGAGCGCCGCCGGTGCGTACAGTTTTATGTGAACAACACTGGATGCTCTCCCTCTCTCTCAGATATTACAAGTGCGCGTTATGCAGTGTGAACAGTGGGCATCGACCGTCAGAAACATAAATCTGCACCTATGGCATGGAGGACGAGACAAAACACTGTCAGAGCCGTAATGCGGCGCAGAAGTGTGCAGTGTGTGTGCTTGCCGCGCGTCTACATTTGAAATAACCAACCTGAGCGCGCAAAAGACGCGATGTGATTGTGAACGGCTATTTTTCCGTGCGGGGCTCCGTTTTTATGATGAGAGGAGTAGAAAGGTTGAGAAAGCACTCCAGGTAAATTTTGAAATGTACCAGGTTTATATATATATATATATATATATATATATATAAACACATAGAGAGAGAGGGAGAGAGGCTATATAAGTTGATAAGCAGTTAAATGTGTTTGTTTACACACAGAGAAAAAGAAAAGTGTAAGCTTTTAATAAGTCCAAGAATAAAATTATTAATTTACTCAACATGTTAAAATTGATTTACAGAACTTTTTTTTGCTGTTTTCTAACAGTTTGGACTTGAATAAAGAAAGAAAACTTGCACTTAACCTTTTCACAGGCATTTTGTTTAGACAGATATCGCGATATATCATTATAGGATTTTCTAGAAATATATCGATTATCGCAGAATCGCTGCATCATGATAGTATCGTTATCGTGAGCCATGTATCGTGATTATATCGTATCGTGAGGTACCCTGCGATTCCCACCCCTAATATATAGTATGTTGGGCGCTGTACCTTACAGAAAAACTTTAACCAAAAAATAGATGAGTATTATGTGGGAGAATTGATCTTCATGCTTGCCTGTAGCCTTGGGTCCACTAGTCTTGATATAGGAGGGTTATCAAACTTTGTCAAGAGTCAGAAGTCATACGTTGTTTGTCTTATTATTCCTGTTGTGTGAGCACAAGCAGTCTGGTTTATTCAATTTTATTTGTGCTGAAAAATCCAGGTCATACAAGTAAAGGTTGCCAGTTGCATAAAGTAGTCTTACAACTTAGTCATCTAATTTTTGTCTTTAACAAGTCAGTTACATAAAAAGGTAGAATGATCTAATTTGAATCTGAAAAGTAAGACTGATGACCCCTGCTCTTTGGTCCAGACTAGTTCCCCTTTCAGGTGGTCACTCTGAGTCACGTCGGATGACCGACGAAATTGGGATCTCGCCAGAGACACCAATCCACTTCGAGTGTAACTAAACGAGCCAATGGACATTGGCATGCGATTATTGCATCCAGCTGCCACTGATCACAGCGTGAGCACAAGAGGCAGCTGGTGCACCGCATTAATTCATCCTTTCGCTTCGGAGCCGAGCGGTAGTGGTTGAAGCTACTGCTCTCCCTTTCCAAGAGAGTGTTCTGCGAGCGAGTGCGGGTGTTACGGCTCAGCAGCGGTGGTCATGGTGTCCGGGAGAGAAAGATCGTCTTCCTGCTGACAGCCACACTTGGAGTGTGCAGTGGCCAGCTCCCCTGCGTGCTTCAGCACTAAAAGAGCATTTCTCTGAAAGAGCAACGGGTGATCGTGTCTTTTTAAAGATGTCTTATCACCCATGCGTTTCTGGGTGTGGTCGTTTCCTGGCGCCTCAGGACGGTCACGATCGCTGCCTCACGTGTCTGGGCATTCCGGGGACATGACCATCTCGGAGTTGCGTAATAGACTCCGCTATGTCAAACATGGCAGAGTCCCTCTGCCTCTGCCACGATCCGGCGTGCGCGCTGCTGGATCCGGTGGAGTCAGAGGTGATTTGAGAATTACGGTGAGGGCTTCCGCAAGTGGAGCTCCTCACCCCTCAAGCACTCCGCAGCCAGTGGAGCTGCTGAAGGAGCGCGCTGGGCCCTCTGCTGGACGGGGTGCACCACGCGTTTCCTTTGGTGCCCCCTCTGATGTCGATCACTTCATCGGAGGGCGGGCCCTCTCTCTCCGGGGATGACGACCCGACTGCGTTGCCACCTTCCGGTGTGGTAGCATTGTCCGAGCCAGACCCAGAGATGACGGCTATGCTTTACCGGGCTGCCGAGAATGTCGGGCTCGTGTGGAATCCTCCACCGTGTCCCGATCCTTCGAGGCTGTACGAGTGGTTTCTCGGTTGGGGTCGCGCTGGTTCTCAGCACCCCACTCCGGTGCCATTCTTTCCTTTCACTGCCCGAAACAAATCTTGTGGCTCCTCCGCTCTCACCACCCTCGATGGTGGGGCCGCTTTGGGATATGCGGGCATCCCCTCGGTGGAGCGGTCTGTGGCCATGCAACTGTGTCCAACAGCCGCTTCCACCCTGCGGGGTGATCCGTGTCTCCCCTCACGGGCCTGTAAGTATTCGTCAGGTCCAACTGGCAGTGCTTATAGAGCCTGTGGGGAGGCGGCTTCTGCCCTCCATGCCATGGTGTTACTGCAGGTCCACCAGGCCAAAGCCCTGAAAGACCTGCATGAGGGTGGTCACGACCTGGCGGTTCTACATGAGCTGCGTGCTGCGACAGACCTCGCGCTTCGAGCGATGAAGGTGACCGCACAGTCTTTGGGTCGTGCGATGTCCACGCTAGTGGTCCAGGAGCGCCATCTCTGGCTGTGTCTCGCTGACATGAAGGAGCAGGAGAAGGTACAGTTCCTGAATGCTCCCGTGTTGCAGGCCGGCCTTTTCGGCTACGCTGTCGAGAGCTTTGCCCAGCAGTTCTCGGCAGCCCAGAAGCAGACTGAGGCGATCAAACACATCATGCGCTGGAGGAAACCTGCTGCTTCCACTCCGGCTGCAGCCCCTCAGCCTGCTCGTCGCCGTGGGTGCCCCCCTGTGGCCTCCCCTGCTCCCGTGCAGCCGCAGCAGCCTTCCACCAGGCAGCGTCGTGGAGCCGGTCGCAGGCAGGATGCCCAGCCCATCCAGGCCCCTGCCAAACCTGGCGGCAAGTTCAAGAGGCTCTGAGACGGGCGACCCAGAGATGGAGGAGACTGCTCGTTGGAAGATGGTGACCGCACCACTTCCTCCCCTGGAGGAGGGCCGGGTGGAGAATCTTTTGTTTCATTTTGTTTTTGTTCTGCCGCTGGTGCCAAAACATCAGTAAAAGAGCGGTTTCCTCAATCTCTGGGTCTCAAGAGGAGGAGAGCGGTGAACCGTGCATCACGGGATCACTTCCCTCCTCCTTTCTCGCCAGCAGGCAGCGGGTTGCCCAAAAGCACCCCTCCTGCCCATTCGTGGAACCAGGTAAGGGCGGTAGCACTCCAGTCCCCACTTCAAGTCGTCACACGCCGGGCTGTCACAAGCCTCAAGCCGGGTTCCTGTGTCTCCTCCCACACGAGGAGGAATCAGGTGAGTGATACACTAAACACCCAGACCCCGCCCCCTGCCGTCACAGGCCAGGCCGTCACAGGCCCCGGTGCAGGTCCCTGTGTTCCACCTCGCTGCCCCACCGTGGGTACATTGGTGGCCCTGTTGGTTCCGCTGGTACCGTCTCTCGGTGGCTCCTGCGGACCATCAGACTCGGCTACGCGATTCAATTCGCCCGGTGTCCCCCCAAGTTCAGGGGCATCTGGTTCACTTCAGTCAAGGCCGTCGATGCCCCTGTCTTGCGTGAGGAAATTGCATTCCTGCTGGCGAAGAACGCGATAGAGCCGGTCCCTCCAGCCGATATGAGGTCAGGGTTTTACAGCCCTTACTTCATTGTGCCCAAGAAAAGTGGTGGGTTACGACCGATCTTGGATCTGTGAGTCTGAACCGTGCACTTCACAAGATGCCGTTCAAGATGTTGACGCAGAAATGCATTTTTGGGGTGCGTCCGTCCCCTAGGTTGGTTTGCAGCGATCGACCTGAAGGATGCGTACTTTCATGTCTCGATTCTCCCGTGACACAGGCCTTTCTTGCGATTCGCGTTCGAGGGTCAGGCATATCAGTACCAGGTCCTGCCCTTAAGGCTGTCCCTTTTGCCTCGTGTCTTCACCAAGGTCGCAGAGGCGGCCCTTGTTCCCCTGAGAGAACGGGGCGTGCGCATCCTCAACTACCTCAACGACTGGCTCATTCTTGCACAGTCTCGAGAGCAGTTGCGTGCACACAGGGACCTGGTGCTCAGGCACCTTAGTCAGTTGGGCCTTCGGGTCAATTGGGAAAAGAGCAAACTTGTGTCAACGCAGAGGATCTCTTTTCTCGGCATGGAGTTGGATTCGGTCAACCAGACAGCACGCCTCACCCTGGAACGTGCTCAGTCGGTGCTGAACTGCCTCAAGACTTTATCAGGCAGGACAGCGGTCCCACTGAAACTCTTTCAGAGGCTCCTGGGGCATATGGCTGCAGCTGCGGCCATAGTTCCGCTCGGTCTGCTCCATATGAGACCGCTTCAGCACTGGCTCCATGGCCGAATCCCGAGGTGGGCATGGAAACGCGGTACTCACCGGGTTCAGATTACACCGGCCTGCCGCAAAACCTTCAGCCCGTGGTCAGATCATTCGTTCCTTTGGGCAGGAGTGCCCCTGGAGCAGGTATCCAGGCATGCTGTGGTATTCACGGATGCCTCGGCCACCGGCTGGGGTGGCACGTACAACAGGCATGCAGTATCAGGGGTTTGGATGGGTCCCCTACTGCGTTGGCATATCAATTGCCTCGAGTTGCTGGCAGTACGCCTTGCCCTGAGCCGCCTCAGAGGGCGCCTTCGGGGCAGGGACATTCTGGTCTGTACGGACAACACTGCAACCGTTGCGTATATCAACTGGCAAGGCGGTTTACGCTCCCATCGCATGTCGCAACTCGCCTGCCACCTCCTTCTCTGGAGTCAGAAGCATCTGAGGTCCCTTCGTGCCATCCACATCCCAGTAGTGTTCAATTAGGCGGTCGACGAGCTGTCTCGAGCCGCACTTCCTGGAAAGTGGAGACTCCATCCCCAGGTGGTTCAGCTGATTTGGAGTCAGTTCGGAGTTGCTTAGGTAGACCTGTTTGCATCTCCAGAAACCACCCACTGCCAGTGGTTCTACTTCCTATCCGAGGCAACGCTCGTCACGGATGCACTGGCACACAGCTGGCTCCAGGGCCTGTGCAAATATGCATTTCCCCTAGTGAGCCTGCTAGCACAGTCACTGTGCAAGATCAGGGAGGACGAGGAGCAGGTCCTGCTAGTGGCTCCATATTGGCCCAACAGGACCTGGTTCCCGGAACTCATGCTCCTCGTGACAGCCCCTCCCTGGCCGATTCCTCTGAGGAAGGATCTGCTTTCTCAGAGACGGGGCACCCTCTGGCACCCGTGTCCAGACTTGTGGAAACTCCGTGTGTGGTCCCTGGATGGTACGCGGAGGTTCTAG
This sequence comes from Spinibarbus caldwelli, assembly GCA_039654775.1. Taxonomy (NCBI): domain Eukaryota; kingdom Metazoa; phylum Chordata; class Actinopteri; order Cypriniformes; family Cyprinidae; genus Spinibarbus; species Spinibarbus caldwelli. The sequence continues at coordinate 5,529,907 of CM077243.1, forward strand.
GTGACCTGCCCCAGGAGGTAGCTCTCACTATCGCTTCAGCACGAGCACCGTCCACAAGACGGGCCTATGCGCTGAAGTGGAACCTATTCGTCGAATGGTTTTCCTCTTACCATGAGGACTCCCGGAGATGTTCGAGCAGAGCCGTGCTTTCCTTTTTGCAACAAGGGTTGGAGCATAGGCTTTCCCCCTCCACCCTTAAGGTGTACGTTGCTGCTATTTCTGCCCACCACGACTTCATAGAGGGGAGGTCGGTGGGGAAGCACGATCTGGTCGTCAGGTTTCTTAGGGGGGCCAGGAGGTTAAATCCTCCTAGGCCTCCCTCCCTACCCTCTAGGGATTTGGCATTGGTGCTAAGAGCCCTACAAACTGCCCCCTTTGAGCCGTTGCAGTCAGTCGAGTTGAAGTTTCTCTCTATGAAAACCCTACTCCTGACTGCGTTGGCCTCAATCAAGAGGGTGGGGGACCTGCAGGCATTTTCGGTCGACGAGTCGTGCCTTGAGTTTGGGCCAGCTGACTCCAGTGCAACACTGAGGCCCCGGCCCAGATATGTGCTCAAGGTTCCTACCACTCCCTTCAGGGACCAGGTAGTGAACCTGCAAGCGCTGCCCCTGGAGGAGGCAGACCCAGCCCTAGCTTTGCTCTGTCTTGTACGCGCACTGCGTCACTACATGGATAGAGCTTCAGGACCTCAGAACAGCTCTTTGTCTGTTACGGAGGACAGCAGAAGGGAAGGCTGTCTCCAAGCAGAGGATGGCCCACTGAATAGTGGATGCCATCACCTTGGCCTACGAAGCACAAGGTGTACCCTGCCCGCTCAGTTTGCGTGCTCACTCCACTAGGGGTGTCGCATCGTCCTGGGCGCTGGCTCGTGGTGCTTCGCTAGTAGACATCTGTAGAGCTGCGGGTTGGGCAACTCCCAACACATTCGCTAGGTTTTATAGCCTACGTTTCGAATCGGTTTCCTCCTGTGTTCTCACCTCAAATGGGTAGTGGCACTGAGAGGGCCGGCTCAGAGTCGGCTTGCGGCGTCCTTATGCCTAATTCTCCGGAGAGTTCCTTAACCAGGCAAACTCTGTCGAGTCCTCCAGCACTCCGGCGTCCGGACGTGGCGGAGCGTCCGGCGCCAGGCCTTCAGCCAATGAATTCTTGAAATCTGGTGCGAGGCTAGTGGCCATATGAGAGACCCTGCCGGGATCCCATATGTGTATTCCACGGTATGCTTATTAGAGCAGTGTTTCCCCTGGCAGACCACGTTCTGCCATCTCTAATGATGCAGCCTAAGCCATCTCAGAGACTTCCATGTGCAATGGGGCCCTACGGGGTTACTTCACATGTCTGAATGTCACTTAACCCCCTCTGGGAGGAGGTGACTCCGCAGTGTGCCTCTTCCAAGTGGAAGGGCACACTTCCCAGTGTTATCCTAGTCCTACTGTTTGAGTTGCTCAAGGAACAACAGTAGTTGACCTTCTCTGTGTAGAGCCCAGTCCTATCGTCTGCTTATACGATGGATCAGGAGGCACTGGAAGGGGCAGGGCACTGGAAGGGGCAGCTCCTGTGGCGCTTTGGTAGGGATCCCAATTTTGACGGTCATCCGACGTAACTCAGAGTGACCGACTGAAAGGGGAACGTCTCAGTTACGTATGTAATCCTCGTTACCTAAAGGAGGGAACGGAGACGTCATGTCCCGTCGCCACAGTCGCTGTACCACCACTGAGCTTCTGGGTCACCGGCTCGGCTCCTCAGCGAAAGCATGAATTAATGTGGTGCACCAGCTGCCTCTTATGCTCACGCTGTGATCAGCGGCAGCTGGATGCAATAATCGCATGCCAATGTCCATTGGCTCGTTTAGTTACACTCGAAGTAAATTGGTCTCTCTGGCGAGATCCCAATTTTCGTCGGTCATCCGACGTGACGTCTCTGTTTCCTCCTTCAGGGAACGAGGGTTACATACGTAACCGAGACATTCTTCATAGTCAACTAGTTTGGCCAAGCTAGTCTACTAACCTTAAAGTGCCCCTATTATGGATTTTTGATAATTACCTTTCATGCAGTGTGTAACACAGCTCTAAGTGAACGAAAACATCCTGCAAAATTTTAAATCTGAAAGTACACCGTGTATAAAGTTATTGTCTCTCAAAAGAAAGAGTCGACTCTGAATCATTGAAATGAGTCGTTTTTAAAACGAATCCCAAGCCGTTTCATGTTGACATCAAAGTGAAACATTAGCATATTGCCCGCCCACTTGTTGCATGCACAGACCTGGGAAAATTTGGATTTTCGCGTTGGTCTGAATGAAAATTCAAATTCATTCTTTGCCACTAGGTGCCGCTTTTGGAGCGTTAAAAGCTCACAAACACTGCTTTAAATGAAATCGACCAATCACCGCAGATTAGCGTCATGCAAAAGAGGGATTTGGAAAAATCAACCGTTGAATGAGTCGTTTGGGAGTCGTTGAGCAAGTAAGGTAAAAAATAAATGCATATTACAGGAAAATGAAAGTGTTGATCTTGCATGCATGTCAACCTGTTGTTGGGGACTCCCAAAACCAAAATATGAACCTTTCATAACCCTTAATAGGGGCACTTTAACCGTGATAACCAAGATGGTTTACTAGGTCAGCCTGGAACCAAAAACTGCTAGACTAGATGATCAACTATTTAAAAAAGTGACGTTTTATTAATTTCAGCTAGTCGGATCTTTCAAATAGTTTCAGTGAACCATTACAAATTTACTGTTTATGACTTTCTATACATCATAATATGGTTTATTAAGATTTGTTAATAAGAGACTTTATTTAATATTTATTGGCTCTTTTCCACTGAGCGGTACGGTTTGGTACAGTACGGTACGGTACACAATTATTTCCGTTTCCACTGTCAGAAGTTGTGAATGGTACCAAAATAGCGAACCGTACCATACCACTTTTTTGGTACCCTTCCGTTGGGGTACCTAGCACAGCAAAGGGTACCAAAAGGGTGGAGCTAAACTCACTGCAGAAGGTTGATTTGTTGACTAGAATCGTCACTTTTGTGTGATACAAGGGGATAAAGCTTCTCCTTCACTCGTTCCGCTCTGATGTCCATGAGTATTGAGCTTGTTTACATCATAGTGCGCAAACACACAAAAAATATAACAGTGCATTTTATAATTTTATATCTTCAAACAGACAATAGCCGTTTCTCAATATGCGTTCTTGTCTGTTCTTGTGGACTTGTGAAACGTCATTGCCCAAAAACCCGCGTAATTTTCAAAATATTACTGTTATTGTGTCATGAAATGTAGTTTTAAGAGATTCTCAGGTGAAAATGTAATTGTTTAAAACACAAATCTGCAGTTTATTTATAAAGAAAACGCCTATTTGAAAATTTGCTATGCCAATTTCGAAGCTCCAGCCGATCACCGGGCGCTCAGTGCTCATGTACCCGCATAGAGCAGCCTTAGCTCGGCTAGTCCTTCCGACATTTGCCGCTGGCTCTGATGTCTCTGTAGTGATTAAACATGAGATACAATTCGTTTTGGGTAGGCTATATTTAATACGCATTCGTGGTCTCATGAATCTATTATTTGTTCCTGGTCATATCGTTTTGGCTGAGCACAAATTTATGTTTAACTTTATATATTTATTTTGAACTTTACCGTAGCACAGCGCTGACCTGTAGCATACGTTTGACTGTTTGCTTTTGTCTTTATTTCCTCTTATATAAGCCTCTTATACTTTGTACTTATACTTTTATAATGGCTATTATTGTTCATTAAAACTGACATTTAACAAAACGAGGCAGAGTTGTGCTTATTGTCGCGCTTTATCGTCGTTCGCTACTTTCCGGCATACACCACGCCTACCAAGTAAGGGTACTATTGGCAGTGGAAACGCAAGCCTGATCAGGGTTGCCCGTACCGAATCGTACTGCATTGAACTGTACTGTACCATACCGCTCAGTGGAAACGAGCCATAAGAGACTTTATATAATATAAACCCTTATTGAAACCCTTATGAAATTTTGTTCTCAGTTTAGTCAAGTCCATTTGCTGATTCATAAATGAATCATTCAGACATTTTTTGTGAAAAAAAAAGAGATTCATTCAATTGATTCATTCACCTGATTCTTTCAGACATCACTACAATTACCTAAACCAGCTTAGACAAACTTAAGACCATAAATGACCAGCTTGGACCAACTAAACCATATGAAACCACTGTCATCAAGCTGGTTTCAACTGGATCAGTCTGGATCTTCCATCTGGAATTGCATAATCAGTTCTGCTTGCTTTGCTGGAAAGTGAATAGCATTAAAATGAGCATTAGTATATTTTATGTGAAAAACGTCTTGTCACTCACTCCTTACAGTTGAGTTGCCAGCTTTGTTAGCTACTACGCTAGTTGTTGATGTACTGTGGAAATCTGCCAACAAAGGCCAGACGGTGATGTGGTACCAAACAGTACACTTCCAAAAGGCCCAGGTGTTTCTGTTCAGCTGAGGGGTGCTAATGCTATCAGCTAGTTCTATCATCATACTCTAAAATGACTGCTGTTATACCGTAGGCCTAGCTATTATGCAACATACAGATTTAGTAACATTGTAAAAGGAATTTTGTTGCAACATTTAGCATGCTATTGTCCTTACTCTGATTACTATGAAAATAATTTCTTATTAAATGTACTCAAGCAAAGAAAATTATGTTTTAAGAAGGTTTGCTAATGTTCCCATTAAGTTATGAAATTCTGAATTTTCTCTGAATATTCTCTTAAAATGTCCAGTTTTTTTAAATGTTTTTTTTTCTTGGTTTTGTGAATGTTAAATAAAAAAAAAAAAAAAGTAGAGTGAACATTAAAGGGTAACATAGAGGGTTACTTTTGAATGTTCACTGAACCATCTGAAACTAGTAGTATTTAAAAAAAGTTAGACGAATGTCCAACTAAAATGTTTCAGAAAAACATTCCGTTAACACTGTATAAATAATGTTTTTGTGCTAATGTTTTGAAAATGTTATTAAAGACCAGTTTCCTGTTAACTGGAATAATGGTAAATAATGACAGAATGGTTAGCCTCTTACACTGTTTGAATGAAATCTCATATTCATTTATTGTGGTTATACACTTATAATAATTGCAGTAACTGAATGATGATTACAATAAGTTTTTGTAAGGGACACAGCCAAAGATATAAAAACTGACTTCAACACAGCATAACTACTTACAAGTGCATTTTTTTTCCCTCACAAAAGTACTTCAAATATAGAATTTATTCAACATCTTTGGCACAAGACAGAATCTGAAAAATATTTATTATTGCAATTCCGTTTGGTGACACTAAATTAAACAGTTCTCATTTAATGAAATGCTTGTCTTTCATTGATGCTCTAGATAATTGGATAATAATGGCTGTTTTTCTACAATAATAAAATACAATTAACTATGCATACCTAGAATGGCAAACAAATTTACCACATTATATTTAATCTAACAGCTATGTCTAGAAGCAGAACCACTGCTATATCAACCTTATTTTTAACATATTTTTAATAGTCCAATATGCTGCTTGATCATATTATTTTAGTGCATTGACACAATTATAAACACAGTAGTTTGTAGTGCAAATAGTTTACTGCAATCAAATGAATTGAAAGCATTGTACATTCACTTACTTCTGCATTGCAAAATAAGGTGGCTAAGATGGTAGTTGTTTATGTTTTTAAAGTATTTGACTAATTAGTCATGTTCTGTTTTGGTTTGTTTGTTCGTTTAGCTCAGCCATATAATGCAGAGTTTTACTACGACACTCCAAATCCCATACGCACCTTGAAGAACAATTATTCCTACATCTTACAGTGGACACAGAAAGAGCCCAGCACTGTAGACAAAATCATCGGCTACTGGATTAATGTCCAACAGGTAAAGCAAACACCCACAGACACTGGAAGCTTAATTTTTACTGCTTCTTTCTTTCTTTCTTTCTTTCTTTCTTTCTTTCTTTCTTTCTTTCTTTCTCTCTGTGTTGGCTCAGTGGGAGGTGGATGAGTAGAATAAGTGTGTTTGTAATAGGAGTCAGGGGAATAGTGTGCTCTATGTAGGGAGCAGACGGTGGATCGATCACTGCTTGTACTGCATTAAAGAGACTCTCAGAACCCCACCGGCCCAACACAAAAACACACAAGCAGCCTGACTGGGTCTGTATTTCATCCCTGCTGGAAAAAACCCCCAACTCATACACCCTAAGGTGCTATTTTAAGGAACATGGTCAACCAGGACCCACCAGCTTGTAGTCTATGTGATAAACAAAGAGCTTGGATTAAAATACAGTGTCGCTAGAAGCCATTCTTAGGTCATGTTTCTTCTTTAACAGTGTCATTGATGAAGTAAATTTGCCTTTAGGGTCGACCTCGCAGGACAAAAATATTGGTGTTAGCACAAATAAATCGCAAATTGAAGTTGCATATTTATAGCATGTGTAAACCTATTGTGTTTAGTAGCTTGAGTTCTCCTCCACAGAGATGAATATGTCCTCATTGTGTCCAGCAGACTCGACTTTGCCAGATGGGATTGGATGCTCATGTATAGCTAACTTTATTTCACACCCAAGCAGCAGTAATTCACATAGTTCCTGCCTTTTGACCTTCATCCCTGAGTCAGCAATGTTGAGGCTGTATGAATATCTGCTTTGCATGTCTGTACATGGTTTAGTGGAGCATTGTCCAAAAGTACAGTGTCTGGATAGTTTGCTAAAAAATGTAAATATGTCCCAGTTTCCACTGTGAGGCTCACTGACTGAAAAGGTTTTATCTTCAGTGCAGGTCCATAACCACCATAGACGTTGAGAAGGACAAGTCCTCCCCAGTAATAAAAATGACCAAATTACCAAGTATTTGATCAGTTATAAAAGTTACATTGTTAGGCTAACAGTACTTGTCAGTATTAACTGTTCGCAACCGAACTAGAATTAAAGTGTAATTCGTCAGTTTTTAACTGCGAAAGAGTGTGAGGCAAGATGTAAACTAAACTATTTAATATTTGACAACTGTAGTAATAACCAGTGATACAAACTATTCAAATTTTTTGTCAAATTTTGCTGTTTTGAATCGAAAATACAGGCTGTACTTTGTGATTCACATACTTTAATGTTGTGACGAGACATGAAGCATTTTCTGCATATTAGGCATACAAATAAGACTGAATGGATGCATATTTAAAAAAAAAGAAGAAAAAAAATTATTTTTCTTGTTTTATGTTTATCCCCCCTTAAATAAATTTAAATGCTATATTTATTTAATTACTTTAAATAAAAAGGCCATTGCTGTTGGGGTCATTTAAATAAAAAGATGTGTTGAAAAAAATTGGTTTGCTTCAGTGTCCTTTTAGCTGCTTTTAGCTGAAAGCTGTTTCTTGTGTTATTTATCTGTACTTTTATTTTAGATTTTGTTTTAGAAATGACTTTGCGGCATTTCTGGTTACTGCCTATCGTTCTCTCATGCAAGCAGCTAGCTTAGCTTGAAAAATGTGCAAATGCATTTTCAGCAACCAGTTTTTTGTATGACACATACAAGTACTGTTGTTTTTGTCATCCACAGTTATATTGGACATTGCAGAATGCATAAAGCCTATTCTAAAACTATTCTGCAAAACATGAACTTCGTTCAGAAGCTTATTGAGCTGTTTATACTGTAAAAACTCCTATTCCTAATGAGTATTTTTGTGTAAATATGTAGTTAAAATACCTAAAATTCCCCTTTAACAACATAAATTTCCTTGAGAAGCATTGAGAACTTATTAAGACTTGTTTTCCTAGACTGTATCTTGAATATGAGGGTATTTTGTTTTACTGCACTGGCAATATTTTTTGACTTTTTTCTTAACACAAGAGAAAAAATCTGCCAGTGGAATAAAACAAAATACACCCGTATTAAAGCTACATTCTCTGAAAACAAGCCTTTATATGTTATGCAGTGTTATTTCTCAAGTAAACTGGTCTTTTTTTAAGCATCTTAGACATTTTAACTGGAAAACAATTCAAAACAGTTATGCTGCCTTTAATATACATCCGTCATGAGAAAGGCAATCCCATAATGCATTACAACAAGCTGAATGAAGAAATCTATGATTTAGAACTGAAATTAATTGACATAATTTGTGTGTTTTATGTATTTTTACACCTATTAGAACATTGCCATATGTGACCCTGGACCACAAAACCAGTCTTATGTTGCACAGGTATATTTGTAACAATAGCCCAAAATACATTGTATGGGTCAAAATTATTGATTTTTCTTTTAAACCAAAAATCATTAGGATATTAAGTAAAGATCATGTTCCATGAAGTTATTTTGTAAATTTCTTACCGTAAATATATCAAAACTCAATCTTTGGTTAGTAATACGCATTGCTAAGAACTTCATTTGGCCAAATTTAAAGGCGATTTTCTCAATATTTTGATTGTTTTTTTTTTTTTTTTTTGTACTCTCAGATTCCAGATTTTCAAATAGTTGTATCTCGGCCAAATATTGTCCTATCCTAACAAACCATGAATCAATGGAAAGCTTATTTATTTTGAAAAACTGACACTTATGACTGGTTCTGTGGTCCAGGGTCACATATTAGAACCAAATTCTTTTGAAATCAGTCACATCAAGTCAACTCACTAAGTTACGGACGTGTCCCGGTTGAAATCTGGGCACCCTACGCAACAAACAAACACCCTCTAAACATCTCGGGACGACCCCGGCAGCGTTGGCGGTCGGATGGGAGCGTGCCATCGGTGCATCGACGCTCCCTCACCACAGAAACCGTGTGCGCTTTGTGACTCTTCATCAGATTTTTGATTCCGACGTCCTAATCATCTATTCATAGAAACCTGGCCCAGAGGGGGGCGGCAGGAACGGAAGAGCTCCGATGAATTATGGAAGGAGGCAGGAATCAAAGCGAACGGGGAGGGGGAGATTAGCCACTTGTCTTTGTGTGCATGAATAGCTAATCTTCCCCTCTTTAAAACCTTACCTTAAGTAAGAGTCTACAGGGACCAATGAATTAACATCCTGACTGCAGCAAGCGTGCATTAACTTTTATGAGCACGAGTGTATGTGTGTGTGTGTGGTGAAGAGGGAGACAGATTATAGATGAGCTTCTCAGTAGACTCAGTTGAGTATATGTGCATATTTGATCATAGTAGAATAACAATGAATGTCTGTGTGTGAATAGTGAAATATAGTTCATTCCGTTTGTGTGTGTGTATCTATACGGTCAAGACCGTGCATTGGCGTGTTCGTCTGTGTATGAATTTGTCCAAGGTGTGAATGCGCTGCGCTGCTTTGCAGTGGTAATGTTGATAAATGTTTTATAGATGTTGCTCTGAGAAATGTAGACAAGAAAGGGAAAAGAGAGAGGGGTAATGAGCTGAAGAAAGCAGTGCTATTGTTTCTCACAGAGACGAGAGTGTTCAATACAAAGAATTTCAGTCTCTAACTTCAGAAACGTCTCTTGTTACTCATCTAGGATTGGGACTGTCACAAGATATATGCACGAGAATAGAAAAGTAAATTAACAGTGTAACAAGCACATGCTTAATATAGAGATATATACAGTACGATAGATCAAGTATTTAATTTTTTTAGTTTGAAAGATAGATGGGAGAGTCGTGTTCAGGAAAAAAAAAATAAGAACATTATACTGGAAATGAACTGTCAAACATGCATTACTTTTTATTGTACTTCACATGCTATGAAATATATCTCGACTTTACTTGCCTTTTTTATTAGTTGTTTTGAAATGATTTTATTTTTTATTCATATAAAATAATAATAAAACAACCTTTTTAATTTTTTAAATATAATAATTATCATTTAACTGTTTTACTACTACTACTACTACTACTACTACTACTACTTATTATTATTATTATTTCCACCTTTAAATAAATCAGGGAATGCATAAGAAATTTCACAACAGAATACAGTTTTATTTTTTGAATAATTGGATTTCTGCTTCAGTCATATAAAAAATAAAACTAATAATAATAACAACAATAATAGTAATAATAATAATTATTATTATTACTAATACAATACAGTTTTTATATTCATTTATTTGTTCGAAATAAATTTTGTTTAATTTTTTATTATGTATTATTGTATTATTTTAATAATAATAATAATAATAATAATAATAATAATAATAATAATAATTCCACTTTGAAATCAGTCAGGGAATGCATAAGAAATTTTATAACAAAATACAGTTTTATTTTTTTAAATAACTGTATTTCTGCTTTTGTCTTCAATAATAAAAAATGAAACAAATAATAATAATAATAATAATAATAATAATAATAATAATGCAATATTTGTTTTATTTTTGTTAGAATTGTTTAATTAATTAATTAATTAATTTTTTGCCTCTCTTACCTCCTTGGTGAAAACACCCCTGCTAAACATGCATTTGTGCACTCTTTCTTTCTTTAATTAAACGTTTTTCTTTACCTCCGTCACACCTCCATATAACAGGTACACAGAGTGCTTTCATTTCCTCGGAATGTTTCAAAAGAAGAACAAGAATGTTCTCTCGTTCTTGAAACGAGTGCTGTGTTTTCAGAGACCGCAGGAAACACCCAGCTTCATTTGTAAAGCTGTAGCGCTTGTTTACCGGTGCGGAAAACTGAGTCCCTCTAGAATCAACGTACGCTGAGTAAAATGAGAAACTTTCATTACCATTTATTATTTTGGACTCATTTTTCGCAGTTCTTTTTTTCCATCGAACTGATGCTAACAAGCTAAATTCTATATTCAGAGATTGTTCTAAATTTGCTGACAAACGACAAACCCAGTTTCATCTTTTAAACACACTCTGTGCCATATGTTACTCAACCACCGGAGACTCAAACAGCTGTCCGCATCCGAACCCGAGCACTGGTGACAGACCTCCAATCAGTGGGGTGAACCACCTCAGAAAAGAGACAGAGAGAGAGAGTGTGTGCTTGAATGCATTTACACATCTTTATTGAGCCGTACCTGCGGGGGGAATCCTGCGGCAAGAGAAGCACGGTTCACAGGCCTCTGCTCACACCTCGCACACCTGTGATATTACGAGAGGGTGAGATCTTACAGCTGTGTGTGTGTGCTTAGTGTATAAAGCCCTGTGCGATGTGATGTAACCCTTTCTGCTAGTTCTTCATCCTTTAATTATTCAGTATGTACCATATTCCTAAAGACCAGAGATCAAAATCCAGACCTAGACCCATCAAAGCCCAGCAGACCGAGACCTGTTGCTCCAACAACCATTTTAATGAACTGAGAACATGCTGAATAGCTGTTCAGAGTCATGGATTTATTATGAATTTTGATATCATTTGCTGACTTGAGGTACTCTTATAACCTGACCTGGACACGAATTTGTAAGTTTATGTTTTCACATGCGAACAAGCTTTATGGCAGAAAGTATGTAGCAAGCAGTGGCAGCAAACCTTGAACAGTGCATTGCAATATTATTATGTTTAAGTGTTTTGTTATTGCAGTTACAGTCTTTGGTGCACGTTCAGTAATCTTGACCTGATTTTATAATTATTGCCAGTATAGTTCATTTAAAGACTTTATTTCTCTTAATTGATTCAGTTGATGTATTTGACCAATGAATGACACGATAGTTCCCTTCATAAAAGTTACAAATATATTCAAATAATACAATAATTTATTTCTGTCATTACCTTCAACACGCACACACACATCTGTCTTTGTCCAGCTTTCAAATGCATTACAAATTTCAGACAGATTTATCTATCACCCATGGCGTCTTTAGAGGCTGAGCTGATAGTAGACAATGAAAGACGTGTTTATATTTACCCAACATGCCCTGCTGCAGGTCAACATGTCACAAACCAAATTAAGTCTGACCTTTCACTCCATGACATGCAGTGAAACTACAGCTCGTTGTGATCAGGTCTTTGTCAGTACTGATGCTGTTATTGATGGCACATCTATGTGTTTCTTATATCAAAAAAGAGAGAAGCAGGTTGATTTGTAGTAGTCTGAGAGTTATGACAGAAAATGTTACAGTAGCCCTTGGTCTCTTTTAATGGATGTGTGACTGATGAAGAAGACGGGAAGTGTATGTACCAATGGCTGATACATTACCAAGTGTGTGGAAACGAGCAGAAAAGAACAAATAACTGAATGAAAAAAGACATTTGGAGGTGAATGATTGTGGGAGGTTGAAAACACAGGTGTGTACAGGCTTTACATGTGAGGGCCAAATGTCCTCATTAATATAGTGAAACATCATAACATTTTATTTGTCTACACTAGTTAAAATTCTCATTTTTACATTGCAAAAAATAAAATATTACAATAATTCAGTTATATGCATATTTCTTTTTTTTCTTTTTTTTTTTTCTTTTTGTTATTAGATGTTATTCGGCTTTTAATATTGTTAATTTTGTTGTTGTTTTATGCATGTAGTTGGTGATCAGGTGGGTAAGGTTTGTCAAGTCGTCTTGGTCATTGATCACATTCTTTAGGTCTTGTTTTCGTTTTGTTCTTGACAACGTCCAATTCATTAGGGCCCACTTACACCAAGGATGATATCAATAATGATAAAGTTTTAAAAATTAGTAAGAAAAATGTATAGTAAAAAAAATTACTAAATGTTAAACAATAGCAGAATCCACAGCACATCTATAAAGATAATGATACAGATGAACAATATTGTGGAAATCACTTTCAAAACCTTTTCTGTTCCAGGTGACAAATGATAAAAACACTGACAGCCAATCAGAATCCAAACTGCTTTAAAGAGCTTGAGCATTTAAAGCAACAGACTACAAAACTGCAGTGTGCTTATAATAAACAGAACATTACTGTGCATTGAAGTGGATGGGAATATAGTCAACATTATAGTTATCTTTGCACTTATGCATATACATATATATCACAGTCATTTCTTTTAAAGAGAGCTGAAATTTAGTTGTTTTTCAATAATTATTCAGACATAAGAAGAAATGCTATCAGAGTAAATATAGTTACTTTTTTTTGCAGATTTGTGGATAGATTTGAATATGATGGGAGGGTTTTGTTAATATTGACAGGATAATCAGCCAGTCACAGTGATGTCATATGACTTTTTGTCTGTATTTTGCATTCTATTTAGCATTATGTAAGATTTGATGTCATATTTCATAATATTTGGTTTGCTTTTCTGTAAAATCAATTATTCTCTCATATTATTTTTTTTCTTCATTAAGCACTGCCACCCTTCCTTTGGAGAAAACACCTCTGGTCTTTGTGTGTGTGTGTGTGTGTGTGTGTGTGTGTGTGTGTGTGTGTGTGTGTGTGTGTAAGAAGTGTGTGGTGATTTAGATGAGGAGAGATGCACAGAAAATTCCTGTTAACAAAGAAGAGCAGCCAAGCAGAAACAATTTATCTGTGACTTTTACAAGGCGCACGTTTGCGCGTGTGTGTGTGTGTGTGTGTGTGTGTGTGTGTGTGTGTGTGCTGGATACGGCTGTTAAGTCTTGGCATGCATTGTGTAGGCTCAAGTGGGTTTAGTGTTGGAGACGTGGCGGCACACACTCCATGTTGCCATGGTGAACGGCCCAGTAACAGGGGTTTACAGTGGCACTTAATTAGACATATAACAAATGTGTTTGACCCCCACTAGCCAGGTTAACATCACAGCTACACTTCTACTTCCGGCCTGGAAAAGGGGGAACAAAGGATGAATAGGAAGCTTCACACACCCACTTATTCACGTGTGTTGTGTTTGGAGGGAATGCCGAAGGGTTCATCTGCTGCTCGGGTAATTTCTCATTCCATTGTGCACTGTTTCCATGGGGCTGCTGCCATGTTTCCCATAATTCCACATGGAAAAGCCTAGACTGCCACAGTGCCGCTGGCCCTGTGATTACCACACATCCCCCTGGAGTGAGAGCTGACCTGGAACAACTCACTGCACATTCGTTTCATCTAATAAGATACAGCTAATAGTATGAGATATTATCGGTGAAGGTTTTTGCAGTACCAAATAGAACTGCAACCTATATATTAGCAATATATTTGGCCATTTTGTATATTTTAAGTTGATTAAAAAAGAAGAAAAAATATATATTAAATTATATTTTATTAAAACAAATTTTTGCCTTTAGCCAAAAATATTTTCATATTTTATATATATATATATATATATATATATATATATATATATATATATATATATATATAGATAGATAGATAGATAGATAGATATTTAAAGGTTTAAATAAAATATATTTCCATATTTCCAATCTTAATATATTTGTATTGTCCAAAATATATGATATATATATAAAAAAAATGCATTTACCCAAAATGCATTTCAAGCTGCTATTTTAAGTGCTATTAAACTGCATTATTTTTCAGTTAACTATAAACATGTTAACAGTTCAACTAACTAATACTTGCTATACCATTCCTTGAGTCAACAATGAGAATGCAATGCTTTACATACAACGAAATCAAGTTTGCACTGATGCAAGAGTTTCATTGCATTAGAGTTTCATTGCATTGCATTAGTTTGAACTTGCATAGAGTGTTTTTATAAAACTGCATTATGCAGCAGTAAATGCTCTCTTTTACAAGTAAAGGGACAGATTTAAAGGGAAAATCACAAAGCTCAGGCAAAAAAACAAACACACATAAAATGCTAACGTTTCGCTAAAGTATCTTCAGAAACATCTCAAAGCCAGCAGCATTCAGAGGCGTCGTGAGCTGTCCCATGGGAAAGCAAAGTACCTCAAAGTAGAGAATGACAAGTTGATCTGTTTCTCCAAGTGTTCTTAGTCAGCACACTGCTGTTGTGCCTGAGGAAAGACTTCTGAACCTTCTTACAGCGGGGCGGCTGGATAGCAGCTGACCTTGCACACAGCAAATCATTGCACTGAGGGCTTTCTGTGGTTTTGTGGAGGTTAGAGATGTATAACTCTGTGTGATGCAGCCAGTTTCCCAGTGTAAATTTTGAAAGTGAAAATGCTTATGGTGAAAAATTATATGGTCAGAAGAGCAAGTGTCTGTGTCCATGGAGTCATTGACGTTTCTTCTGTCTTCCTCTTCTTCCTGTTCTTGTTCTCAGTAAATACCATCCAAAATTATGTCAGAACCGCTAATGAAACACAAAACTCTATGTGTTTCATTATTGTTGAATGATTCTGTTAAAAACCAGCTGAGGAATGATAATAGTGCTACATTTGGCAGTGCTGTATCATTATTTTTCCATAAATATCAAATGTGGCAATAAAAACATTTAGAATTTTACAAGTAAATGCAGATGATTGAACTTGTAAAATAGCAATGATATTATTATATTTAAATTGAAATAATATGAGGACATGCATTCATAATTTTACAAATAAATGCTGATCATTAAAGAATTGTGAATTTAAAAAATGTATAATGGTTTCCACAAAATATTAAGCAGCACAAAACTTTTAGCAGCATTAATAATAATAAAAAATAAAATAAAATATCTATCTATCTATCTATCTATCTATCTATCTATCTATCTATAGCAATGATATTATTATATTTAAAATGCAATAATACGAGGAGATGCATTTATAATTTTGCAAATAAATGCTGATCATTGAACTGTCACTGAATTCATTAAAGAATAGATCATTTAAAAAAATGTATAATGGTTTACACAAAAATATTAAGCAGCATAGCTCTTTGCAACACTGATAATAATAAAAAGTGTTTCTTAATGATTTAAATTGCAATAATATTTCAGTTGGAATGTTATTATATTTAAATTGCAATACTGTTTCACAATATTACTATTTTTACTGTAACTTTAAAATCTTACTCACTCCAGACTTGTGAACGTTAATGTATATGATTTCATATGTTAAATAAAGGTATTAAATGGTAATTAATTCAGACCATTTTACCCTGATCATAGCATGATTAAACCATTAAAACCTTTTCTGTCTTGTGTGTTTGCAGAACCGCCAGACAGTTTTGTCCAAACAGATCACCACTAAAGAGCCGGTGAAAGGTGTGCTGATGTCCTACACGCTGACGGACTTGCGTATTCCCTTGTCATATGAGGTCAGCCTCACTCCCATAACCAGCTTCGGCACTGGAAACACAGTCACGCGCACCATCCAGTACTCAGAACGTAAGTCATCTTCCAGACATTTAGTAATTACACCATACAGTATGCAAGATCTCAAATCTCTGTTTATTTTTATTTTAAAGTTGAAATGCATTATTTTATGCTCTTTCAGGTAGGAAGTATAACTTTTTTGATGAATTTTGATTTTTTATTTTATACGGGCAAGCACAAAGCATAGCCGGGCTAGTTGTGGAATGGGAATCAGAGCCAGAATTGTTAAAATCCTCTTAATTCCGATCAACAGAGGTCATGCATTTCAAATGTGAGGTTTCGCTTTCGGGATTATGGTAAATTGAGATGTCAAACGTGTGGCAGCCATCGTGTGGAGAGTTTGCTGATGGCTACAGAAGAGCAGGAACAGGCCAGCGGTTTCAGCACCAGAGCTGAGTCTGGATCCCAGAAACCGCTGATAGAATCTAATCCCATTGGATAGTCTTTCAATCTTCAACTCCCAATCTCAGCATTTACTCTAATCAGACCAAATAATGGCCAGCCTCTAGAATAAATGGACTGCTGGAAGCCCTTCTTCTCTGATGTCAAGTTGGTATACACAAAAGTGTGTTCCAGTCCTCTAATTTGATTAGCAGAGTAAACACTGTGTATTTTTTATTAATTATATTAATTTTATTTTATGTATATGTATAAATAGTTTATTTATATTAAAATGTTTGGTAAAATATATGTAAATAAATGTAACTTACTGCTATTATTATTATTATTATTATTATTATTATTATATAATGTCAGTAATGAATGTTTATTATGTTCATTAAAATATTTAAGATATATGTAAGTATATGTAAGTAAATGCTATTTATTTTTAGATTTTTAAATAAAAATGTTTAAAAAATGTTTTTATTAATATATATTTCTTTTCTTTTATTTTAAAATATTTTGTAAAATGTATGTAGGTAAATATTATTTATTCCTTTATTATTAATTATGCTATTTAGTACAACAGTAAATATTATGTTGTTTTTATATAGTGGAAAATTATTTATTGTATTCATTAAGTGGAAGACAGTGTAGAACGCATGCCTTTTTTCTTTCTCTCTTTTTTTTTTTTTTTTTTTTGTTATATATATGACCTTGAGCCAAAAACTCATCACCAAACACCAATGACTTGTACATACACTATATGGACAAACGTATTGGGACACCCCCTTCTTTAGAACAGAAAAAGCCACTTCCAAAACTGTGGCAACAAAGATGGAAACATAATGCATGTATTTAAAAATTGTATTTCCATCTCTGTTGCAACAGTTTTGGAAGTGTCTAAAATGACTGTACCCATATGTACAAGTCATTGGTGTTTGGTAAAGAGTTTTTGGCTCAAGGTCTGCATTTAAAGTCACACCAGAGGTGTTCAGCTTGGATTAGGACTTGGCTTTATGCAGACCAGTCAAGTTCTTCCACACTGACTAAATCAATCATTTCTTTTTGAACCTTGCCTTATACACAGAGGCATTGTCATGTTAGAATAGAAAAGGGTCCTGTCCAAACTGTTGCTATAAAATTAGAAGCACACAATTCCCTAGAATATCATTATATGCTTTAACATTAAGATTTGTACTCATGGAAATTACTAAAGTAGTCAAACCTGTTCATTAGAAGGGGGTGACCCAATACTTTTGGCAATATAGTGTATATGGATGGTAATTTTTAGGTAAATTTTTAAAGTTTTCTCTGTATAATTTTGTACTTCTATCTCCCAGCCTTGTTTATGTTTATGTACAATAATCTCATTTGTTATGTTAATTTATCCATAAGAATGCCTTGTAGTCACTATTTTTTTCTCATTTCTTTTTTCTTGCAGCCTACACTTACCCAAGACCTTCAGGTGAGACAGTCGTGTACTTTTTCTTTGGGTGATGGTTTTGTGCATGTTGTCTTTCTCTCTCCTCTGAACCGTCCTCCCATCTCACGCTTGCCCTGCCTTTCAGTTTTTCCCAATTAAATTCAGCACAGTTCTCCTGGCAGCGTAAGCTCAGAGCTTTGCCAAAGAGGTACAAAGGGAAAAAAAAAACATGAATTAAAACAGACTGGAGATCAGCAGAGTAAATTGAAGAGCCGAATGCATGCAGAGGAAAGAAAATGGTGATTTCAAACCACAACTTGGAAATCGTGCATTCTTCTCCATTCATTTGCTCTGTCTCCTCTCACACTTGGAAAATGAGTTAATCAGCCATTTAGAGTGTGAATGGAGAAGTTCTGGGTGACTAACTACAGTATTCTGTATTCTGTGTTTGTTAAATGAGGGTAATCGCTGTGAACGCTGCAATATGCTGAGAGTACTTCAGTACTCCAGAGGAACCTGTCAAGAGGCCTCCTTACATTAAACACGCCTGAGAAACCCTGCAGACCTTCTCCTCAGATCTGCTCATCAGCATTAGGCCAGAAACATACTTTACACAAGTACGAAAATGCAGGTGCAGATGCTTAGCCATGCTAAACGGACTTAGCAGCATTCTTACGCTACTGTGGCAGAAATGTCAGCCACACAAGACCCAAATTCCTATAAGATTTTCCATTTTCAGTGCAACTTACTGGACAATATTTGACCTGAATGAGAAAACGGACTGTAGAAGTAAACCGTTTTTAATAATGACTGCTTGTTAGCTTTTGTTTTCCAGCAGCCTTCACTCCTACTAATGTCCCCCTGTTGCCATTCGAATAGCCCTGCTTGTGATCACAGGAATAACAGAGACTAGGGGCCAGATTTACTAACAGCTTGCGCTAGCGCAAACCTTCTTTTGGCGTTAAAATAGTAGAATTTACTAAAGACGCGCAGTGAAGAATTATTTTTGTTATTTTTGGGCCTGACCTTATCGAATATGCATTTGTTTCCCTTTCAGACACAAAATTTACGAGAGGAGAATATTAAAATGAATCACGCAATGTGATTTACTCGTCAAATTATTGGTGTTTGTGCCATTATTTAAAGCCCCCCCAAAAAAAACATGTCTTAAAGCAGGCGGTAATTTGCGCTGCTCTTGGTAGATTGCGCTGGTCATTATGGAAATGATCTGGCTGTGTCTGTGTTCTTTAATGTGCGCATTGTCAGTAAATCACACGTAAAATTTTCCCCTCCCATCGGCGCTTTTATGGAATTGCGCTCTAATGCTAATTTGCCCTGTTTAGTAAATCTGGCCCTTAGTTCTCAGAGTCTTCAAAGTTTGAAAGTAGACACACTTATAAACTGTTCTTCTTATGCAGTGTTGCATAATGCAATTCAAGGAAACATTACCTTTGGTAAACTAACATAGAGCGCTTAAGGTCACACAACATGTGGAAAACTCAGTTCCAGACTTATATAATGTGGTTCTCACACAATGTTATACAGTTGAATGAAATATTATATTATTATTATATAATTCAAGGGTAAAATAACAGCTTCTGATTTATAGAGCTGTTAGGTGCTTAAAAGCTTATGTTTTAGAAAAGAGAAAGTAAAAAAGGTCACACAGCATGTGGAAAACTCAGTTCCTGAGCAAATTTCACACATGATGAATAACATTGAAATAATAAGTGTATAGTTAGGCGGGGAAATCAGTGTAAGTATACAATTCGTTTGGTGCTCATCAGAGGCCCATTTATTATCTTTTACTGCTATAGCGCCCCTTGCGGCAGTGATTATAAATTGCGCTTCAGCATATTTTTATTATTCAGCATTCCATGGCTCTCTGGAATACTTGATTCTGATTGGTCAGTTGCGACATTCTGACTGAGGTATTTTACTCCCCGATAACAACCGTCGTCGTTAGCAATGGCAAATAACACGTTATATATGTTCAACGGATATTCGAGGCCCGTGTTTCTTTCACGTCTCTCGTATCACACTGCTGCGATGTCTTGTTTCATTCAAACGCAACTGTTGTCGTCAGTTATCGACTGTATTTACTGTAAAATGAAACCGGAAGACTTCAGTATTAATAGTAGGCCTGTGGTAATAATGTTGAAGTGTTTGCAAAATTCTAAAATGGAATGCTCCCTTAATGTTCTCATAACCCCCCCAAAAAAGGACGTTTTGAATGTTCAGAGAACAGATGTAACATTTTCATAACATGGCAATTTTAGCAAAACGTTCCTAGAACATATTTTTTTTCAGCTGGAAATGTATGTCCTGCATTTAGTGTCTTACTACAGAGTTACTCTATTATAAAAGCCTTCATCGAGATAAAGCAACATGAAGTTTTGTTTTGTACATTGTAATAGATTTTTAAAAAATTTACAGGTACGGCTTTAAAACACTTTCTTCTCTAATAACATTTATGTTGTTGTCTTTATTCATGTGGTGAATAGCTGTGTAAATGTTTTTCTTTGCAGAAGCTTTGCGTTTATAGAGCTAATAAAATATTTCAAATCAATATTTTTTTGTCTAATTATTTACTTATTTGGCAAGTAGCTGTGCAATAAGTGGGTCTTGATCACTTTGTCAGGGTTTATTCTGTGAGAACAAGCATCTGGATGTACATTATCACTTATGTAACACATCCTTGCTTTCATGTGCTTGTGTACAGTATGTTTCGATCTAATAATCACTACATGTAAGTGCCAAAAAACTAGCAATATCTAAATTCCCTTTTTTGTTTTTGTGTGTAGATCATGTGTGCGGGTTTGAGGACATTAGGATATGTGGGTTCACTCAAGACCGTAGCGATGTGTTTGACTGGACCAGACAGAACCATCTCACACAGAACCCCAAACGGTCGGTTAATACAGGGCCGGATATGGACAGGAGTGGGACGAAAGAAGGTAAAAATACACACCAAAGTGGACATCTTTTTCTGCCCACTATTAGAATCTGAAGAGAAACTTTTTTTCTGTTCAATTCAAATGTATTTTATAGCACTTTTTCAAACTCCAAAATCATTCAAAAGTACCTTTATACAGAATTTTGCCGGTCAAGAAACTCCATAGAAAGATACTCCTGTATTCTTGAAAACGTACAACAAAAGCACATCTGCTTTTATTTCCTTAACAAAAACTATGACTGTCTGACCAGTCTTTAGAAAGCAGATTTAATTTAATTTAATTTAATTTAATTTAATTTAATTTTAATTTAATTTAATTTAATTTAATTTTATTTAATTTTATTTAATTTTATTTAATTTTATTTTATTTTATTTTATTTTATCATTTTCTTTTCTTTTATTGTATTTAATTTCTTCTTCTTTTTCTTTTGAAAAACCCTGTGGTAACGTGTTTTGTACTTTTCTTCTATAATAAAGGTTACTACATGTACATTGAGACGTCGCGGCCACGTCAGGCCGGGGATCGAGCTCGTCTCCTGTCTCCATTGTATAATGTTACGGCGGCCCGAGGACCAACAGGGACCACCAGAACCCCCTACTGTGTCTCCTTCTACTACCACATGAACGGAAAACATATTGGTGAGCCTTTAACCCTGGTTTGAATTCACACTCAGAAAGACAAAAACAATTCTCGCCTTAACGTCACCTGTTTTACTTTGGTTTCCTGTTGTACTCATGTATAATTGACTGTACTAGTGGAAAGTGGTCTCTATATGACAGGTTGGAAGTTTGATGATGTTGTTTCCCTAAAATATCTGTGCTTGTGAGTTTGGTTTATCTGAAAAAGTCCTCCTCTACTGCAGCATTGGGCCGAATCTGTCAGGGAAAGTACGATGCTTTATGAGTAGCGTTCACTAGAAGGTCAAAGACAATGAAGGACACAGACAGTCAGAGAGAGAGAAATGATGTCATCCACACATCCATTACTTATTTATCATGACTGTTAAAACATTAAGGTTTGTTTCAAAGTGACATCTGTCTATTGTCTCTGCACCAAGCAGTCTTGTGTGTGTTTCTTCCTGCTACATTTAAGCTGATCAAGCACATCATTCAGTGCCACACTGTAGTAATTCTAAGAGAAAGTACAGAGCACAACAATACTGGATACAATAGTCAGTTTGTAAATAGATTACCAATTTTATATACACTACCATTAAAAAGTTTGATGTCAGTAAGATTTTTTTAAAGTAATTAATACTTTTATTTATTGAGGATGCATTAAATTGATCAAACGTGATGGTAAAGGCATTAAAAATTTTACAAATGATTCTATTTTTTAAATAAATTCTGTTCAGACTTTCTATTAAAGAATCCTGGAAAAAAGTATCACGGTTTCCACAAAAATACTATATATAATAATGTTTTTTAACATTGATAATACGAAGAAATGTTTGTTGAGCACCAAGTCAGCATATTAGAATGATTTCTGATTTCTGTCTGTATTCATCAAATTATAATAAAAAAGATTATTTTAAATTGTAATAATATTTCACAATATTACTATTTTTACTGAACTTTTGATTAAAAAAAATAATAAAAAATTGATGAGCATAAGAGACTTCTTTATCTTAACTCCAAACTTTGGATCGATAATGTACGATAATATATAATTTATAACAACTTATTATAAATATATGTATATATTTGTATATTCTTATATTTATAAATATAGGTATACATTTCTCTTGCCTCATCTTCCATCTTGGGTGGATATTTTTTCACTCGTCACAATGCATTATGGTATCGTCTTCTATGTTAAGGAGACATGCAATGCTGCCTTAGGGGCCTTTCACACAGGACACACTCTAGCATCTGTCTGTGCGACATTTTCATTGTTGTTTAATGGCAGTATGCGCTAAGTGGGCATCTGTGACTCTTGCCACTTCTTAAGACACCGTGTCAGGTTAAATCAAGTTCATCTTTTAAAAATGTGCCTTGAGACCTTGTGGTCCATTCCTCTGCACTGCGTTTAGCTGCTTTTCAATGCAAGAGCACGTCCTGTGTGAACGGCCACTCAGAATTTGACCTAAAGAAGGTATCTTAAAGGGATAGTCCGCCCAACATGAAAATTCTGTCATTGTTTACTCCCGCTTATGTCGTTCCAAACCTGTATGATTTTCTTTCTTCTGCTGAACACAAAAGAAGATATATTAAAGAATATTGGTAACCAAACAGTTTTGGTTCCCATTGACTTCCATTGTATTTTTTTGTCCTTACATTTAAATTAAATGGGAACCGAAACATTTAGTGACCAACATTCTTCAAAATACCTCACTTTGTGTTCCACAGAATGTCATATTAGTTTGGAATGACATGAGTTGAGTAAACATTGACAGAATTTTGGCTGGACTATCTCTTAAAGATATCTTCTTTTTTTGGGGGGTGGACTTTCCCTTTAAAAAGCAAACCCACAGATGCACCTAAAATGTGTTCTAATTAGGCAGCAGGCTATGTTTCGGAGCAGAACCTGCGTGTCAGGCCTCCCAGAAATGTGTTTGTTTATGCAGGGTGCTATATTTGTGTGGGTGGCAGGGATTTACTATAGTTTGAAGACAAAAATGTCCCCAGAAATGAGCTAAATTTGACAAAAGCTCTCTTTTGGGACCTCAAAGGCATAAATGACTCATAAACGCAGTAAATAATGTTCTAAAATGCAACGTGCACAGTGATTTATGGGTGTTCCTGATGGGGTTCAAAGATCTGTGACTATCTGGCAACCACCTGTTATCACACACTCTAGCCCACACTGGCACACGCAGACTTTAATTGCTCATTAATGTAAGGACTTTATCACACAAAACTCCTCCAACCAAAGTTTTGACAGCAGTCCAAAAGTTTTTTTTGCTGTTGTTGTTTTCTCATTTTCAGCTTGACAAATAAAGTAACTGAACTTCCTGTTTCTCCTCGCTTTTTATCTGCACTCTCTCTTCAAACTTTATCAGCCCATTAACGGCTTCTCTTTCTCCTTTTCTGCTCCTCGCTCTCTCTCTCTCTGGCTGTCTGTCTGCTTTGCGTTCACTCCACCTCATTCTCTTTACCTGCGCGCTGTCTCCTGTTCTAATGAGATGAGCCCATCTAATTATTTGCCAGTTGCCACTCATGACACGGGCTGGGCTCGCGGTGGGGGGCGGCTGGTGAACACACAACGTGCTTCAATCTGTTTGGCTTTCCGAAGGCATTTTGGATTCCCTACTGCAGGCCTGTACTGTATATTTCAAAGGACATGTTTTATTAATTCCATTGCTATTTAGGAGTCGAAGAGGACAGCAGGTCCTTAATGAAAATTAAAATTGAAAGGCGAACCACATTAATCATGATCAAAATCACCCTAGGGTGCACATGCACATAACCTCATACTCAAGCTGTCTGCTAAAGCTCTCTAACCCATCATATTTGTCTCTGTCTGCTTTAAAATGAGAGTAGGCGGTTTAGCTGTGTTTTTATTTGCTATAACAGTATTGTAGTGCTAGTATAAACTACTTCCTGTGACCTTTCGTTTACATCTGTGTGCTAAAATCAAGTTGGGTGGCACCATAGTAACCAGATGAGATGAACTGTGTTCCAAAATGTAGTGAGCTGGCCACTTTTGGAGTATTTGAAGGCAGAGAATTGGAACCCTCTCGATGTGAACGCTTCATTATAGAGCATTGCATGTAAACGGTAATCCCATAATGCACCGATAAGAGCTCATTTGAACAATATCCATCTGAAATGCAAGGTGAGATGAGACAAATGCTGATAGTCAAGTCAGGTTTATTATATATTTGCTTTATACAATACAGATCGCTTGAAACAGCTTTACAGTAGTAAACAAGAAAACAGCGTCTGTGTCATTGCAGTGTTAATTTAATATTATTTATATTTATTAAATTATATTTTGAATTAGCTTTAATTTTAATTTTTTTTAGTTTGTGTTAGTAATTTTGTATATATAAATTTGTATAAATAAATAAATAAATAAATAAAGTATTTCAGCTTAAACTTATTTTATTTCAGATAGTTGACAAGGCAACGTTTCTAATTTTTAGAAAAAAAGAAGAAGAAAGAAATCAGAAAAAAGTTTAGAGATTTGCTCTCAGAAGTTCTGATCTGAATCAAAAGATTTTGCCAACCATCATTTCAGATTGGTACTACAAAGCGGATTGCGAATAATTCATTTCGCGAAATGATTTGCGAACACAAAGTTCCGATCTGAATCAAAAGATTCACAAACCCGTTCCGAAGTTCCGATCTAAATCGTGATTCACGATACGCGCTCCACAGTCCTGATCTGCATCAAATGATTTGCGATATGTGAAGTCCTGATCTAAATCAGATGATTTGCAAACCAGCTCCAAAGTCACGATCCGCGCTCCGTAGTCTCGATCTGAATAATGATGATGAATCATTCAGTTTGCGAAATGATTCGCGAACCTGCTCTGAAGTTCTGATATGAATCAAAAGATTTGCGAATCTGCTCCGAAGTTTCGTTCTAAATCAAATGATTCACGATACATGTTCCAAAGTCCCAAACCGAATCAAATGATTTGCGATACATGAAGTTACGATCTAAATCAAATAATTCATGAACCCGCTCCGAAGACCCGATCTAAATTAAATGATTCATGATAGATGAGCGCTTAGTGAATCCTTTCGCAGCGCAGTAACTGATTTGTAGTTATGAAAAACTCAGTTTCACCCTTTACTATACATTCTTTTAAAATCATTACAAGTGATGTCGAAATTCGAAAATTAAATGCTCTTTTGATTTGTTATTTGCTAGTAAATCACTTGAACTGAATGATCGAAGTCATGAGTTTGAATCAATCGGAGCGGTTCCAGCGTAAATGACTCACTCAATTGAATCGGTTTGTCTGTTCCTCCGCTTTTTGCGTCTTCAGCCATGTTTGCACTACTACTGGTTTAGCTCATAGTTTAATAAAGTAAGATGTTTACAAATTAAACATCCATATTTCCATTCCAAAGATAACATCCAACACAAATCTATGAACATTATTCAGGTGAGGTAACTGGTTTACTGCTAACTATAGTGAAACCACTCCATTAAAATGACGAACTGCACCTCAAAATGCATGTTAGATAGAAACATATTGTGCATTATGATCGAGTTTGTAGCTTTATTTACTATATTTTAAATAGTTTGATCACTGCAATTCAGTTGCTGACAGTTCAATAGGAAATCATAAAACAGCATAACAACATAAAGTTAAAGAGGGTAAACTTTATAATTCAACTGAACTGTGCACGTATTTTTTAAACACTATGGCTACCTTATATGTTCTTACTCTGCCCATGTATTAAATGTGTGTCCTTGAAAGTGCACAGTTTTCCAGCGTATTTACAACAAAAATGGTTACATACACACACATATATTTAATTGTTGATCCAAAATATTGCTAGGGACAATTTAGTAGTTGCTGGATATTGGTAGGGACATGTCCCTAGCGCCCTTACTAAATTCTCCCTTGTTAGAGTATCCTTTCAGTAGCTTAGCAACATGCTAGCACAAAGAAAGTGTGATGTTTGTTATTTTTGCATCTGCTTTTATTTACATCAGGACTACCTAAGGTTGTTTGCTGGTCTGGTATCCTCAAAACCCCCTAAAACCATCAGAGAAGACTAGCCTAACTAGACTAGATGACCTTAGGCTGGTTTAAAGAGTTTTTATCTGCAAGCTGGTCTCTGTCCTACACGTGACCGGTGGCAGTAATCTGCCATAGGCTGAATGTTGGTGTGATTTCTGCTGATTACGGCCTGTGTACACTAATCTGCTAATCATTAGTCTGTGCATTGGCATGTGGGCGGCACTGTGGGCACAGATGCTAAACAGAGAAGGAGGCACAGCTGGCTCGACTCTCATTACATGAGACGCCCTACTGAGAGACAGACGTCCCTGTTAGCAATCTTAATGTGTAGGACTGTGTTAGCTGCTCTATGCTGGCCTTAAATTACAACCTCATTAGCAGAATGAGAGTTTAGACTTTTATTTGCGCTACTGTGCTTGCAGTAGATTTGATTACATCCCAATTAGCAATTGAAGAGATTAGCTCTGCGTTGGTTATGCCACGCTAGCACTGCATTCAACAGAGCTAAGTCAGCACATTGACACTTTAGCCTTGTGCTATTTGTAGACTCTCCACTCTTCCTTAGAAGAGTGGAATATGTGTATAAAAGCAGACAACACCACAATTTTTTATCACAGCATGTCGTTTTTAACATCTCTATCTGTGTGTGTGTGTGTGTGTGTGTGTGTGTTTGTAGTATATTCAGTTATCTAGAGGCTTGTCTCTGTTTGATGGTCCTACAGAAAGAGCTTTGCATTACTTGACTGGATCAATAAATCTTTACTAATAGAGAGACAGAGACATTCACTCTCTATATTTCTGGATGGGTTTATCTGATTAGAGGGAGGAGGCATGTATTCGTGTTGTTTTTGATGGCTTGATCATTGGGTTTCTAGGTGCTGTTTTTTTTTTTATTTTAATTAGCATCAGAATTTTTGTGTCATGCAATTTGTTTCTCTTTTAAATGAAATGCTTCATGTATCTTACAGCTGTTGTTTCACCGTGATTTAGGTTTGAGGTCCTCAGATGTAATTGTAATGTAAAATGCATTCACATTTTTCAAAAGCAGGTAAAGTGTTTTTGGTCATTGTTTTTAATAAGCAATTTATTTATTTAGTAATGTATTATTATTATTATTATTATTATTATTTCCTCTTTTTATTTTTGTTTTATCTATTGTATTTTTGTTTTAATATATTTTAGTCATTGTAAAATAATAATAATAATAATAATAATAATAATAATAATAATAATTATTATTATTAGTATTATTATTATTATTATTATTTCCTTTTATTTTTTTTTTTAATATCTATTTTATTTTTGTAATATATAATATATTATTGTTATTATTATTATTTCCTCTTTTTTATTCTTGTTTTATTGGTTGCATTTTTGTGTTAATATATTTTTAGTCATTGTATAATAATAATAATAATAATAATAATAATAATAATAATAATAATAATAATAATAATAATAAAGATTCTTATTTCCTCTTTTTATTAAATATTTTTGTTATTATTTATTTATTTATTTTTACTCTGAGTAAGTGGTCAGTGCTTACCATAAGCAAAGTGCTATTAGGCTAATGAACAATACATTAGGTTAGCTTGCAGCCCTAAAAATGTGTCAGTTAAATTGTCCATTTGGATTTCATTTGTCTTTTTCGTGTCATTCGCCTTCCTCCTCAATGTAAAGACTAGGCGATCACCCTCTACAATCGCAGCTGTCTGTTCGATTTTTCATCAAGAGCAACACAATAGCATGTTCTATTAGACCGCAAGTTTATTAGGCTTGAAGTTCATTACAAAGGAGTTGAGCAGCCAGTGGATCCATTAGAGCAGGAGTCAATCACAGCAGCAGTCAGTCCATTAGATCCTTCACTCATTACAGCATCAGAGTGTGACCCTACTGCTGTTAGTGGATGACAGCGGCAGCTTCACAAGGTGTTTCATCAGTCATTGCTGCTGTTTAGTAATGCATTCATTTTATATGGTACAAGAATGAATGACTTGTTTGTTCAGACTAATTGTTGCATGTATTCATTGTCTTTCAGCTCTCAAGAATACTTGACTCTGATTTGTTAATCATGGCCTTCTGTCAAATATGTAAGGGATAAAGTACAGCTAGCTGCTTTCAAGCAGTGTTATTTCAGTATTATTAATATAGTACTATAGTATTATTATTATTAATGATTTTGAATTAGTTTTCATTTTTATATTTTCTGTTTTCATTTTAGTGTAGATTTTAATAATTTTGTTATGTGTTTTTTGTCAGTTTTATTAGTTTTATTATTGTTGTTGTTGTTAGTAAATGGAAACTAGCTTGGCAACTAGCTGCAGTACTTGCAGTAGTGAAAGTATAACTTAAAGATTTAAAAAATCAATTAACATAAAGGTTTTTAAATAATTTTAAATAACGACAACACTAATTTTCATTTAAACTAAATGAATTAGAAATGTTGCCTTGGCAGCTAGCTGAAATATTAAATTAAAGTATAGCTTAAATATATAAAAAATCAACTAAGTGAAGTATTTACTGCAAGTATAACTTAAAGATAAAAAAAAAATTCAGCTTAACAGTTTTTAATAGATTTTGAGTGTTTTTGTAAAAACTTTATTTCAGATAATGTAAATGTTTTTTTTAATAGTTTTAATTAATAACAAATATATATTTTATATATATATATATATATATATATATATATATATATATATATATAAATATAAACTCTGTACAACACATGGTTTGAATGTGCTTTAAAATTGCCTGCTACCGTCCAGCTTTCCCACTCAACCTCCATCTTCTGCTCATTACAGAGATGAATGAGTGTTTGGATGTGTTTGACCTGTGTCAAGGTTAGCCAAGGGCCTCTGATGCTGTCATTCTCTGGCAGCACAGGGGTCTGTTTGAAGCCTTAGGCCTTTACTAACCTGTCCTTACATACACAGACACGATTGTTTCTCCGAAGGGTTGGTTAGCTGTTTATTTTTAAAGGTCTTCACGTAAGGGTGATTTTTAAGTGCCTGGCTCATTGTTCACAACGGTTTACGAGTCGAGTGTGTGTAATCACCTTAAAGATGCACCAGCACACAATTTGTGTTTGTTTATCAGCCAGCGAGCAAGCTCTTCAGCGTGATTGGGGTCACTGAAACGTGGCAGACACTTTCAGCCTGGGCAGCGAGCTAATAGCGAACACGCCGTTCCTGTTAAAGGCTCCTGATTTTCCTCAAATCGCTTTGATTACTGTAATATCTGTACAGTAATGACACATGCGGACTCTATTGTAGTGCCTATCCCTTTTAAAAAATTGTCATGGTGCAGCGTGCAGTTATGTGTATTAATTGCATAGTACAGTCAAAGACTATAGAATACCCAAGACGTGTCACTCGTATAGTTTTGAATGGGGAAAAATGCAGCGCTTAATATGGCCGCTCAATCGCAAGAAGCCCCGCCTACTGAATGAAAGAGCCAACCGCTAATCGATAAAGTCAGAGCGTCATTGCAGCTGCAGAAGTCCCGGTTGCTATAGAAACAGTCAGCGTTCTGAGATGTGCCCTAGGACTGTGCATGCGCACTGGCTGATCTAGCCTGAAAAAATAACCTTTTTATAACGCTATTTGAGCAAAAGAAACAACTTTTATGACACAGTTGTTGTCTGATTTCATTGGTGATTTCAAATATGAAATTTAATCGTAAGCTTAGTGAACAGTTTGGGAGAATTTGATGTTTCCCTGTACAAAGTGATAGGAGCTGCACTTGCATGCCCGAGAGGCGTTTCAAAGATGGCCGCTGAGTGTCATGACTTGTCTTAAAGAGACTTTGGTACAGTATACTATGGCACTGAATGGTTACTTCAGATGGTGTCAAAAACACATGGTTATACCATGTTACTTTTTTGTTAGTGGTTGTTAGTATTAAATATTTTTGTTAGTGTTATAATGGCATTATTCAGGTGTGTGAACTTGGCTTTCTAGCTCAAAATTAACCATTCATATTGCTACCAAAAAGTGTTTGAGCTTAAAGGCAAAGTCAAAAATTTAAGGTAACAATGCAACTTTTGACATTCTTACAAGATGTTCCTCCAAAGGTCTCTTCCATGGAAGAAAGTAAGTAGGATTTGGAGAGATTAGAAAGCTTGTGATTTCCATCATTTGTAAGTTTCTTTGGATAAACGTTTTTGCTAAATGAATCAATGTAAATAGGACATAATGACATTAATGCATGGATTTCTGTAAAATTCCTTTAAAACTATATGGATTGTGAAAAGTGATACCAAAAAATAACCAATACACTACTATTAAAAAGTTTGTTCAAAATCTATTTGAAGTAAATGCTCTCCTTAACAGCTGTTTTCAACATTAATAATGTTTAAAAAAAAAAAAAAAACCTTGCTACGTATACTGCGTTAGACTAACCGAGACTTGTCATAGCGCTTGCATGTTGTTGCTCTTTTGTTGGTTTTGATTGCTTCTATTGTCCTCATTTGTAAGTCGCTTTGGATAAAAGCATCTGCTAAATGACAATGTAAATATAAATGTAAATGTAGATGTAATAATGATTAGAAATGTTTCTTGGGCAGCAAATCAGCATATTAGAATGATTTCTGAAGGATCACGTGACACTTAAGACTGGAGTAATTGAGTGCAAAAATTCAGCTTTGTATCACAGGAATAAATTACATTTTAAAATATACTGAAATAGAAAACAGTTATTTTAAATTGTAATAATATTTCACAATATTACTGTTTTTACCACATTTTTGATCAAATAAAATGCCATGGTGAGCATAAGAGACTTCTTTCAATGGTATGCATATGTAGTTATCATTTTTAGGTGCCATTATTTGGTTAAACAGGTGATCCCGTCCAAAATGCAAGCCATTGTTTGAGGCAGTGACACATCAGGACTTTCAAATGTTGAAAATGCCAGTGTCTTACAATACTACAAATGTATGAGATAATTAATATAGAAAGCAACATCAGCTTTAAGTAAGAATTAGCAGTGTAAGGCTCTATACTGGAATTATTTATGTCTGTGTCTGGATTAATTAATTGGCGGTCAGTATCTGCTGATATTGTTCAGACAGCTTTAGATGAGTTTATTAGGACATGGTTTGTACTTCGAGTGAGGCACTTTGTCACAGTACCATCTGTTTGCTTTGTTAATGTTGCCGTGTGGTACTTCTCCGCTGTGTTATTCATTTATATCTGCTGGTCCTGAATAAGTAAAGATGTGAAGCCTGGTTAGTTGGCTGGACTCTCCTGCTTTTATCTTCTATCTGTGCATGTCATGAGCTGTGTGTAGACTCTGAGGGTGGAAGTTTTGAAACATTAGTGAATATAAATATCTGTGTGTTATTGTTCAGAGCCAATGGTTCATTTGAGGCACTACAAAAGTTTGTTCTCTCTCTCTCTCTCTCTCTCTGTTCCAAAGTACAACTGAATTATATACTGGTTTCTCTTAAAGTCAGAGTAAGACAGAGTAATAATTTAATGCATGAGTCATAAAGGTGCCACTTGGCCTCACTGCCTTCCATCATCTGAGTGTGTGTGTGTGTGTGTGTGTGTGTGTTTGTGTTCAGTGTCTGACAGATTTCAATGCTGACATTCATAATAAGTGCTCTAATCCTCACATAATCACAGTGTGTGTAAGATGCCTCTGCTTTGTTGTCTGTGCAGAGTTGTGTTTCCGGAGCTGATCTATCACATCAGTCTAAGACGACAAACCCACTGACTGTCTGATGAATATAGGTCAATTTATCAAGATGTCACATCTTGGTTTTCCAGACACGCAGTTTTTAGTGGTGACTTTTAGCAGCACTGCACTTTTAATGATCTGATGAACATCATGTAATTTAATGAATGTTAAAGAAAGTTATTATAAAGTTATTCCTGTGTAGTAGAGAAGTGTGCAGGTTAAACAATGAATAAATGAGTTTCAGCGTTATTCAATGTTTTAACTTTTCAAACGTGTAACAGGTTTTTGAATATATATTCTCAAATGTATAATTCAAAACTTCCAAAGCCTAAAAATAAAAGTAAAAATGGTCCTTTCAGCAGCAGAATGTTTAAATACTCATTTTAAATAATAATATTTGACATTATTATAAACAAACTTTGCTAGTAATACATTGAATCCTGAATTTTAAAGTAGGAAGACTGAAATAACATTTTCTTGAAAAACATGCCTCAATAATCTTTGTTTAATTTATAATTTCCAAAACATAAAATAAAATAAATAAATAAAATCATATTTTACAGTGCTTTGCTTAATTTTTATTTCATATTTCAAACCATTGCATTCTAAAAGAAACAATTTTTACTTAATTTTCACTTTCACTCACTTTTACAACTTTGAAAAATCCAGTGTTCTGTGGTGGTGATGCTTGGTTGTGTTTGATCAACGCTTATGTATTTGACCTTGTATTTGTTACAGTCAGGGCCGGCGTGTGCATATAGGCGAACTAGGCAGCCGCCTAGGGCGGCGTTTTCATATGGCAGAGTATGGCAGTCGCCATAGCCTATAGCCCATCAGTTGTGCCGTGGAAAATCCAAACTCTATTATATTTCGTTATTATTGTTTTAAATCACTGCTATTGGTCTTCCTTATGTCTGTTTGAGGGTTTTACAAATATTTAACCAATGAAAAGCATTCAAAAGAGCTTGTCACTAAACTTTGTAACGCTATGGATCCTCAAACTGTCAGCGAAACATCGTAAATTCACCCCACCTCCATTCAGAACGAAGCGCCGCGAAGTGCGCACAGCCTGGACACAGAGCTCCGCTTGTTCACAATGCAAAGGTAAATAATAAATAACTGATGTATGAATAAGTACAGCGCTTTCATCACTAAAATACTATGTCTATAAAGGCTAATGTTTTTGTGTGTTTGAAGAGCAGAGAAGAGTCTTGCTGTCTAGTTGTAACTAATATAGCCTACTTTTGAACGTTTTAAATATCCTTTATAGCGCTTCATCGTATATATCATGAGATTTTGGCCAAGTTTATTAAATGACAAAAAAGACTAAGCGCCCATATAGCTACAGTGAAAGTTATAACCTGTAAGTTGATGAAAGAGTGTTATGCGATGCACTTGCTGCCTCAGATGCGGCCGTTCTAATGACAGACAAAACACAGATCTCAGTCATTCCCTGATCAAAAACCAGCTCCATTTGAGTTCGATTTTCATAAAATGTTAGTGTCTGGTAAAGTCACATACCAACTCTCACAACGCGTGTTTAATTATTATTAAAAAACAAAACAAAAATGCTTTATCCTTTTCTATCTTTTTTTTCCTATATTTCAGTAGGCTACTTAGTAATGTGCCGTGGTATTTTTTTAATTTATCAAAACATCTAAATTCTGTCTACACTGGACGACAGAATTTATTCCATTTGCAACGACCGTTGCAAATCATTTGAACCTTTTGTGTGTGTGTGTGTATGTGTGTGTGTGAAGAGAAAGCGGGGGAGACACAGGTGGACCAAGATAAGTGTAGGCTAGTGTCATCTATTAAATACGTAGGCTACATCCAAAACGTTTCTTTTTTTTTTTTTTTTTTTGTGTTTGGGTTTTTTAAAGTTTTTAAAAAAATAAATAAATTTTTTAGCCTATTTAGCCTTTATCATATTTAACGCTACAAATAGTGCACACCAGCGACGGGATTTCGGCTGTAGCCTTCGAGCGCGGGTTGGACAGATTTCCATGTCTCTTATTGAAAATGAACTACAGAGACTTGTGTTTTCCGCGACCTGAACAGCGTTTATGTCGAGCGGCTCACCGGGAACTCTCCCAAATTTTCCGATGGCCGCTTGGCCTGTGCAGCTAGTAGCTGTTGATTTTTTTTTTTTTTTTTTTTTTTTTTTTTTTTTACGTTGCAACAGACTATGAAAAAAATATAATAATCAGGAAACATGCCCGTGTCTACTTTTATTTTAATGGAGTTATATCAATAAACAAAATCTCCAGTCTTTCGCATGCATCTTAATGATATTGTTTAATTGTGAGTGTGAAGTGGGGGCGGCACAGCATTGTTTTGCCTAGAGCAGCAGTTGAGCTTGCGCCGGCCCTGGTCACAGTAGTAAAGTTGGGCTTTGTGCAATTCCTCAGAGAAATGCTAATCTACTCACACCAGCGGCGGGTCAAAGGGGTCTTATTAGAGCAGAAGCTTATCTGTCATAATATGTATCAAATCCTGAGTTTGTCCTGATTCACTGTTCCTGATGGACCTTGATCTCCAGTAATTGTTTGGAAACGGTGTTTGAATCCCACACACAGCACATTTAGGTAATTTTCAGTTTTTAATGAAGCACTTATCTAAAGCTCTTTTCTGAGCTGGTAAAAGAACATGCAATTGCCGCTACTAATTTTTCATTTGTAAGAAAGAATTTTATCTATTGCATATAAAAATTATCACAAGGTCCAGTCTGATTGATTGGGATCATGAAAATTCTCAAAATTCTGTGGTGTTGTGATTTTTGAGTACATGTGTAGATTGAGGCTTTGTTTGATTTCAGAAATGTTGTGCATCTCTCATTTGTCATCATACAGTTATATTATGCTTATATTTGCATTTTTATAGCCAGACTAGACTGCAGAGTGGACCGACAGTCAAAAGTCAGCTGTCTGCAGAAGTGTTTGTACAGCTCAGGTGAAAATGTCACTGTTCCTCTGACCTCTATTGT
Organism: Spinibarbus caldwelli; assembly: GCA_039654775.1. Lineage (NCBI taxonomy): Eukaryota > Metazoa > Chordata > Actinopteri > Cypriniformes > Cyprinidae > Spinibarbus > Spinibarbus caldwelli. Next base: position 5,565,100 of record CM077243.1, read on the forward strand.
CTGTGTGTCTGCAGGTACACTCAGTGTTCTGATGAGGGTGAAGAGCATCGCCACTGTGGATTCTGCCGTCTGGACTCTCTCTGGACACCAGGGGCCCGAATGGAGGAAGGCGGATGCTGAGATCTATCCGAGTGGACCCTTCCAGGTATGACTGTGTTTATGTGCAGGTGTGTGCATGAGAGTTTGTATGCAAACACATTATATGCAAATGTTTTTTCTTCTGATCTGTCTGTGTGTGTGTGTGTGTGTGTGTGTGTGTGTGTGTGTGTGTGTTGTGCACATGTGGCTATTTGAGTATATTTTCTATAGCACACATGTGGACAGGCTGCATGGCTGGGGGATATATCAAATATTTCTGATACAGCATTATTGTTATTTGGACATCAGGTTTCCTGAAATTGTGTCATTAAACTAATTTTGCAGTGTTTCCTGTATCATGATTGGCAAGTATGATAGTGTTAAGGAAAACATTCTAATAATATGTGAGTAGAAAAACTGGAGCTGGATGGAGCTGGTAAGGGGTTTTTAAGTTTGATTTAGTTCATTGAATCAGTTCAAACTGTCCATTTCAGTGAAATAATTAAAAACTGATTCACTTATTCGTTTGCATCACAAGCAGCAGTTTGAACTTTTAGAGTTGATTTGTTTGATTCAGTTCTGTGAATCACTTCAAATTGTCATTGAATCTATCAAATTGTCAAGAATGTTTCAGTGAATCAGTTCAAACCTCTGATTCATTGATTATTCAGTGTAGTTTCAATGTCACATTTTTCATATATACTGTAAATGAAAATAATTAAATGTATATTATTCTGATAACACTTTATTTCTTATTTAATCTTAATTTTAACATTTACTAATACATTATTAAAATAATAAAAAAAAATTGTCTCTATTAATAATGGACCTGAGCTAAAATGGACAGCTGTATTTTATTATCTAACATGAACAAAGAATAATAAATACTGTAACAGTGTATTGCTCATTGTTAATGTACTGTATTAAGTAGTGGTAACTAATGGGAGCTTATTGTAAAGTGTTACCATTATCCCTTTTGTTTATTAAGTGAAAAAACATGGAATATTTTACTCAGATTTTTACTGTATTTTATGGTTTTAACATTTTGAATCTAATTGGCTACAGTGGGAGTTTAGTTGAAGTGATGTTTTCTTTTTAATCCAATTAGAGCAGTTGCATTGAAATGTATATATATATATATATATTTTTTTTTTTTAGCTATTTCTTGCAGTCTAGTTGGCAGGTGTGCTGTACGTTTGTGTGTGTGTTTGTGTGTGGTTAGATGGTCTTTGGGGGGGGTGATTGAGGAAGCGCTGAGTCGTGCTCTACCGCTCTCCTCTGGACCTGCGTTTCTGCTGAGCTAAACTCTCAGCACAACAGCTGCAAAGACCAGGAGACGTTTTACTGCTCATCACAGAGGAGAAAAGGTGCTGGAGAGAGAAAATGACAAATTGAAAGAGCTTGAAGAGCAGGGCTGAAAAAGAGAAGATTTATACAGTGAAGAAAACTAAGAGAGAAGGGCAGAAATAGATGAACACCACATGCAATAGGGATGGAAATGATGACAGATAATTCAGGGGAAAAAAGAGAGAGAGTTTACAGGTAAATGGGACACACTTAAGTCTGGGCTCATTGGTCCTGGTCCTGTCAGATTATTTTACCCTCATTCTTTCTACAACTACTGCTTAAAGACAATAAGAAATTGCATTTGACTTTCATAATGGGACAGATTTCCTGGTGAAACTGAATATTCAGTGGGAAACAATGTAGGACAGGGCTGGATTTTATCCTTTGGGATTTGATTGGATCAGGAAATATAGGGTATGTTATTATTTATTAATATTGTTTGGCCTCACCCGTGTGGATTACAACAGCAGAAAAAAAAAGATGTTTTATAGGTGGACAATATTATTACATTTTGACAAAAAATTAGGAAAACATTTAGAGTAATATGAACTCATGAATCATGCACAGTAAGACCAGAATCAAGTCAGCATGAAATCAAAATAAACTCGATACTGTTTATTTTCTTTATTTACATTTCTTATTGTGTCCCAGTGGTATTTTAGTATTATCACTACTATTATACAATTATATATTTTTTTATTATTTTCAATCATTTTTTTATTTTTATATATTCATTTTATGTATTTTTTTTTGTTTTTATTTGAATTTAGTTTTAGTAATTTTTGTGTGTTTTTGACATTTTTAGTTTTTGTTATATATATTTTGTTATTGTATACAGTTTTTATTCATTTTTGTTTCGGTTTTAGTTATTTTAGTACATCAGTTAAACTAAATGAGAAATGTTGCTTTGACAACTAGCTTGAAACAACATTTTTTTAATGTTTTATTTATATTATTTTTATATTTTATTTTATATGTGTGATAAAGTCACATTAGCTGCCACCGCTGGGGAAGCAGCACTGACACACATACACACACACACACACACACACACACATACATACTCGCCTACTTACCTCATTCATCCTCCGTACCGTTCCTCCCTGCCGCCGCCGCTATCGGAGTAGCGGGTGCACACGCGATCCTGATAGCACATGGACATTTTCCCATTGCAGCACTCTCCCCTGTCCATATCCAATTCCCGGTCATTTCATACACTTACACTGCACTTGTTGTGTCGTTTCATCCCTGTAATGTTTGTCTGTGTGGGCGTAGTCAGTCTTCCGGCAGGAAACACCACGCCAGCCAAACCGAACGAATAAGCGGCAGTCTATTATAACATCACGGGCTTAGTCGCGCCACACAGCGCAACCGGAAGCTGGCGAAACCATTGTCTAGTATGAATAGGTGTTTCTGTGTGCATTTAAGTGTGGAAATTATGTGTTAAATGTATTATGTGTTAATGGATTATGTTTATTTGTATATATATATAGATCGGAAGTGATTATTGTTGATTAAGTATTACAGATGACCAATAGATGTGGTATTTGTGTGTGTGTTAAATGTTATTTTTACCGGTGAATGGTATAGCCCAAAAAAGGGGCGGGGTTTGGCCTATATAAGCCGAGGCCAAACAGAAAGACGTTACTTGTTTACCAAGTCGATGCAAGAGTGCTACTGCGGTGCCTCAAGCAAAAACCCCTTCGTATATTGTGGATACCTGTTTGCTACCTGATTATATCATTGTTGGATTATTTTCTGGTTTATTTTTCCCTTTTGTTGTTTATTTGGTACTTTGGATTTTTGTCATTTTTAGGTGCACTTGTATATATTCTTCACTGTGGACAATCTTTCTGGCACTGTAAATAAATTCCACCTTGCACAAAAGTGCTTTTGCGAGTGAGCCATCGTTTTTACATCCCTTCACGGACTCACATTTTTCCCCGAAGGCGAGCTGGTGGGCTCGTCTTCATCACATTTGGTGGCAGCGGTGGGATGGCTACTCGCAAGACAGCGCCGAAAGGTAGAAAACCCAGGCCGGGTTTACGATCCCAAGTGAAGGTGACGTCAGAGGAGGAGGCAGCCTGGAATTCGGTTGAGACTACGGAGGAGGAGGAGGAGGGAGCCACGAGTTTTCCCAAAGTCTCCCCAAAGTCCAGTCAACCACTGACCAAGCCCGTCAATCCTGACGCTACAGCTGGCGAGGGAATGATTTCCCTGATGCGCAGATTTCTCGAAACTCAAGAGCAGAGAGAGGATCGATATCTGCGGGAGCTCCGAGGTCTTCATGAGTCCATCTTGCAGTCAATTCGTCCTGCTGAGACCTCACTCGACGCGGAGAGTGTTCGAATGGAGCTACCGACGCCAGCACCAAAGTTATCCACAAGACACAGACCCGCCTACGTCCAAGACTCCCCGAATGTCACAGCGCCAAGAGAGCCAATGCAGTGGGCTGATCCGAAGATGCCGAGCTTCCAGCAGGGGGAAGACATCGAGAATTATCTTCGGCGGTTCGAGCGTCTGGCCAGGACCTGGAGGTGGCCTGAGGAGGAGTGGAGCTATCGTCTGGTTCCGTTGCTGACAGGGCAGGCATTGGAGGCGTACCTGGCAATGGACGAGGAGCAGGCTGAGGTCTACGCTGACCTGAAGGAAGCACTGCTGGAGAAATTCAACATCTCTCCAGAGACCTACCGTCAGCGCTTCCGATCGACTACAGTCCCAGCTGGAGAGTCGCCAACAGAGACTTACCACCGGCTAAAGAATCTGTACAAGCGTTGGGTGCGACCGGAGGAGCACTCTAAAGAGGAGATCGGCGAGGCCATCATCCTGGAACAGCTTCTTCGGGTGTTACCCTACGACGCACGCACCTGGGTGAGAGAGCACGAGCCGAGGTCAGGACTGGCGGCAGGGAAGTTGGCACAGCAGTACCTGAATGCTCATCGTGGCAGTCCTCGTACTCAACCACTCAAAGGTACTGTACGTGGCATTTCTCATAACTCTGGGTCTGAAAGGGGTCGTGTTGAACTATCTGAAAATGTACAAGGTCCAAAGTCAATGGCCAAAGACTTGCTTTGCTTTTACTGCCAGCAGCCAGGCCACAAAGCAGCTGTGTGTCCCGCTCGCAAAGCAAAGCTTACGGGGTTTTGTTATGTGCCTAGAGAAGGGGACTGTGATTTTGACTCTGTAGGGGAGAGTCAGAATCTATATGATGTGACTGTTAATGGACATGAACTGAAAGCACTCTTGGACACTGGAAGTTCTCTGTCAATGTTGAAATCATGCTTTGCAAATAATGTCAATTATGTAAATACTACCTCTGTTCAATGCGTGCATGGGGACGTAAAGCAGTATCCCCGAGCTGAGGTAATGGTGGAGGTACAGGAACAAATGTACTTACTGAATGTTGCCGTAGTTGACAATTTACCAGCTGATATGATTCTAGGAAGAGACTTGCCAGTATTACATGAACTCTTGCAACCCACCATCAAGGACTCTGAACATTCTGTTGCCACTGCAATGTCATGTCCTGCTCTTACTAGAGCTCAAGCCAGGGCACGTCTGCAGCCGCTGCCAGACTTGGATGGTAGTCTGCTGCAGGGCGGGACTAAAGGCCCTAAAAAGTCACGATGCCAACGGCGGCTTGAGAAGTACCTGGGTACCCCAGCCTCTGATGCCTCAGTGGAGGGTCTTGAAGTCAATGGCTGGAAGGTCCCAGGGAACATAGCACAACTTCAAAGGGGAGACGAAACTCTGAAACCTTTATTTGTCAAAGCTGAGTGTGACAAACCATCAAATCTGTGCAATGAAGAATATGTAGTGATGAATGATGTGTTGTATGTGCGAACCAATGATGTGATGCGTCTAATTGTACCATCTTGTTGTCGTCCTCTTGTTCTGCACCTTGCACACACTGTTCCATGGGCTGGCCACCTGGGCCAGCAGAAAACATATGCACGCATTAGCTCACGATTTTACTGGCCCACACTATACACTGATGTACAAACACACTGTAACACATGTGCCATCTGCCAAAAGACAAGTGCTGTGTCCCAGCGGGGCAGAGCACCCCTGCAACCTCTCCCTGTCATTTCTGCACCTTTTAGGCGGATCGCCATGGACATTGTGGGGCCGTTGGAAAAGAGCAGTGCTGGACATCGCTACATCCTGGTAGTCAGCGACTACGCCACAAGGTATCCTGAGGCCTTCCCACTCCGTTCCATCACCACTCCTAAGATCATTCATGCCCTGGTTCAGCTCTTCTCCAGAGTCGGCATACCTGAGGAGATACTCACGGACCAGGGAACGAACTTCACGTCACGGCTGATGGGGCAGCTGAATAAACAGTTGGGCATTACCGCCCTCCGAACAACTCCCTACCACCCGCAGACGGACGGTCTGGTGGAGAGATTCAACCAAACTCTCAAGAATATGTTGCGGAAGTTCGTTGCAGACACAGGACGAGACTGGGACAAGTGGCTACCATTTGTTCTCTTCGCTTACCGAGAGGTACCCCAAGCGTCAACGGGATTCTCACCGTTCGAGCTCCTCTATGGATGGCAGGTACAAGGACCCCTGGACCTGCTGAAGAAAGGCTGGGAGGAGGAACCTGCATCCAAGAAGGAGGAGAAAGGCGTCGTGCAGTATGTGCTAGAGATGCGAGATCGACTGGAGCAGTACAGAGAGCAAGCTAAAGAGAACCTACAAGAGAAACAACAAGCGCAGAAAAGATGGTATGATGAACACGCCAGGCTACGACAGTTTCAACCTGGGCAGAAGGTATTACTCCTGTTGCCAACTTCAACGAGCAAGCTACTGGCTAAATGGCAAGGGCCGTACACCGTGGTCCGCAAGATGGGGCCAGTCACTTATGAAGTTCATCACCTGGACAAGGGCAAGGCCAGGCAGACCTACCACGTGAACCTGCTAAAGGAATGGAAGGTGCCACCCGGTAAGGGACCAGAAACATCACTGCTGGTAAGGAAGGTGGAGGTGGAAGAGGAAGAGGAATCGGAGGATGCAAAGCGACAGCCGTCTGTGGTGAGTCTAACTCACCTAGAAGACTCCAAAAGGAAAGAACTGCAGCACCTCCTGAACCAGTTTCCTGCTTTGTTCTGTCAGAGGCCTGGACGGACTGAGCTGTCCCAACACACCATCCACCTTTCCAATCCATCACCATCACGTCAACGTCCTTACCGGGTGCCTGAAAGGCTGGTGGAACCCTTGAAGGAGGAGATCAAGATGATGAAGGAGCTAGGAGTGATCGAACCTTCAATGAGCGAGTGGAGCAGCCCAATGGTGATCGTACCCAAGAAAGACGGTTCCCTGCGTGTCTGCATCGACTTTCGCAAGCTCAACGCCCAATCTAAGTTTGATGCATACCCCATGCCAAGAGTGGATGATCTGCTGGAGAAGATTGGAAGAGCCCAGTACATCACCACGTTAGACCTGTGTAAGGGGTACTGGGAGGTACCCCTCAACCCTGAGTCCAGACCCTATACCGCGTTCCGAACACCTCTAGGATTGTTCCAATTCACGGTCCTTCCTTTTGGTCTTCACGGGGCACCAGCCACATTCCAGAGGCTGATGGACCGAGTACTCCAAGGCTGTGAAGACTGGTCTGCAGCGTACCTGGATGACGTGGTAATCCACAGCAACTCTTGGGCAGAGCATCTACAACATCTTCAGCAAACTCTAAAGAGGATAGAGGAAGCAGGATTGACATTAAACATTTCAAAGTGTGAGTGGGCAAAGCAAGAGGCGAACTACCTGGGGTATCACCTGGGCAACGGACAGCTGAGACCACAGGTGGACAAATTGGAGGCAATTCGAAGGAGCCCACAACCAAAGACCAAGAAGGAAGTGAGGTCGTTCCTAGGACTGGTGGGCTGGTACAGGAGGTTTGTGCCAAATTTCGCCTCCATCGCGGCTCCTCTGACCAACCTGCTGTCCAAGACGGTGAAAAACCCTATTCCCTGGACCGATGACTGTGAGACAGCTTTTAAGACCCTAAAAGAAAAGATGTGCTCCAGCCCAGTCCTGCAGAGTCCAGACTTCTCTCAGAGATTTCTGGTGCAAGTAGATGCGTCCGCAACAGGGATTGGAGCGGTCCTTGCCCAGGGAAGTGCAGGTGAAGAGAGGCCAATTGTCTACCTCAGCCGCAAGCTACTCCCCAGGGAGACAAGATATTCGACGGTCGAGAAGGAAGGTCTCGCCATCAAGTGGTCCCTGGACAGCTTGCGCTATTACCTCCTTGGTCGAGAGTTCGATCTAGAAACTGACCACCGGGCTCTAACCTGGATCCAGTCCATGAAGGACCACAATGCCAGAGTCACACGGTGGTACCTCGCCCTGCAGCCGTACCACTTCAAGATACGGCATCGACCTGGCAGACTCAATGTCGTAGCCGACTACCTGTCCAGGTTTCCGGCCAGTACGCGGCTTGGAGAGGGGGAAGGTGATGTGATAAAGTCACATTAGCTGCCACCGCTGGGGAAGCAGCACTGACACACATACACACACACACACACACACACACACACACACACACACACACACATACATACTCGCCTACTTACCTCATTCATCCTCCGTACCGTTCCTCCCTGCCGCCGCCGCTATCGGAGTAGCGGGTGCACACGCGATCCTGATAGCACATGGACATTTTCCCATTGCAGCACTCTCCCCTGTCCATATCCAATTCCCGGTCATTTCATACACTTACACTGCACTTGTTGTGTCGTTTCATCCCTGTAATGTTTGTCTGTGTGGGCGTAGTCAGTCTTCCGGCAGGAAACACCACGCCAGCCAAACCGAACGAATAAGCGGCAGTCTATTATAACATCACGGGCTTAGTCGCGCCACACAGCGCAACCGGAAGCTGGCGAAACCATTGTCTAGTATGAATAGGTGTTTCTGTGTGCATTTAAGTGTGGAAATTATGTGTTAAATGTATTATGTGTTAATGGATTATGTTTATTTGTATATATATATAGATCGGAAGTGATTATTGTTGATTAAGTATTACAGATGACCAATAGATGTGGTATTTGTGTGTGTGTTAAATGTTATTTTTACCGGTGAATGGTATAGCCCAAAAAAGGGGCGGGGTTTGGCCTATATAAGCCGAGGCCAAACAGAAAGACGTTACTTGTTTACCAAGTCGATGCAAGAGTGCTACTGCGGTGCCTCAAGCAAAAACCCCTTCGTATATTGTGGATACCTGTTTGCTACCTGATTATATCATTGTTGGATTATTTTCTGGTTTATTTTTCCCTTTTGTTGTTTATTTGGTACTTTGGATTTTTGTCATTTTTAGGTGCACTTGTATATATTCTTCACTGTGGACAATCTTTCTGGCACTGTAAATAAATTCCACCTTGCACAAAAGTGCTTTTGCGAGTGAGCCATCGTTTTTACATCCCTTCACGGACTCACATTTTTCCCCGAAGGCGAGCTGGTGGGCTCGTCTTCATCACAATATGACTTTTCTTTTTGGGCTGATCGCACAAATCCTCAATTCTGGTATGTCATTCCTACATTTTTCTCATTGAACACTGAATTCTCTGTTTCTGTTTCAGATAATTTATTAGGGTCAACAGAATAAGTAAATACGGTAAATTTGAAATTTATGTTGGCCAGATCTGTTCTCGCCTCTCATTTTTCACTTGCCGTCTAGAGTGGGAAAAAGTGGTATTTTTACTTCTTTTTCCTCACAGTTAATTTTTTGAAAAAACAGTTGCTAGCCTCTCTCCTCTCTCTGTGCTGTCTCTTTCATTTCACTCAGTAATGCCGCGTATTTGACACTTGAAGACGTAAATAGATCCTCACCTCTCATCCAGGCCCCAGTTGGCCTCCATCAGTCGATGCTAAAGACCAATCCAGGCGTTCCTGGACAGCAGGACTTGACAAGACCGGCAGACAGCCGTGTTTCTGCGATGTCTGTTTGTTTGCTCTGTTCTAATCTCCTCTTTGTTCCTCCATTGACTCTTGCCGTGTGGATCGAGTGACTACGGAGGCTTGCAGAGATAAATTAGCATCATTTTCCCACAGAATCTCAAAGAAAAAGGAAGTACGTCTTTGCATTGTTGCATGAGGCGTCTCACCCGTCGCTAAGCCTGATGGATCAAGCAGAATCACAACAGCGTTACTTTATCCGAAAGCTTTACTCAACTGTGTGAATCCATTATGCGGGCAGCATGTTTGAGGTTAAACTGAGCGGGATTGATAGTGGGGGTTTTTACAGAGATCTAACAGACCTCACAGCGTTAGAGGAGCTCTGGGAGATGTTGCTAGATTTGCTTGGGAGTGGAGAACTGGATATTAAGTAATATGTATACATTTAGTTCTTTTGTGTTCTGAATTATTTTCTGATATAACCCTAAAATTACAATTTTCAAATTTAATTTCCATATAGACACACATTGGTGTCCTGAACTATGATAATAATTTGGAGTTTATTTTACAGCAACAAACAACTCGATGTACATATATAACATCATCAAAATTATTGTTAATTTTTTTTTTAATTTTGATGAATGAAACTGATTCTAATTAAGAACCATTTGATTAGAATATTTATAAAAATGCAGAATCTAAAAACCATTTTAGAATTATTTTGTTTATATGTACACTACTGGCCAAATTTTGGGATAATGTTTTTTTTTAAAGAAATCTCTTATGCTCATTAAGGATGCATTTATTTGATCAAAAATACAGTAAGAGTAATATTAGAATATATAAGAATAATGTAAGACTTAAAAACAGTAATATTGTGAAATATTATTACAATTTCAATTAATGGTTTTCTATTTTAATATACTTTAAAATATAATTTATTCCAGTGGTGGCAAAGCTGAATTTTCATCAGCCATTACTACAGACTGTAGATCCTTCAGAAATCATTTTAATATGCAAATTTATTATCAATGTTGGATACAGTTGTGCTGCTTAGTATTTTTTTGGAACCTGTGATACTTTGATGAATAAAAAGATAAAAAGAACAGCATTTATTCAAAATAGAATTCTGTATTCAAAAGTTTGGGGTCAGTATTTTCTTTTTTAAGAAATTAATAATTTTATTCAGCAAGGATGTATTGAAGTGATAATTAAAAAAGAATTTTTATTTATATTGTTACAAAAGATTTCTATTTTGAATAAATGCTGTTCTTTTCAACTTTTTATTTATATTTATTCCATATTTTATATATTCCAAATATTACATTCCATACAAATTAAGTTCAAATTAAATAATACAAATTAAATAAAGTTCGCCGTCGCTACGACGGATTTCCATTAATTGCAGCGAGTCTACGACGGATTTCCATCAATTGCAGGGTTCCCGCCTGTCCTTAATGTCTTATATTCACTTTTCATAATTTTAAGGCTGTAAATAGGGTTACATTTCTCAAATAGTGTAATAAATACAGGGATTAATGTTTTCTGTTGCTACGACAGATTTCCGTCAATTGGAAAAAATGAGGGGAAAAGAAACACGTAGCTGTTGTTGTTGTTCTGCCGGCACACCAAAAATCATCCCCGCCATGGCTGCAGCTTCTCACTGACTACATAGTAACGCTGCTCGCATCATTCACAGTCGAGTTATTAGCAGAGAACACAGAGCAGAACTTGAATTTCGGCGCGGGATTGCGGCTATTGAAGTGCCCTTATTATGGATTTTTGAAAATTATCTTTCATGCAGTGTGTAACACAGCTCTGAGTGAATGAAAACATCCTGCAAAGTTTTAAATTTGAAAGTGCACCGTGTATGAAGTTATTGTCTCTCAAAAGAAAGAGTTGACTCTGAATTATTGAAACGAGTCGTTTTTAAAACGAATCCCAAGCCGTTTCATGTTGACGTCAAAGTGAAACATTAGCATATTGCCCGCCCACTTGTTGCGCGTGCAGACCTGGGAAAACTTGATTTTCGCGTTGGTCTGAATGAAAATGCAAATTCATTCTTTGCCACTAGGTGCCGATTTTGGAGCGTTAAAAGCTCACAAACACTGCTTTAAATAAAATCGCCCAATCACCGCAGATTAGCGTCATGCAAATGAGGGGTTTGGAAAAATGAATCGCTGAGCAAATCATTTGGGAATTGTTGAGCAAATAAGGTAAAAATAAATGCATATTATAAGAAAATGAAAATGTTTTTTTGACCTTGCATGCATGTCAACCTGTTGTTGGGAACTCCCAAAACCAAAATATGAACCTTTTATAACCCATAATAAGGGCACTTTAATAATAATTCTACTCATTCCCGCTGGTTCCGATGGAATGTTTCACATTTGCTCGTGGTTTTGAATCTTGAGAAATCACTGGCGCGCTCTCATTTTCTGTGCGCCCACAGATCGCGATAAGGAGAGTGACAGCTTTTAATAATTATTAAGGGAGTTTACAAATATGATATTGATTTAATACAACAGATCAATAAACAAGTACTGCATGATTTTGCTCTATATCATCAACGAAAATAGTTCCAAATAAAGTAACAGATGAGCCTCTGTGCATCTCTAAAAGCAAACACAGAGGTGTTTCATTCATGAATGAAAGTGCGTTTTTGAACGAATCTAGTGAGTCAGTGATTCATGATTACCCATTCATAAAGATTCATTCCTGAATGAATCAGCCGTTCGAATGAATCAATTGAATGAATGATTCAGTGATAAATTCAGTGACTTGCTGCAACCTGCTGGCGGTTTCAGTTTCATTTTTAGTGTATAATTTCAGTTATTTAAATTATTTAATCATTAATCTCCACATGAATCTATGAATTTAATTGCACTCATGCCACCTCTGATCCTCATTAAACGTATGAAAATGTACCTAAAGGCCACTTTTGTGTTCTTCTGTGCCACCTCTGTAGTACAAATAAATTTTTTATTAATACTAATTTCATATGATTGATAACTTATGTGTCTTATTCTACTTCTTATTATATTCTTTTAAATAGAAATTTTAAAAAGCTTATAAGTCACTACGTCACTTTAAGGAGTCAAATGTCACCTCGTACTAGGAAGGCTAATTTTGATCAGAATTTTTGATTATTGATCAGAAGGTGATCCTAATTTTTTTTTTTTTTTTTTTAAATTAGGAGGATAAGCGCTCCTAAAAAGAAAAGAAAGCATAGAGCCATGTGTAACATATTAGATCAGTGCAGGAGGTTTTAAAGAGACAGCAGCCTGAATAAACCTGCTGCTGTCTTTCATTATACAGTGAAGACTATCCAGTGTTATTTTACAGTTGAACAGATTATAGTTAGACCTAACTGAAAAAAATTAAGTACTGATAATTTAATTTGTATCTTGTTATTGTTTTTGTTTGTGCTAGCCTATTGATTGTCATTAATTTATTTGTTCTTATTTTATTATTTACTATTTACTTGTCTTTTTTAGTTAAAATAAATTCAATTCTGACTGCATGTGATTCTTGGGTGGGGAGGGGGCGTGGTCCATGGGAAATAGTCCTGCCACCACAGCTGGAAAAAATCCTAGAGGAAACACTGCATACATTTAATAAAATTAGAAAAATTCATTTACAAAGGTAAAAAGAAAATGGCCGTGTAAATCACTTTGAGTCAAATGTCAAGGCTAATTTTTGATCAGAATTTTTTATTATTGATTACAAGGTGCGCCTAAATATTTTAAATTAGGAGGACGAGCGCTCCTAATTACAAGAAGAAAAACACGGCTCTTAAACTGGGTGTGTGACAGGTATGGCTGTGGAATGGGGTTTGGCGGAGGAAAAATTTTCAGTCAAAAGATTTTTTTTTTTTTTTGCTTTAACCCCTGTGTATGTCTTACATAAAGACAAAGCAATGTTGCTACATCTACATGCAACCCCTTTTCAATGTAAAAAAACACTTACTGCAACCAAAAAAAAAAAAAAAAAAATAGATTATAATTATATTAGATTATATTAGATTATAATAGATGATTTTTTTTTTTTTTTTTTTAATATCTTCTCATTGATCAGCATCCACATATGCTTAATGTACAGTGACCGTTATGTGGCCAATAGGCTGGACGCTATATATTAGACGTTAAATAACATCTTTTTCAAATGCTTTTAAATCCTTCACTTTAAAATTAAAGTATCAGAAATTCAATGCAAGAAAATCTTTTTTTTTTTTTTTTGTTTTTTTTTTTTTGTATGTGCAATGTGTTTTCTTACATTCATAAACTCTGCTAATGATATAGCTGTGGCTTGTGCTCCTCTAGTGTGTGTTTGATTGCTCCCCATCTATGACACAGTTTCAAATGGCAGTTAAGGCCAGTTGTTGCTGTACGTGTAAAGGCCCAATATAGCTGTTCTCTTTTATAGAGCTCTTAAATGCCACCTGCCTGGTATTGGGCTGTTTAACACAACTATAAACGCTTACTACCACAGTCTCGGTAGAATACAGTTTATAAATGCTTTTTAAACTTTATATCCTGCAGTTTAGTAGTATTTTATTTTTTAACTCCACTTATGCCAGTCAAGGTTTCTGGCACAAACAGACATTGTCTGTATTTAGTTTACATGATAAATGTGATTTAAACAAACTGCTAACACTAATGATTAAACCATTTGTGTGGACATGATACCATAAACCACAATGATTATTAAAGAGAGTTGTGCTTTTCAAAGTGACTCAACCTATAATTTTAATCTAGGAGACAATAAAGTTTTTGGAAGCCTCTTATGCTGCATTTATTTGACCAAAAATGCTGTACAGTACAAGCGTTTTGAAATATTAATACCATTTAAAATAACTATTTTCTATTTAAATATATTTTAAAATAAAATTTATTCCTGTATTTATTCCTGTAATGAAAATCTGAATTTTTGTAGCTGAAGTCTTCAGTCTTCTGATCCTTCAAAAATCATTCTAATATGCTGATTTGCTGCTCATTTTTTATTATTAACAATGTAGATGCATATTTTCATACAAACTGTGATACCTTTTTTTCAGAATTCTTCAAGAGAACAGTATTTTTTGAAATGGGAATCTTTTGTAACATTATAAATGTCCTTACTGTTCCTTTTGATCAGTTTAATCTATCCTTGTGGAATAACAGTATTCATTTCTATAAATAAATAAATATGGTACACTGAAGGTGGTATCTTCATATATCTAGAGATCTTAATATCATAAATATTTGAAGGTGGTTTCTTTTTACTTGTATGAGTAGGGAACCCCCTAGCAACCATCCAGAACACTCTAGTGATAGAATTATCAATGAAATGCACCTGCAACACTCTTGGTGGCAGCTTTTGGACAGACCAACAGCTCTATAGAAAATGTCAAAATCTAGTCTAAAGTCTACAGCTTATCTTACGCATCTCTAAAGTCCTTTTTCCGTATCTTAATGGAAAAGGTCACCGCAGGCAGAAGCGTTTTGTACAGCCGTGTGAAAGATGCCAGCAGGGAAACAAGACGATGACAAAAGCGCAGGAGCTTTACAAAGCAAGAGTTCAGGGACAGAGGGAGGGCTGGTAATTAGCTTTGCTTAATTATGATTTTCTGAAAAGATTGAGAGAAGAGCAGAGAAAAGCGTCCACTCTGCGAGTGCTGATCCATTTTCACACAGCCCTTTATGCTCTTTCCTCATCATCTCCTCTTTTTTTCTCTATCCTCTTTATTGCTTGCTGGTTTCTCCGCTGATGCTCTCAGGTCTTTGTCGTGTTTGTTATCCATTAACCTCTCCTCTCCGTGTGCTGGAAATTTCCCATCACTCTCACCTCTCGCCACTCTGCTAGCACTGTTCTCCATAGTGATTGGATGGTGAAAATCACCGGACTGTGAGTCTCTGTTACAGTGAAATCACAGCCCTCAGAAGCTGTTCTGGAACTCTGTTTCTTCCTTCCATGTTCAGTGGAGTAGTTCAACCAAAACTAAAGAAAAACAAACTTTGTTTTTTAAAATTGTTTCTTTTAGACAGTGATTAGATTAAATGGAGAAAAAAGAGATCGTCAGTGTCTCAAACTGTGCTCAGATTTGTAGTCTGAAATCAGAAGTCAAGAGTTTTTAAAATTAACTTAAATCATGTCAAAGTCCATTATTATGAAAAATTGTCTTCTGTATGCCACAGGTATTTCACTACTGGTCAGAAGTTTGGAATAATTGTGATTTAAAAAAAAAAATATCATAAGCTTACCAAGGATGCAATGAAAAATGCAGTAAAATGGTAAAATTGTAAAATATTATTACAATTCATAATAGCTGTTTTATATTTCTATAGATGTTAACGTGATTTATTTTCTGACATCATTTCTGTGATGTCACATGATCCTTCAGAGATCATTCTAATATGCTGCTGTGCAAAAAAATAAAATAAAATAAATAAAATAAAATAAATAAAAATTTCTTGTTATTACCAGCGTTGAAAACAGTGCTGCTTAATATTTTTTGAGGAATCTTTTATTTTAGGATTTTTTAAGTTTTGAACTTTGAATATAAAGAACAGCATTTTTGAAAAAATATGAATCATTTATAGCAGTCTAAAAGTCTTTGTTTTCACTTTTGAAAATCTTAGTGGCTCCAAACTGTTGAACACTAGTGCATAATTTTTTCTTGATGAATAAAAGAAGCGTGTCTTTCTCTGAACAGTCTAGGGATTTTATATAATAGGATTTCGAATTAACTGCTTTTTTGTATTCCTCGTTTGCAAGTCACTTTGGATAAATATGCATAAATCTGCTAAATAAATAAATGTACTGTATATGTGAATGTCTTCTGAAGCCATACAATAGTCTTATGTGGTAAACAACCCAAAATGAAGTTCTTATTCACTGAAAATCATAAGCACAAGTCATTTAGATTATTTTCCCGGTGCTTTCTGACATCCGCTGGTCGTTGTATTTTGTCTTTGTATAGAAAAGAGCAGCAGCGATATTCTGTGTAACTTCACATACTGTGCTCCTACTTCAAGTTCTACTTCAGCTCCATCTCTCCCCCGCTCCTGCACGCTGCTCTCTATCCTCACCCCAATCTAATGAACATGGAGCTGGAGAGGCGTCTGCATGCCTACGCCTCTCATACACCGCGCTTAATTGTTTCTTTCTGTCTCCGCTGGCATCTGAGCTCATGTGTGAGAGGTGAATGGTCTGTCATACTCTTAATGAGCTCAACTCACTAAAGTCAACTGTGCTCTGCCTGTTAGAGGAAGCCATTTGCATTAACGAACAGAGAGAAAACACACATCGCCTCACCTACCAATTACTGCTACAACAGACTATGGATCTCTTTGTGCATGATTTGCGTGTTTGTGTTTGCCCTTTGAGCGTGTTTTTATGCATACAGTGACCTTGTAATTCTGGAAGTGTACTGCGAGTTAAATGCGTTCTGTGTGTGTTTGAGAGTCTGGGCATGCATGAATATATATATATATATATATATATATATATATATATATATATATATATATATATATATATTCAGGTGAGCAGATATGCTTATGGAGCACTGCTTGACATTACCCTAATGATGTCGTGTCACCCGGCATCCACTGTGGCCCCGCAGCCAATTAGCACAGACAGAGAGACTGTTTTACACACACAAGATAAATCAAATTACCCATCTGCCCTCATCCCTTGATCCCGCTCAGCTATTTATTCAGAGTCACTCGTTCGTTTGGGCGTCGTGGGAGCCCGGGGTGATGCTGCAGGTGTGTGTGTGTTGTGCTGATAAAAGCACGGGTCAAGAGTGTGTGCACTTAGCAAAGTATGCTATATTTACCTGGTCAACTGTGTAAAGCATGCTAGGAAGTGTCATTTTTAGGCTTGTACTAGAGTAAAAAATCATGCTGTTTTTCTCTGCTTTAAATCATGTTGAAATAATCATACATGCTCAAAAAAGGTAGGGGTGAATCCAGGTAGAATGGGCACTTTTTGCCATTGAAATGACTGGGAAAAAGTGTTCTAATCAACCTGAATTCACCTACTAATTGTACACTTTTGGTGCTATTATGTACTTTTAAAATAAAGTGCGTGCAGAATTGTTAGGCATGTTGAAATTCTGATCATATTTTTTTCCCAAGCACATTTTACCAATTCCAAACCACATCAATCTTAATAACAACTATTACTTTTGTATTTAATCATTTATAAGTGATATATAAATCCATATATCCATGTCCATGAAGGCTGGAAGTGAAAAACTCCTTATATTCAGGTGTGCTGAATTATTAGGCACTTTTTCTTTTACAGATAAAATGAGCCAAAAGAAAAAAAAAATAAGAGATTTAACTCAGACCGAAAGTCAAAAATGATTAAATGCCCATGAGAAGGATGCAATACTAATGCAATAATAGAATTTGGGCAGCGAAATGCTCATTGGGTCAGCACGGTCAGAGAAAACAGTGGAGATTTACTGACAATGCGCACATTAAAGAACACAGACGAAGCCAGATCATTTCCATATTGACCAGCACAAATCTGTAAAGTAAATCTGGCCCCTGGCCTCCATACTCTTTCCTGTGCGCATGAAAGCTGTCCAAATGTTGTCCATGTTATGCAAAAGTTCTTCTAACCTTAAAGTTAAAATAAAAAGCCATTCTGCAAAATTTGAGAACTTGTGAATTGCTAGATCTCTTTTAAGGGGCTGTGGGTGGATTACATGTATTGAATCGCTCTGTTCACTTTTGCTCATTTATACATTTCAATTACCTGTGCGTTAGTCTGCCAGCTGGGGTTTAGAGGTGTGTGTGTGTTTGTCTGGGGAGGGGGTAATTCTGTAAACTCCAGTTAGACTGAACGTAAGTCTGACATGGATCTGATTAGGTCTCTGCAGTGAGTTTCAGAGCTGCTGTAATTAAGCTGTCAGTCAAATGCAGCTTACATGGGGAGGTAATAAATACAAGCAAAGAATGTGGGAGGAACCTTATTATTATTATTATTAAGACTTTATAGGCCAATATGCAATTTTTTATAACTTACTGTACAAATGTTTGATATAGTACTGTGTTATTTTTAATGCGCGATGTAGTGCAAAAAAAAAAAAAAAAAAAAAGTTTCATTGTGACTAAGGTCTTGTGCCATTCAGAATCATATTGAGAATGGTGTTCAAATTCCAGTTCAGTTCCTGCTTTTAAATTAAGACAAGCTGCAGAATTGTAATTTGATTCACGCATGTCCTTTTAAAGAAGTGTAGTTCTTAATATTATCTCATATTTTTTCATAAATGTTCGATAATATGGATAAATAAATGTTCTAAACTAGATATTCTACTGATATTCTAAACATACTAATAAATGATATTCTAAACTTGAACTTGTTCAAAATTAAGTGTTTTTCTACCATTCTAAACTTGAACTAACAACTCTACTATATACAGTATGTACACATATTTTGTCATCAAATTTATGTTCTATGAATGTATCTGAAAATAATAAGGTGGACATTTTGTGGTGCTGTATGGTCAAATTAAAATCTGTTTTGATGGTCATGTTAATTGCTTTGACAGTAGTTTGGATAATTATGCCAAATCAGTTACTGTGTACAAAGGAATAAACATGCATAAATACTCAGAACATAAATGATTATCTATTTTTTTCAAAAAACTTCATAATTCCTATTCCTGGCATTGAGTTATTCAGCTTCCTGTGGGACGTGGCCAATTCAATTTTAATTCACAATCATAAACTTCAAAGTCAGTCAGTTCTTAGGGAGTTTACTCACTGTTGTTGGTGTTGATGTTGGAGTTAAATTTTATACGTTGCTGATTGTGATGTCCCAAACAAAAATGAAATGTTTTAGTTAATTTGTGTTAATATGTGTGTGTGATTGATGGGAATGGAAGAAATGTCTGTTTTAATGGACTAGAGTGTCTTCAGAGCAAACATGTCACGGGCAAAACTGCTGTCTAACTCACGTTTTTCTTTTTCAGGTGGTGTTCGAAGGTATCCGTGGAAACGGCTTTGAGGGAGACATCGCTATCGATGACGTTTCTGTTACCAAGGGGAAATGCAAACAAAAAGATAGCGTGGACAAAACAGGTCTGTACCATCAGCGACACTTCTACAAGCACAAAAACACCTCTCAGCCTTGATGCTTCAGTAATGAACTTCATTATATCCCTTCATAAGTAAGTAAAAGCTACATCACCAGTCAGCATACAGATCATTTTTTTGTTTTTATTTTGGAGTCTTAAAGCAAAGGAAAAGACAAAAGCCAGTGAGTGATGAAACAGCACTGAGAACTGACCTTAAACCAATCTTATTTAATCATCCTTATGTTGTTCCAAGACTTACTTTCTTCTGTTGAACACAAATAGAGAACATTTGAAAGTTCTGTTTGGACTTGCAAGTTCAAAAGGATGAAAAAGTACCATAAATGTATCATATAAGTAATCGATACAATGCAAAGTTTGAAGTCATATAAATCTTGACATGCACTCTAGATCTTCTTAGCAAACATTCATGTGAAAAGTGATGTCAGGTTTGTGAACAGACTGTTTCTTTGAGTTGGTTCTTTTCAGTAATGTGGTTGATTCAGTTCACAAAACTGTTTTGGACGATGCATTCATGCTTCAGTGCCAGTTAACCTTGTAAAGCCTAACATATGAAATAATAGTCAGAATCTTTTTTTATTTTTATTTTTTCAGTTTAGCAGTTTATTGAACCTTCAGTCAAAATTTAAAAACTCAGACATGATTCAGAAACCCAAACTAAGCTGAAAGTGCTGATATTTATGTTGCAAAAAAGTAAGATGTAATTCATATAGCTCGTAATGTAAATCAATGAGATATTTATAACAGTATAACTGGCTACTTACATAAAATACATAATGTATGATATAAGTATGATATAAGCATAAGTGTATGATAAATATCAGTTGTCACTCTATATCTCACAATAATATGTCTGTTATTATGGAGGCAAAACATAATACAATGCAATACAAAAATTTAGAGATGAACAAATAAGCGTTCCTGAATGTATGATGCTTCATCTCTGATGCTCACATTTTAACATTTTTTAAAATGATGTATGGATGATCAAGTAAAGCTAAGTTCCTTCAGTCCAGTAAATGTTCATGAAATATTACTTAAATATGTAAAAGTTATTACGTTTACCAGGGACATGCACAGACATTTTGAGGGGCAGAGGCTCAAGTGGAAAAAAGGGCACTTCTCATATTTATTTAATTTTTTTCTAAACAAAACGTTAAATATATTAGAGGTGTGCGATATTGACAAAAAAATATATCAAAATTTTCTGGGATTTTATCGATAACTGAGTGTGTTATTGTGCTGATATCTTAAGGACTACCATGGGCAGCTGACTCCTAAAGATTTTGATATTCTGCATATCCTGTGGTGATCAGTTCACAGCAGTGATAGAAATTAATCTTTTCCAATAAGTTTAAATAGATTTTTTACCTTTTTTGGGCATTTTACCTTTATAAAGCCAAAGTCAAATTTTCAGTCAAATTCTTAAATTGAATCAGTCAATTAGAATAAGTCATTTAAGCTGTTACCAAGCAAATGAAATCAGTATTGACAAAACGAATCTTTGCAATGCAGAGAAAACACAGAAGCTGCATTAGAAGGGGCATTTAGATGCATTTAAACACTGTTTAATGCAGGACATGAATGCATTTAACCTGCAGTTACAAATGCATTAATACTGTTTTGATATTTTAAACATAAAATGTTGAATACTGATATTTGAAATTATAAAAAAAAATTAAAAAAAATGAAAAGATACTTTAAATGTGAACTTAAAACTGTCAGTAGGTGGCAGCAAGTCACTGTTAGTAAGTGAGTCATTGCGTCTGAACCGAATCATTTAAACGGTTGATTCATTCAAGAACAAAACAGCTGTTGCTCAGAGACGCAAACTGAAATTATATTTGTTGGCGAAACAAAGCAAAAACAGTCAATATTGTGTCTAAAACGTAAGTGTGTTAATATTAAATTCTTGTTTATTGAACTGCTGTATAAAATCAGTATCACATTTGTAATCATGTTGCTTTTTGGTGGAAAAAAAAAAAAAAACGTCAGTCTTCACGTGATACTGATTGACTATATGAAATTATATAAATATATACATTTCTGCCCCCATATCTTGAATTTTGTGATCATTCTTAATCTAAATGCATTTTAATAAACTGAATCATGCAGCAAAAGAATGCACACTGTCTAAGACTTCTACTAGACTTCTTATTTCCTTAGCTAAACTTCAGCAAACTTACATGGTAGCTCTCTCATGAGTCATGGATGTTAGCAAGACAAATTAACTATATTTGCCTTTTGTTTTTTGGATAATTAGCTGTAAATTCGAGGCACAGGTAGCTTAGGCTTTTGTTCATCACCACTCACCTCCACACCAAGACAAACACAACTGGAAAGGGAGGGAGGGCTTCACTTCTGCAGCTCTCTGCCTGTCTGTGATGTGCATGTGCCGATCAATGTGTGCTTACACTGCTGTGCTGTGCCAAGACGGAGAGACGCGGAGTCTCAACATTTCCTGACCCGACCTGATATTTTGATTTTTTATTTGTTTGACAGGGAAAGCTGTGCGCAAACAGAAACACACGTGCACACATATATACATATATTCATTTATTTAAAAAAAAAAAAAAAAAAAACCCCGGAAAAAAGAGCACTTTCTCTCGAGGAAGAAAAAGGGCAGGTGCTCAAGCCCCCTTTTATGTCTGTGTGCATATGCCTGACGTTTACTATAAATATATAACTAAATATAAAAGTTATTACGTTTACTTTTTCATAGATTTTTTTTTTTAGAAATTGCAGCAAATATGCTACAACAGGTTTCATAGGGTTAAGAGTTCACTGGAGGTGAAAATAATGACAAAAATAATAAGATTTAAATCTGCTTTATGCACAGAGCTATCACATGACTTAGAAGCACAAGTCAACTCTTTTTCTGATGCTTTCATGGTGCTTTTTTGTTCTTTTTTGAGCTTTTAATAATACAGACACAATATCAAATAGTAAATGTAAATGATGACAGAATTTTAATTATTCCTTTAACTCCATTACAACAGGAAGGTTTTAGAAATGTACTGTCAGTAGGTAAGATGTGCCAGGACTGTGTCTGTTGCACCAGTGCGGTGTTGCTGATGGTGGAGGCAGCTGTAGTGGCCTGCAGGGGGTCGGGCTCGGGGCCCAGCTCTGACAGCTCTGGCTTCTTCTCACCTCGTGCAGCCCTCTGATGGTGCGGCAGGCCTCGGGTCTCCTCCTGAATGCTGATCTTGGCACATGATGGGTGTGAATGCATGCACACAGACAGGAAAAGGCCCAGCGCCAGACTCTCTGAGAGAGACAGAGAGAGAGAGAGAAAGGGCAGCTGTCCAGAACACCATCCCCCTCAAAACCCACCAGATCAATTGATAAAATATCATTCTCATTACAGTAATGCAGGAAAATATACAGTTTAAAATATAATTAATTGCCTAATATAGTTAATTAAATTAATCACATTCGCAGTAATTGCCTCTAAATGGACATACACTATTGATTTAAAATGAATGTTTTTGTCACTTAAGCTCACCAAAGCTGCATTTATTTCATTAAAAATAGTCAAAAAACAGAAATAGTGTGAAATATTATTACAATTTAAAATAACTGTTTTCTATTTGAATACATTTTAAAATGTAATTTATTCCTGTGATGCAAAGCTGAATTTTCAGTATCATGTGTATATATATATATATAGTTTCTTACTTTTTCTTTTGTCAAATATGACCTTGACATATTTTCATGATGTTCACTCAAAAACCAACTTTTTTTTTTTTTTTTTTGAGGCCTAATGCTGACTGGCTGTCTGTCACAGTGTTTCACTGACATAAAGAGAGAAATAAACACTTCTTGTGTCCGATGGATACATACAGACTACAGCACTGCTGCCATTATTTCACATAAATGAAAGATTTTGTGGAAACAGTTAAAGTGAAAATTTCCGAACACAGTTTTCTTTATTATGAGTGCTCCTAGGGAAGAAATCTAACAGCCACCTCAAGCATCATCTGAGATGTTCCAAAGCGTACAACATCAAAACACATTCAGTGTCCATGGCAGCAGCTCCTTATCAGCCAACCTTGAAGATAATACAGACACTCCAGCAGAGAGAAGCTCTCCCTGGTACCAGAAAAAATAATGAAACTTCAACATTACCTTTTACACAGCATTTTGCTTATTACATCTACAAACACCTGTAGCAAGACAAAACCAATATATATGTAAAATATCAATATAAATGTAAAGTAAAAATGAATATGAAGAGTATATGAGCAAATAAGAATATATGAATATGACTAGATAATTAAATATAGATAATGATTGAAATAAAAGATTGTAAAAGACTGTTCATGTGGCCTTACTTCCAGAGAGCAAAGATAATCACGTCATGTCACGGTTACTCTTGACATGAGACAGATCCACAACAATCATCCTCAGAAACTATAAGATACATAATTATCGAAGAATTATTCAGATCCGAACAAGAACAATTCATCAAAAATAATGTATACTATTACAACTATGAAGAGTATACCAGTAACCATCCTTAAAAATGACCTCACAGTGCCTCGTGTCACACAGTCTTTTATAGAATCATTTCTTAAATCAAAGACCTGAATCATCACATTTTCAAGGCATAGTGATTTTTGATAGATTGAAGTCTTGACCTTTTTGCTCTGAATATTAAAAATGTCAGAACCCTTATTCTTACTCTGTGAAACCTGTCAAGAACATTGTTATATTTCATATCAAATTCAAGAGAAAGATATATTAGCCGGGTTTTTTAAGACTATTGGGTATTTTTGTGAATGTGCATGACATAGTGATATTGTTATGACAATTAAGCACACTACACCTTCTTGTTTTCATTGACATAATGCAAATCATCTAATTTTTTTAGTATAATGTGAAAAATAATGATATATTATTTCAATGTTACAGTGGATAACAGATCATAAAAACAAATATGCTTTATTTTTAAATATATATTGCTGGAAAATATGTCTGAAAACATTTCATTTTTGGCTGAGCAAAATTTTAATTAATTACAGAATTCATTATAGAGTTCACTAAATTATCTTAAATTATTATCATATACATGCATAAGAGGTTTATCTAATTAGGTTTCCTTTTCAGTCCAACTGCTTAATTTGCCAGATGGTCTCACATTTCAAAGCCACATCTCAATTCTTTGTCACATATCATGCAGTGTCATTTTTAATAAACAGCTAGGATTTAGCAAATTAACATTTTTTTTTTTTTTTTTTTTAATTAAATGATACACCAGCTGTTAACCCTGACGTTTACACCACGTAATGAACAAACTGTGTAGTTTCCTTTTTATTAGCATTATTTTTATGGTATTTTTACTTAAATGGGGTGTAGACATTCAGGAGTTTAGGAACCATCTGAAAAGTCGAGGAAACACATTGTAAACCTTGTCATCATGAATATTAATTAGCAGATGTAACAACATCTCAGCTCATTTGCTGAAAGGCATGTAAGCAAGCATTAGCACTATGGTCTATAAAACAGTTCATCCCACGTTTAACACTATTGTTTGGTTTTAAAGCAGGCTGCTTATTTTTTCTCTTGCCACCAAACAAAACAAAAAATTATCTCCCAAATTGGAAAATGACCCGAAACAGATTTGCCCGCACAGAGGCACCACTGTGCGATGTGCCAAAGCATGTGCACTGCCCGCTAGGCATTAGTTTCTTCTGACAGTAACACATACGGACATTTTCATATACCAATCCACCTAGCTCCTACTGCTCCAGCCTGATATTTTTTCGATTTTAAATTGTTGAACACCTCAGGAACCTGTCATGGTAAAGTGAAAAGTAAAAAAAAAAAAAAAAAAACAACAAACAAAAAAATCCATTATCATTTCAAGTTTTAATGTAAGCTCATAAATTAGTCTCTGGAAGAGTACAGCTCTGCTCTCTGCTCTGTACCTGGGTCAGTATGAACACTTGTGTTATATCACACACACACGGCTCACACAGTAAAACCTGTTCATGCCGCCCACAGGTGCTGAGCTGTGCTTACACACAGGAAAGTGTAACTTGAGCTGCGTGCAGCGCACCGCAGGGCAGAACAAAAGAGCCAGATTAATGATTAAGGTCAATCATTGTGTAAGTTCCCTCACAGAGAGAATATTCCAGCTCTCAACCGCACGGATTGCTGATCGTTGTTGTTTGTTCGGGGAAAGTTGTGTGTATGTGTGTGCTGTTAGCTTGCAGGCTCTGTCTCTGACCCATGAGGCTTTGCTTTAGAGGATATGTGCATTCATCAATGAAACTCCTCTCCTCTTTGATGTTTTTCAGGGTCTTTCCTGTTATGCAGTACATTTGGAACTCTGCGGGTATAACAGACTCTCAGAAGTCTGTTCTGGTTAAGCTCAAAAACTTTCAACAGGTTGATTATTTACACCATTAATAGGAAAGGATTGGGCCTAAAAAGATGGGAATAAAGTGGGAATAAGTTTCTTGAAATATAATAATAAGTTTTTGAATTTTAAATAGTCTGTCTTACAAATTTCTCAGATTTTATCAGGAAGGGTGAAATATTCCCAGCTAAATCCATAAAACATCAGAGAATTTGTCAAATTTCTAATAGAGAGCTGCATGGATGACGTATTTTTGTTGGCCAAAACATGGAAACGAGTTCACATTTTAGCATTTCTGGTTCAATCGGACTAAATTCAATGTTTGGTTTTTGGTTAAATGCCTGAAATAAGGTCTGTGGTTAACACAAACTCAAGATATTTTCATATTTTATTCTATGACATTAAATACATCAGTAAAACCCTCTTGGGATTTTTTTAAAAGCTTTCATGTGTCTTGAAAATCTTGTTGCTAACAAGTGGCTAAATGCAACCACAGAGGGGACATTAAACATCATCAGACCAAAAAGGTAAACTCATCTCCTCAATACAGTAGTCTGGTTTTACAGCCTCTTGAAAACTCTTCTAACTCTGACTTTCAGTGAAATGCTTTTTAAAATAAAGACTGAAAGAGTAGGCGGGAGCTTAGTGATGGTGTAGTTTGTTTGTAGTCTATATTTGGCTTTTTATTCTTGGTGATTGGCTTCAAAATTCATAAAAATTGTGTAAATTTAAGATTACCAATGCATAAAACATGCATGAATCATAAACTTTTGTTGGTCACAGAGCTTATTTTCTGCAATAATCTTATCCAGTCAAAAAATCCTATTGTCTTTTTGTTGAGGGAACCAGGGTGATGCTAACTTCCAGATTGGCCTTCAAACATACATCATCACTACAGCGCTCTATACTTAGTAATGCTAATGCTGGTTTTCTCTCCAAATCACATTCTGTATGATGATGTCATTAAGGAACCGGTTTATGTTAGTTAAGGGATTTTACTAACTGGATGGAAAGTGATATTGTGCACTCAGGACTCCAAGCAGGAAAACAATATTCTCAAGAAAACTTTTTTTTTTTTAAATATTGATTAGTAAGGGACTGAATGAAGAAGCACTTGGAATATTTCTTAATTAATTGTATGTTTTTCTAGCAACTAGAGAATATGATTTTCATCTTTAGACATGATGGGGACATGAAAATGTAGTGCATAGCCAGAATGACCCTGGTCTCTTCTGCTCTCCTCTGGCCTGTTCTGCTCGGGGTGCTGCCCATGGGAGCTCAACCGTGAGCTGTTCCTCCTTTAGAGATGAATGATGATTGGCTCTGACGTCCCATGTGTTACTGCGTCCCCATAAATCACACCATGACTGGGATTTGGCTGTAGGGTGGAAAGGCGGAGCGGGTAGAATGAGAGAGAAGAAGTATGTGAGATTTGAAATGAAGGTGACCTGTTGAATCAGAATTAGAAATCTGAAGACCCCACAACACACACACACAGACATACATTAAAACTTGTAATGCCAATCTTGACTGTTGATAGATAAGTTTTTGGACACTTTGTTAACTAATTTCCCTCTCTGTTTGATTATAGGTTATAATATTAGACTTGCTATTTTTACAAAAAGCCACGCAGGTGCATATGCAGCCTGTCCACACATCCATACACCCACTCTCAAAATTGCCCTCCTCCTTCAGAAGTCCTTGAGAGAGATGTCACGGCTCACACGATCCCGTTCTTTATTGAAAAGGAAGAATAAAAAGCTTTATTATGAACATATTGATTTCCTGCTAGCCAGAGAAACCATTGATATAAATTCATATTGATTTTTTTTTAAATACAATACCTGCTCTCTATTTATTAAACCCATTTTGTTGCCAGCTTGTATGCATAATTAAATGTGCACGTGTATGTGTTGTGATTGGAGTCTGCTTCTCAAACAACACTGCAAGCATGTTTGGTCCAGCCCTCATCATCCGAGGCCATTTCCTGTGAGCTGTGTCGAAAGATATTACTCAACGTTACCTCTGAGGCATAATGACTTGTAATTGTCCTCTCGCAGGTCATCTGTCTTCCGTAGCTCCGGTTCAGTCATACGATGATGCCAGCCACTGTATCCTCATCCGTCTGATCCATTATATCAGTGTTCCGCGCTCCTTTGTGCCAAAAACTCAACAGGAGCACAAAACCATTTACGACAGCAAGTTCCCTTCTGAAAGGGGTCTGACCCTGCAGCTATTGTGTGGTTAAGGTTAAGAGATGTTTTTCTTTACAAGAGTATTTTATGAACTACATATTGAGGTAAATTGCCCCATTTTGGATGCTTTGAATTAGATTTGCAATGCTTTAGGCCTTGAACCAGTCACTTCTCAGCATGTACAGCTCTCAGTTTGTATAGAATACAATTCATAGGTCACATTCACTGTCAGAAATGATGTGCAAAAGTTGTACCTTTACAGCTACAACAGCTGGGGCAGTACCCTTGAAAAGAATATTACAGTATGTACCCTTAAAGGGATAGTTCACCCAAAAATGAAAGTTCAGTCACTGTTTACTCACTGTTAAGTGGTTCCAAACCTGTATGAGTTTCTTTCTTCCTTTGAGCACAAAAGAAGATGTTTTGAATAATTTTGGTAACCAAAGACTTGATGGTAGCCTCCCATAGTATGGGAAAAAAAAGAATATCTTCTTTTGTGTTCAACAGAAGAAAGAAACTCATTTTAGATGAACTATCCTTTTAAGGTACCTTTTAGGGGTACAAGGTTTTCCCTTTATGGGTACTGCCTCAGCGACAAGCTGTACACCTAAAGAAATACCAAATTTTGCTATTTTTTTCAGAGAGTGTCGGTTTTAGTACTTCCCACATATAATACTTAGATATAATAAAAGAGCAATTGGTTCCACAGGAATGAGCTTTTGTAGAATTGCTGCATTCAGCTGCATAAATATTTAATTGTGTAAAGTGTTCTCCTGAAACACACCAACAATTGTGACCAACAAAATCTCCATCAAAAGTGTCTTGGAATTGCTTTGGCCAATTTTTGGGGATGATTTTCTAACCTTGTCGAACAACAGTTTTCATATGGACACTTTATATTCAAAGCATTCCTATAGCTCAACACCAAGGTCATGGGTTCGAATACCAGGGAATGCATCTGCCATGTGCATAAATAGAGGAGTTGGGAGAAACATCTGAGACAAAGTAGATCATTCAGAGAGCAATTTCTTCTGGAGCTGTAATGCTCATGTAGGAGATGCAGCTTTGAATCCCACTCACTCCCACAATACTTTCATGTTCCTTTTCCACTGTTCTGTCAATATAAACTGGCAAATGGACAACAATAAAGAAGTGGTTGTGTAGAGTGTAATGGATTGTTTGTCTTTATGTTTACAGCAGTTCTGTCTGGGACACACCAGAGTCTTCACCTTCTTCCTGTGATTGTCCAGCTCCTCGGCACCATCTGTCTGACATTCCTCCTCAGATGATACAGATACCCATGAGCACACACACCGCCAGTGTAGGATGCCCCCTGCGGCAGCAATAAGAACTGCCCCAACACGTGACCACCCTTCCTGCTACTGCCTCCTTCATTTCCTCCTGTTTCTCATTCCCAATGTCCTGCCTTCACACCTCTTTTTCTTTGATTTCTCATCATCTTTGTGGTCACTTGTTGAGCTTATTATCTGCTAAGTGGCACCTTTTATGTTTTAAATAAGCATAACTTCTGTTAATTTTGTGCATTTTTGTCTATATGTCTTGACATCTTCATCTCAGTCACTCCTGTGTATGTATCTGACACACCAAAGTGTCAATTATTACCAAAGATGATGGAGGGCTTACAGGATGAACAGACAGCTGAAAGAGCAACAAGGACGTCCTTTCCCCAAATGAACTACTCTTTCCACAGACTCAAGTGCATGGTGATATGATTTCCTTAAGACACTACGATTGCAAGGAATTACGTGAGCCGGAATGGATGAGTGAAACAAGTGGTCACGAAGTTTATGATAACCTGCACGTGTACATGATATATTGGGAAGCATCAAGCTGCAGAAAGGACAAACGGACTCCAACTGCAACTTCTAGGACTATGACAATGTGAAACTAAAGAAGCACAAATTTATATCTTTTTTTGTACTTATTTCGGTTCCTTTACGTGGTATTCCGTCAGTCTGGGTTTGCTGTACACTTCTTGTCCTTTGGCTTACTTTACCAGAAACCATGTGCCACTGCTGCATTGCCGTTCAGTTCGTTACGGGGTAGAATTCGATTCTGAAAACGACACAATGTGAACTTTGGACCAGAAGAGCATCAGTTACCTCACCCTCAATCTACAAGAACCATAAAGCACCTGGACAACATAAGAGAACGATCACTTTAAGCTTCAGTCAAACCGCCGGGAGAGTGTTGACTCACTGGGTCAGTCGTTCTCGTTCAGCAATAGGACCGTACCTCTGACTGCAATGAATATGTTTTGGGCACATGGACTCCAACAGATGGATGCCTCTGGACAGACAAACTCCCTCTTGGCTTTGATGATCAAGAATGTCATTTTGCATAGTGTTAAGAGAGAAATCGCATGTGCGTGCAAGCTCTTCAATGGTTGCCATTGACAAACTTCAGACGTATTTTATTTTGGAAGTTTTGAGATGGCAAGCAAACAGTGATCTAAAAGAAACAATGTTCCTCATTGAAGTAATGCTGCATTCCATTTACATCGGAAAGTTGGACTTTCCAGCTTCCTACTTTGAAAATTGCAATAGAACGCCTCTTGAAGTCGCTTGAGATTGCAAACTTTTGGCAAGATGGTGGCATCCAGTAAGATGCACACAGTTAAAGCAAATAAAATACATAGGTCAAAGTTCCTACAATAAATGATGATAAAACACGTTTAGCAAACGTCTGCAGATAAATTATCCTCTAAGATGATTATCATCCACCTGCAGAACAAATACTAGCACTGTGGAGCATCATTTATCCTCTAATTTGGCTGCTAGAGACTTCTTTGTTGACAATCAAGATCTGTACAGCAAACGGTAGCATTGCCATTTTTATTTTCTTATACATCATCTTGAAAAGTCGGAAACATCAAGTAGGAGTATCCCACATCTGACTTTGAATGGAACACAGCATAAGTCACAGATGCTGATGGTTTAAGATTCAGATGCAATATGTTATGGATGATTTTACCTTCAAAATTTGTGAAATATAGGCTACCCTCCCTGGAACTGTTTTTGAAATATGTCACATTACGTAAAATAACATTTAAGCACATGGTTACAGTTCAGTAGCAATATGTGATTGTCAGATGTGTGAGCAAACTACTGTGTTCGGTCCTTTCTGAAAGTTCAAGTACGTTTCATCACATCTATCATCACTGCAAGGGAAGGGCAGGCACAGAATTCTAAGAGTGCATGACGAAAAGAAGGAACCATTTGTGCCTCTGTTTGAGTGTCCTTTATCAGATTTGCGTATGCTTAGATGTTACGGTGCAATCGTATATCCAGTATATATTTCAATTGCTTTGCTCTAGTATTACTCATACTTGTAGTTCCATCCACAGTGGAGCTTTAAGGTAAGTCTGTTTACAAACATAAAATGCGCAAAATGATTTTCCAGCTTGTAATATTCGCTCACGCTCATATTTAACCAGTTCATATTTATCCTAACGTGGCGTACGTCTGTCGCTGTTGAAGAGATTATCATAGACTCGCTCCTCAGGTAATTCCATAGGTAACAGGGACAGGGCCTGGAATAATTCAACCCCCGTCCAGGTTCTCCTACAGTTAAAGACACTCCCGCGGCTGTAATACTGTTCCTCGTGTATGTTACAGTAAACGCTCTGAACTCTTGCACAATGCCTTCACTACATGTCATGTATAATCAGCTATTGTTTATAATCCATGCTAAGTTTAGTAGGACTTACTACAGGACACGAGCGATTCGATTTAATGCAAGAGGGGAAATGAGAGCGAAACAATAAGTGGAGGGTTATGTCATTTTACGTTACAGGATAGTGTGCGTTGAACATTATGAATTCCAAACGTTTCCTTTGTTTCTTTCCAACGTGTGTTTGGTGACATCCCAATATTATCCAGAAGCCGTCATCCATGTCTGTGACTGTTTGTGATATTCTTTGGTTTTGTATTCAAACCATGTCTGATTGTTTCATTTAAATGGATCTGGTGTACAAGTCTGCATTTACAATGACGGTTTGAGGCAAAGGCGGGATCTAAATATTGTGCAATATAAAAATTATGATGAAGTTTTATCATGCAATTCAATGTCTAAGCTCAACTAACACAGGAAGTGCACCATCAACCCTGATGATGAGCTAATGAATGTGAATTTAATCTAATTAGAATGTGAAATCTTACTGGCCGAAATTCTTTGCATTGTAAATGTGCAAAATTCAGTGGAATGGATTTAAATATGGCATGATGTGTTAAATGGAGATGAAATTGCTTTGGAAATACTATCAGCATAGTAAAATTAGCCAAAATATATAATACAGTTTTTCTCAGTCGCTTTGGAGCATTTCTCAGATCTGAAATGAAATTCTCAAAACTACTTCAACCTCCACATCATAAAGTCACTTGTGCACATCATAAAAGCAATTTCTCATTTTTTTGAATAAGTTGCGATTGCTTTGGTACATTCCTGCAATTGATTATATACATTTGTCTGTGGTTTCCTTCATTATCAGTTGCTAATGTCATGTTGCTCAAAATGTATTATATAGTTCTCTGTGCTATAGTCTTACCCCTCAAAACATCTAGTCATTAGTTCATCGTATAAGTCATTAAATGCAAAATAGTTGATCTAGTTGTCAAACTGTCAAGCATATTTTCTACACATTTCTATTAGACTTTTTGTAAATTTTCCATGAATTGTGCAAGCGAATCTTGACTTTCACTAATGAAGAGAATGTAGATCAATCAGTGATAAACCAGTTCTCTGAAATAGCTCAAAGATGCATCTCATGAACCTTCACTTGGAAAGCATGTATAGACAGAGGACAACACAAGAGTTACAATTCAGTTCTGACAATGGATGAACATTCAGGAATCGATCAGGGTCAACAGCGGAGAGGAAGAAGAGGAGTAAGGATGCGTGGTGGAAGGTTACAAACCAGAGGAAGAGGCAGAAGAGGCCAGTGACAGAGGCACATATCAGATGAAATGAGGGCCACTGTGGACCATGTTGTCACTCAAGGCCTTACAATGGCTGAGGCGGGTCGAAGGGTGCAGCCAAATATTGGGAGGTTGACCATATCCTCAATAATTCAAACATTTCGAAACAGTCTCTTTCAATCAATATCCCGCATACAGTAATGTGTAAATTTGTACTTTTGAAATAGATATATGGCATACATACGAAGTGCAGCCATCTGCATTTCAATACAGTAACTGTCGACATAGTTTATATCAGGTAATACTAACAGAGTGCACTGTTATACTGACAACATGACTAAGCATTTTGACTGTCTTGTTTGTGAACAATGACACAAGGACTTTTCATTCTGATGGCAATGATATGTTCACTGACATAAATACTTTTGAGAGATGAACTAAAGATTTTGAGTAAGTTACAGGCTTTTGCAGGCAGGTAATCCATTGTATGGTGCTGTTTGTACGAATTGTTTTGTGAAATGAACATACTTTGCAAATATTAAGGACGATTCGAGAAATGCACCAAAGTGACTGAGAAAAAAATTAAATAAACACAGAGGAGCAAGGACTGTGTAAAAATTGGTTGGAAATTCCATGTTGGCTTTTTTTTTACTGGCTACATTCACATGACAGAATACAACAGAACATATGAAGTTTGAACATCTTTAAGAATTAAGTTTTGTTCTAAAACGTTTGACATTTTGAAACATTCTGAAAGATTTCATACTTAAATTCTGTGGATTGGTTATTTCCCTTGTATTTTTTTCCCCTCTCAAACACTTAACAGCCAATCTCATTCTATGGTTATACAATTTTTATTTTTATTATTTATTTATTTTTATACAGGACTGACACCCATATTGTGTTGCTATGTGAATGTAGCCACTCTCTGAAGCCGTCATCGGTCTATAAAAGCCAAATGTGAAGGCTGAAGACATCTTGTTGCATTTAATGTGGCATTTGTATTTGGTATATAAAGATCAGGGGCCAATGAGACTTTATTATCGACTGTCATGCTAAAATGGGAAATCAAATTGTGATGTTTGACTTTTATTTATTTTTTTTTTTGTCACTTTGCAGATCATCTACTACCAGTGTCTTCTGATCACGTCCACATGTATGACTCAAATATGATCGGAGAATGAAGCATAATAACACATGTAGCATTATCTGTGTGAGTAGAGGTAGATGTCAGTACAATGTACCATAAGAAAGGCCATTTTCCTGTTCCTCCTGGAGGAAGTCAGTAGATTCCCATTTGAAGCACTGGTGAAAGGTCACTATGGATCTTACTGCCACATGCCCTCCTCGCTATTATGATTGATGCGTTATACTTTATCTGTTAAGAGTACATGGGTGAATCTCACAAAAACATATCCAGGTCATCTCATTCTAAAATATTTAGGAGAAAGATGTGATAGCACACAAAAAATTAATCCTGTTTTAGATTTTTTTTTTTTTTTTTTTTTTGCATTTTGCATTTTGCATTTTGACATTTTTGTGATAATTAAGAGTGCTTTATTTTTATTTTCATATTTTTTTTTTTACTTTTTGTAATTCTTATTTTGACTGTCACTTCTGTAATACAGTAAAAATTCATATAATACAATAACTTAGTATGACAACGGACTAGTTAAAGGCATGACACTTTATCATGTAAATTCATATTTGTCATTTATTTATTTATTTTTAGCATTAATGGGAATGTGGTAGGAAAATGTACTTGTAATTGTCATAAAAGAAACTTTATTTACCTTTTAAAACTATAAATCAGAACATGTTCTGGACAGATTTTTTTATTCATTTATTTTATTTTTTATTTATTTATTTATTTTTTTGTTATTGATTCACCTGTGCATTTAATAAAATACAACAACAAATCCCTTGACCAAACCTGAAGATCCGTCTGTGAAAAGTCACCAACACACACTCACAAAACCAATCCCATTACTGTTGAAGAATGTCAGTGAGTGTTTGATTGATCATTTGCGGGCGGCGCAGTTCTGATCGGCTGTTCTGCCGTATGCAAAGTGTTCAGACCAGAGACAGTTTCTGTTTTTGTTTAGTTTTTTTTTTTTTTTTTTTTTGTGTACGTTTATTTGTTTGTTTGTTTGTTTGTTTTTAGATCTACCGGTGCACAAGTGAGAGAGCAACTTGTAGTGCTGGATGTTGTATATTCTCTGTCATGTAATGAACTATTTTAGAGGAAAAATATATTTGAAATATGACTCCAAGATGTATAAATAAATAACCATGAAAGATTTGCATTGTGTGTGGTTGTGTTCCTAAAACTTGCTCACTAGAACTGTCATAAATGCTTCGATTATGCAGTGTTGTTATGGCCTGAAGAATCTGTTACAAACATAACACTTAAAAGACATCACACCGCATCTGTTAATCAAGAGCTCGTTCACACGCGCCGCAGGGGTCATTAACACTGACGACCCTGAAAGAAGATACAAATTTACACCACACGCACTTTGCACATTGAAACCATCACTGAAAATTTAAAAATATTTAGAAAAAGCACACATAGCGGATATATTTTTCATCACTGGATAATTTTTTGGTCCTTGCATCTTAAAGATGATGATTAAACTGCATGATTCATTAATCTTCAATTTACGAATAACAAATATTTTTCACAGATTTCTTCACAAGGACAAGACAGATAATAATACAAAATGTTTTATATAATATAATAATTAATATAATATAATGAAAACTACATAGACATAAAAAGCGGACAAAAAAGAAACAAAAATAATAAAAATGTGACGAAACAAAAATTACATAAAAATGAAAATAAAACAGGTCATATTACAAAATAAGGTTACACTTTATTTTAATGTGCCCTTGTTACAGTGTAATTATACATTCAAGTACTGAGTAATATTAATTAATTACATGTACTTACTATATGGTTAGGGTTAGGATTAGTGTTTGGCTTAGGGTTACTTGCATGTAATTATGCATAATTTATTGTTATTAGAATAGTAAATACATGTGTAATGTGTAACCTTAAAATAAAGTGTTACCCAAAATAATTTCGCCAAACAATTTGGATCTCATACAGAAATTTAAGCCTGTTTTAGAGGCTTTTTTTTTTTTTTTTTTTGGCATTTTGCATTTTGCTTTTCAACAATATTTTAGTACAGTTTTATTGCACTTTATTTTTATTCAGTTTGATTTATTTTTTTTTTAATTCTCATTTTCCTGAATTGATTGTCCCAATAGGACAAAACAATAAAAATACAATACAACTGCTTAGCATAAACCATTAAAAGCATGACATATTTTATACTGTAGATTATTATTTTATTCATTTATTTATTTATTAGATTACAGTAATGTAGTAAAAGCTATATAAAACAATAAATAAAACTAACTCAAATTCAAATTCACATCTCATTGATACTACAATACATTAATATCATGTTTTTGGTCCTCAAGGTCTCCTCTATCTTCTATGGAAGAAACCCATAAGGTTTTTGTATACGATGGTGAGTAAATGATGACAGGAGTTTTATTTTTGAGTGAAATGTTCTTTTAAGTCTCTTGAGCTATGAAAGGGCAACCTCTAAGCAATACCACTTCCTTTTGGGCTTAATTTTTTTATTGCATTTCTTTCTATTGTATTTTTCCACTCTCTATATTTTTTTCTCTTCCACCTCATCTCTTTCTATGGACTCTCATTTGTCCCCTGGTTCTCTCTGGATCTGTCAGTATATCTATATTTACCGCTGCAGCTCCTCCCACACACTCTCATCCTCCACTCCTGCACTGAGAGACTACAAACTCCATGACACTTGATCACATTTTTAAGCTTATCCTCAGACACCATCATCATTCTTAGAGCCCGAGAAAGCAGGACATGACAGAACAAGGTGCTTACATGAAAATACGATGTCCTGTCGCTGAAAAAAGAAGCAAGAAAACACGCCGCGCTTGTCGGGTTACGCTTGACTGAGTTCCAATTGGGGAGTTTAATTGCTGGTCTCTATGCTGCATCAATGCTGCATTCGAATGGAGGGAAAAAATGTGCAGAGATGCCTCAGTGGCCACAGCATTTCAGAGACGTTATTAAAGAGCAGCTGAACTCTGCTACACATGATTTAAACGCTCACATCTCTCTCTAATCAAACGCTCGAATGAAGGAACCCCCTGCCCTCAAAACAATACTCAACTGTCTCATGCTAACGAGCTAATGACTAATTAGTTCACTAATACACCAAATTACCTAACAAAAATAAATAAATAAAAATAAAAAAGCCATTATATGTTTACTTTATTTAATCATTTTATATATATATATATATATATATATATATATATATATATATATATATATATATATATATATATATATATATATATATATATAAGAATGTTAAAATATCATCTCTCATCCAAAAAAGAGAGTTTTTATTCATTTATTTTCGTTTTAGTTTTTAGCACACAAACATAAATATACAACAAAAAAAGACAATAAAATTGCTAAATCTTTAACATTGTAATTCCAAACCAGCAGAGGGAGCCCTCACTCGAGTACTGACTGTGCTCCACTCCCTCTGCTTCTCTAGATACTTCCTGTTTGTAGGATTTATAAGCATGCTAGGCCATAAGGCCTGTGCGAAGTATTGCCAGTTTACCTGCCTTACCAAGCGTTTCTCTAGTTATCTTGATTGCCTGTTCTGTGTATGATTTTGCCTGTTTTCCTGACTACTGATTACCTGGATTGTCCCCTCTGCTTTGACTGCCTGATCTACTCAATGTTTGTGTTTGGATCTTTTGCCTGCCTACTCACCCTCGTCTCTTGGATTAACTGTGTATATCGATGGATTGAACTGTTATTCTGGCTTTGACCCTTTGCCTGTCTTCACGTTTCTGTCTGCTGAAATCACCCTGAATAAACTTCTGCTAATAGATTTTAATTCAGCCTCAGCGCCCTAATTACAGAATACTTCGCCTCCGATGAATCCAGCGGAAGTTTCGAACTTGCAAGCGGCGTTTGCCTATCAAAGTGAGTTATTGAAGGGCTATCAGGAACAACTCTCTAATCTTCAGTCAGTCAACGAACACCTGACGCATTACATCCGGTCGCTCCCCTCACCAACGCCGAAGACAGTAAGCTTTGCTCTTCCTGATAAGTTTGATGGATCCGCTGAGCAGTGTAGAGGCTTCATTCGTCAAGTGACAATCTACTTGGATCATCAAGGGGATATGTTTGAATCTGAGGGGAAGAAGTGTGCGTTTCTAATGACTTTATTGACCGGTAAAGCAATCGACTGGGCAGCAGCAGTTTGGGACACAGACTCACGGTTTAGAACCTCCGTAGATTACTTCATTCAACAACTCCAAGAAGTGTTTGAATATCCAGCGGGGGGCAAAAATGTAGCGACTCAGCGCCTCCACATTTCACAAGGCATTCGCACTGCCGCTGATTATGCTGTGGAGTTCAGAACGCTCGACGCTCAAAGCGGATTTAATGATGTTTCCTTGAAAGCAATATTCCAACAAGGTCTCAACCTCGAATTACAGGCCGAACTAGCTTGTAAAGGGGAGGATCTATCATTTTCAGACTTCGTAACACTCGCAATTAAAATCGATAACCTGATGAGACAAACACCCAAACTGAGAAACAACAGGGGAGTTCGTCACAAACCGCTGATTCCATCCCTGAGTTTACCCACAGCCGAGTCTAAATCTAGCAGCAAACCCATGCAACTTGGTGTTTCAAGATTATCTGATGATGAAAGGACAAGACATTGTCAGCTCTAATTGTGCTTCTACACAATCGGAGGCCACCACAGCATTGGATGCCCACACAAGTCCCAAACAGCTCAGAGGGTGAATATAGAACATTTTTCTCTGCTAAATAATAAATCATTTTTGCTTCCCATTACCATAAATACTGAAAATATCTCTCTTGAATTGACAGCGATGATCGACTCTGGGGCTGCTCTTAATTTTGTCAGTAAAAGCGTCATTGAAAAGTATAATCTTCCCACTAAACCTTGCACTCCCCCGATT